>CM032451.1:63045276-63300276 GCA_019049505.1 Pachyrhynchus sulphureomaculatus
TGCGAAATTTGCATATAACAGGTAGGCTAAAAAGTTTTTGGTCTGATACACAGATGTCGCCCTTTTCAAAAAAGTCATATGATTTCTTCGAAGTACCAACCTTCAAACGATACGTGTCAAAATTTCATGACATTTCGACGATTAGTTTACAAGTCACAGTGGTTTTAGTGACGCTACTTTTGATATTTTCAAAATCATGGAAAAAATCGAATTTCGTGTGTTGATTAAACACTGTTTTTTGATGGGAAAAAATACCGTTGAAGCAAAGCACTGGCTTGATAAGTGTTACGGTGACTCTGCCCCTGGAAAATCACTCATCATTTACGGGTATGCTGAATTTTTTAAACGAGATCGTACAGAGACAAATGATGCTGAACGATTTGGACGCTCAAATGAGGTGGTTACACCGGAAAACACCAAAAAAAAAATCCACAAAATTGTTTTGGATGACCGTAAAGTGCAATTGCGTGAGATAACTAACACCTTAAAGATATCAAAAGAACGTGTTGGTCATATTTTGCATGAACTTTTGGGCATGAGAAAATTCTGTTCGAAATGGATACCGCGTTTCTCACAGTAGACCAAAAACAACAACGTGTTGATGATTCTGAACGCTGTTTAGACCTGTTTAAGCGCGATAAAAAGGATTTTTTTTATGCGATATGTAACAATGTATTCACGACTACACATTGGAATCAAATCGGCAGTCAGTTGAGTGGACAGCAGCCGCTGAAAGCTGCCCAAAGCGACCAAAGACGGCTGGGAAGGTTTTGGCCTCTGTATTTTGGGATGCGCATGGAATAATTTTCATCGACTGAGCTGGGAAGGGAAAACCATCAATTGCGAAGATTATATAAAGTTACTGGTGCGTTTGAAGGCCGAAATCGCAAAGAAAAACCCCCAAATGAGCAAGAAAAAAGTGTTTTTTTCATCAAGACAAAGCACCGTGTCACAACTCAATGGTTACGATGGCAAAATTGCATGAATTGAAGTTCGAATTGCTTCCTCATTTACCGTATGCTCTAGATTTGGCCCCCAGTGACTATTATCTATTCGCAGACTTTAAAAAAAATGCTCGTAGGAAAGAGATTTGGCTCCAATGAAGAAGTTATTGGCGAAACTGAAGCCTGTTTTGCAGGCAAAGACAAATCCTTCTACAAGAAAGGTATAGAAATGTTAGAAAAGCGTTGGACTGATTGTTTCGCTCTGATATTGGTGAATAAAGTCGAATTTTGCAGAAAAAAATGTGTTTTAAGTAGATAGACCAAAAACTTTTCAGCCTACGTGTTATTAACTAGAACGTAGCAATAGAAAAAGTTAGAAAATGGCTGAAATTGGCCTGATTTTTCAGATTAAATCATTTCGAGTTCTTGTTACTTTTTTGTTTTACATTCTTGAGATGATATGAGAATAGCTAAAATGTAGAGTAAATTCACATATTCACTAGAAAAATTCGAAACATGTTGACAAATGTCCAAATTTGGTCAATTTTTCAGGTCTGGCCATTTTGAGTTTATGTTTATGGTAGAGTTGGTGATTTTTAAACTCCAAATAATTGTCAAACATCACAAATGTAATGTTCATTCTCAGATTCACTAAACAATCTCGAAAAAGGCAAAAAAGGTCAAAATTGGTAAATATTTGAAAATCTTACACATTTAAAGTTGGAAAATTTTATGTTCACGTGAATGTACACGATCTATAACTGTCCAAATATCTATTTCACAGAAAATTTATAATTTTTTCTTAAGAAATAGGTTTTTATTAAAAAAATAAATTAAAAAAATCAAAAAACTTGCAAATACATTTTAAAGTACTATTTCATTACGAGCATTAAAAAAAAACATTATTACAAAACGATGACAATTAAAGGGCAGACAGAATTTTGTCCAAGTTAGTAGTATTCCATCCGACCGTCTGTCGAATGAACTTTAGTGCCTTTTCAGTAGAAAGAAAATATTGATTTTTTGTAGGATAGGTTCAAATTAAGATATTTTAAAGTGAAAAAAAATAGACCCTATAAATTTTGAACACGGAATGAACTGTGCTATAAAAACGGTATTTAGGACAGACCATATAAAAACGGAAGGATTTACGGCAGTCTCCAATAATGGAGGGATACATTTAACCAAGGACCTGTCTCGCACAGAAAAAAAAAATTATCTAATAAAAAAAATTGTTTACATGACTTTGATTTTTATGTGGGTGTTATTCGAGGAACGAAGGCCTGAAAAATGATATACAACAAAAACGAAATTAGCTAGGGAAATATAAAGATAATAATTCTTGACGTAAACATAGAAACACGTAAAATGCATTATCCACTTCTGGCTTCGTAACAGTCGAAAAATCACATTAAAAATGGTATGTAACATATGAGATTTACCAATTCAATTTTGCTAAAATGTTTGGTGTTCAATTTTCATGTTGCGAAGTAAAATTCAAGCTGAACAAAACTGGGATTGACCCGGGATTTTATTAGGATACTCAAAAACGCAAATCCTAACTTCGAATCGTATTTAATTGTTTGCTGTTGTAAGTTAAGTGGTTCATTTTTTTTTGGGAATAGCACACGTGCTGCAGGGAAATCCCTAAGGTGCTACAGGAGCGAGGCTTGTGCGGAAAATACGATTTACGTTGATCCTGAAACGCTGTAAATTGTATTCGGTAGGAAACACAGTCCTGGGCAAATTATTCCATATAAAAGAGTAACAAGCTAAACCTCATACGGATGCGATGTGTTAGTGGGATGTGTATTAATAGCATGCACCACTCTAGGAACATTTTCCATGAAAATATTTGCGGAAAAGACTCAAGTCGCCACCATTCTTTAAAGTTCCAAAGAATCAACGTTTCTGGCGATTTCTGGGTCTGCAATTAGGTGAAGAACTCTCTTTTGAAAAGCATCCAACAAATACAGTATATCTTTGGGAGCAGAGCACCAAACATAGAAGCAGTATTTGGTCGAATTTGAGCTTTGTACAGAACTAACAGTTGTGAAGTGTAAAGCTTTCTAGTTCGAAATAATATTCCCAGCTATTGAGAAGCTGGTGAATGGAAAAAAAGGCGATAAATAAAGACAAAATAGAAAATTATCGTCCAATGAGTCTACTGTCCGATTTAAATAAGTTACTTACAAAAATAATAACTAATAGATTGACGCACAAGGTGGATTTATCTCAGCCTTCAGAACAAGCTCGACTACCTACAGATACTACGTACGCTCACAGCAACGGAATATAATATACCCTTACACTTGGCTTTCGTAGACTACCACAAAGCCTTCGACTCTATACAACTGTGGGCAGTTTTAAGATCCCTAGATAACGCTAGGATAGATACCAGATACTCGACTCTTATTAAATAAATTTATGACAATGCGTACATCCAAATTCTAGTAAACACTAGTAAATGAAGACATGAAAATCCCAAAAATACCGTCAAGGAGATACGATCTCGCCAAAACCGTTCACACTGGCACCGGAGGCCGTTTTTAAGACTTTAGAAAGGCAAAATAAGGCGATTAACATAGACGGAACACGACTATGTTAATAGCCTTATTTAATCGGTACTACACCCAGTGACTTAAAAACTATGTTGGAAGAACTGCATCCTGCATCCTCACGTGTCGGACTGGAAATGAACCTGAGTAAGACAAAGATAATGAGCACAGAGCACATAACGATTACCATCGGAAATCGGCCATTAGAGAATATATGCTAATATATATACCTCGGACAAAAAATACTACTAGGAAAGGAGAACCAAACAGCAGAAATTTCGCGAAGAGTGGGTTTTGATTGGACAGCTTTTGGTGAAGTCAGGTTTATTAGCAGATCACGAGATGTCCCTGTAAACCTCAAAAGGAAAACGTCGTGTGTACTGCCAGTTCTCACGTACGGTCTTAAAACGATGTCGCTAACACGTAAGTCGATGAACAGACTTCGAGTGGCGTGACGCGTAATGGGAAGAGCTATGCTTGGAGTGAGTTTAAGAGATAGAATCCCAAATGAGGAAATCCGGAGAAGAACACGGCTGACGGATTTTCTGGAAAGAGCGGTTCAACTAAAGTGAAGATGGGCTGGCCACGTAGCGAGAGAGAACAACGACAGATGTTCAAGTTTTTTTTTTACTATTAACACTATACTTCTTAAGACAGACATTCGATACAACTGTCCTCAGTGGAGTTATAATGAACCATTTCTACTTATTCATTAGCACTGCTATTCCAAGTATTCTACTCAAATAGTCTCTATTAGTAAGCTGTTTTTGTTTGCTTATTTATATTAAAAATATTGATAAAGATATTGAGCTCAAATTTTACTACCTTAAGTGGTTCAAATAAGTGTAGTGACTTTCACTTCCAGTTTAGCTGGAAACAGAAATTTTTTATATCTTATGAAACACCCTGTATATCATATAATTTTTTAATCTTTTAAAAAAAAATAATTCCAAACATGTATCATGTCCTGTACTTTTTGGTTTTATAAAAAATGATTGTTGAAAATATTAAATGATGCATCGATTTTGTATTTTTCATAGCGAACAAAAGAAGATTTAAATAAAATAATATCATTATTTGTGTTTATATTAGAAGTATTAACGACTGATGTCACAAAATTATTAGTTCCGGTTCAACCAAGAGAGTACCGAAAATCAATATCATATAAGGTCAAATAATTTCAATAATTTTAATGAAATGATATACAATTTATTAAATATTTATATTCTACCAAGAATTTTAAACAAATTTTATGTATATTTTCCTATACTGAAAATTAATAGTTTTTGAGATATCGGCAATTAAAGGTTTTGCTGCACCCCAGCTTTCCTCCAATCCATCTAAATAATGTTATGTTTTAATCTAAGGTGGCTATGCATATTGACGGGCGGATTATTGGATTTTCATGATTTCAGTCGTTTTATGGCGCCAGTATTACTACATATTTCAAGCTGTTCTGTTGACAGTCATAGCCGTCTTACATTAAAACACGGAATTAAAATATTGTTTACATTGGCTGGATGAAAAGTAGGGTGCAGTAGAACCTATAATTATATCTCAAAAGGTATTAATTTTAGGTTTTGGAAAATATGCATAAAAATTAATTAAAATTCTTCGTAGAATATAAATAATTTAACAAATTGTATATCATTCATCATTAAAATTATGGGAGGTACTTGACCCTAAAAAATGAGTTCTGGTACTAGGTCCGTTGAAACGGAAGTAATAAATTTTTTGACTTCAGTCAGATTTCTAATATAAGAACAAATAACGGCAATATTGGGTTTACATCTTCATTTGTTTCCTGTTAAAAATATAATATTGATTCATTGTTTGGCATTATCAAGCTCCATTTCTTCAAAAACCGTCAAAGGGAAGTATACGATATGATACATGGATTAGTTGTTGTTTTTTTTTAATTATGTAAATGTGAAGTTGCTTTTGTTTCCGGCTAAGCCGGAAGTGATAATTACTTGTTTTTAAGGTAACATTCGGCAGTTATTTGAACCATAAGTTCCTAAAATTTGAACTCTTTCTCTTTTCTTATATTAAAATAAGAGCTGGGCTAGTAATCTCGTCGTTACCCAGTATATACATACATAGGAAGTCTTCTTGTCACTGCGGTGACGTATGTCTCTCATCGTTGGCTCTGGGGCAATCCAGTACGATTTCAGATATGCGTTTTACTTAAGAGAAGGACTCTGTCGCCATCGTTAAACTCTCTAACTAGAAAGGGTATCTTCCAATAATTTGCTTTATATGAGGTTGTCTTTCTCCCCACCTTTTAACCATAGCTCATCCTGAAACCTCAACCGATCTGCCACGGTAGAGCCCAACCGTTTTGATGGTCACCATTCTTTTCTAAAGTCTGCTCGATGATAACACGATATGTGGTTGGAGATTGAATATAGGGCGCTATACTCAGACAACCTAACTTGAGGATGCCATCTATGACTCTCCATATTTTGCTCCATAACACAGCGCGTGAGTCAGCTTAGATGAAGAGGCAACCGCAACACAATCGTTACAGCAGAAAATATTTAAAAAGCATCCACTCAAGGAAAGTAGCTAAGAAGCTTCAGAGCCAGCCAGTTTGAATCCCAAAAACTTTTAATTCAACAGTTAGTAATTATCGTTTCTAATTTAAAGCTTTGCTTTCAGTTTCGCATAAAAATAAGTTCCTAAAATAATTTCATTGTTTGATGCAAATTATTTAGGACGTACGTTGAATAAAAAAAATCTAAACGCTTTCAGCGAAACGAAGCGAATGCAATGCAGCGTTGGAGAATTTGCATTTATTAAAATTTATTACCAACACTGGATAGCATAACTTCTTAGCTGCTTGATAAAACCGGCCGTTCTAATTTTCCTTATCTTGTTTGTCGCAATAACTGAATATTTAATTACTGCTACTGTTTTCAGCTGTTGATTGCCAAGAATTAAAAAAGAAAGTTTGTAAAAGATATTACGTTTAGTTTTATTCAAATACGGAGAAATGAAATTTTATAATATTTGTAGCAAGAATTGGGAAAATGCTTTACTCAGTACTGTTCCTGCAAACATGTAGTTCTAAAATAAACACCAAATATGACTATCTCAACTAAAGAATTAGAAGAGAGAAAATATTAATAAGAAAAAAAGAAATTTACCTTGTTTAACTAACCAAAAAAAAGTATATTTTAACATCATATCGAACCAAATCATAGGAGGCACCAGTCTTCAAACGATACATATCAAAATTTCATGACATTTCGATGATCAGTTTCAAAGTTACAGTGGTTTTAGTGACACTACTTTTCATATTTTCAAAACAATGGGAAAAATCGAGTTTAGTGCGTTGACTAACTGTTTTTTGATGGGAAAAAATATCGTTCTAGCAAAACAATGGCTTTATAAGTGTTATGAGGATTCTTCCCCAGGAAAATCACTCATCATTTACTGGTACGCTGAATTTAAACATGGTCGTAAAGATATAAATAATGTTGAACGCTCTGGACGCCCAAATGAGGTGCTTACACCGGACAACATCAAAAAAATGCACAAAATTATTTTAGATGACCGTAGAGTGAAATTGCGTGAAATAACTGACACTCTAAAGATATCGACATAACGTGTTGGTCTTATTTTGCATGAATATTTGGGCGTGAGAAAGCTCTATTCAAAATGAGTACCGTGATTGCTCACAGTGGACCGAAAACAACAACGTGTTGATGATTCTGAGCGCTGTTTTGACCTGTTTAAGCGCAATAAAAAGGATTTTTTCACGCGATATGTGACAATGGATAAAACATGGATTCGCCACTACACACCGAAATCAAATCGGCACTCAGTTGACTGGACAGCAGCCGGTGAAAGCCGCCCGAAGCGATCAAAGACACAACAGTCGGCTGGGAAGGTTATTGTCTCTGTATTTTGGGATGCGCATGGAATAATTTTTACCGACTATGCTGAGAAGGGAAAAACCAACAATAGCGAATATTATATAAAATTACTGGTGCGTTTGAAGGCAGAAATCGCCAAGAAACCTCCCCAAATGAACAAGAAAAAAGTGCTCTTTCATCAAGATAATGCACCGTCTCACAAGTCAATGGTTACGATGGCCAATTTGCATGAATTGAAGTTCAAATTGCTTCCTCATCTACCGCATTCTCCAGATTTGCCCCCTAGCGACTATTATCTATTCGCAGACCTCAAAAAAAATGTTCGCGGGAAAGAGATTTGGCTCCAATGACGAAGTTATCGCCGAAACTGACGCCTATTTTGAACGCAATGACAAATCCTTCTACGAGAAAGGTATAGAAATGTTAGAAAAGCGTTGGACTGATTGTATCGCTCTTGAAGGAGACTATATTGATAAATAAAGTCGTATTTTGAAAAAAAAAATGTGTTTTAAGTAGCTAGACCAAAAACTTTTCAGCCTAAGTTTTAAATGCTCTCTACTAACGGACTACGTGCGTACGTTAAATAATCAACATCAAATATGAACTATACGAGTAAAAAAAAGTGCAAGTCGTATTTGTGCAATTAGTCCTCCGTACGTTGATTGCTTTTAGGGGATTACATATGTACACCTTGAATTTTTAAAAATTCGATTTTTTTAGGGATTTTTATTCTTTATATTTCTAAGAATTATTCAAAAGAAAAATTAAGAAAATTCTGTTCCATTAGAAAGTTATAGCATTAAATGTGAACCGGCGTCGGATTGGGACCGCTACCTATCTCAATGTACTGTCTGCAATATTACTGCAATTTTTAATATATTTTAACTTTTTTTTTTAAATCTTAATAATTACTTTTTCTACAAAATGTCGAGAGGTTTTTTTAAATTTTTCTAATAGACATTTTTTTTATAAATAATTAAACATAATTTTTTGGTCGAAAATTGCATACTTAAGTTTGAAACACAGTAATTTTTTTTTAAAATTTTTGAAATAAAAACCCTTCGACAATTTTTAACTACTACATTATTTATAAGATTAATCTTAATTTTTGCAGATTGGATTATTTTTTTTGAAGTTATCCTGCAGACAAAAAGGCGCCATAGTTTTCATTAGTGGTTCATTTAACACGATAAAAAATAATGTTAACATTTATAACATATTTTAAAAAAAATTTTCTTATTATTCAATGTAAAATGAAAATATATAATCGCCATTCTTTTGTACTATTCACTTAATAACCTTTAAAATATATATATATTTTTTAAATATACTGTAACATTCATTTTTTCCTAGATTTTAAGATCATGTTACGATACTGTTTTTCACTCTATAATTTATATTTTATTACATTTTCATATTTATTGCAGTAATTTCAATTTTTGAGCAGTGCAGCTTAAGACAGTGTTTTAAATTTTTGAGCTGTTTAATTTAAACCGACAACGAGTGTTGCCGACTTGACTTATTTAGTTTGCATTAATTTTTCGTCCGGAAGTGAGCCATTTCAAAGACGTCATTTTAAGGAAGGGACGAAGATATTTAAACAGCCAAATCGGATTTTTAAGGGCTTTTTTCCACCATGAAGCTGTAGTGGCTTTTTTTCGCCAGTAGGCCGTAGTGGCTTTCTTATCCAGCACGCCAGAGTGGTTTTTTAGTGATGCAGTAGTGCAGTAACGGTTTCTAGCTCTCAAGTTTTAAAGCTTTTTCCTTGCTTGAAATATCCTACTCATCCTCAGGCATTTCGGGTCAAAAAGTTTTTAGCAGCCCAAATGAAACTAGGATGGTGATAGCTGAGACAATATTTTTATGAGAGTCTCACCAGAACAGGCCGAGTAACTTATGGAAAACCCACAAGGAGAAACCATTCGTAAGTCATAAGCACATTAGTCTAAAAATCTCACTTCTTGTCTACAAGTGCGTTTCCATCGACTACTCTACACGTGTAATTCGCGGAGTTAATTTCAAAAACTTTTAAAATCGAGTTGTTTCACGCCTTTTATTAAAAACTTAATAATGATAAATTAAATACCCTATGCCATAGTGTACACTCTTCTAGCTTAAGGGGTTGTTATTTATTAGAAGTAATTTTAGGAGTGTAATAAAGTTAGGAGTTTTTATTTCGTTAATAAATATATCCTTTTTTTATTTAAATGTGTAGTGTCTCACTAAACTCCTGCTTTTTCTTTCAGGACGCAACGGTTGTAAGTAAATTAATCTTATTTTAACAACTAAATAACTCTTCAGTATTTTTTAATTTTTTGAGCTGAACTTATTTTCCTTTTATTCTAAAATGAATGGTGCCCAAATGCCTTCACAAAACACACCCCAAATAAGTTTTCAATAAAATTTTTATCTGATCTTTACTGAAAACTGATGACGGCACGTTCCCCTTTGATAAAACATTACATAGACGAGTTTTTAATTACCAGAGATACGCCCCTTGCCCACACTTTACCGCCTGTTGAGTTTGTGTAATAAGCCAAACCGATATCTGCTTATTTATGGGACACCACGTATCCACGCCCGCGGCATACAACGAAAGGCTAGTTACACAAATTAACTCTTCACTTGCAATCTCTTCTTGCTTCTTACTTGTAGTTATTTACTCTTGTACTTGTACTTGAAATATACTCCTTATCGGACTTGACACGTAATATCATCATCATTATTAGCTTATTCCATTCACAGTCGGATGTAAGCCTCCCCAAGTTGTCTCCACTGAGCTCTATTGCCTTTTGCATCCGGTCGTGTCCCGCTAATCTTTTTATGTCATCCGTCCATCTTGTCTGTGATCTACCTCTGTATCTTTTATGTTCTCTAGGCCTCCATTCAAGCACACGGCTTATCCATCTGTTACAATTCGTCCTTGCGATAGGCCCAGCCCAATTTCACCTTAATATACATATTCGCCCAATTCTATCTTAATATATATATTCGTTGAATTACATCTGTCACTTTTGATCTTCCTCGTATCTCGATGTTAGGAACACGATCTTGGTGTCTTAACATTTAGCATTCTCCTCTCCATTGCTCTCTGGGTTACCTGGAGTTTATTATTATACTTTTATTTAAAGCCCGCGTGTCAGTGCCATATGTTAACACCGGCAGTACATATTGATCGAATACTCTGGCTTTTACTATATTTGGGATGTCCAATTTAAATGTAGATTGTAAGCTTCCGAGCGCAGACCAAGCTAACGAGACTCTTCTATCCAAGTCAGCCTTTAAATTATTTTTTGATATTTCGATTTTTTTGTCCCAAATATATGAATGTTTGTACTTTTCCTATTCTTTCACCTTCTATTACTAGTTCTTGACTGTTATCTTTACTTTCGTTGTTCAAATATTTGGTTTTGGTGAAGTTTATTTTTAGACCTATTTCTCGAGACTTGTTATTTAATTCCATTAGCATTTCTTGTAATTCTTGTTTTGTGCTGGCGAACAGAGTGACATCATCCATGAACCTTAAGTGATTTAATCGTTCACCGACACGTATACGACTATTAAAATCTTCTTCTTCTTCTTCCTTCAGCCGCTCTCTACCCACTGTCGGGTATAGGCCTCTCTCAAATCTTTCCATATTTCTCTATGTTGTGCTTGTTGATACCAGTTAACCCTCCGATTCTCTTCAGATCGTCGCTCCATCTCTGTTGGGGTCTTCCTATGCTTCGCTTTTCACCCATGGTCTCCACCTAGTGATCTTGCCACTCCATTTATACGTCGTTCTTGCTACATGGCCGGCCCAGCTCCATTTCAGAGATGTTATCCGTTTGGTGATATCATCCACCTTTGTTTGTTGTCTAATCCATTTATTAGTTTGCTTCTCCTTCAAAGTAACACTCAACATCTTCCTTTCCATTGCTCGTTGGTGAACTTGCAGTTTTTCTGTCTCGGCTCCATACGTTGTAGCTGGTAAGATACATTGATTATAAATCTGGGTTTTCGATCTTTGAGGAATGTTCATATTCAGTACATATTTCAATTTTCCATATACTGCCCATCCCATATGTGTACTTCTTTCTATTTCAAGCTGCTGGTTTTCCTTTCCTATCGTTATTATTTGACCCAGATAGATGTACGGGTTTACTTTTTCTATTGTTGAATGTTCAATCACTGTATCTTCATCATTGGTCTCTTCGTTACTCATGTACTTTGTCTTGGAGAAATTTATGTCAAGTCCCACTTTTCTCGCTTGGTGGTGGAGATCTGTGATCATCTGGATCATTTCATTCTTATTATTTGCTGTAATTAAAATGTCATCTGCGAATCTCAGGTTGTTTAGCCGATCGCCAGATATCAGAAGGCCATTTTCGTCCCAATTCAGTTCTTTGAATACACCTTCTAAGATCATTGTAAACAACTTAGGCGATATTACATCGCCCTGCCTTACTCCTCTGTTCACTGGGATCTTGTTTGTCAGTTCTTGATTTACCATAACTTTGAGTGTTGCTCGTTCATATATTCTGGCTATCAGTTCGCTGTATCTGTGGTCTATACGAGCATTTCTAAGAGCTCTTATAAGCGCCCATTTTTCCACTGTATCAAAAGCCTTGCGAAAATCTACAAACGTGAGCCACATTGGTATATTATATTCGGTGGTCTTCTCGATTAGTATTCTCAATGTGTGCAAGTGCTCAATCGTACTGAAGCCTGATCTGAATCCAGCCTGTTCTATCGGTTGGTATAATTCCATTTTGTGTTCAAGTCTGTTTGTTATGATTCGTGAGAACAGCTTGTAAACTTGGGAAAGTAAACTAATTGGCCGGTGGTTTTCTAGGTTTTCGGGGTCACCTTTTTTATATATTAAGATGACTATGGCGTTTCCCCATTCTTCTGGTATATTTCCACATTTGAGGCATTCATTAAAAAGATTTTTTAATTTATTTATTAGGGCTTCACCTCCGCATTTTAGCATTTCAGGTATAATATCATCCTCTCCAGCCGCTTTTCCACTTTTCATCTGTTGTAAGGCTTTTTTAACTTCATCCATTTCTACGTCAGGAATTTCTTCTGAGTTGACATTAATTACTCTTTTGTCTGTTGATGAATTGTCCTTTTCAACTACGACATTTTGGACTTTTGAACTGTAGAGGTCTTGATAGAGAGTTGTAATTCTGTTCTGGATATTTTTCTTGTCATTGATTATGTTTCCTTCTTGGTCTTTCAATTTAATTATCTCACTTTTACAGGCGTTTGCTCTTCTAAAAACTTTTAATCCTTTGTTTTTTCTCTATAAGAACTTTAACCATGTTTTCTTTGTATTTGTTTGTCTTGTTTGGCCGCTTTTCGTACTGTCTTATTTCAATTCTGCATATTCGTGTATAAGTTGTCTTCGTTGTTCCAACATTCTTTTTGTTTCTTCACTGAGCTTGTTATTCTTTCGCCTAGTAGGTTGGGGAGCTATTTTTTCTGCGGTGGTCTTGAGTGTTTCATTTATTTTTCTGTTTCTTTCGTCTATACTTGCTCCTGTAGTTAATGTGTTGTTATTAAGTTGGCTGTAATCTGTTTTTGGTATTGTTCTACGTTTTCTTTTAGTGTTTGTCTGTCTGTTTTATTTGTTTTCTTGTTGTGTAAACGTTTTCGTTCGAGTCTTTTGTTAAAAAATACCTTTGCTCTGACCAGCCTATGATCACTACCCGTTGTAAATCTATTTAGGATCTTCACGTCTGTTACTATGTTCTTATGTGTTGTTAGTGCATAATCAATTTCATTTCTTGTCTCACCATCAGGACTAATCCATGTCCATTTCCTCTTCTCCTTTTTCTGAAAGAAAGTGTTCATATTATAGAGTTTCTCCCTTTCCAGAAATGTCATCAGCATATGTCCTCTGTTGTTCCTCTCTCCAAGGCCAAAATTTCCTATATAACTCTCTGTATTTTCTGCTTTCTTTCCTATCTTGGCGTTAAAGTCTCCTATTACCAATGTATACTTTGTTCTGTCTTCGTGAAGCGCCTGAGATATTTCCTCATAAAATTCTTCTGCTTCTTGATCTTCATGGCTTGTCGTAGGAGCATAGACCTGTATTACTTTTAGTGTTAAGGTGTTGTTCAATCTTATTGTTATGTATATAACTCTATTAGATATTGCTTGGAATTTCTCAGTATATGGTATTGGCCTTCTGTGTATCAATAATCCAGTTCCTCCATTACTGTTGTCTCCGTAGCTTTTGTTGAAGAACAAGTGTCCCGTAGGTAACTTCAGGCAGTATTCTCCTCTTCTTCTTGTTTCTGAAATTCCTAATATGTCCTATTTAATATTCTTAAGTTCATGGTCCAGTTCTTCCAATCTTTCCTCACTTCCAATTGTTCTCGCATTATAGGTCCAACCCAGAAACTCTTAGCACCCCCTGTTCGAGCCCTGTTCTGACCGCTGCCTTGGTCGGGGTTACTCAAACTGCTGGGGGACTGGGGGCCTTCTATAAAGTTTTCGTTCCATAGATTTATGAGAGGTTTTGGCGATAAAAAAACCACGTGGGCCAGACGTCTTGTTGAGTGGAAAAAAAAAATAATTTGGTGAGGGAACTGGTAATTTATGAATATAAAAGGTTGGGACATGATTCCCCTTCAAGAAAGGCGTGAAAGAGAATCAAGGCTCGCGTGGGCAGGGTTGCTTTCCTGAAGTAGGTCTGTCTCCCACTGGGATCATGAAGAGAGTACCTACCCGCTACCTATATTAAAATACCCCCGACTATTAAAATACCCTGTACAAATACTGAAGAATTTCTTTGTGCGACCTTTTATTACCTATTTCTCAGACAAAACTCAATATCTTTATGTATTCGTACGATGTATATTATCTACTGTAATGGAAATAAAAATGTAACTAGGACGCCACTCAAGTCACTTCAAATATAATGCGTTAGTTTAAAGGCGTCCTTAAAATAAAAGTTACTTTATACTTTACGGTGAAATAAGCTGAACTTTTCAGAGAATATAAATATGAAATAAATAAAATAAAAAATGAGCCTTTATTTCAATTGTACATTTATTTTCTTTGAACGTACGAACATAGGCTACTCACGTAAATATTAGTAGACAGCAGGAAGTCATTCAACTTAATAAAGACTTGGAAGAAATTCTACGAGTATTTTAGGATGACAGTATCCAAGTAGAATTTTACGCTACAAAAACCTAGGCGGCAGTTTTTTCTAAAAAAGTTAACGCTGCTGAACCCGGCATAGTTATGCTTCTAGCATTGTTACTCAACTGGCGGGGCATTTGGAAGTAAATATGTCCTGGCATAAATATGTTGCATGCGTGGAAAAAAAAACTTATCAAAAGCTGGAAATATTATTTCGAACTAGAAAACTTTACATTCTACAGCAATTCTGTCTTCTTCTCAATGTGTCTCATCCGTTCCGGAGATTGGCGGCTACCATTGCGAGTTTGCGGCTATGCGGAAGAATTCAGTTGAGCTGAGTTCGAATCAGTCACGTAAATTCTTCATCCAAGAGTGACGTCGTCCACCTGGACCTCTCTTCGCCTTAAGTTTGCCCTGGAGTATGAGCTGCAACAGTCGATATTTTTCATGCCTCACGATATGAACTAGGCTTGCGCTTTTTCAAGGTACTGATCAATCCCAGATTCCTACGCGTTCTCCCGAGGACACATTCATTTGTTATATGTTGTGCCCAGGGAATTTTCAATATGCGACGGTACAGCCACATTTCAAAAGCGTTAATTCTTTTTAGTATAGTTTCGTGGACTGTCCACGCTTCAGTAAAACACAGATTTTTGGCAATGAAAAATCCTCTCATCTGAAAAAATGTGACTTTGGCCTTCTCAATTCGGCATTTAATTTCCGCCCCGTAATCTCATGTATCGTAGATGGTCATATCCAAATAATTAAACGTCGGTACCCTCTCAACTCTCGTGCCTTCCACCGTCAGGGGTCTTGGTTCGGTGTGTGGTTTCTTGGACACTACCATGTATTTGGTTTTGGAAACATTTAGACTAAGGTCATATTGTTGTGAATATTGATGGATTCTTGCAACTAAGTTTTGCAAGTCTTCGAAAGCACCATCCACAGTAGCAGTCGTCTGCATATCTGGTATTATTGATATATTCGCCACTGACTTTTATTTCACTCTGTCTAGTTAACGCTTCCTGAATTATTTGTTCAGAGTATATATTAAATAAGATTGGAGAGAGAACGCGTCCCTGACCTACTTCCCGACAAATCTCTCATTGGACGTACTACCGTTCACTTTTATCACAGCTCGTGATAATAAGTCTTTCTCATCTATTTCAGGCGATCTGAGTATTTCAATGAGCTTATGGTGTTGAACGTTATCAAAGGCTTTGGAGAAGTCGATAAAACCCATGAAAACGTCATGAGTCATGTCCCTACATCTCTGAACGAGTACTTGTAGAGAAAATAGTGCTTCTCTAGTACCGAGGGAGTCACGGAAACCAAACTGGGTTTCAGATATGTCAGATTCGCATTTACAATATATTCGTGAATGGATTACTTTTAAGAAAATCTTAGTGATGTTATTTATTAAACTAATCAACCGATAGTCGTGTTAATTCTGCACCAATCTCAAATTCGACGAGCGATCGAATACTACTCCCACGCTTGGGGCTTCACTCCCCAACATACACTGCATTTGTTGGATTCTATTCAGAAGAGACCTGTTCGCCTGATTGGAGACTCACCACTCAGCAGCAACTTTGATTTCGTGAAACATCAAAGCGCCGCGCTGTACATTCGTATGAGGTTCAGCTTGTCACTCCTTGTAAAAGTAAAATTTTTCAAACAGTCTTTTAACTTGTATATGGAGAATCTCATCCCTTTGAATTGACTTGCCCAGGGCTGTGTTTCCCACCAGTACAATTTACAGCGATTCAAGACCAACGTGAATCGCTTTTTCTGCACATGCATCGCTCCTGTAAAGCTTTAGAGACTTCCCTGCAGCACGTGTGGTATGACGATAAAAAAAAAACATATAAAAACAACAATCTGTTAAAGTGACCCCCTATGAAATGAAAATATCAGGGTGTTTTTTAAGTGCCACGAAAGTGACGTCATACAAAAAAATGCTTGGCTGCCAAAATACGATAGTTTTACGAAATCTTGTTCGAGTTCGTTGCGTTTTTTTTGCAGTTTCTACAATTTTTTTCCTTTCGAAAAATGAGTAAAAATAATTTGTAACATCGCAGAGTAATAAAGTTTATCATTTGGCCAAAAATTTTGGTCATACTCTATTTCAGTGTATTTTTTCATTATTTTCAATTTTGACAGAAACAGTATGGAGAAGGGATTGAAATCTGGTTACAGAGGGACCCAAAAAAATGTTAAGTTGATAATAGAATAACTTTTAAAAATACAAACAGTTAACTTGGCCGTAACTTACTTACGTCTGAGACAATAGGTTATTGTTTTTTATTTCCCTTGCTAAAAGAGGAAAAATATCCTAAATGATTTTAACTTTTCTTTACGTTTTAGAGTTCTCAAATCATGAAAAGCATAATTTCCCATTTCCGTCGGTGAGTCTATCTGACTGTCCGTCTGCCGATCTGTTGATACCATAATTCGCAACAAAAATGCTATTATAATACTTTAAATAAAGGCTGATTCATTAGTCTGCTTCTGCTGAACAATCGATAGATAGCAATGTTGTTTACCCTGAAGGTGTAACGGTACCTCTATTCTGATTTCAGAATCTACGCATTTGATTATTCGCATTGGAAATGTCATACAAGCTGGATTTACGAAAGTGCATTGCTTCCTTGTTTGGACAACTGTCCACGAAGCAAATTCTCGAAGCATTTGAAGATAAGCAATATCTTGCGCCACCATCTTTCGTGTTTTGCGTGATTGACGTGAAGGCAAAGAAACAGAAGATAAAAAAATCCGGTCGGCCACCTGTTCTTAGCAGAAGAACAACGAAAAATCTTCTGTCAAGCGCAAAAGATAAAGTTGGCCAATCGGAAAGAAAATTATCGAGAAAATACGGTGTTTCGCAATCAACTGTGCATCGAATTTTGAAGACAAATAATGTGCAAGTTCAGAAACGTAAAAAGGCACCGAAAAACCCAGCAAGACAGCTCAAAAAATTACCAAAATGTTGCCGTGCACTTCGTGTTAAGCATTTCACGCATGGGAAATTCATCGTTATGGATGATGAAAAATACTTTACATTTTTGAACAGTTCTCTCAGTGGAAATGATTCATTCTACTACACTGACGATTATGAAGCAGCACTAGACTACGCCAAATACGCCGGCAAAATGAAATTTGAACCAAAAGTGTTGATGTGGACTGTCATTTCATCGAAAGGTATTTCAGCTCCATATTTTCAACAAAGCAGTGCTGTTGCAATCAATTCTGATGTGTATATCAATAAATGCTTGACTAAATTGAAGCAGTTTATTAAAGGAAATCATACACGCGACAAAATAATCTGGCCAGACCTTGCACGTTGTCATTATGCAAATCAAAAAACGAATTGGTACCGCAAAATGGCAATCCGCCAAATGTTCCACAGGCACGACCAATTAAAATATTTTGGGCAATACTTTCACGTAAAGTTTATGAAAATGGTTCGGAAGCACAAAACCACCGGCACTTGATTGGCAGAATAAAGAGGAAGTTGAAAGAAATCGACGTTTCGGTCGTCCAACGCCTGATGGATGGCGTTCCAAGTAAGCTGCGTAAAATCGAAGATAATGGTCTATTCGCTGCACTGTAAAAGTGCTGTTTGATAGATTTTTAATAAATTTATACGGTATAAGCAACTGCATTTGAAATATTTTTCCTGGTTTCACTTATACACGCGTCTGAAATTAGTCTCAAAACTA
This sequence comes from Pachyrhynchus sulphureomaculatus, assembly GCA_019049505.1. Taxonomy (NCBI): domain Eukaryota; kingdom Metazoa; phylum Arthropoda; class Insecta; order Coleoptera; family Curculionidae; genus Pachyrhynchus; species Pachyrhynchus sulphureomaculatus. The sequence goes on from CM032451.1 coordinate 63,063,519, forward strand.
ATGAATCACCCTTAGAAATAGAATCTATTGTTTTTGAGTGATATAGTCTTAGGAGAAAGGGGTGGGTGTCGATATATTGTATGGTTTTAATTATATACACGAAATTTACTTTCCCTTCAGTTAGGAAAGTCAAATTGGTTACCTATTTTAGAACTTCACGTATGCAAGTAACGGGTAAATCAGTTCGATTTTTTTTAAATGATGATATGACATGCCAGGAGTGTCTTTCGCACCAAACACAGTTTACAAAGCTTCAAAATCAGCGTGGATCGATTATTCCGTACACGCTTGCTCCTGTAGCGCTTTAAGGATTTGCTTGCAGCAATTCTTAAGCTTTACATTATTGTCTCAAAAAAAAAAAACACAAAACTTACCGTATAAATTACTCGGAGGAACTTCTTCTGACGTAAGGGATCGGTTCAGATTTGATTTCCTCTTACCACTTTTGTCTCTTTCTTGCTTACTTTTGGACGAGTCAGCAAGCACTGAGTGACCCTTCTGAAACAAAAAATAACAATAGTCACGTGCAAATCTCACTTCGGACCGAAAATTACGTAACTTGGATCCCTAGCTGCAAAAAATTCTTGGTAATCTCTCCATACGTCAATTTTTGTTTAACCTTGAAAAATGGAGGCATAGATTATGACCTAACTAAAAATTTGAATAGTTTATAATCCTGACATTGAAGTCGTCTAAACTAAATTGTCAATACCAGCACTTTTTTCAGGGAATTGGAAATTTCAACAGAAGAGGTGGCAGCGGTTGATCAAATGTCCAAACCAACCAGAAAGGGGAGGAAATTAGGAGAATTCTGCAAGAATAATCACAAACTCTACATCCAAAAAAGTCAATGTGACGTATGACATATATAGTGTGTGAATGAATAGATTTATAGCGCCTGAAATAGCTGTCCTTTTGATTCATTGTTCCTTTCAAAGGTTTCTTGTGCTCATTGCTTTTCTAACTTCTGTTCCCTATAAAGTTCTAGGTCCTTCTCTCTTTCATTTTCTATCGTTCATTCTATTTACATGTTCCTACCATGTGAGTGATTTGGTTCGATGTCCTGCGTTAGTGTTCCTTCAATTCCCAGTGTGTTTTTACGGAGTCATTTCTTACTTCGTACGGTGTCCATTTCTCGAACTTAAGTTACGCTGATGATACTACAATAACGGGTAGCTACGTAGAAGCAATTGTTGCGCAAATGTCGGCCTTTCACCAAATCGAAAGAAATGTTCTCTTCTTATAGTAGATCGAGCTAAAACTTTGCTTCCTCTGAAAAAAATCCACCATATACCACTGAAGACAGATATTATATACTTAGGCGTCAGAATTTCTAACAAGGGGGACTGCGAAGAAGAAGTTAAAAGAAGGATAGCGATTGAACTGCAATGACAAGCCTAAGCAAAGTATAGAAAGATTACAGAATAAATAAAATGATTAAAAAAGGCTTGTCAATTCACTAATATTTCCTATAGTCACATACGGAGTTGAAACATGTATTATTAATCCAGCATGCCGAAAAAGAATAGAGGCTTTCCAAACTATATGCTACAGGAGGATGCTCAGAATTTCCTGGACAGCTCATAGGACAAATGCGTCTGTTCTGAGCGATCTTAACATGCAAAATAGTGACCGGCTATTACCATCGATTCAGAGAAAAATAGCATCATTTTTTAGTCACATAATAAGGAGGGATGGCACGGAAAAGTTGCTGATCCAGGAGAAAGTCGACGGTAGAAGAAAAAGAGGTAGATTTCCCAACAGATACATCGAACATGTTTTATAATACACTTGAAGTTACCGGAGATGATGAGATGTGTGAGGATAGAGAAGCCTGATACTGACAGCACAATTCTGTTTAATTTAACAACGTTTATAGGACCTATAGTTTCCTATTTTTATGCCAAATAAACACAGTTGCTAATTAAAAATAGCTGGTGTTCAAAATAAATAAGAAAGGAATATTTAGTAGCGACTTTACAGCTAGAATCCATTCTCTACGCCATACGAGCAACCGTTTAGCACAGGTCAGTAAAAATAACCTAGCACAACAGGAAATGTGGGGAACTGGATTCATTCTTAGGAAGAATCAAATCATTACTGCTTGGAGATTTATCAAAACACTACGTTCAGAAGACATAAATAAAATAAATATAATTTCAATAAAATTTAATATGTGGCAACAACATTACACTCAAGAACTTTCCTAATGTAGGAATCAATACATAGAGGCTTTCGAAAGCTACAGGCGGCTGCTCAGAATTTCCTGGACAGCTTATAGGACAAATGCGTCTGTTCTGAGCGATCTTAACATCCAAAATAGTGACCGGCTGTTACCATCGATTCAGAGAAAAATAGCATCATATTTTCGTCACATAATAAGGAGGGATGGCATGGAAAAGTTGCTGATCCTGGAGAAAGTCGACGGTAGAAGAAAAAGAGGTAGATTTCCCAACAAATACATCGATCAGGTCATGTATATAATACACTTGAAGTTACCGGAGATGCTGAGAAGTCTGAGGATAGAGAAGCCTGACACTGACAGCACAATTCTGTTTATTTTAACAACATTTATAGGACCTATAGTTTCCTATTTTTATGCCAAATAAACGCAGTTGCTAAAGAAAACTAGCTGGTGTTCAAAATAAATAAGAAAGGTATATTTAGTAGCGACTTTACAGCTAGAATCCATTCTCTACGCCATACAAGCAACCGTTTAGCACAGGTCAGTAAAAATAACCTAGCACAACAGGAAATGTAGGGAACTGGATTCATACTTAGGAAGAATCAAATCATTACTGCATGGAGATTTATCAAAACACTACGTTCAGAGGACATAAATAAAATAAATATAACTGGAGGGCTGCTGTAAATTCTGTGTAACAATGCAATAGAGGTCACGACGTTCGGAGCCGAGCAACGATGCGAGAGAGAGATGGTGTCCATTTCTACAGCTTCTAACTTGTTCTTATGTCCTTCTGCGAGTATCCAAGTTTCACCGCCAATGAGTAACATATTTCTGATTAGTATTTTATTGATTTTCATTTTCAGTTATTTACTTAATCTACAGACAGCCGTTAAAGCAGAATATGGCTTTTCTTACTTAAATTACGCTGATATACGGCCATCATCAAAAAATACCCGATCAACCTCAATAAAACTAACTGTCGCCTTCAAAGCAGTCTCAACCAGATGCAATGCATTTGCTACGTTTTATCCAGCTCTCGTATGCATTTTGATGCTCAATCTTCTGCAGAGCCATGGGGTCTCCTTGGATTTTTGTTTTATTGTCTTACTGCTATCAAAACGCGTTCCTCAAAGTGGCTTTTTGAGGAGGAAATTGTAGAATAACTAATGTATTGTAAAGTGGTGCGTTATCGTCATGTAAAATCCAGGAATTGTTTTTTCCATAAATTTCGTATTGTTAAACGCGCCACTTGACGCAAACGTCTCAGAAAACCAAGAAAATACCCTTTGCTCGACTTTCGGGAAGAAATTTATGATACAGAACCCCATTGAAATCGATACAAACAGTGAGCATGACTTTTTTTGACTCAAATCAAAGTAGTTCTTTTTGGTGTTCGCTCACTTAATTGATGTATTTTTGGTGTGTCATGCTCATTCTCAACTCCTTGCTCATATATGCAGATAACACCACCATGATCGCCGCTACCAAAACCACAACGATCATCATTAGCCGCCTTCAACGCCACCTTAACATGTTGGTCCCCTAGTTCGAACATTGAAGAATACAGATCAACCCACCCAAGATCCAAACCATCGTGTGTAGCACAATGCCGGCAATTCTCACCCTTCAACGCGCCAGATTCCAATGGACCAGCAGTATCAAGTACCTGGGCCTCCACTACGACAAGCGGCTAGTATGGCAGGACCAGGTCACCACTTCTACCACCTAAGCCAATCAACTTCTCAGCAAGCTGTATCCTCTTCTAAACAACTCCACTAAATTGTCAACACGCAACAAGTTGACAATTTACAAAATGATCAACCGAGCCAGCCTTACGTGCACCAGTCCGGCATAGTGTCAAATGTCACGCCACATAAACTCATCTACCAGACAGTTCAAAACAAGACCTTCCAAATCACTGCCAAAACTCGATGGTTCGTCCAAAACACCCAGATTCATCGAGGCCTCCAACTGCCCACAATTCAGGAATTCATGAGCAACCCTCAGTTCAAATTCCCGAACACCACCCCAACACCACAGTCAGAAACGCCTATGGCTCTCCACCTATGCCAGACGTCACTATCCAATACCCTCCGACCCCCTGCCGCAAGATTAGCTTTAAGTTAATCTTAATTAATTTTAAGTTTAATTTTAAGTTCGTACTTACGAAATATCTTGTTCTAATCTCTTAAGTTTTACAAACGACCACTAGATGGGGCTATTGACATTACCATTGTTGTAAAATTTGACATTTTTTATTGTTAAAACAGTGGTAGCTCAGAATTGGTCGAGAAGTTTGTTTACAGTGAGCCTTTAAAAAAACAGTTTTGTGAACACATGGAAATTTCACGTGAAGGTTTTGGTTGGATGATTTTTTTTTTACGATTTTACTAAAGACCTAACTCAAAAACAATACCTCGAATCGCTTCGTTCAACTTTTGGTAATGAATCACCATCAAAAAGACTGTTTACAATTAGTTTGCAGAATTTCGTCATGGTCGTGCTTCCGTTAGTGAAAAATTTCGTTAAAGTCGACCAAAATCGGTTGTTGTTCCAAACAACATCGATGTTGTGCGCAACATGATTGAAGAGGATCGGCATGTGACTTATCGTGATATAGAGGCACCGTTAGGAATATCGAAGACAGCAGTATATTCGATCTTGCATGAACGTTTACCTGTGAAAAAGATCTGTTCCCGATGGCTTCCGCATAATTTGATCGAAACTCAAGAATAGGCTCGCGAAAATTGGTGTAAGGAAATGCTTAAAAAACTCGAATTCTTCACCATGACCTTGTCCGCTCTCACACAACATGTCAAACATTTGATTATTTGACGGAAAAAAACAACGAATTAATGTCTCATTGTCAGTATTCACCTGATTTATCGCCTAACAGCTTCTTTTTGTTCCCGAATGTCAAAAAAAAATGTGTAGACAGCGATTTTCATCACCTCAAGAAGCTGTTGAATACTTCCAAAACCATGTTTTCAAGGTACCAACTTCAGAGTGGAAAAAATGTTTTGAGAATTAGTTCGAACGCATGCAGAAGGGTATAAATCTTAAAGGCGAATATTTTGAGTAACAATAAAACTATTTGTACCAAATTTTTTTTTCTTTCATTGTTTTTATAAAAACTTAAAAGGTAGCCCTCGTATATACCTATATATTAAGGCTAAGTTATTTAGGTTACTGAAATATAAATATCTTAAGACCCAAGTGTATGACCATGTTCAACTCACTGTATAATATTTATACGTTTAACCTCTTTAATTGTCAATAAAAAATTCTGGATTCTACCAGGTGTACAAGTATGAAATGCGAATTTCAGGCAACAGATGGTGCATCAATGCAGTTTGTGCTAGAGATTTGACACTGCGCTATTTTGTTGTGTCATCAACAAGTGGCAGATGCGCACGAGTGATAAATTGGAAAAGTGTGTGCATAGTGTTGTGTTGTTGTGTTAAATATGTCGAAATTTATACCCAACAAAGAGCGCCACGGACAGCATTAATTTTGTGTTTTCATTTGAAGAAAACTGCTGTTAAATCATACCGATTATTTCGAGAAGCTTATGGTGAACATGCCCCATGGCAAAATACGTGTGAACGATGGTTTCGGCGTTTCAAAAGTGGTGACTTCGATGTTACAGACAAGGAACGTGGAAAATCGCCAAAAAAAATACGAAGATGTGGAATTGCAAGCATTGTTGGACGAAGATGATTCGCAAACACAAAAACAACTTTTGTAAGGCTTTTATGAGTGTGTAGTTTATGTTGGATCGATCCTTGTAAAACTTCCCATAATTTATTTATTGGTACAGTATCGTAAGCCTTTTGGAGATCAATAAATACTTACATTACATACAATAAATGTACTTCTTAATTTCTTCTACTCTTCTGTTCAATTATTTGTTTCAAACATAATATATTGTCTACGCAGGGCTTTCCGGCTCTAAATCCTCTTTGATTGTGTTAGCCGATACTTGTTGGAAATTCATAATAAAATTATATAAAAACAACACTATGTTTTAATTTCCAATATATTTAAAGTCACTTGACAATTGTTTCACCATACAATGGCTTCTTCAGAAGTAAATAAGAAAGAAAAATATTTGGTGGTTAAATAGTGCTTAAAACTATCCTTAATTACCTAAGATTATGCTAATCATTTTATTATATTATTTACAGACACAATTATTTTAAGAATGCAAATCTGTGGTATTATTTCCGAGAACTAATAAAGATTAAGTAAGGGTGAATGGTTTAAGTCTACCTGTTTGTTTAATAATTGATTGGAGTTTTTCCGTTTGTTAATTTCAAGACATTCAAGCAAATTTAATTTTTTAGATTTACTTTCTACATGTAGGATTTTTAACGTATCATCAAAATTATGAGATTCGTTTATTATATGGGTTGCGTAATGTGAATTGTTCTTATTTTTTAAATAACTATGTTTATGTTCTTTAATGCGAATTTCAAAAGATCGATCAGTTTGTCCTACGTAGGTTTTAGTACAAGATCCACAATTTAATAAGTAAACTCCTGATTTTAAGGAATTCTTAGATTTGGTTTTGTTATTCAAAATTATACTCCCTAAGGAATTACTGGTTTTGAATGATATTTTATTGTTCTTTTTTATTAAATGTTTGGAAGTTGTTCTAGTTATTTTCCCTGTGTATGTGAGTGTACTAAATTTTCCTTTTTTGTCATTAATTGTGGGATAAATTAGAGAGATTGCTTGTTTAAAGGATTTTTTATTCAAGATATTATCTATAATGTTGGGGTCATATCCATTATTAATTGCTATTTGTTTGATTATGTTGAATTCTTTGTTAAAATTAGTTTTAGTCATAGGGATATGTAACAGTCTATGTATGAAAGAGTTAAAAGCTGCCATTTTGTGAGGATACGGGTGGGATGAGCTATTGTGTATGAGTGTGTCAGTATGTGAAGGTTTGTGAAAAATCGAGAAATCGTGTTTATTGTTCACTTTTGATATAGATATGTCTAAGAAATTTATAGAGTTATTGGTTTCTAATTCTATGGTAAATTTAATATTAGGATGCAAATTATTTAGGAAGTTAAGGAGGATTGTTAGCTGTTTCCAATTGGCTACGAGAGATGGGAAAGATTCAGAATACCGGTAGATGGGTACCACATGAGTTGAATGACAGGCAAATGGAAAAGCGCAAAAACACGTGTGACATTTTGCTCGCCCGGTACAAAAGGAAGTCGTTTTTTTGCATTGTATAGTTACAGAAGATGAAAAGTGGATTAATTTTGAGAATCCCAAGCGCAAAAAATCATGGGTAGACCCAGGCGCACCATCCACATCGATCGCAAGACCGAATCGCTTTGGCAGAAAGACGATGCTCTGTGTTTGGTGGGACCAGAGGGGCGTGGTCTATTATGAGCTGTTAAAACCTGGGGAAACGGTTAATACTAAACGTTACCAACAATAATTGACCGATTTGAACCATTCGCTGCTTGAAAAAAGGCCAGAATACCGAAAGAGGCAACACATAGTCATTTTTCTTCATGACAGTGCTCCATCACATACGGCAAAACCAGTTCGCGACACGTTGGAAGCACTCAGCTGGGAAGTTCTACCCCATGCAGCTTACTCACCAGACTTGGCTCCTTCCGATTACCACTTGTTTGCATCGATGGGGCACTTGCTGAGCAGCGCTTTGGTTCGTATGAAGATGTGAAAAAATTGCTCGATGAATGTTTCGCAGCAAAACGGGAAGATTTTTACTGGTGTGGTATTCACAAATTGCCCGAAAGCTGGGAAAAAAGTATAATAAGCGATGGAGCATACTTTGAATAACGCACTTTTTATCATTCTTCCGAATTTAACATGTTTTTTTCAAAAAAAAAAATGCGCATTTCATACTTGTACACCTGGTATTATACAGTACAGTTTTTATTGTATAAATAAAGATGGTTTCTGGTAACGTAAATATTCATTGGTATTGAAAAAAAAGGATTGTACTATATTAGTAGTATAATACAGTAGAGCATGCAGCGTATTCGAATACAATACTAATTGTAAGAGGATCTAAATGAAAACCAGGATACCAGTTATTTTGATAACAGCACATCCCTACTCGTAGGTACAAATGAATTCAGTGTTATGGCTTTAAGGGGGAAAGATTGTAATATAGGAAGCTGAAGCTTAACCATGATATTCCTGCAAATACATCCAGTTTTAAATTTTTGTAAATCGGTATGTTTTTTAAGAACTTTGTAGAAAGTTTCAAGTTTAAAATTTCAAGCAAATAAATTAATTTTTAAGATTTTCGTAAAGCGAAGCTCCTAAGATGCTTAAGAGTAATGGTAGAAAATTATTATTAATATTTACTAACAACGAAAACAGAATGTATTAATTAAGGTATTAGCCGAGATAAAAACCTCAAGACTTTATAATCAGTAGCGTAACCAAAGAGGGCGAAGGCAGGCACAGGCGCCCCGCACCATATAGGTCTATAAACGAGGCCTTTTTTAACGCCACATTATTCCCTTTTTCACCAAAATTCTAATCGAAAAATGAAATGAGTTACAGTGATCCAATTCATTTAGCTTTTATTGATCACTACAAAGCTTTCGATTCTGTAGAGCTATGGGCCATATTTCAAGGTATGAATAATACTAGAACAGATTCAACATATCGAGACCTATTTAAATACGTATACGAAAAGGCTGCACTACAAGTTAAAGTCAATGATGATTTAATAACCGATGAAATAGCTGTACAACTTGGAATAAGACAGGGCGACACTATCTCGCCGAAACTTTTTACACTGGCTTTGGAGGACGTCTTTAAATAACTGGATTGGAAGGAGAGAGGAATAGATGTTGATGAAAGATACTTGATCCACCTCCGTTTTGCTGACGATGACGATCAGCAACGACTTAAGAGAGTTACAGGAGATGGTCCAAGATCTGAAGGCAGCTTCAGAAAAAAGTTGAGCTGACTATGAATTTAACAAAAACTAAGATCCTACACCTGGTAGATAGTTTTCTCAAGTAGATTCTGCACGAAAACCGGTGAATCGTAGTTTATCGAAAAGAATTTGAAACTTCGATAAAAAAAAAAATGAAAAAAGGACTGTGTACCGAACAAGGCTGTTGTCTTGTTGTTCTGAAACTTTAAATTTTGATTTTAAAAAAAATCCACACTTAAAAACTAGTTCTGTTAATTTCGTATTATATTCTGTGACAAAAACTTCATAAAGGTCAATTCTAGACTATAAATATATCAGAAATATATAAATCTTATCTAAAGTTTACCGAACGTACTAAATACCAATTCAAACAAACCATTACTACACATCAATATTCATATAAAAGAATCCAACCTGTTAGTTGTGTTTAACGTCTATCACAGTGAAAACAGCAAAAATAAACACACTTGCTACCGCAAATATAATTATATTTACTAACAAAAGTTCGTAATATAACAACTAAATATTACCCGTTATAGTATGAAGTCCAGACTCATACTACTGACATGTATCAGTAACTATGATTTCAAAAATTATAAAGTGAGTCATTCTGTTAGAAATAAATTATTTGCAAATAAGGAATTATTACTATTAACATTTCGTGGCTATGCCGATGTCCCGGACTGTGGGACCAAATAGTATGATGAGGCACCTGGATACAAAAAATTCCGGAGGTAAAATAGCCCCCGTTCGGATCTCCGGGTGGGGAGTCGACATGCAGAGATCAGAATTTTAAAATGGATTTTTGCAACATGCGAGGTTTAAACTCGAACATAAATTCAGTGCACCAACACCTGCAATCAAATAAACCTCATGTACTCGCTCTCTGTGAAACCAAGGTCAGTTCATCGACCAGCACAGTCAATTATCTTTATCCTGGGTAAAACTTCTATTCCCGATTTAGGCGTAACTTTGGAATCTGTCTTTTTGTCAGAAGCGACCTCTCTTGCCAACGAGAAGAAGCTCTGGAGCCCCCAAACTTTGATGTTATGCGGTTAAAAATAACGACTCAACCAACTACAAGGTTCATTTGTATCCTCTATCGACCACCAAGTGATACTAACTTTAGAACACTTTTCGCTTCTCTTGCAGACACCGTTAGACGTTTGTTTTCGATCCGACGACCTATCTGACTGTGCCAGGGAGGTTTCCGATGTTATTTTGGCCGGTATGGAGGCTTACATCCCTTTTTTCGAAGAAATGCCCTTCCGACGGCAAGCTTTGGTATGACTGAAAATGCAAATAAACTGTTGCTTCTAAACATCTTGCATACCGACAATGGCGTGAAAATCCTAACACCATAAATCGTAACACCTTTGTTCGTGCCAGGAACAGATGCAAAGAAATGATCGAAGAAACCAAGGAGGCACACAATCAACGGATTAGAAACAAGCTTCTCGCTTGTCCCAACAATTCCAGGTCCTTTTGGTCAGTCGCTAAGGCAGTTAGTCAAAATTTCACCAAATCCACCATACCACCACTCACACGGCCAGATAATTCTTTTGCAATGACACCTGTTGAGAAAGTGAACTTGTTGGCTGAACTCTTTGTTTCATATTCTACTGTCGATTTCCAAGGAAAAACACCATCTACTATTCCCATAGTGCAGTCAAGGATGCCCGATATTGTCTTCAGACAGCGTATCATAAAACGTGTTTTGATGAAGCTAGACACCAAGAAGGCTTCTGGCGCTGACGGAATACCTGCCATAGTTCTCAAAAACTGTGCGAGGGAGCTAACACCAGTTTTCTGTAGACTTTTCAACCTATCCTACAGAAAGGGAATATTCCCTTCCTGCTGAAAATATGCCACAGTTCAGCCGATACCTAAAAAAGGCAAGAAGACCTTGCCAAATAACTACCGACCAATCGCACTGCTTCCAATAATATCGAAAGTCATGAAAAAGACTATCAATCAGCATCTTTTAAAATATCTTGAAGGATTCAACATTATTAGCGATCACCAATATGGCCTTCGTAAAAATAGATCAACAGGAGATCTTCTGCCTTATGTAACACATGTTTGGAACAACGCAATTGAACACTTTGGAGAATCTCGAGCGGTTGCTGTTGACATATCCAAGGCATTCGACCGCGTTTGGCACGATGGGCTGTTGGCTAGGCTACGTTCTTATGGTATGTCTGAAAAGTTCTGTTTGTGGCTCTCATGTTTCCTCAGGGAGCGTTCTTTACGAGTGGCAGTCGACGGATTTCTTTCCAACACCTTCACTATCAACGCCGGTGTACCCCAAGGCTCCATACTGTCTCCTACTCTCTTTCTCATTTATAGTAACGATCTACTGGAAAAGACCCAGAATCTAATTTACAGCTTTGCAGATGACAGTACACTTATCTCTTCATTCATTTTCGGCTACTCAGACAAATATCCGCAAACAATAGGAGTTGAATGACTATTCAACTTAACAAAGACCTGGAAGAAATTCTATCTTGGGGTAACAGTAACCAAGTGGAATTTAACGCTACAAAAACCCATGCGGCAGTTTTTTCTAAAAAAGTTAACGTTGCTGAACCCGAGATAGTTATGTCGGGGCACTCCATTCCTCTAACATCGTCACTCAATTTGTTGGGCGTTAATTTGGGAGCAAATATGTCCTGGCATGAACATGTTGCAGGCATAGCAAGGAGAGCTTCTCAAAAGTTGGGAATATTATTTCGAACCAGAAAGCTTTACACTCCACAATAACTGTTAATTCTTTACAAAGCTCAAATTCGGCCAACTATGGAATACTGCTCCCATGTTTGGAGCTCCGCTCCCAAACATACACTGCATTTGTTGGATTCTATTCAGAGAAGAGCTGTTCGTCTGATTGGAGACCCGGAACTGACCGGCGGCCTTGATTCGCTGGAACATCGAAGAACGGTTGGCGACTTGAGCCTATTCTACAAGTATTTTCATGGAAAGTGTTCGAAGGATGTGGCCCGCTTAATTCCTCCCAGAGCGGTGCATGTTAGGAGTACACGTCGCGCTAATACTTCACATCCGTATGAGGTTCAGCTTGTTACTCCTTGTACAACGCTTTTCAAGCAATCTTTTATGTGGAGAACGTCATACCTTTGGAATGGTTTGCCCAGGACTGTGTTTCCCACCGAGTACAATCTACAGCGATTCAAGAAGAACGTGAATCACTTTCTCCGCATACGTGTCGTTCCTGAAAAGCTTTAGGGACCTCCCTGTAGCACGTGTGCTACACCCATAAAAAAAATATTTTTATACTATTTATTTATTAACGGGCCAAGTCCAATTTCATGTATTATGACAGTCTATATTGCCGTAGATTTAAATATGCCAGGGAATTTTTAAAGTTATTACAGTGGGTGAAAAGTCCCGAGACTTTTCGAGAGATGGTAGCACAAACAGAAAAACATCTTATCAGTTAGGGTCAACTCTCAGAAGATTTGTCTAAATTTTCATGACATTTTGTCTATTAGTTTGCGAGTTACAGTTGTTTGAGTGATGGAACAAAAAGAATTTCGTTGTGTTGATTAAGGGGTTAGGCATGAAATATTTTTTTTTTGACGCAACTATTGCATATAAAATAAAATTTTTATTTTTCAGAGATACATAATAGTTTTAACAAGCTAAAAAAAAAATTATATTTAAAAAAAAAAAATGGCGGAGATATGAACCATCTTGTAAGACCCGTTTTTGAAAATCCTTGCCCCTGGTGGATTTTTCTCTGAGTCAAGAACTGTCCAACAACTAAACAAATCATTTTTTGTTATTAAGAAAGGTCATAGCTAAATGGAATTTTTTTTTTGTAGAACTAACAGCCGTTCGAAAATAAACTCGGATTTTTCACAAAAATATTGAGCTTTAAAAATTAACAAAAAATGAACGGTGTATCCAATCAAAAAACAAACATGTCAACTTCAAGATAATAGATATATTGTCCATCACTTTGAAAAAAGTAGTTTGGAGAAAAACGCAAAAGAAAAAAATACCGCGTCCGCGTCTTAAAAGTCTATAAAATTTTCTTTATATTACTTTTTTTTATATTACTTTCATATTTTGCATGAATATTTGCATATTAAAAAGCTATGTCGCGATGTGTGTCGCGTACTCTCTCGACTGATCAAAAACAGCAACATGTCCAAGATTGAGAACGCTGTTTGGTACTGTTTTAGCGTAATCTAAAGAAGTTTGTGCTTATTCGTAACAATGGACGAAACATGGATCCACCACTATAAGCCTGAGTGTAACAAAGTCGACCGAATCGTTCAAAAACACAAACATCAGCTGGGAAGGTTTCGGCAAGTATTTTTTGGCATGGGCATGGAATAATACTGATTGACTATCTTGAGAAGGGGCGAACAATCACTGGAGACTATTATGTTGATTTACTGATCCCGTTTGAATGATGAAATCATCAAAAAAGGCTGCATCTAGAGAAGAAAAAAGGGGTGTTCCACCAAGATAATGCACCAGCTCACAACTTCATAAAATCGATGGTGAAATTGGACCAATTGGCTATGAATTGCTTCCTCATCCCCCGTATTCACCAGATCTGGCCCAGATATTATTACTTCTTTCCAAATTTGAAAAGGTGACTCCGGGGAAGGAGAAAGAATGAAGAAGTCGAATAGGAAATTGAGGCTTATTTTAGAGAGCTCGACAAATCGTACTCTCTGAAAGGATCGTTGGAATAAGTGTATCGTCATTAAAGGAACCAATGCTAAAGAATAAAATTGATTTTTGGCAAAAACATTGTTTTTTTTTTCAAAAGTCTTGGGACTTTTCTCCCCATGTACTATCTACCTGCTCAAGATGCGACTTATTTGTCCTCAAATATCTGTATAAAAATTTCAGGGGCCAAAAAGTTTCCTCAGATGATGGGCATCTGGAGCGTCATTTTTAAGATGTAAAAAAAATACTGTTTAGGTAGAATCAATGAACTCAAGAAATGCTGAACTAAATGTATTAGTGAAGACACTAGTTATGTAAAAAAAATCCATTTTCTCTTCGCCATGATATGATCGAACCTAAAAATCGACCGTTATCAACGAACGATTCAAATGAGACTACATTTATAACGAAGCTAAATTATTAGATTGTGTGCAAATATTTAAACTTCACATTACCTAGCCATGGAGCCCAAAAAAGCGTTTTTTTTAAGATTTTTTTAGCGAAACTAGCTATTATATAAATCAGGTTATATAATAATACATAGCTTAAAATACAATTTGTGAAATTTTAATTACAAATAAAACCGGTCAAGCGCAATTAGTGTTCCGTACCGTGATTGCCTTGGAAATTAAAATTTTTTTTTAGACTTCACAAAAGACACCCAAAATGAGTTTTCAACAAAGTTTGTTTCGGATATTTGTTGAAAATTGATGACCTTGAAATTTTTGTTACATATATCAGATAAATTATCAAAATTAATGCATTCGTGATAATTTTCATTCAATCTATTGTGGAGAATACTCCAGAATTTTTTCAAAATTTTTTGATCACTACCTTTCGAGACAGCGATTTTTGGCAATTTTTTTAAAATAATACAAAGTACATAATTATTACATCATATATATTTTTGAACTCGTGCTTTTAGGAGTTTTCACTTGACATCTCACTCGATGTCCTGGTAATTTTTTTTTCACTTCCGATTTCACCTCCCAGAACTAATCCCTTAACGCAAAATTTAACTTTCAAAACTACACGGTTTTGATGGGGCCATCAATTCCTATATTAGTGCCAAATTTCAACTTTCTATGTCAAATAGTTTCGGAGAAAATTGAGTGTGACAGACGGACATACATTGAAGTGATTTTATAAGAATTCCGTACGGAACAGTAAAAAATAAAAAATGGCGGCGTTGTACCCGTTACCCTGAGACCCCTTTTTTTAAGGAGCACGGCGGTATGCACTATTATTGAGAGCTGGAGCATCTGAACTCAAAATCTCCAAACAAATTAGTTTACTAGAGAATCTTTGAACCAAGGATTTAATAAAAATAATTCATGAAATGGCAGTAGTTTAAACCAAAAAGGGAAAAAATGACGTTAGAGCGTTTTACATTTTGGCTTATTAAAAATAAAGTTTTTTGGAAATTTGAGTTTAGAAGATCCAACTCCCAGTAATCGTTCACATCGCAATGCTCCTTAAAAAAAAGGGATCCCAGAGGAACGGGTACAGTGCAGCTATTTTTTTTTAATTAAAATTTTACCAATTGTATTTTAAGCTATGTATTATTATATAAAATACCTGACTTATAGAATGAATAGTTTCGCTAAAACAACGCTTTTTTTTCGGTTCCATGACTAGGTCACACGTAAGCTGAAAAGTTTTTGGTCTGACACATAGAGGTCTCCCTATTCAAAAAATCCATATGACTTTTAGGAAGTACTAACCTTCAAAGGATACGTGTTAAAACTTCATGACATTTCGACGATTAGTTTACAAGTTACAGTGGTTTGATATTTTCAAAACAATGGAAAAAATCGAATTTCGTGTGTAGATTAAACACTGTTTTTTAATGGGAAAAAATACCGTTCAAGCAAAACAATGGCTTGATAAATGTTACGAGGACTGGAAAATCACTCATCATTTACTGGTATGCTGAATTTAAACTCGGTCGTACACACACAAGATGCTGAATGCTCTGGATATTCAAATGAGGTGGTTACACCGGAAAACATCAAAAAAATCTACAAAATTGTTGTGGATGACCGTAAAGTAAAAATGCGTGAGATAGCTGACACCCTAACGATATCAAAAGAACGTGTTGGTCATATTTTGCATGAACATTTGGGTATGAGAAAGCTCTGTTCGAAATGGGTACCACGTTTGTTCACAGTGGACCAAAAACAACAACATGTTAATAATTCTGAGCGCTGTTTGGACCTGTTTAAGCGCAATAAAAAGGATTTTTTCACGAGATATGTCACAATGGATGAAACATGGATCCACCACTACACAGTGGAATCAAATCGGCAGTCAGCTGAGTGGACAGCAGCCGGCGAAAGCCGCCCAAAGCGACCAAAGGCACAACAGTCGGCTGGGAAGGTTTTGGCCTCTGTATTTTAGGATGTCCATGGAATAATTTCCATCGACTATGTTGAGAAGGGAAAAACCATCAATAGCGAATATTGTATAAAGTTATTGGTGCGTTTTAAAGGCAGAAATTGTAAAGAAACAACCCCAAATGAACAAGAAAAAAGTGCTCTTTCAAGATAATGTACCGTGTCACAAGTCAATGGTTACGATGGCAAAATTGCATGAATTGAAGTTCGAATTGCTTTCTCATCAAGCGTATTGTCCAGATTTGGCCCCCAGCGACTATTATCTATTCGCAGTCCTCAAAATAATGCTCGCGGGAAAGTGAAGAAGTTATCGCCTACGTGTTATATGCCCTTAAGCGCAGTAAACAGTGTAACTAAGAAAAATAAATTTACTAATCAAAACAAAATATCTTCAAATTAAATATAAAATGAAAATATTTTAGAAATAAAACATTTGAAAGAATAACTCACATCAAATGCTTATCAAAGTACTCGATGCGTCCCAGCCGATATCATAATATTTGTGAATAAATTCATTGTCATTATCGTCGATCTTCGTCTTTATCTTTAAATAACTGTATTTTCCTGGTTTGTCGTTATAATTATAAACATTTAGTTTTACCCACAAAAATTCCATAAAAATTAACAACAAACATGATATTAAATGTAATTTTATCAATGAGTATGCGGTGTGGGAGTTTTTAAATCAGGATATTTTCAATAGGTCATAGTACTCACAAACATTATTATTAAACGAACATAAAACAAATGTAGTTATGTTAAAAATTCATGTTTAGTGTGCAAATATTATATGTCTGGCCCTTTTATAAAAGTAATCTCCTCATTTTAATGTAAAATCAATACTTCAATGCGTAGAGACTTTGAGGATTATTTTAATTAACTACGCTTCGCAGCATATGAGTTGTCAGGAAAAAAAATTATTAAGTTTTTTTTCTTTTATTTAATATCTTGTCACTACACATAAATAGAGGTCGAGTGTCTTCGTCCCTTGAGATGGTACATTTTTTAGAAAAGTTTTCATGACATGAAGCTTATTCAGCTGAGTACTACGACGTGGACAAATTTTCTTTAATGTAGGCGAAATAGTCAAAATACACAAGCAAATAACATAGAGCCTGAAAAGTTTTTGGTCTAGCTACTAAAAACACATTTTTTTTTGCAAAATTCGACTTTATTCATCAATCTAGTCTCCTTCCAGAGCGATACAATCAATCCAACGCTTTTCTAATATTTCTATACCTCTCTTGTAGAACGATTTGTCTTTGCCTTCAAAATAGGCCTCAGTTTCGGCGATAACTTTTTCATTGGAGCCAAATCTCTTTCCCGCGAGCATTTTTTTGAGGTCTGCGAATAGATAATAGTCGCTGGAGGCCAAATCTGGAGAATACGGCGGATGAGGAAGCAATTCGAACTCCAATTCATGCAATTTTGCCATCGTAACCATTGACTTGTGACACGGTGCATTGTCTTGATGAAAGAGCACTTTTTTCTTGTTCATTCCGGCCCATTTCTTCGCGGTTTTTTCCTTTAAACGCAACAATAACGTTATATAATATTAGCTATTGATTTTTTCCCTTTTCAGCATAGTTGGTGAAAATTATTCCATGCGCATCCCAAAATACACTTCAAGCGGCTTCCACCGGTTGCTGTCCACTCAGCTGACTGCCGATTTGATTCCAGTGTGTAATGGTGGATCCTGTTTCATCCACTGTCGCTTAAATAGGTCCAAACGGCGCTCAGAAACATCAACACGTTGTATTTTTTGGTCCACTGTGAGCAAACGCGGTACCCATTTCGAACAGAGCTTTCTTATGCCGAAGTGTTCATGCAAAATATGACCAACAGGTTCTTTTGATATATCTAGGGTGTTAACAGCTATCTCACCCAATTTCACTTTACGGTCATCCAAAACAATTTTCTGGATGTTTTTTTTATGTTTTCCGGTGTAACCAGCTCATTTGGGCGTCCAGAGCGTTCAGCATCAATTGTATCTGTACGACCGAGTAATTTTTCAGGGGCAGAGTCCCCGTAACACTTATCAAGCCATTGGTTTGCTAGAACGGTATTTTTTCCCATCAAAAACAGTGTTTTATCAACACACGAAATTCGATTTTCTCCATTAGTTTGAAATATTAAAAGTAGCGCCACTAAAACCACTGTAACTTGTAAACTAATCGTCGAAATGTCACCAAATTTTGACACGTATCGCTTGAAGGTTGGTATGTCCTAAAAATCATAAGGATTTTTTAAAAAGGGCGACATCTATGTGTCAGACCAAAAACTTTTCAGCCTACGTGCTATGTTAAAAATTCATGTTTCGTGTGTAAATGTTATATGTCTGGCCCTTTTATAAAAGTACTCACCTCATTATAATGTAAAATCAATACTTCAGCGCGTAGAGACTTAGAGGATTATTTTAATTAACTACGCTTCGCAGTATATAAACTGTTATGCATGAACAAAATTTATTAAGTTTTTTGTTCTTTTATTTGATATCTTGTCACTACACATAAATAGGGGTCAAGTGTCTTCGTCCCTTGAGATGGTATATTTTTTAGAAAAGTTTCCATGACATGAAGCTTATTTAGCTGAGCGCTCCGACGTGGACGAATTTTCTTTAACGTAGGCGAAATGGTTAAAGTACACAAACAAATATACATTTCTCATTTTTCGTGGGTTTGTCAATAATCGATGCCCAATACATTTATTCATACTTACAAGTGTTTAGAATCGTCTAGGAACTCTATAAATATCTTCTTCTTCTTAAAGTACCTATTCGGTTCGAATACTGGCAATCATTCCGGTTATTATTACTTTATCTTCTGCAGTTATGAAAAAACTGGTAGTATTTGTTGAGAACCAATTTCACAGATTATGTAGCCAGGAGATACGTCGGCGTCCTGGTCCCCTTTTTCCAAAAACCGTTCCTTGGGGTATTTGCTGTAGTAATCGAAATCTCATTATGTGTCCTAAATACTTCAGCTTTCCTACTTTAACAGTTTTCATGATTTCCAGTTTCTTGTTCATGCGAGATAAGACATCCTCGTTGGTAGTATGGTCAGTAAAAGAAATTTTCAAAATTTTGCGATATAGCCATAAATTTAAACGCTTCAAGTTTCTTAGAAGTGGCTTTAGTCAGCCTCCAAGATTCCACACCGTAAAGAAGGACACAGAAGACATAACATCTTAGGAGTCTTATTTTTGTGCTTAATTTTATTGCTAAGCTTTTGAAAAGTGATGTCATTTTGAGGAACACTGCTAGTTTTTTCGATACGCAACGAATTTCCTGCGAGTGATCCCACTGTTCATTTATCATGGTACCTAGAGATGAATATTGTGGAGTTCTTTGTATTTGTTGATTGTTAACTATCAACAAGGTAGCAGGAACCGGTGACTTGCTGATTACCATGTACTTTGTTCCGCTGATATTAATTTCGAGGCCGTATCGATTACTGACTTCGTTTATTTTTGTCATAAGATATTGTAGACCCTTTAAGTTATCAGCCATAACCGCCGTATCGTCAACATAACGAATAATATTTATTCGCTCCCCATCAGCTTCTTTCAGTGCCTCTCTGAAGATTTGCTCAGAGTATATATTGAACAACAGTGGAGGCTAGATACAACCCTGCGTCACTCCATGTTCAATCGATATTGTTAAATGACTGATAAATATAATAAACTAAAATAAGTACGAGGCTGGTTTGAAAAGTCCGTGCAAAGTCCGAGAGATGGCACCACCGGCGCGTATCGAGGTCATGTTTAGTTAGTAGCATCTCTTGAATGAATGCACACCAAGTTTCAGCCATATTGGTCTATTTCTTTGTGTTTGACGTTCGTGTGAATCAAGGAAGTCGAGTGATTTTCAAGAAATGGACGAAAAAGAATTTCGTGTGGTGATTAAACATTACTTTATGAAAGGCAAAACGCCTCAGGAGACTAAAGAGAAGCTTGATAAACATTATGGTGACTCTGCACCTTCGATTAGAACAGTTTATAAGTGGTTTCAAAATTTTCGGACTGGCCATATGGGCACAAGTGACGCTGAACGTTCTGGACGGCCTGTGGAGGTTACGACTCCAGAAATCATTGATCAAATCCATGGTATGGTGATGGATGACAGAAGAGTTAAGGTGCGTGAGATTGCTAGTGCTGTGGGCATCTCGACTGAACGGGTACATAATATTTTGCATAAACATTTGGACATGAGAAAGCTATCCGCAAGATGGGTGCCGCGATTGCTCACGCTTGACCAAAAACGGAATCGTGTGAAGTGTTGCAAGGATGGTTTGCAGCTGTTCCAGAAGAATCCGGAGGACTTTAAGCGTCGTTTCGTCACTGTGGATGAAACATGGATACATTACTATACTCCTGAGACCAAACAACAATCTAAACAATGGGTTACCAAGGGGGAATCTGCACCAAAAAGGCGAAGACCGTTCCTTCGGCCGGAAAGGTTATGGCGACTGTCTTTTGGGATTCGCAAGGGATAATCCTCATCGACTATCTGGAAAAGGGTAAAACTATTACAGGTGAATATTATCCATCGTTATTGGACCGTTTGAAAACCGAGCTGCAAGAAAAACGCCCGCGATTGGCCCACAAGAAAGTCCTTTTCCATCACGACAACGCACCAGCACACACCTCAGCAGTTGTGGTCGCAAAATTAATGGAAATAGGATTCCAACTCGTTTCACATCCCCCTATTCTCCAGACTTGGCTCCCTCGGACTACTATTTGTTCCCCAATTTGAAGAAATGGCTGGCTGGACAAAGATTTTATTCAAACGAGGAGGTGATTGCAGACACTAATGGATATTTTGCAGACTTGGACAAATCCTATTATTCGGAAGGGATCAACAAACTAGAACCTCGTTGGACGGAGTGTATAAGCCTAAAAGGAGACTATGTCGAAAAATAAAAAAGGTTTACCCCAAACACATAAGTAGTTTTTATTTTTGCACGGACTTTTCAAACCAGCCTCGTATGATGTTTCTTTAAGTTAGTAAAACTTTTATTAACATCGACGAAATTTTTTATGGCATTTGCTTTATTAAACAAGAATTGTTTCCACGAGGGAAAAATTCCAACAAAATGGTGTAATTCGGAGGTTATAGGACTCTTTAAGAAGAGCGATAATACTGATATCGAAAGTTATTGACCCATATCTCTTCACTAAAATCTTACCAAATTTCCTAACAGGAAGGACATTTCTATCAACCTGTAGAGCAGGCGGACTTCAAAAAGGGATACATTACGTACTGTAATAGAGAACTGTACAGAATATGAAGTACCAATACCTTTGGCCATCATTGATTTTCATAAGGCATTTGATACCTGTTGGAATCTCGTTAGTTCTTAAATCCCTGGCGAATTCAAGGATAGATTCCAGATATATAAAAATATTAGAGAACATATATAAAGAAGCATCTACATATATTAAAATTGGCTAAACAACTGTCACTGAAAACACACCATTAAAAAGAGGAGTGCGACAAGGAGATACTAAATTATCTACGATGGCCTTGAAAACGTCTTTAAGGAGTTAAAGAGTCCTAGTTAAGTTAGATTAGGTCACAATAATGTAAAATAAGCACATTTTCTAGGTTAGGTTAGTACAGGTTCAGTATTGTAAATGCTTACGTTAAGTTATAATAAGTAATCTTTCATAACATGTAATGATAAGAAAACTGGCCTATGTATTCAAACCTAACCTTCCTATGTGTTTAAAAAGAAACGTATTTGACAGATGCATACTCCCCGCTCTTACGTCCGGAGCCGATACTCTCACAACGACGAGGAAAAACATCAATAAAATATGGGTCATGTAACGAAAGATGGAGAGGTGAATGTTAGACGTTACTTTTAGAGATCATATCCGAAATTACATTATCAGGAAGAGAACGGGGGTACAAGACGCAGTCAAATTCATTCTACCTCTTAAATGGACCTGGGCTGGGCATGTTGCTAGGTTTAGGACAAAGAGAATCACAGAGTGGTGACCAAGATCCGAAGCCTATCGGAGTAGAGGTAGACCACCAAGTCGGTAGACTGAAGATTTGAAAAGAGTGGCTGGAAATTGGGTACAAGCGGCCCAGAACAGAAAAAAGTGGCAATAGTTGAGGCAGGCTTTTGTTCAGCAGTGGACAGTATAAGCTGATGATGATGATAAGTGATAACGATCATCATAAAGACAATGACAATGGGCAATTAGACACCTAAAACCTATGATTTCCATCCTTTTTGCGTAGGCAGTCGGAAAAAAAGGAAAATAATAATTTGTAAATCACGTTGCTGTAAATCCTTTTTTAAACTTCTGTAAAAACCTTTTTACGTTTTACATTTTTTTTTCCTGTTTTAAATGTTATTATAAATTTAAAAGTTCCTTCTCGAATTAAATTAAAATTAAAAGACTTGTTTTTCCAGTAACGGGGTGGAAGTTAGCAACATGGAAAATTTCTGATAGATTTTAAATATACACTGATAATAAAAATGAAGTGCTCTGATGAATATTTCAATGGAAAATCGACTTATTTTCAATTATCGATAAATTTTAGTTATTAAATTTATTACAATAAATTTTCACTTTGCTGTGGTTGACAGCTGACATTGTAAAAACCTTTACACGTAATGGTTTTGGAAAATGATTTTGAAATTTAAATGAGTAATTTTAATCATTGAGACAGTGGAAATTCGGGGGAGTTCGACAAAGAAATACTAAATTTGCAGAGAAATTAGGGCAAGATATATGTTTTGGTGGATATATCAATAAAAAATTAATTAGAAATATGTTCAATTGTCGATGAATTTTAGCTATTAAATTTATTTATATAATAGGTGTTTCGGTTAATAATGTCGATTTTGCTAAGAGATGGCGTTACTAACACACCTGTTGGTATACACTAGTGACATCTATGGCGTTTTGGAAGGTAAACATACGCCATCAAAAGCCAGTTCGTTATTAATTGTCATTGTGCGAAAAACATAGTTCTTCAATAGCTTTGAATATGTCGTGTTTCGTACCAGAAAAAGACGTTTTGCGGGGCAGTTTAATAATCTTTTTTCATGTGAAGAAAACGGCTGCTGAATGTGATCGATTGTTGGTTGAAGTTTATGGTGAACATGCTCCAACCCAAAAAACTTGGGTAGACCCAGGCCAGCCTTCAACATCACAACTAGTGCGCAATATACAGGGAAAGAAAGCTTTGCTGTGTATTTGGTGGGATACTAGAGGAGATGTGTATTACGAACTGCTGAAACCTGGTGAAACGATTTCTGGCGATCGATACCGACAACAATTGATAAAGTTGAACTGAGTATATTAAAGAAAAAACGACCAGAATACGCCCGAAGACACGATAAAGTCATTTTTCAACAGGACAATGCTCGGTCCCATGTTGCAAAATGTGTTAAAAACTATTTGGAAAACATTAAATAAGACGTTCTACCCCACCCGTCGTATTCACCGGACTTAGCCCCTTCAGACTACCACTTATTTCGATCGATGCAGCACGGACTTCCAGAACAACACTTACATTCTTACGAAGAAGTGAAAATTTGGCTTGATAAATGGTTGGCCTCAAGAGTTGAAAAGTTCTTCTGATGCGGAATCCATTTTCTGACAAAAAGATGGGAAAAAGTCATAACTAACGATGGCCAATACTTTGATTATTAAAGTAATTCATTTTGTGATGGAAATAAACGCTGAAATGTTGCGAAAAAATCGACATTATTAACCGAAACACCTATTATATATATATATATATATATATATATATATATATATATATATATATATATATATATATATATACATGTCTATCATCATCATCATTAGCTTATTCCATTTATAGTCGGATGTAAGCCTCCCCAAGTTGTCTCCAATGAGCTCCGTTGTTTGCTTTTTGCATTCAATCGTGTTCCGCTAATCTTTTTATGTCGTCTATTCATCTTGTCTGTGGTCTACCTCTGCATCTTTTATGTTCTCTAGGCCTCCATTCAACCATACGGCGTGTCCATCTGTTATTCATCCTCGCAATATGGCCCGCCTAATTCCACCTTAATATACATATTCGTTGTATTACATCTGTCACTTCTTCACACATCTTCTTGTTAGGAATACGATCTTGGAGTCTAATATTTAGCATTCCCCTCTCGAACGGATTGAAACCAGGAATTTTAATGTATTCCACCATTCCTGAAAAACCTCTATGGTAACATTTCTTCAAGACTTTAAAAACAGTAAAACGCTTTGAGAAACTTCGTTCTAGAGTATCGACACTTTGTAGCGACCTAACCTTGATTAGGTGCCGGAACGACAACCTGCTTCCAATATGTACCAGATTATCATACCACCTTCAAACAAAAAATGCGACATCTATAATATATAAAATGCAACGTCTCTCTGTCTGTCTGTCCGTTAGTGCGCTTATCACTGGAGAACCACTTATCCGATTTACGTAATTTTTTTTTTAAAACATACATATGTTCTCTGGCCAGGTTTTAGGCTATATTTTATTACGATAGGTAGTATGAGCAGTGAAGTAAATAGTGAATGAAGTCGGAAAAAAGTTTGCCGTTAGCTCGTTCCCTTTCAATACACAGCCTAAACCATTAAATATGGAACAATATTATGTAGTAGAGAATATCTATAATCTATAATCTATAATATATAAAATGGAATGTCTCTCTGTCTGTCTGTCTTTCCATTAGTGCGTTTATCACGCGAGAACCACTTATCCTATTTACGTGTCTTTTTTTAAATTCATACATATATTCTTTGGCCAGGTTATATAATAATAATAGTAATCTATATCTATAATATATATAAAATGCAACGTCTCTCTGTCTGTCTATCTGTCCATTAGTGCGCTTATCCCTCGAGAACCACTTATCCGATTTACGTGATTTCGTGATTCATACATATGTTCTCTGACCAGGTTATAGATATATATTTTATTACATCTATAATATATATAAAATGCAACGTATCTCTGTCTGTCTGTCCGTTAGTGCACTTATCACTGGAGAATCACTTATCTGATTTACGTGCTTTTTTTAAACATGCTAAAACATTAAATATGGAACAATATCATGTAGCAAAGAATATCTATAATATATATATAAAATACAACGTCTCTCTGTCTGTCTGTCTGTCCGTTAGTGCGCTTATCACTGGAGAACCACTTATCCGATTTACGTGCTTTTTTTTTAAACATACATATGTTCTCTGGCCAGGTTATAGGATATATTTTATTACGTTAGGTGACTAAGGAATAAGCAGTGAATCAAGTCGAAGTAAAGTTTGTTGCTAGCGCGTTCTCTTGCAATACACTGCCTAAAGTATTAAATATGGAACAATATCATGTAGCAAAGAATATAATTTATATAAAATGCAACATCTCTCTGCCTGTCTGTCTGTCCGTTAGTGCGCTTATCACTCGAGAACCACTTATCCGATTTACGTGTTTTTTTTTTAATTCATACACTTGTTCCCTGGCCAGGTTATCTATAATCTCCTATCTAGAATATATATAAAATGCAACGTCTCTTTGTCTGTCTGCCTGTTTCTCTGTCTGTCCGTTAGTGCGCTTATCACTTGAGAATCACTTATTCGTTTTATGTGTTTTTATAAATTTACACATATGTTCTATATAATTCAATATAAGCCTAGATAATGGGAGATAAGATGAGATAACACTGCAGGACAGTAAAAGAGCTACTAGTAACAACAAAATCTGAACAAAGTAACAACTGGGATTGCTCTTTTGGGTTGAGAGTGCAACTAAAAGTTAGTAATGCATTTTTTTTAAACTGAATTTTGTTCTTAATATTCTCAAGCTTTCATTTGCGTTTACAAACTTCTTCTGGAGATAGAATGTATCAGTAATTTCTGTCCAAAACTAGCGCTAACAACGTAAACTTCAACATGACAGCAAAAATAAGTCGCAAACAGACTTCAAACACATAATTAGAATTTTAAATTGATTAGATGAAAGATTTTTCCTTAAAAAATTATCATAGAGACAGAAGTCTTCTGTCAAATAGCAATGTAGGTATGTCACGTTTAAATTGGGTCTCTATAATAATTTTTTAAGGAAAAATCTTTGACCATCTAGTCAATTTAAAATTCTAATTATGTATTTGATGTCTGTTTGCGACTTAGTTTTGCTGTCATGTTGAAGTTTACGTTGTTAACGCTAGTTTTGGAGAGAAATTACTGATACATTCTATCTCCAGAAGAAGTTTGTAAAAACAAACGAAAGCATAAGAATATTAAGAATAAAATTCAGTTTAAAAAAAATGCATTACTAACTTTTAGTTGCACTCTCAACCCAAAAGAGCAATCCCAGGTGCTATTTTGTTCATATATATATATATATATATATATATATATATATATATATATATATATATATATATATATATATATATATATATATATATATATATATATATATATATATATATATATATATATATAGATATATATATATATATATATATATATATATATATATATATATATATATATATATATATATATCTATATTTTTTTGTCGACCTGATGACGACATAGACTACCAACAATATCCGGCTCGGACTCAAATATCACTAAATAGTTACTAAACTCGACGTCAAAAAATTTTAAAATGGAGTACCGTTTCAACATCATGGTTTCTTGCAGTTGTGTTTCTGTCTTTAAAAGTGTTTTTAACTGATGTTTATTGACCAAGTTTTTATTTTTAATATTTGTGTAACTCTCTAAGTGTCTTTTAATCATGTTTTGTGTAATCATGCATACCACCTGGCCAACAAAAATGCAAATTTCATTGTCTTCACCAGAGATGAACTAACTGCTAAATTTTTGTAAGTAATTTCACATTCAGTCGTACAATTTATTTAATCACGTTTTAAAAAACGAACGTTTTAGTTTATTTTCTGTACCTGGTTTGCATTTTTAGAATCCAGAAGAAGCTACCATTAGGCAGCGAAAGCTCGATAATAAAAATAAAAAGCAGATACTAGAGCCTTTAGATCTTTGATTGCTCATCTCTTCTCCTTATAAGGGCGTTTCCCAGCAGTTAAACTTAGGATTGTTATATATATATATATATATATATATATATATATATATATATATATATATATATATATATATATAAAGTTAATCTTAAGTCAATTTTAAGTTTATACTCATGTTTCTCACCACATTTATATAAAACTCATTACCTAGGCTGTTATATCGGTTACTAACATGCACATATCTTAAGAGATAAATGTATAATCATGATTAGTTCACTTCATTGTGGTGGTTATTTGTTTACGCTTTCTTAACTGATTTTCGCGAATATCTGCCCTGCCAAAGGTAGCTTGTGTCGCAGAGTTTTACTGTGATATAAGGAAGTAAAAACGAAGCAGGAATTTTATTACTGTATAGTATATTATATATAAAAATAGAAATTATGATATTGTTAAAACAGTCCCCTAGACCATACGCCACTGAACAATTACCATAAGGGAAGGAGCATGAAATGAATAAAATATGTAACATGTGTAACTGTAGACTGTACAAAATTTATTTGCAGCTAGACAGCTTTCCAGAAAAATACGAGCTACCACAAATAGAATTACGCAAAGCCATTGAGTAAAAGTCTCGACTTGGGTCACCAGGCCACGAGGATTGCTAGTTTTTCCAGCGTATTGTTTTATTTTAAATCCTTAAGGGTCTTAGGATGTATGCGAAGAAAAATGTTTAATCAAATGTATATGAAGTATTGCAAGATAATAATTTTACTTCAATAATATAAGCTTTTGAGCGAGATTTGTATTTAGCATCCGTGAATTAACAGTTTGAAAAGTTTTTGGTCTAACAACTTAAAACAAATTTTTTTGCAGAATTCGACTTTATTCATCAACATAATCTCCTTCTAGAGCGAAACAATCAGTCCAACGCTTTTCTATGATTTCTATACCTTTCTTGTAAAAGAATTTGTCTTTGCCAAAATAGGCCTCAGTTTCGGCGATAACTTCTTTACTGGAGCCAAATCTCTTTCCTGCGAATATCTTTTTGAGGTCTGCGAATAGATAATAGTCGCTGGGGGCCAAATCTGGAGAATACGGTGGATGAGGAAGCAATTCGAACTTCAATTCATGCAATTTTGCCATCGTAACTATTGACTTGTGACACGGTGCACTGTTTTGATGAAAGAGCACTTTTTTCTTGTTCATTTGGGGCTGTTTCTTTGCGATTTCTGCCTTCAAACGCACCAATAACTTTATATAATATTCGTTATTGATGCTTTTTCCCTTCTCAATATAGTCGATGGAAATTATTTCATGCGCATCCCAAAATACAGACGCCAAAACGTTCCAAGCCGACTACTGTTGTGTCGCTTCGGGCGGCTTTCACCGGCTGCTGTGCACTCAGCTGACTGCCGATTTGATTCCGGTGTATAGTGGTGGATCCATGTTTCATCCATTGTCACATATCACATGAAAAAAACCTTTTTATTGCTCTGAAACAGGTCCAAATAGCGCTCAGAATCATCAACACGTTGTTGTTTTTAGTCTACTGTGAACAAACACGGTACCTATTTCGAACAGAGCTTTCTTATGTCCAAATCTTCAAGCAAAATATGACCAACACGTTCTTTTGATATTTTAGGGTGTCAGTTATCTGACGCAATTTCACTTTACGGTCATCCAAAACAATTTTGTAGATTTTTTTTATGTTTTTCGGTATGACCCCCTTATTTGGGCGTCCAGAGCGTTCAGCATCATTTGTATCTGTACGACCGCATTTAAATTCAACATATCAGTAAATGATGAGTGAGCCATTGCTATGCTTGAACGGTATTTTTCCCATCAAAAAACAGTGTTTAATCAACACACAAAATTCGATTTTTTCCATTGTTTTAAAAATATCACAAATAGCGTGACTAAAACCACCGTAACTTGTAAACTAATCGTCGAAATATCATGAAATTTTGACACGTATTGTTTGAAGATTGGTACTTCCTAAAAATCATATGGATTTTTTTGATAAGGGCGACATTTTTGTGTCAGACCAAAAACTTTTCAGCTTACGTAATATACGTAGTGAAATATACAGTGGCCTGTCCAACAAAGTGAGTTTTGTACTTGCATTAAATTTACCGAGACTCGGACAACTGGAGATAGCGAGGAGCCCAATGATGCGCGTGATGTTGGTTCCAAAATATCCGTTTGAAAATGAAATAGGCAGACGACATACATGATTCTATTATTTCTTTTTGAGCATAGCACGCGTGCTGCAGGAAAATCCCTAAAGCGTTACAGGAGTGACAAGCTGAACCTTATACCGTTGTGATGTATTAGCACGACGTGTAATTCCTAGCATGCACCACTCTGGGAAAAATTAAGTAGGCTATATCTAAAGAACATTTTTCATGAAGTGGTTGTAAAAGAGACTCAAGTCGCCAACCATTCTTTGGTCTGCTAAGGAGTCACGGTTGCTGGATCTCCAATTAGGCGAATAGCTCTCTTCTGAATAGAATCCAATAAATACAACCTATGTTTGAGAGCAGAGCCCTAAACATGGGAGCAGTTTCCATCGTTGATCGAATTTGAGCATGACATAAATTGGAAGATTTTCTGTTTATCCTTGTTTACGAAAGCCATATTGGTTGCCGCTAATAATATTGAATCCTTCCAAATATTTTAAAAGATGCCAATTTATAGCCCTTTCCCTAACTTTCGATATTACTGAAAGCTATGCGACTAGTCGATAGTTCGTTGTCAAGATTCTCGTACCTTTTTTGGGTATCGGCTGAAATGTAGCGTAGTTCCAGCAGGAGGGAAATATTCCTTTTCTGTAGGATAGGTTGAAATGAATAGAATACTCGAATCTATTAAACAACCAGCTGTTATTAAAATCGAAACAGCATACTAAAAATTCATTTAATTATTGTTTTCTAATCAAAATATTAAGAAAATACACAGTATGCTACCCAAACAACCGTTCAAAGCAGCATTATTGTGTCCTTAAATACGCACTCGATGGAGTTACTAACTAATAGCGGCTTTCCACTAGTTTTTGGGTATCGGCTGAAATGTAGCGTAGTTCCAGCAGGAGGGAAATATTCCTTGTCTGTAGGATAGGTTGAAAAGAATAGAATACTCGAATGTATTAAACAACCAGCTGTTATTAAAACCGAAACAGCATACTAAAAATTCATTTAATTATTGTTTTCTAATCAAAATATTAAGAAAATACACAGTATGCTACCCAAACAACCGTTCAAAGCAGCATTATTGTGTCCTTAAATACGCACTCGATGGGGTTACTAACTAATAGCGGCTTTCCACTAGTTTTTGGGTATCGGCTGAAATGTAGCGTAGTTGCAGCAGGAGGGAAATATTCCTTGTCTGTAGGATAGGTTGAAAAGAATAGAATATTCGAACGTATTAAACAACCAGCTGTTATTAAAACTGAAACAGCATACTAAAAATTCATTTAATTATTGTTTTCTAATCAAAATATTAAGAAAATACACACTATGCTACCCAAACAAACGTCCAAAGCAGCATTATTGTGTCCTTAAATACGCACTCGATAGGGTTACTAACTAATAGCGGCTTTCCACTAGTAGCAATATTTAGATTATCGTTCAAACCGTCGCAAAGCATGTGACTAGGGACGATTGAGCCAGAAAAAGAGCGTCAATTACCAAAAAGCATGTAGAGCCACACAATTACAGAACGTTTTATTTATTGAAATATCCATTTTTAATTGTAGTGTTAAAAAATTATATTTTGTATTCTATAATGCGTCGTAATGAAACTACAATGAAAGTTAAACAATACTCGTATTTTTAACGTAAATGTAATTATTAATGGATGATAAATTTCAGCTTTAGATAGAAAATTGTTGTTGGTAGTGATTATTTTTGTTAATGTAGAATGTTAGTTTTTGTAAGACTTTAAACTTTAGAAATATTTTGTTTCTTTGGCATTAGCTTTACAGTGTTTCGTATGGAATACTTATAAGATCACTTCGGTGTCTGTCCATATGTCTGTCTGTCCGCTAGTCACACCCGATTTTCTCCAAAAGTATTTGACATAGAAAGTTAAAATTTGACACTAATATACGAATTGATGGTTCCATCAGAGCGGTGGTGGGTGGGGTTGGTTTTATCGGCTTCATCAGAGAGCGGGTCTACGGGTATAGGGTATTGGTGACGGGCATGCGGCTGGATCAAGAAGGCGTCCCTGATGACTGGGTTGGGGTGTTGAGACGTCTTGGCTAGGAAATTTTTTTGGATTTTCTTCATGTGTGCCTTTATGGTCGGCACACTAAGGTCTTTATGTAGTTGATTGTTTCTCATGAACCATGTGGCTCCCGTGATCACCGTCAGAATGTTGTTCTGCACTGCCTAGAGTTGCGCTCTCCCTGTCTTGGAGAGCTGGCACGATATGGGGCAAGCGCAAGTGAGACTTGCCTTTAGAATGGTTTTGTATACCATTAGCTTCGTTCTGGTGGACAACTTGCTAGAGCGATTTATAATCGGATATAATTTGCCTAGCAGTTGTTTCGCTTTCCAGGTGGCAGTGTTGACCTAGTCCTTACAGATGAGCTTTTTATCGTTCTGGATGCCCAGGTACTTGATGGTGATTGCCCAATTGATGCAGGAGCCCTGTAGCTTAAGGTGACAATTACAAGTCGAATCAGGTATCTTTACTCTTCGAGTATATAGCAAACCATACAATGTTTTGAATATATATATATATATATATATATATATATATATATATATATATATATATATATATATATATATATATATATATATATATATATATATATATATATATATATATATATATATATATATATATATATATATATATATATATATATATATATATATATTGTCTGTCACCACTTAAAGCCAATCCCTTCATGACTAACATACTTTGAACAAATAGCGTTAAACGAAGCTACTGTAAAGCCTTGCTTCTGCAAAAAACAACAAAAGGACATCTGAAATACACAGTATACAGAAAGCCAACACCGACCGATAGGTATTTGTACGCCAATTTACACAACCAACCATTACAATTACAAGCAGTAGTCAAACACATCGATCTGAAGATCTTTTTACCTAGCCGATAACACTAACCAGGCATGATGGGATAAACAGTACCACAAAAACATTCAAACTACAAGCGAAACCTCAGGAACTACCTGAAAACAAACCTAGAATCGCACTTCCCTATTCCCAAAGGAACTACTTCTACGAGAACACCTCCACAAACTACACGGAATAGTAGGATCACCACTCACAAATCAGACCGACAACTCTCAGTTTATCGTTAACTATTGAACAGACAGAATCTATAATGCCATTGGTAAGACGTCAGCTACTTTTCATGTAAAAATATATAAATTTAATTTAATTTTGAAGAACGGAATTTTAGGAGACAACAACTATCAAAAAAGGTTAATTCAAAATTTAAAGGTTACACAGTAAACATTGTTTAATTTTTTAATTTTGCCTTTTTTACATTTTTTTTTGACATATTGAGCCGTTTATGTAAGAAACACGGCCTATATTTATATCTATATACAAAATAATACCCGGAGGTTTCAAATTCAAACTATTTCCCACCACTTTTCCGTAAAGAAGTACCAATTCTAAAGAAGCAAAATCACCACTTCATGCGATTATGCTATTCAACCACCCTCAAAATAAAATCTTGAAAGTGATGTCGTTCGACAGGCATGATTTGAGGCAATTCCAATTCGGAATTTCGAAGTGGTGGACTTTAATCCCTCAGATGGTATCAGTTCTGGACGGCCACACACGCCAGAATAACGCCGGATTTTATTTTTTCCTTGGGATGGGACCTTTTCCCTCACGTAGCGTATTCTCCGGACATGACATTATCTGATTACCACCTAATTTGATTGCTGCGACACCATCTTGCCGATATCCACTTCACTTCATTGAAGGATGCCAGAAAACGCATAATCGAATTTATAGACTCGAGGCCACCATCTTTTTTCAGATAGGGAACCCGCTAGCTGTCCAAGAAGTGGGTAAAATGTGAAAGAATAGGGGATATTTTGTTGAGGTTAAAAAAGAACCAAATTAAATGTATATTTAATACATATCTGTCTATTATTTTGATTAATACGGGGGTGAATAAAATAAAAACTTTAAAAGTGCAGTATATACTGTAACAATTAAAAGCAATCATACATATTATTTTTCGACGTAGTTCCCATGACGTTAAATGCCAGTATTCTATCGCTTCGGAAGTACATGAATACCACGTTAAAAGAATTCTTTACGGTCGTGACTGTGGCCACTCGTGCATCGAGGGTTGATTTTTAAGTAGATTTGAATAGGAAGTACTGGTTA
This sequence comes from Pachyrhynchus sulphureomaculatus, assembly GCA_019049505.1. NCBI lineage: Eukaryota > Metazoa > Arthropoda > Insecta > Coleoptera > Curculionidae > Pachyrhynchus > Pachyrhynchus sulphureomaculatus. Next base: position 63,097,160 of record CM032451.1, read on the forward strand.
ATGTCACTCCCCTTTCCATGTAATGTTCCAAAACTACTCTCTTTGCATCCCAGAAGAGACGGAACATGACTTTTCAGGCTGAGGGTTAAGTGAGGAATTTTTTTGTTTCGGCGATGAGCTATGGCATCATTCCATGCTTGATCTTTTCGGGACAAACACAAATCACGGTACTAAGTTGTTATTTTGCGATGAATTTCAATTGGTTTAAAACCTTTACTACTTAAAAAACGCATCACAGATCGCTGCTCTAACGCGGTGTATGTTGACAGTGTGGCAGCCATATTGTTACCGGTGCTGCTGCCTTCTTCTTTGTTACAGCATCACTGTGCCACCTGCCGGTCATTTTGTGAAACTCAAGAAATACTACTGCAATCTACCGAATCAATCATACAACTTTTCGGAATTTTACTGTACTTTTAAGGTTTTCATTTGATTCACCCTCGTAAAAACAAAATAACAAAAATGTCGACCGGTATGACAGAAGCGTCATTTCCTTATTTATAATTTTGTTTATTATATAAACTTTATACCAGATAATTTACTGGATTAAAATGTCTATAGTCATTCGGTTTCCACGAAAGTTTATGATTTAATAATCTTTACAAAGCTTAACCTTGTCAAAACAGTTTATTTCTTGAAAAGTCTTTTAGTTTGCTAATAAATTTACTGCTTAATCACTTATTATTATAAAACTCATTTACAGCAAGTCAAAGAAGAGTGTTCCCTATTATTTGTCCTGAAAAAAAGGAAAATTTAAAAAAAACCATATTGGGTTTTTAGTATATAGTAATGTGTTATCCAGTGGATTATTACCGGACAGCATCGATACATGTTGTTTGCCACGTCTTCTGTCATTGTCTCACGAAGATATTTTCAAATTTTTCATGCATTTCGTACCAACTCTTTTAAATTGAAAACACGCTTTCCTCGGACTTTGGTCCTAATGGCAGCGCACACGTTTTCAAATGAAACGGCATAAAGCTATCGCGAAGGCCTATCCATTGAAATGACTCCATTTACGCTTCCCTGTTTTGAGTCGTTATCTTCTTGAGACACCTCTGTGCTCGTATCCGGGCTAAACCATAATCAGCCTTCAATAAACATCGCTTTTATATTTTCAATATTATTGTGGATTGTCATTGTTCGTAAGGTACAAAGTTCTAATCTTTGTTTACAGAAGTATGCCCACAGATAAAATGCATCTGTAGGTGTTACATGTGCTGCATGCGTGCAGATGTTTACGGCTTGTTGCCCTTTGCAGACTGTAGGCTATTATTGCATTTAGTTTCACGCAAAAAACGGTTTCAGAAATGAGCTTCGTGAGCTGTAATCAGAATCAAACCGTCGACATCTGGTACTGACGCTCAGTTCATCATCATCATTAGCTTATTCCATCCATAGTCGGATGTAAGCGTCCCCAAATTGTCTCCAATGAGCTTTGCTGTTTGCCTTTTGCATCAAATAATGTTCCGCTAATCTATTTATGTCATCCATCCATCTTGTCTGTGATCTACCTCTGCATCTTTTATGTTCTCTAGGCCTCCATTCAACCATACAACTTGTCCATCTGTTATCATTCATCCTTGCGATATGCCCCGCCCAATTCCACCTTAATATTCATATTCGTTGCATTACATCTGTCACTTTTAATCTCCTTCGTATCTCGATGTTAGGAATACGATCTTGGAGTCTAGGATTTAGCATTCTCCTCTCATACATTGTATGTCGAAGATTCAGACCATTGTCTGGCATAATCTAAAGTAATTTTTGCGTCGATTCGTAACAATGGACGAAACATGGATCCACTAGTATACACCCGAGTCCAACAGGCAGTCTGCAGAATGGCTGAAACCGCATGAAAGCCGACCGAAGCATCTAAAAACACAAACATCAGCTGGAAAGGTTTTGGCAACGAGTTTTTGAGATACGCATGGAACAATATTGATCGACTCTCTTAAGAAGGGACGCACAATCATCGGAGACTATTATGTTAATTTATTGGACCGTTTGAAAGGTGAAATCACGAAAAAAAAACATCGCATTTAGCGAATAAAAAAGTGTTGTTTCACCAAGACAATGCACCAGCAGTTAATTTGGACCAATTGGGATATGAACTGATTCTCGTTCGCCGTATTCACCAGATATGGCCCCCAGTGATTATTATCTCTTTTCGAATTTGAAAAGGTGGCTCCAGGGAAAGATATTTGGCTTCAATGAAGAAGTCGAATGGAAAACTAAGGCTTTTTTTAGAGTTCGACAAATCGTATTATATAAAATGTATCCAAATATTGGAAGATCGCTAGAATAAGTCTATAGCTCTTGAAGGACACTATGTTGAAGAATAAAATGGATTTTTGGCAAAAGTGTTTGGACTTACCCCATGTTACAGACGTTGAGTTAAATAAAAGATTAATCAAATAATGGCTTATTGAGCGTTTTCTGAAAAGAATTCCTAACACCAACACAAGTACACTCTGTTTTCTATAATGTGTATTTTCCAGAAATTAGGTTTCGAAAGTTAAACAGAATAAGAAAATATGATTGCCTTAATTCCCGTTTCGCGTGTTTTATTCCCCGTTACGTAGTCGTCAGTCAGTTGGAAAATTTTAAATTAGGATTATAATTAATACGTATCCCTAAACCACAAATGTAAATAAAGGGTTCAAGAATACACAGTGCTATCGTTAAGTTTCAGGGCTGCTGCTATATATTATACACTAGTAACGGTATTTACAAGTTTAATATGTCATTTCAAAACTGTAGCCTTTTACGAATTTCATTTTCATAATTCTCGAAACATTTTTTTCCACTTTGAAGCTGATACCTCAAAAGGAAGGATTCAACAGCTTCTTAAGGTGATGAAAATTGCTGTCCATGATGTTTTTCTCCGAAAAAATAAACAATTGTTTGACGTGTTGTGTAAGAGCTGGCACTGTCATGATGAAGAATGATTGGCAACGTTTTCGGTTGTTTTTCCCGATTTCATCAATGACTTCTGGCAAACAAATTGTTGTATACTATTCAGCATTACCTGCCTTTCGTTCCTCTAAAGCAGTGATTCCGAAAGTGGTTCAGATGGACCCGCAGAGGTCCTCGGGAGACTCGACGGGGGTCTACGTTGGCGTGAAAAAAAAAATGGAGGTTCACAAGTTGTAAGTGGGGGTCCACGAAAATTTATCTGGTTTCGATAGTAAAGAACAAAAATGTTGGCTTGGCTTTACTTATCAATGTAGACAGATAATACACTACTTAAAAAAATTAAGGGAGCAAAAAAAAATTCCAAATTTTTCGATGATTTTTGACAGGGTGTATTTCGGTGAAAAATAGTCGTATTGAGACTTTTAAAAAAAAGCATTTTAAATCTTGAAGACTCTAATTTTCAGATTTTTTGGCTAAAATTTTTTAGGAGCTACGGTTCTCATGCAATTATAACAGATAGTGCGAAAAAATAATATTGCAAATATTTCGCTTTTTTTTTGGTCCACGGGCTTGAAATTTTTTTCAGTTAGGCCGGCATATGGATCAGATAGCCTGTTTATTTAGCATTAATTTCCTTGTTTTAAAACCTCCCTTAATTTTTTTGAGTAGTGTATTTTAAGGTCAGCGACTGTTACTTGTAAAAACTTGCATATTCGATATTCAGTACAACGCGCGTCGAGACATGCAAAGCGCCGCCCGTCCGCCCTCAACGCAACCCGTTCAGACGTGCAAAGGGACGAAGTACGACTTGTGCTGTGCTCGCATGAACTTGTTTGATTCTTCACCAATATAAATACGAATGCCAAGGACAAACGTTACTCATTTGTTTCCGGAATTTTGAAAAGAAAAGTGTGAGTGTTTGCCAGTGCCGAAAAACGTAAGTACCTGCCTATTTGTTATTCACTCTTTTATTTTATATTGTAATAATAATATATTTGTTATGTTTGCGTGTAGTAGGTACGTAATAAAAATTAAATACTGAACAGGGCCCTTATTCGATACTTCTATAAAAGAACAGAAAGCCGAGAAAGATTGAACTTTTAGTACTTTTTATTAAAAAATTATTTATTTACCCGACTGTGGTGATTCACTAAAAGAGAGATATATGATTGACCTGCATGTTTGTACATATTTCAGTGCCCTCGTAGTTGCTAATGCTAAATGACTAAAAAATATTTTCATAAATTGTACGTGTCTTTATGTACCACTCGTAACGTACATCAAAGTAATAAATAAACCATTAAAATCGCGGAGTTTTGATGTCAAAATATTCTTTAAAAGTATTTTCTCTAGAATTTACAGAAATATATCAAAATATAATTAATCAAAAAATATTTTATATTACATTAAACTAGGTTGAGCCGTTTTGTAAAAACGTCTATATGGGTCTTAGCAGTTTACTGCTTTTAATAATTAAAATCAGTTTTGCCGCCGGCATTTTGGTTTTTTTCATTGCAATAATTAATTAATCCTATTTTATTTTGTTAAAATAGCCATATCCTGTTAAAGTCGCCTTATGATTACTAAAACAAACATTTTTTTCTTTACAGGTAGGTAACTGATACGAAACATGGCTGAATCTAAGAAGAAATGTCAACAGTACAGTGTTGATTATTTGAAATTTGGTTTCTTCCATCAAAGGCAGACAAACGATTGCCCATATGCCTTTTATGCAACAAAGTTTTGAGCAATGACTCTATAAAACCATCGAAGCTCGAAGATCATCTAAGAAGGTGCCATCCTGATAAAATAGGTAAAGATTTAAAATATTTTCAAACATTGAAGGAAAAATATGAAAAGAGACCCACCGTGCACAGTATGTTCCCTTCAACGTCTCAAAGTAACGATGATGGCTTGCGGGCATCTTACAATATCTCATTGCTTATAGCGAAATCTGGAAAACCGCACACCATCGGAGAACAGTTAATTTTACCCGCTGTTGAAGAGGTTTTAAAAACTGTTCTGCACAAATCTCCATTTGACGTACTCAAAAAAATTCTTTTGAGTAACAACACTGTACAAAGACGTATTGATGAAATGAGCTCTGATATTGAAAGCTTCTTGTGTAATTATCTGCAAACAACTCATTTTTCTATTCAACTGGACGAGTCAACTTTACCTGGTAATGAAGCATTATTATTGGCATATGTTCTATTTGTTATGGACGAAGAAATCCATGAAGAGCTGCTATTCGCGAAAACTTTGGAGACGGACACTAAAGGTGAATCAATATTTAATGTCCTGAGTGATTTTTTTAAGGAAAAATCGATTCCATTTACAAACATTATTTCGGTGGCAGCAGATGGAGCTCCTGCCATCTTCGGGCGATATCGTGGGTTTATAAGCCATCTTAAAAGAATTATACCAGGAGTAATTGCAATTCACTATGTCATCCACCGACAACACCTGATAGCGAAAAATTTGAGTGATAGATTGCACCAATCGCTTCAATTTGTGATTAAAGCAGTTAACAAAATAAGAAGCAATGCGTTGAATACCCGTTTATTTGCACAATTGTGCGACGAAAATGATGAAGACTTCCAACGATTACTCTTACATACTGACGTACGCTGGTTGTCGAAAGGTGCATGTTTAACAAGAGTTTCTGGAAAGTAAAGATCCAGATTTAAAAGAAAACCTGATCAAATTGAAAGCGATATTTGACAGATTTGTTCAAAAAATTTAATGACATTAACTTGCAGTTACAAGGGGACAGTCTAAATTTAATAAAAAACAAAGGGTGTAATTTCGGCTTTTCTTGGAAAATTGAAATTTATGAAGCAAAATATTAGTCGGCGCGAATTCTCCCAGTTTCCAAACTTGTCACAGGCAGAATGTCTTGATGAGGATATTCAGACATACGTTCAAAAATAGATTTGAAGATATTCTGACGATGGAAATACCACCATGGATCATAAATCCATTTGATGAAACGGAAATGGCGAATGTGGTATTACAAGAGGAGCTACTCGAGCTTAGCACCAATGAGGAGCTGAAGGTGATATTTAAAAAAGGCTATCAAACATTTTGGCTGCAGGCAGAAATACCCGGGGGATGTGGGAAATTGCGAAAAAACTTTTGATAGTGTTTCCCTCGTCATACCTTGTCGAAAAAAGTTTTAGTGTCGTTAAAAACCTATTAACAAAAAAAAAGCAGCAGATTGATCATCACAGGACGGGGAGATTTGCGGTTATTCCTACCTGAAGCCAAATATTGATAATTTGCTGTCAATCCATCAAGTACATCCCTCCCATTAAAATTATGACTATTTTTTTTTTTAATTGTTGATTTGCATTGTTGAAGTTACGGTACGTTATTAATGTTTAATTTTAATTCTATTAAGTCTGTAATCATGCTATTTTAATAAACAGAAGACAAGAAAACATATTATTTTTCTTTTTATTTTTACCACTCCGAATTTAGGGATGGAACTCAGCCACGACGCAACTTTCCATCGTTAGATCTAATCTTCACATTTTTTGACGAGTTTTGGGAATATGGTAGAAATGTAGCAGCAGGGGGTCCACCGAAACCAGTAAAATTTTGAAAGTGGTCTACGAGAAAAAAAAGTTTGGGAACCTCTGCTCTAAAGCAATGGTTGCAACACGTCCAGTATAAACAAAGAAAAGCTTCACGCAATTTTGTTAGTTCGGTTAACCTTGGAAAATCCAAACAGTTGATTTTTGCTTCGTTTTCGGCTCGTACGAATATATCCACGTTTCCCCTCCAGTTACGATGTTGTATACGGATTTTGCATATCCTAAGTCGAATTTTTTGAGCATTTCCTTACACCAATTGAAACGAGCCCGTTTTTGAGTTTCCATCAAATTATGCGGAATCCATAGGGAACAGATCTTTTTCACAGCTAAATGTTCATGCAAAATTGAATGTATTGAAGTCGTCGATATACCTACTATCTTACGGTAAGTCACATGCTGATCCTCTTCAATCATGTTGCGCACAACATCAATGTTTTTTGAAACAACAACCGATTTTGGTCTACTTCTTCTTAAGGGGCCGTGCAGATTCTTGCGTAGGCGTCTGTACCAAACTTCTCTCATCAGATGAGTCTGTTTAAAGCCGCATTTTGGAGAGACCGAAAATCACTTATTCCTGTCCAGTGACGAATATTGCGCAGCCATGATAGTCTTTTCCGTCCCATTCCCCTTTTACCTTGAATTTTACCCTGCAGTATCAGGCGTTGAAAGCTATAACTTTCCCACGAATAATATGACCCAAGTATGAAATCTTTCTACTTTTTATGTTTTCCAATAATTCGCGATCTTTCAGGTTGGCTCTCTCGATCACCTCCTCATTCCTCACTTTATCAACCCAAGATACTCTCAGCATTCTTCTGAGTATCCACATTTCAAATGCCTCCAGTTCGTTAATAGATGACACTTTCAATGTCCATGTTTCAACACCGTAGAGCAAAACGGACCAAACATAGCACTTACCCATCCGGTATCTGAGTTGTAGGTTAAGGTTCTTATTACAAAGAAACTTGATGAAAGTTGCTCTTGCCTGCTCAACTCTGGCTCTAATTTCCATGTCCGGATACGATTTGTCATTTACAAGGCATCCCAGATATTTGAACTTATCAGCCCGTTTTACATTCTCGCAATTTATATGAATTCGGACGTCTTGAATTGGATTTCTACTAATGATCATAAATTTTATTTTGTTTATGTTGATGCTTAATCCAATGTTTTCTCCTGCCTTGTGTATAACCTTCAGTAATGCTTGAAGAGCATCTGCGCTATCTGTCAGAATCGCAGTGTCATCTACATATCTGATGTTGTGTATCGGAACACCGTTTACTTTGATACCCAGATCACTTTCCGACACTGCCTCAACGAAGGCTCTTTCGACATATAAATTAAACAGCATGGGAGACAAAACACAACCCTGTCTAACTCCCTTTCTTATTTTAAAATCTTCCGTTGTATAACCATTCTGAAGTCTTACATCTGCTGATTGATTCCAATATAAGTTGGCAATGATTTTTGTATCTTTAGAATCTAGCCTTAGTTCTTGTAGATATTTCATGAGGTCATGTTTAACGTTGACGAATGCCTTCTCATAGTCTAAAGCACATGAATACATCCTATCTCTAATCCAGGCAATTTCGAACCTGCATTTGGAGACTGAAGATGGCTTCTCTTGTCCCAAAACCCCTTTTATATCCGAACTGACTATCTCCACTAACTTCTTCGCATTTCTGGTATAGTCTCGTATGAATGATGCGGAAGAAGAATTTGAGAAATTGGCTCATGAGACTAATTAAGCGATAGTCTTACATTGTTTAGAGCTGGCTGTTTTTGGCAGGGTAATAAATGTAGAACGCAGCCAATCCTTTGGTATTTTCCCAGTGTCATAAATGTTGTTAAAGAGTGTTACAAGTTTTGTTAAATTATCATTACTGAGTGTACAGAATGTCTCTGAGAGCATGTTATCCGGATCAGGGGCTTTATCATTTTTCATTAGTGAAATAGCATGAACCACCTCACTCTTCAATATTTCAGGGCCGGAGGAATTGTCCGTTAAGAGATCTGGTGAACATGATCAATTATCATTAAACAAATTTGAGGTGTAACTTGTCCATGAATTAAGCTGTTCTTCTGGGTCCAAGATCGGTTCATTCGACTCATTTCGGATATGAGAGGAGGGATTCTTCTTATATGTTCCAGCTATTTCTTTTATTTTCTTATGAAGGTGGAAGGAGTCACCAAGTTTTCAGCATCGATAAATCTTTGTTCTAACTATTGCTCTTTACCAATCCTTATTTCTCTAGGGATTTCTCTATGAAGACAGGCATAACCAATTTCATCGTGTTGGTTTTTGCATTGTCTGCGTTTTTTCATAAGATTTAATATATGTTGAGTTATCCATTCGTTTTTCGTTTTTAATGTTGACTGTTGAAGATTTTGTTCGCAATTTCAAATGACTCCTTAACTTTGATCTAGTCCTGTACAATACCATTAGAGATAGATATTCGATCTAGTTTTTCATTTAAACAGTATGTGTATTTCACATTTATTTCAGCATTTTTTTAGTAGTTGAAGGTTGGATGGACTTTGATTTCATCGCTGACGGAAACACGATCATGAAGAAATTCTGCAAACCTATTGTAAACAATCTCTTCGAATGGTGATTCCTTACCAAAAGATTCGAGGCATTGTTGTTGAGTTAGGCCTTTACTTTTACCGCACACGTGTCGCTCCTGTAGCGCTTCAGGGACTTCCCTGCAGCACGTGTGCTAGACCCATAGAAAAAAAATTAAAATCGTAAAAAATCATCCAACGAAAATTTTCACGTGGAATTTCCATTTGTTCACAAAACTGTTTTTTTGAAGGCTCACTGTAAACAAACTACTCGGCCAATTTCTGAGGTGCCACTGTTTTAACAATAACAAATATCAAAATTTACAACAATGGTAATGTCACATCTCAACAGCGCCATCTAGTGGTCGTTTGTAAAAATTTAATAGGTGGCCCTCGTATATCATTTCAAAGCGGCAGCCTTCGACGAATTTCATTTTAAATTTACAGCGAAACACTGACAGATGTCTAAAATACGATATTGTATTGTCCAGCCAAAAAATCATTTTAGATATTATAACATGGATCAAAAGGTGTAATTAAATTTCATGCAAAATTTGACACAGACACCGCAAAAACATTTCGAATGATGAAACATGAAACATAATTGCCCATCAGGAATACATGTATTTCAATGAAATAAATGTTTTTTTTTTAGATGGAAGAGAACAGCTTGCAGACGAGGGAAGAACAATATTTATTCGAACATCGAAAATACTTCAAAGAGTTTTTGAGCCAAATGATCATTAGAAATGAGGAAAGAAGCAATAAAGGTTAATATGAAAAGTAAATCGCAGAATTTTGGAAGAAAACTATGTGTATGTATATGTATAATATATATATATATATATATATATATATATATATATATATATATATATATATATATATATATATATAGGGTGTTATGGAAATCACTGCATATATTAAAACAGGTGACCCGTAGAAAACTTTTTTTCTATATTCGAAATGTTTTGAAAAGTTAGAAAAAGGGCAAAACTGGATGTTACCGCCAAAAACCAACCCGCACCTAAAAGTCTGCCATTGTTCGAACTAGCTCTGGCGCAGACGCATTACTGCCATTCGTACAATGCGCCTGAGCTGAGTTAAATATCACCAACAATGTAAATGTGACGTTCTTATTAACAATGGTTTAGTTGTTTTGTTTACCAGTGGTGAATCGGAAACAATATTTTCATTTCATTCATTTCTTTAGGGTCGATATTTTACTTTATTATTGAGATCCGCTATCCGCTTGCCTGCCTCGTGAGGTTTAAATAAAAAAAAAAACTGACCTCTAACTTAACTAATGCATTTCCACTTCCACTGTTTACATGTACAAGTCCGCTGGTCGCCTGGGCTCTCAACCTGGATGCTCGGGTGGGCCTGGGCCCCTCCGAGCTACTCGACGAGGCGCCACCGTTGCCGTTGGTACGTGAAGGCAACCCATCGACGTTGCTAAATTGTTCGGCCAGTTGCTTGCGACGTTCATCTTTGTAGCGGGCGATGCGACCCAAACGACTATCCTGAAAAAAGGTGTTACTTTTTACTTAAGCCACTAAAAAATTAGATTTATGAAAGTATATGTGTTCCCGGTTATAGCTGCTGAAACCAAAAATCGTCATACGAATTTTTATTTTGAAATTCTTGTTTAATTATAATTAATTAAATACCATTAAGAGGGACAAAATGCACTCAAGAAATGCCTTTCAGAATACTTAATAACGTTGTAGATAAACTTACTCTATAGTTTTCAGACATGATTGGTTCATCGGGACACGATAGGGGTCGCAACCATCTAGGCAGTCTTGAGCGAAAGCGTCTTTTAGAATTTTTACCTGAAAACAAAAGAAAGCATTATTAATCATCTCTCTGTAACTTTTTCTAAAATGCGCATAAAACTGCTGTTGAAATCACAGCTAAGTAAACCTCAAAATTGCAAAAAATCAATTACTGAAGAGAACGAGAAAGCTCGAGAAAATTACGTCGAGGTCAGTATTTCTCGTCTCGCAGAATCACTAACAAGGTAAACTAATGAAGCAGTATACCCAAGGTATCTAATTAAAATTTTCATAAATAATTTAGAATTTCTACACTACATACATATACAATCTTAGGAACTAATATCAAAGTAAAACTTCAAAACTCTGTTTATCTATTTAGTCAAAAAAATGTAATGTTTAGATAGTTAGCAAGCAAAGATTTCCTGTAAAAATAAATAGAAATTTATTCAGGGGCTTATTAGAAACGTTCATACCGCTTTAACAAATAATTTATTTATAAATATGAGAACTACCTATGTATACGTGTTATTTACAACTTAAATTTAATCTGCTAGATTCGCCAAAAAGGTTAAACTGTGAAACTGGTATGATGTAGCATTATTAGCATTAGGGGTTCACATTGGCAAGAAGACCAGTAAGCCAACTAATGTAATAAAGCTGATTGGTACAAGAATAAATAATTTGTCTTTATTTATAATAAAACGGTATAAAAAAATATTTTAAAACTCTAAAAACATTATTCTATTCACACACACTATTCTCTGAAACGTCTTATTTCATGATTTTTTGTGTTCCTTACGGAACAAGTATAAGAATACTTCAGTGTATGACCGTGTATCTGTCTGTCTGTTGTTTGTTTGTGTGGTTTTAGAAGTTAAATTTTGACATAAAGGATTAGTTTTTTTGGGGGGGGATATCGGAAGTGAAAAAAAAATACCAGGTTATCGAATGGGGTGTCAATTGAAAGCTTCTGAAAACACGAGTTCAAAAATATATACTACTGTGATCAAAAAATAGTAAGACTTTTAAAATGAACGCAAACGTGTTATTTGTTTTTCCAAATTTATTTCGTCCCCTTCAAAGTAATCCCCCTTGGATACAATGCATTTATGCCAACTTTTTTTTAAGTCTTCGAAACCGTTGTTGAATTCGATTTCTGGAATGGCCTTTAAAGCCTTCTTCGATTAGGTTTTAATCTCCTCAATCGACTCAAACCGATGTCCTCGAAGCAGTTTTTTGAGTTTAGGGAATAGCCAGAAGTCCGACGGAGCTAAATCAGGGCGATTGCGGAATGATAGGAATAAATGATGCGGAAAATAGGGCGATTGCGGAATGATATGAGTTGTCGCGAAGAACCAATGCTGTATGAGAAGGCGCATTATCGTGATGAAAGAACCAAGAGCTATCGGCCCATAATTCCAACCTCTTAAGACGAACAGCTTCAGGCAAAACCATTTTTAAAACAAAATTTAATGCAACTTCCTTTCTGAATTTTTTCACTCATGTTAAAAATCGAAAAAACGCACTTTTGTTGTTGAACGAATGCAAGCGAATCTTATTAACTACTGACGCTATGGTTTTAAAATTTGACACAGATGGCAGTTAAGGTCCTACCAACCTAACGAAAAAAAAATCCGATTTGGACTATTTTTTGATCACAGTAGTATAATGTAATACTTTCTTTGTATTATTTTTAAAAAATTCCCACTATCTTCTCCCTTATCTCGAAAAGTACCGATAAAAAATTTTGAAAAAATTCTGAAATATTCCCCACACGGTGTAGATTGAATGAAAATTATCAATCAATAATTTATCTGGTACATAAAAAAAAACCGAAAATTTCAAGGTAATCAGTTTTCAACAAAGATCGGAAACAAACTTTGTTGAAAACGCATTTGAGGTAGTTTTGTGAAGTCACTGATCATTTTATATCTCCGTAATAAAATTTTTTACTTTAAATGCAATTAACGTACGGAACACTAATTGCACTTGGCCGGTTATTATTTTTATATGATTTTATATAAAAAAAAACCGGCCAAGCGCAGGGTGACTTGCACACGGACAATGTGTTCCGTACCGTGATTGCTGAAGTACTCTATGAAATTCAGTCACACATTCTCTTTAATATAAGAATTACCAAGAACATATAAAAAGCGAATCATCTTTGTAGTAACAGTTTTCAACAAATATTTACTACCTATGTAACAGTTTTCAACAAATATTTACTATCTATATATTTGTTTAATTATAAACAAATAAAATAAAATTATTTTGTCTCGGTACCTATCTATCCGTTGGTCACCTGTCAACATGGAAATTTATTTTATCTGTGATCGGCCAAATGTTTAAAGCAGTAATATGCTGAAAAGTATATGAGTATACCAGGTGTACAAGTATGAAATGCGGATTTCAGACAACAGATGGTGCACCAATGCAGTTTGTGCTATAAAGATTTGACATTGCGACATTTTGTTGTGTCAGCAACAAGTGTCAGATGCGCACGAGTGATAAACTGGAAAAATGTGTGCATAGTGTTGTGTTGTGTTCAATATGTCGAAATTTATACCGAACAAAGAGCATTCGCGGACAGCATTAATTTTTTGTTTTCATTTGAAGAAAACTGCTGTTAAATCATACCGATTACTTCGAGAAGGTTATGGTGAACATGCTCCATCGCAAGATACGTGTGAACGATGGTTTCGGCGTTTCAAAAGTAGTGACTTCGATGTTGCAGACAAGGAACGTGGAAAAAAACGCCAAAAAAAATACGAAGTTGTGGAATTGCAAGCATTGTTAGACGAAGATGATTCGCAAAAACACAAAAAAAACTCGCCGAGCAATTGGACATTAGTCAAGAAGCTGTTTCCAATCGGCTACGAGAGATGGGAAAGATTCAGAAGCCGGTAGATGGGTACCACATGAGTTGAACGACAGGCAAATCGAAAAGCGCAAAAACACCTGTGACATTTTGCTCGCTCGGTACAAAAGGAAGTCGTTTTTGCATCGTATAGTTACAGGGGATGAAAAGTGGATTTATTTTGAAATCCCAAGCGCAAAAAATCATGGGTAGACCCAGGCGCACCATCCACATCGCCGCAGAAAGACGATGCTCTGTGTTTGATGGGAGGGGCGTGGTCTATTATGACTGTTAAAACCTGGGGAAACAGTTAATACTAAACGTTACCAACAACAATTCACCGATCTGAACCGTTCGCTGCTTGAGAAAAGGCCAGAATACCGAAAGAGGCAACACAAAGTCATTTTTCTTCATGACAATGCATCACATACAGCAAAACCAGTTCGTGACACGTTGGAAGCACTCAGCTGGGAAGTTCTACCCCATGCGGCTTACTCACTAGACTTGGCTCCTTCCAATTACCACTCATTTGTATCGATGGGTCACGCACTTGCTGAGCAGCGCTTTGGTTCGTATGAAGATGTGAAAAAATGACTCGATGAATGGTTCGCAGCAAAAGGGAAAAATTTTTACTGGCCTGGTATTCACAAATTGCCCGAAAGATGGGAAAAATGTGTAACAAGTGATGGAGCATACTTTGAATAAAGCACTTTTTATCATTTTTCCGAATTTAACATGTTTTTTTTAGAAAAAAAATCCGCATTTCATACGTGTACACCTGGTATTACTGATTGCAACGAATACGTATTGATATTTCGTAGCTCTTAGTCCCGGTGAAATTTTTTAGCAAATCAAACAGTTTTCTTTAATACCGATAAATTACCAAAAGAATATAGATAATTTTCGCTCAATCTACACTTTATGGAGAATATTTTAGAATTTTTTTCGACATTTTTTCATCATCATTCTTAGAAACAGGGTGGGGAGAGAGCGATTATTGGCCATTTTTTAAAAAATAATATAAGGAAAAATCTGCGCGAGTATTACATCATATATATTTTTGAACTAGTGTTTTCACAAGCTTACATTTGACACCGCACTCAATCACCTTGCAAAAAATTTTTTGTTGGACTTACGATTTTACCCCCCAAAACTAACCCCTTAAGCCAAAATTTAACCTTCAAAACTACACGGCTCTCATTGGGCCATCAATTCCTATATTTATGTCAAATTTCAACTGTCTATGTCAAATAGTTTCGGAGAAGATCGGGTGTGACAGTTATGCCACTTCGTTAATATAAAGACATGCAATAAGGAAGTGCTTATTATAAGCGTTGCAAAATTTCTTTTATGTGCAAATCCCTCATGTTTATATTGCGCGTGCTTTTAATAACGATAACAATAAAGGCGTGCTGAAAATAGGCGTTGCAAAATCTCTCTAGTAACACAGTAAATGATGTATTATTATAATTTTTCTGAAATAATATTAAAAGTAATTTAGTTAGCGTTTCCTGTCATGCTGTATGTTTCGGAACCTGGGCAACGTTGATGGATATTATGACATCTCCGTCAATATATTACATTAGAGATATAGTCAGAACAAGGGTAAAAATCCCTATAGTGGTGGGGAAGTGGACTATAAAAAAAAATGCTATAGAGTATATTGACATTTTCCAAATAATTCAAAATATCAAAAGCAAGGCATTTGATTGTGATAATTCCAATTTATATATGTTGTTTACACTTCACGGTCTGTCAAGTAAGAACGTGTCCGTGATAATTCATTCTTGGTGATGAGATTCTAGCGATTCAACAAAAAATCGGTAGAGGGAATCTCTGTCTATGACGCATTTTAGTAAAAGTATCAGTCGATTTCGAACCTTCGTCGAAATCAAGTAAAATACAAAATGTTTGTTTATTCTCATCTTTGCAGATGACAGTACGCTTATCTCTTCATTCACTTTGAACGCTCGGACATCGGCTGCTCAGGCAAATACCCGCAGACAACAGGAAGTCCTTCAACTTAACAAATACCTGGAAGAAATTCGATCTTGGGGTGATAGTAACCAAATGGAATTTAACGCTACAAAAACCCAGGCGGCAGTTTTTTCTAAAAAAGTTAACGTTGCTGAACCCGACACAGTTATGTCCCCCCCCCCCCCCCCCCCCCCCCCCCCCCCCCCCCCCCCCGGGGCACTCCATTCCCCTGGCATCGTCACTCAATTTGTTGGGCGTTAATTTGGGAGCAAATATGTCCTGGCATGAACATGTTGCAGGCATAGCGAGGAGAGCTTCTCAAAAGTTAGGAATATTATTTCGAACCAGAAAGCTTTACACTCCACAACATTTGTTAATTCTTTACAAAGCTCAAATTCGACCAACTATGGAATACTGTTCCCATGTTTGGGGCTCCGTTCCCAAACATACACTGCATTTGTTGGATTCTGTTCAGAGAAGGGCTGTTCGTCTGATTGGAGACCCAGAACTGACCGGCGGCCTCGATTCGCTGGAACATCGAAGAACGGTTGGCGACTTGAGTCTATTCTACAAGTATTTTCATGAAGAGTGTTCGAAGGATGTCGCCCGCTTAATTCCTCCCAGAGCGGTGCATGTCAGAAGTACACGTCGCGCTGATACTTCACATCCATATGAGGTTCAGCTTGTTACTCCTCGTAAAGCGCTTTTCAGACAATCTTTTATACAGAAAATATCATCCCTTTAGAATGGCTTACCCAGGACTGTGTTTCCCACCGAGTACAATTTACAGCGATTCAAGAACAACTTCAATCGCTTTTTCCGCACACGTGTCGCTCCTGTAGCGCTTTAAGGACTTCCCTGCAGCACGTGTGCTAGACCCATAAAAAAAAAGGCTTAAAATGACATATTCCGAAGCCGCTAGATATATTAAAAAGTAGGCGTCGTTTGTGAAGAAGTGAGTAAATTATTTTAACGAGTTGAAAATTTCGACGACTTACCAAAACGTAGCTCGGTAGGCAAAGTCACTCCGAAAGTTCAAAAACGAATCGTGTCCTTGTTTTCACGGAACCTGAAATTGACGCTGCGTCAAGAAGCGGTAAAATTAAGAGAATCGGGTTTGAAAGTGTTCCATAAAACCATTCGACAACACCTTCGTGCTCATGATGTGAAATTCCGAAGCAAGTTGAAGAAACCTTAGCTGGGCGAAAATCACGTCACGAAGCTGCTCGCTTGGGTCCACGAAAAGATAGTAGAGTGGCCCTCACAATCGCCGGACGCCAACCCTATTGAAAACTTTTGGTCCCTTGTAAAGAGAAAGCTCAAAGGAAAGAGTCTGAGGACTTTGACTTAGTTGTCTCGCGAAATTCGAACAATTTGCAGATGGATGGATGGATGGATATTAAGAAGAGACGCATCGACGTCTGTGGTCATTTGGCGCCGTATTTCTGGATGGTGTTATGAACGTGTTATATGTTTTGTATTATGTTTATATTTTTTAGGTATTTAAATAGTGATTTTATGTGTTCCTGATCCTGAGCTTGAATGAGGTGTAGTGGGTTGTCTATACCATATTTGTATTTTAGTCTTATCGGCTGGTAGTGTGTTGCAGTGAGTATGTGTTTTACTGTTAGGGTTTGATTGCAGACTTGACACTTTGGTGGTAATTCGTTCTTGAGTAAGTGAGAGTGGGTTAAGTGTGTATGTCCTATTGCGATTCTTCTCAATATGACATTCTCTCTTCTGGTGAGGGTGTCAGATTCCATAGGAGGAAAGATAGTTAGTTTGAACTCAATTTATTGGGTCCTTCCAGTAGGTCCCATTCTAGTTGAAAGATGTTTTGAATAGTGCTTTTTATGAGAGATATGAAATCTTTAGGGGTGCTGGAGGTGGGGATTAAAGTTCCTCGGTTGGTGGCTTCTTTGGCTGCCAGATCTGCTCTTTCGTTTCCTTTGATGCTGGAGTGGCTGGGGACCCACATGATTGTGATGTTTATTTTTCTTTGGAAACCAATTTGTATTACATCAAAGATGTCAAGGACGTACCTGTTTTTAAAGTTTTCTGACACATTTTGATTGAGCTTAGTGAATCCGTGACTATTAGGTATTTAGTGGATAGCTTGGATGTTATGGCTATCTTAAGGGCTTCTCTAATCGCTAATAGTTCTGCCGAATATACTGTGGTGTGGATTGGCAGTTTAAATCTTTTTGTGGTAGAGTTAGTTACTAATGCTGCTCCTACCCCTGACTAAGTTCTCGAGCCATCTGTATATATATGGTAGTGATCACTATATTTTTGAGATATTAAACTACTGAAAGTTTGTCTTTTTAATTCATTTGGAGTGTTTTTGTTATCTAACTTCAATAAGGATAAGTCAAGATTTGGATTAGATGCCATCCATGGTGGAAATATAGGGAAGCTTGATAAGTCTATGGTTTTTAGTGTTATGTTATGTAGATTTGCAGAGTATGCAAAAAATCTCGTCGACCGCATGCCTCGAAGATGCCAGGCGATTATTGATGCAGGAGGTGATTGGACAACTTACTCAGGTAATTGCGCCATTGTTAGCACACCAAAGAATACAATGATGGCAAAAAATGTTCTCGAAGCACATTTTTTTCAAGAATATGAGCGGTCACGTTCTTACTTGACAGACTATATATTAATTAGAAAAAAACGCAACTAAAAACAATGTTCCCATCATTCAAAACATCGATTTTTATTTATATCTGATCTGAAAAAAACATATTGTTGGTTCTAAAAATAAATTGATTACGTATTTCATCACATCTACAAAACTATCTCATCGGCTAACACGTGTATAACAGACAAATCGAAAAATGCATGTTGACGTTCAAATATTTAGATTCATTGTGCCAATGTTAGAATTGATTTAAATGATGAAAAGGTGTTTTCTAAAAGAATTACGTCCCATAAATAATAAAAAAAACTTTAACCTATTTGCTCAATTTAAATACATTTTCGAAAGCCAAAATACTGCCAAGCACTTGGGAAAAAAATTTTAAAAAAAAACTTTTTTTTTATTCACTGCAGCTACCTAGGTGATACATAAATATCTAAAATTTAACTAATTACCAAGGAAACTGTGGATCTAAATTCGTTTACCTCAATGCGCTACATAGTGTTTACAGTAGGCAATATAAAATACATAAATGTCATTAACAATACAAAAAAATGGAAGGCTTCGAGCCACCAGAGAGCCATTGTGGCACATGTCTCACGTAGTTTTACTACTTACACCTAAACCAAAAGCAACCGGTCGAGCCGGTATGGTAATAATTCAACCATACACGATCAATTTACAGTAGAATCTCGAAAAAGTAAACTCGCGTAAAAGTTAATCGCTCGGGTAAGTTAACCGTATTTCAGCATCCACGTGCCGCTCTAAAAAGTTAACTCTTCAGTTAACTTTTCAGAGCGCATGAATTTTTCAAAACAACGGTTTTTTCCGTTCATAAAAGTGGCAATTTGGCCATTTTTAAACAATTCTCAGTGGCAGCACTGAGCTCTAATTTTGTTTGTTGGATTATGGTATTCTCCGAACTTCTATTCTATTTTGAGCTGCGAAAACCTATGATCATCTTCATCGTCAAACAACATTGATTTAGTTAGTCGTTAGCGTTTGAGTTTGAGAGTTGTGTATTGTTTACTTAAAAAATTTCAAAGCAGAACAAATCATCACAAATCATCACAAATCAGATTAGATTTGCAGCAGAAAGTGGAGATTTTAAAAAAGATTGATCAAGGTATTTACGGAACACGATTGGCGTTGAATTATGGTGTATCTAAAGTAGCCATCTCAAAAATAAAGAAAAAACGCCATGAAATTTTAGAGGCTGTGGCGAACACATATGAAAAAGCACACAAGAAAACACTACATAAACCGGAATATGCTGATCTTGAGGCAAGGTTGTATAAATGGTTCTTGAACCAACGACAGCGAAATTGTGCAACGACTGGTCCAATTTTAAAATCAAGAGCTAAGCACGAATTCGCCATACTGCACCCTGGAGAAAAATTTAATGCCAGTGATGGATGGCTAGCAAATTTTAAGAGAAGACATGGTATTCGCCATCTCAAAATTTGTGGGGAAATCCTTTCAAGCGATACGTCGGATGTTACAACTTTCATTCATAATTTAAGAGCAAAAATTAATGAAATGGACATCTTCGACTCGAAAATAATGCGGATGAATCTGGACTATTTTATCGTTTTTTACCGGATAAAAGATTTGTCACAGCAAATGAAAAGACCGCACCGGGCCGAAAAATTGCAAAGGAAAGAAACACATTTTTGTTGTGTGCTAACGCAGATGGTTCGCACAAGTTAAAGCCGTTGGTCATTGGTAAATCTGCAAATCCACGTTGCTTTAAGGGATTTGAAAACCCATTGGAATACGCCAATTCGAAGAAGTCGTGGATGAATTCAGAGTTATTCTTCAACTGGTTCCATCATTCATTTATAAAACAGGTAAACTTATTTTTTTAGTTTCATAAAAAATTTTGTAGGTTATTGCATAAAAATTTTTGCAGGTTCGCCAATTTTCTGCTAAAAATAATTTACCACCAAAGGCATTGTTGCTGATTGATAACTGTACTGCCCATAAGCCAATTGACATGCTACAGTCTGATGATGGAAACATTGCTGCAATGCTTTTACCACCTAACGCAACAGCGGTTTTGGAACCCATGGATCAAAATCCTATAAGATTGGTCAAGTTAGGATATCGAACTAAATTGTTATGCAACATTGTTGCACAAGAAAACGTTCCGATTGAAAATATTTTGAAGGCACATACAATTCGTGATGCGATTTTGCTACTTAAATCAGTGTGGGACGAATTGCCGCAAGCGGTTCTTATAAAAGCGTGAAATAAGATAAAAAAGTGGGATGATGATCAGTACGATAGTGAAGACGACATTCCGCTCCCTAAATTGATTACATCAAATAGTGCATACAACAATACACTTCGAGAAGCTTAATTGTTGATGTCAAAGGTGGGTGATAATGTTGACATTAGCATTGATGACATTGAAAATTGGAACAATGATCAAATTTCAGAAGATAACGATGATTTCGAAGTGTCCGATAATGATAACGACGGGTCAATTATCGAGCAAGATATTCAACAACCAAAAGTGAGCTTCTCAAAAGCAGTTGAAAGCATCAATACCTTGATAAAATGGTTTGAAAACAATAACGATGCAAATCAGGTGGCAGACCTTGTCAATATGCGCACGAAAATGGTCAAGAGCTATTACACAAAAGAAAAAAAAACAAACGAGTCTCGACTGCTTCTTTAAACCACTCCGTACAAATTAATATACTGTTACTGCGCACGAAAATATTCAAGAGTGACTGTGAACTTTAAACCAACAAGTACAAATTAAATCTAAGTTTCTTTTTTGTAGTGATGAAAACTAAGTCAATGAAATAAATTTAGCATGTCATTTCCAAAAAAATATAGGTTTATTATTTTAATTTTTCAAAAATGAAAACCGCTTAGAAAAGTTAATAGTTCGAAAACGTTAATTACCCTTGGAACATTTCGGTTAACTTTTTCGAGATTCTACTGTATAATCATCGTGAAGGCACCCTAAGAAGTGAACAAAGTCGAAATCTGAAATTTTGAAGACATATCTCGATTTATGACATATTAAACTGATATTAAAGTTTGATAAATATTCGTTTAACTTTTTTGTTAAAATTTTTCAGAAAACAGATGTTTTACAATAATGAAAAGTCTTTTAGTAGTTATTCCTATATTAGCTTCGGAGATACTAAAGTTGGAAAAACATAATTTTTCACTGTTCATCGGGTTACAGTATTTTAGTGCTTTTTAGAGCAAAGTAACTTGTACTTTCTCATACAATCTCAGTTATTAGGTTGAAAAATCAATTTCAAAGCATTATTTACTGGTAAAAGAAACGTATATTGACAAATGTTTACAACAGACACAAGTTTTTGAATAATATAAAAAATTTAAACAAGGAGAAGAAGCGATCATAGACTATCTGCGTCTTGTTCAGACTTATACATCAAAAATGAACACTAACATTGAATAACCGGTCAAGTGCAAGTTGAACTTGCGCAATTAGTGTTCCGTGCGTTGATTCCTTTTAAAATAAAAATTTTTGTTACGGAGGTATAAAATGATCAGTGACTTCACAAAACACACCCCAAATGAGTTTTCAACAAAGTTTTTTCTCCGATCTTTACTGAAAACTGATGCCCTTGAAATTTTTGTATTTTTATATACCAGATAAATTATTAAAGGTAATGCACGCGTGATAATTTTCGTTCAATTTTCACTCCGTGGAGAATATTCCAGAATTTTTTTTTTTTATTTAATTAACGGGCAATGCCCAATTTTAAAACAATACAATAAAATATCTTAAGACGACAATAAAGTAAAAAAAGAAAATTTTAGAATAAGAATGAGGGAAAGAGAAAAAAAAAAGAAAATTATATAATAATAATAATAAAAATAGAAAAGGAAATAATGACTGTAACAATAAGTAACAAAATGCACATCATACTCCACACAACTGTCTATAAAACACAGATCTTCCAACGGAAAAGTCCAGACTGGGATGCTCATTGGCAAGGCGACATGACATGACCTAGATACAAAAATTATTGCATCCGTAGTTGGTCCTGTGGGATGGCACAAAAAAACTGTGCCTCGAACGGGTCACCCTGGAAGGTACATGCAGACCAATTTTGTCCAGCAGAGAACAGGACAATGGTAGTTACTATGGAGAATATTATAAAGCATTTTGAGATCGATAGCAACTCTGCAATCTTGTAAAGTTTGAATGTGAAGCTCAGATTCTATCTGAGGGTAGGTAAGCTCAGTTTATTGATCTTAAAGGCAATGTATCTCAGAAATTTGTGCTGCACTCTCTCAATGCATTGAACGTGAGTACCATAGCAAGGACTCCATACACTGGAGGAATACTTTAAACGAGCTCTAATCGGTGAACAGTACAGCTGCTTGATTGCAGCTATACTATTAGAGCCCAGTGTAATACGCTTAATAAATCCCAAAAGCTGGAGAGACTTGGAAACGATATTCTGTATATGAGGTATAAAAGTTAATTTTGAGTCAATAATAAGCCCTAGATCTTTGACTTCAGACACTCGTTCAAGAACAGCATCCCCGATCTTGTATGGATAATCTAACTGACTCCGGAACTTACTGAAAACGATAGAATGGCACTTAGTCGCATTTAGCTCTATACCATTGTCCTTGCACCAAGCTACAAGCTGATTCATATCTGTCTGGAGTTTGTAACAATCAAAAAATACAGACACCTCAATATACAACTTTAAATCATCGGCAAAAAGGAGGACCTCACTATGTGCAAAACGATGAGTCAAGTCATTAATAAATAAGTTAAACAGAAGAGGACCCAAGTGCGATCTCTGAGGAACTCCAGAGGGGACATGTATACTATCTGATAAGTAGTTATTAAAGCGGACACTCTGTGTACGTCCAGTCAAATAGCAGGCAAGCCAATCCAACATCACACTTTCTTCAAAATTTTTTGATAAGTACTTTTCGAGATAAGGCGAACAGCGATTTTTTCGCGATTTTTTAAAAATAATACAAAGAAACGTGCGCGAAAATATTACATTATATATATATTTTTTTACTAGTGTTTTCACAAGCTTTCATTTGACACCACACTCGATGACCTAGTAAAAAAAAAAATTTTTTCATTTCCGATTTCACCCCCAAAATTAACCCCTTAAGTCAAAATTTAACTTTCAAAACTACATAGCTCTGCTGAGGCCATCAATTCCTATATTATTACCAAATTTCAACTTTCTATGAAAAATAGTTTCGGGGAGAAAATCGGGTGTGACAGACCGACAAACGAACAGACAGACGGACAGATACCGAAGTGATCTTATAAGTGTTCCGCACGGAACACTAAAAAATGACTTGAGTAAATCGTCCCTTGAGTATTTGAGCAGTTGCTCAGTTGACGAGAATTGTCAAAAAAAGTGCGTGAGATGTTATGTGAGAGTTTTAAAGGTACCCAAGAATCTCATATCTGTTCAGAAGGAATTTCAAATAAGCTTTCGTACTAATAGTCTGAGAGACATTGAAATATACCCCAAATTTTTAGAGGCCGAGTTATAATCTTGATGAATCATGATTTCTTATGCGATCTTAAAACTAAGAGTTAATCGATACGCTGGGAGAATTACAAATTATCGTGACAAAAGAAAACAAGGAGCATTTTTCTTAACGTTAGACGGATTATGTTAGTTGATTGGGAGCCCGAAAGACAAACTGTAAACCAAGAATACTACAAAGAAGTCCTTACTACCCTTTATGAGCGGGTAAGGAGAAACCACCTGTCATAAGTTGTTCAGCAAGATAACGCCCTCGGGTCAAGGTGTTCCCTGTTCAGACGTTTTTTGGCCAAGGCAGGGCTTCCGTGTTAGAGCACCTACCCTATTCACCCAATCTCGGTGAGTACGACCTCTTTTTATAGCAAAAAGTCAAATCCGTAAAAGAAGTGAAAGCACAAACGATGGAAATTATGAGGGAGCTGTCAGAAAATGATCTAAAGCAGTACTTTAAGTAGTGGAAGAATCGAGGAGGGAAGTATATCGAAGAAGATGACAAATAAAAACCTTTACAGGTACAAGTCCGGTTATTTTCGAACTCCACCTCGTAGACTAGATACACTAATTTTTTTTCTAGTATTTGAGCGGAAATAAATATAGTTTTACTAAGTAATGTACTCTCACCGTTACCAGAAAAACTATAAAACCCCATGTAATTCCACATTTTCACTAAACTATAACAATAAAACATAAATTTTCTTCAGCGCAGAAAAAAATGCACAGCTGTCGATTCAACCGGGATTCATGAAGAAACTGACCGAACCCACGAACTAACACAGTAACTCATCAAACCGTGTACAGAACGCTGATTAAAATGCCACTTTAAAACAGTTTTTAATATGCCGTTTAAAACAGATAATCAATTAAAAACGTTAATAGTGTAGAAAAGGTATTTGAGTATGCCGAGATTATAATAGGATTTAGATGTTTAACAGTAGTTTTTACGTTTTTAGCGCTAATAGTATATTATTATTAAAGAATTCATCTTCTATTTGTTTGTTGTCTAAGATTAAGTACGGACTAAGGGGAGGGCGAAAGGGGCATCGCCTGCCCTCCTCAATAAAGATTTAATTAAAACAAGAAAGGTCAGCCAACCTAGGTGGACAGAAAAACCGCGACATTCGCTAGCAGCAGGAGAGATTTAAAAGGCATACACTCGAGAAAGTGTCAGCAGTCAACAAACCTCAGCGCCATCTGGTATGAAACCACTAAACCTTTTATTTCAAAAGGTAAAATATAATTTAGTACGCTTGTTACTATAAATGAAGAGAGTACTAATACCTGATAATGAATAATGAAGAGCGGCAACTGTAAAAATAGAATGCTTAGCGATAGCTCTAAAAAAATAAAGATCAATATAAAGGGAAACACTGCGAACCCTGTTATAGAGATTTCTTTATTACTTTACCCTCCCCCAAACTTAAATCTCTCCTGCGGATGCTGGGTGTTGCGAAAGTATTACATATAAACTCCACTTATTTTGGTATTACAAGTCAAGGTCACAAGAACAGAATCCCAACCTGTTAACGTTCCTGACAACGTTATGTATACAAAAATTAGGTTTTGCCAGTTAATGGCTTTTATATCTGAAGTATGGTAGTACTAAACACATCTTTAGAACAGTATAAACAAAAAAAAAACGGTCAAGTTGAACTTGCACAATTAGTGTTCCGTACGTTAATTGCTTTTAAAATAAAAAATTTTGTTACGGTGGTATAAAATGATCAGGGTCTTCACAAAAAAACACACCCCAAATGAGTTTTCAACAAAGTTTGTTTCCAATTTTTACTGAAAACTGATGACCTGGAAATTTTTGTTTTTTTATATACCAGAAAAATTATTAAAGGTAAGGCACTCGTGATAATTTTCGTTCAATCTATACCCCGTGGAGAATATTCCAGAATAAGTTAGGGGGACAGCGATTTTTTCGCGATTTTTTTAAAAATAATACAAAGAAAAGTGTGCGCAAGTATTACACTCGATAACCTAGTAAAAAAATTTTTTTTTTCACTTCCGATTTCACCCCTCAAAAGCAACCCCTTAAGTCGAAATTTAACTTTCAAAACTACACGGCTCTGATGAGGCCATCAATTCCTATATTAGTAACAAATTTCAACAATAGTTTCGGAGAAAATCGGGTGTGACAGACAGACAGACACAGAAGTGATCTTATAAGTGTTCCGCACGGAACACTAAAAATATGGAAGATATTGCAAAAATAAGTGCAGTGGTAAAGGTGGACGGTGAGGGGGCATATGCTTTTCGCCTTATATATTTAGAAAAAGCTACCCTCTATTGTAAAAAAGCATTTTTTTGAAAGTTTGTTCGTCGAGTTATTGTTTCTTTAAAAAATCTCCTCTCTTATTATCGATTTTTTATCATGTATTGGAGGGGGTTAGTCACGCCACCTCCCCTTAATCATATATTTTTGTTTTAGGACATAGATAAGGCTGTAAGGAAGGGAAGTTATATTGTAGCAGAGGTTTTCTGCATTGTGAGGCTATCACTCTCGGTTACTGTTTCGCTCCTCCCTCTATAAGCAGCTTCACCTTTACTATTCCCTTTTTTTTTTAAAGGAACGCTCCTCGTATTGTCCCTCTTCCTTGAATCTGGTTATGCCACCGTATATCTAATTCCAAGACATAATATAGACAGTGTTTTATGAAAAAAAGGCTGTTTCAATTTCTAAGTGATAAGTAAAATTTAGTACAGGGTGTCCCAAAAAAAGTTAAATTTAATAAATATTTAGTGGGCATCTAGAAAAATCAGCCCGTAGTTAAATAACGATTAAAAACCCCACAACAGTTAACTTTAGTTAACTGTTATATGGAGATGATTAAGAGCTTCTTTAAACCCGTTTTACAAAATTTTGATGGTTACCTATAAACAGATAACTTAGTTTTAGGAAGGACGACATCACGCAATTCGAATACGTCCCGGTGATTTCCCAAAGAGGTGACATAAGCCAGCGTTTGCGTAGCCCCATTTAACTCCCATGGACTGTTTTTTGTGGAAATATCTCAAAACTAAAGCTAACAGTAACAATACTCGCTATCTGAAACAATTAAAAGAAAATATCCGGCAGCAATCCCGGAAAAGATATTCCCAGAAATGATCAATAATTTTCCTGCTTACTTAGAAGAGTGCCAGCATACTTACATTAATACACGATTAATCCGGAAGTGATTTTTTTTTACCAGGTTATCGAGTGGGGTGTCAAATGAAAGACTGTAAAGACATGAGTTCAAAAATATAACATATATAATGTAATACTTGCGTACACTTTTCTTTGTGTTATTTTTAAAAAATTGCGAAAAATCGCTGCCCCCTTTATCTCGAAAAGTACTGATCAAAAAATTTTGAAAAAATTCTAGAATATTCTCCACAGGGTGTAGATTGAACGAAAATTATTATGAGTGCATGAGTGCACCTTTAATAATTTACCTGGTATATAAAAAAAAAACAAAAATTTGAAGGTCATCAGTTTTCAGTAAAGATTGGAGAAAAACTTTGTTGAAAACGTATTTGGGGAGTGTTTTATGAACTCACTGATCATTTTATACCTCCGTAACAAAAATTATTATTTTAAGAGCAATCAACGTACGGAACACTAATTGCGCAAGTCCGACTTGCATTTGGCCGGTTTTTTTTTGGAAAGTCATTTTCAGATACTTTTAACATGCTACTTCATACAAAATATACTATATAATATATGTATAAGTTTTAAAATTAAAGTCCGTTTGTTTAAAGTTGATAGCACACAACATGGGTTATAAACATTAAAATGTCATAAACCATAAGCGTCCGAAATTTTTCTACCAATTATTTGCATTTTTAGTTTTAATCACCTTTATTTTCTATCTCTATTCAACAGTGCGACCTTTTTCTAAAAAATATTTTATTAGATGCCTTCTAAACTTTACAATACGCTATATAAATTAACGAATTTCAAAGTTAATTTTAATGAGTAAATGATGAAACTAAAAATCTTATTTGTATGGAAGGCCTAAAGGAGTACAATTAACAATTCTTAAGAACTAGAAATCTACAGTGTTATAAAGCTTAATGATAATAGGTACAATAAAATTATTTGAGAATTGGATTATAATTAACCAAAGTACTTATCAGTAGTTAGGTACTTAAATATGCAATAAAAATATTCTGTGTAAGTATAAAAATAAAGCAAAAACCTATAATATGCTTAGTTCAAATTAAACAGCGATGGCTTTAACTTTCAGTTTTGCCCTGGTCAAACTTCGCGGAGTCTGTAAATCTACATTTTCCCTGCGTCCACGACGCCCTAGTGTATCAATAGCCAACAAGCCAAGTCCGTGAAATTGTGGAAACCTGTGCCAACATGATGGAGTTGGATCAGCAACTATTTATAGATTTCTAAAAGAGAATATCTACGAGCAATCAGAAAATTTCGAGTCGAAGAAAGAAATATTTTTTATTTAAATGAGACTTGGGTAAATGAGGCACACACAGTGAAAAAATTCTGGATTGACAACAACATTAATAGTCCCAAACAAGCTTTTATGGAAGGTTAGTCAATTGGATTACAACTCCTTTCAGGAAAGGTCGCAGGCGAATTATAACACATATTGGTGGTGAAAACGGATTTCTCGACCGTGGCTTGTTGGAATTCGAATCAAAGTCAACTATTTTTGAGGAGTACTTCCAACAAATGATTAAATGTATACCAGCAGAATCAGTTATAGTATCAGACAATGCCCCATACCATTCTCGATTATTACAACGACTCCCGACAAATTCATGGAAGAAAGCGGATATTCTTCAATAGATAAGAGACAAAAATCTCAAACAAAGATAGTATGTTAAAAGCGGAACTCAAAATTACGAAACAAAATAAGGCACAGTTTAATATGCAATCGATGAGATGGCAAAGGAACGGAATATCACAGTGCTTAGATTACCTCCATCTCATTGCGAATTGAATCCCATAGCGCTAATTTGGGCACAAGTGAAAGGTTTCGTTGCACGGGAAAAACACCACGTTAAAACTTCAAAACGTAAGGCAATTATTACTGGCCGGAATAGAGAGGATCAAAGAGGGTAATTGGAAAAATGCCATTCAACATGTTATAGAAGAAAATAAAATGTGGAAACTTCACGAATACATCGAAGAACCTGTGGAAATAGAATCCTTAATTATCAATTTAAGAAAAGTCGAGTCTTCAGATTTTGAAGATGATGATTGTTTTTGATTGTAATTAAAGTACTTATGTATCGTGAATTGTAAATTTGTATACGTACATAGATCTATATATTAAAAAATTTTTGGTAATGAATCTTATATCTCGATAATTTTATTTATTAAACACTAAAAGCAGGTTACGCTAGGACGGCTATGCTACCGATGAACCCTCATTTACATTTTATGTATAGCAGAGGTTTTTTCAGCCTAAAATAGGGTGAACCCTTAAAAATAATTCAAAACAGGTAGCACAATCCAATAAAATGCATAAGGAATATCTTTTTTTTTGGGCAAACCCAACATGTATTTGATTTATGAATGTACTCCCTAATTCTACAGTGAGAGAATTCTGCTATCAACTCCAAACAAATACACTTTAGGCAGATTACCAAAACAGTTCATAAAATTCCCATTTAATTATTTGTTTTTTATAGTTTTATAACAGTAACATTGTTTACAAACTGAATAATTGGGCATAATTATAATACATATTTAGTAGGTTAATGGTCCTAATAGTTTCATATTCATTATTTAAGACAAAGTTACCGCTAACACGTGGGTTTTTTTTA
This sequence comes from Pachyrhynchus sulphureomaculatus, assembly GCA_019049505.1. Lineage (NCBI taxonomy): Eukaryota > Metazoa > Arthropoda > Insecta > Coleoptera > Curculionidae > Pachyrhynchus > Pachyrhynchus sulphureomaculatus. The sequence goes on from CM032451.1 coordinate 63,126,808, forward strand.
AGACCATTTCCTACAATAATAGTGGAAGAGCCAGCAACGTATTTCAAGTTGTCATTTCAACAGTCGTGAAAATTTAAGTACTAAGTCTTATATATCTGCTGAACAATAAAAGTCGATTCTGGCAGCCCCCTGCGGCCGGGTATACTACCCCAAAATTACTCAGAGGATGAAAAATAAGATTCCGGTTATTTAAAGTAAAAGTCATAAAATTTCAGGAGGTTACTTTTGAAAGTATTTTTTATTTATAAAAATTATTGCCCGAACATTTCCTCCCCCCTCCAGAACGCTGTAAATGTTTATTTAAAAAAATACCATTTTTGTTATTTTAAAAGTCTTGAAATTTTACCAGAATAAATAAAATATATGTAGGATAGGTAATATAAGAAGCCAGAACGAACTTCCATCACTAACTGTCTGCCAGAGCGAAAAACGTTGCTACGTTAGTGCGAGCGAAATAATCATATAGCGGCCTACGGGTTAGAGAGAGAACGCATATTGGCGATCTATGGACCATACTGAAGGTCAATCTTAGATTATGTTTGTTAATTTTGTAGAGGAGTCACATTTAGGGAGATTCGTCTGTACCTGTGACACAGGTATTATTCTCCGAGTCGTTTTGAAGGCCACTGTGAAAAATATCAAGATTCTGTAGAACGTACCACTTTTAGGTAGTACAATTCATAAATGGTCCATTGCTTATTTCTCTGTACCTGTGACGTAGTTCTTCATTCTTTTCTCATCATTTCGAAGGTCACTGAAAAGGTATGAAAAGGAAGTGGGAAACCAAATATATTGCAAATATTTTCGAGGAATGCATATCTGAGTATGCCAACAATTGAATCCAGAAGATAATGGTTCGGTATTAAATGATGGCCACAGTATGCGATCGCCAACGACAACATCGAGATTGAAGGGGGACAAATCTGCAGTATACGATGGATGAGGAAGCAATTCATGCAATTTTGCCATCGACTTGTTACAAGGTGCATTGTTTTGACAAAAGAGCACTTTTTTCTTGTTCATTTGGGGCCGGTTCTTTGCGATTTTTGCCTTCAAACGCACCAATAACTTTATATAATATTCGCTATTGATGGTTTTTTCCCTTCTCAGCACAGTCGATGAAAATTATTCCATGCACATCCTAAAATACAGAGACCAAAACCTTTCTAGCCGACTGCTATGTCTTTGGTCGTTTCGGGCGGCTTAGGGCTGCTGTCCACTCAGCTGACTGCCGATTTGTAGTGGTGGATCCATGTTTCATCCATTGTCACATATCGCAAGAAAAAAATCTTTTTATAGCGCTTAAACAGGTCCAAACAGCACTCAGAATTATCAACACGTTGTTGTTTTTGGTCCACTGTGAGCAAACGCGGTACCCATTTCGAAAAAAGTTTTCTCATGCCCAAATATTCATGCAAAATATGACCAACACATTATTTTGATATCTTTAGGGAAAACAATTTTGTGAATTTTTTGATGTTTTCCAGTGTAACCACGTCCAAATGAGGACGTCCAGAGCGTTCAGCATGATTTGTACGACCGCATTTAAATTCAACATATCAGTAAATGAAAAGTGATTTTCCAGGGACAGGGTCCCCGTAACACTTTTTAAGCCATTGCTTTGCTTCAACGGTATTTTTCCCATCAACAAACAGTGTTTAATCAACACACGAAATTCGATTTTTCCTTTGTTTTGAAAATATCAAAAGTAGCGTCACTAAAACCACTGTAACTTGTAAACTATCGTTTGAAGACTGGCACTTCCTAAAAATTATTTGGAAAGGGCGACATCTATGTATCAGACCAAAAATTTTTCACCCTACATCAATCTCAATTCGATTTAATCGAGGATTCAAAGGATTACATATCTATTGAGGATGGTGTCAATCAGGATGATGATCAAGTTGAAGAAGAAGATGAATAAAAAGTTAATAATGTTTGATACATTAATTTTCTTTTTAATAAATTTTTTGTTGAATTTTATATATCTAGCCTGTTTTACTCTCCATGTATGTTCTCTCTCTAACACGCCGGCCGCTATATAACTGTCTCGCTCGTACTAGCATGGGAACGTTTTTCGCTCTGGCAGACAGTTAGTGATGGAATTTTGTTCTGACTTCTTATATTACCTATCTTACATAAATTTTATTTATTCTGTTAAAATTTCAAGACTTTTAAAATACCAAAAATGGTATTTTTTAAAATAAACATTTACAGCGTTCTGTCAACATTTAGGAGGGGGGGGGAATATTTTGGCAATAAATTTTATAACTAAAAAATACTACCGAAGGTAATCTCCTGAAATTTCATGACTTTTATTTACACCCACTTAGTAATTTTGGGGTAGTATACCCCGACCGCAGGGGGCTGCCAGAATTGATTTTTATTATCCAGCAGGTATATAACATTGAGCACCTAAATTTTCACGACTGGGAATGACAACTTGAAATACGTTCCTGGCTCTTGGTCTATAAAGCATAATTCAAAATTTGGTTCTAATTAATTCATTTATTTATTTACGAGCGTGGATTTTAAAGCCTTGTAAAATATAAGATAAATAACTTTTTTTTTTGCAAAAACAAAAATTTATTTCTTAACATAATCTTCATTGAGCTCAGTAACCAAGTATTAATACAGGTCGCGCTAATACATCACATCCAGATCAGGTTCAGCTTTTTATTCCTCGTAAAGTAAATCCCAAGATATAAGATCCTACCTTATTGTTTTTTCAAAACGACCCTATTATGGTTTTGTGCATAGTTACCAGGTATTACGATAAACGTATTTTTATTTTACCTGCTTTGTATACCGCCCTCACTTGCACCTGCAATCATATTGGATCTATTTTTACCTATATATTTACTACCTGGCAACCCGGTTTGGAGCCCTTTTGAGTATTTGATAATATAGGCCTAATGACCACAGGTTTCCATTAAGATTCGAAAGATACTTTTTATTATTTTTAGTTTTACTTACAACTTACAACGTAACGGTTCTATTTTAATTATGTGGCGTCCGTGGGAAAATTGCAATAGTGGCTATCGCAAGAGAAAACATTTATCACTTGACGGCAAACAAATAGTGAAAAATCTTTACGACAGTTTGGTAAAAAGAAATTTGAATAAACAAAGTGCTTTGCAAGAAACCAGTGAACTAACAAAAACCCCAATTTCTACGATTAAGGGTATTGTAAAAAAACTCAGGAACAGGAAAAAACGAAAAGATTTTCAAATGCATCATGTAGACGATTGTGAAAAAGACGTCATCAGGAGAAAAATATATTCTATGTATGAAGAGCAGTTGGTGCCGACACTAGACAAAATAAAATTAAGACTGGTGTAGGACGGGACCAACATATATTGTGGCCGATCAACCCATCACAGAATGGGATTCACGTTCCAAAAAATCAATAAGTAGTGATGGAGTCACAAAGATTACGAATTTTGCCACGTACTTATTTACAAGAAATTAAAAAGTATCGATCAGAAAATTGACGAAACATAGTTCGATACCCATGACAGTGTGCAAAAAGAGTGGGTTGACAGCAGTACAAAATGTCAGACTAACACACCTTCAAATAAAGGTAAACGAATAACCATTGTGCATGCTGGATCTGAAAGGGCTAGGTTTCAAATTGTCTACTATTATCTGTAAAAAACATAAAAGATTCTAGTTTGGACTATCAGGATGACACGACCGCAGAACTTTTTGAAAATTGGTTTCAAAATTCCTTTTTGCCAAATGTTCCCGAACAGAGTGTTATAGTTATGGACAATGCAAATTACCATAGTCGCCTACAAAATAAGGTTCCTAATGCAGCTAACACCAAATCGGAAACACAGGAATATATGTTAAAAAATGATATTTATTTTGACTTTAGTTATAAAAAAGTGATCTTTTGGAAGTTTTGAAAGATTATAAATTGAAAAAGAAATATGTTTGTGATAGTATGGCTGAGAAAATGGGACACACACACTGTTTTGCGGCTTCCTCCATATTATTGTGTGTTTAATCCAACTGAACATATTTGGCATCAAGTTAAATCAAAAATAAGGACACAAAATGTTTCTCCTACTTTAAGCGTGTCAGTGGTTGAATTAGTAAAAAAAGTTATAAATGATATACCTTGTGAAAGCTGGAAGAATTCCATTCAGCACGTTGTTAAAGTTGAAGATTCATATATTTATGTAAATAATACAAAACCACTGATAATTACCTCAGCTGATGACAGTGATAGTGAATCCGAATTAGGCTTAAGTTAAAAATATATTTTTATTTATAGAATATGTCCCCTCTTGTAAACCATTCAAACTGTATATTTGTACTTATCCATTTGTTTATACATACATCTCTAAATAAACATCTCCAAAAACACTTATAATTTTATTTATTTGCATTGATGAATGAAATTCTTAAGTCCATCTCTGCAATCTATCATAAACAAAAGGTCAGAATTTTTATATTGCCCACTTAAAACGGCAAAAATCACGATCTTATATTTTGGGACAGACTATATAACAGTTTTCAAGCAGTCTTTAATATGGAGAACCTCATCCTTTTGGAATGATTTGTCCAGAACTATGTTTCCCATCGAGTATAATTTACAGTAATTCAAGACAAACGAGAATCGCTTGGTCTGCATACGCGTCGCTCCCGTAGCGCTTTTGGGATTTCCTGCAGCACGTGTGCTATGCCCATAAAAAAAAAATAGAAAACTGACTGGAGTATGTATCAACTACGTATTCTTTTGCACACATTATTATAATACGTCTTTAGTGTCTCAAAATCACATTTAGTGTTCTGCGAGACTTTCCGTTAATATATTTTCTGTTCTGTTTTACATTGGCACAGACAAAATAAGAAGTATGGTAACAAGTAGCAAAAAAAGTACACAAGGAGCTGCACTTTGTTACGATATTTCCTAGAAACGTGAACTCAAGATTCTAAAATTTGTTAAAGTAATAGGACTATCAATCAAATGTAACGAGATATTCCATCATTTTATTCATGAAAAATGTGCATCCTTAACAGGATGCAATATAGGATGCGAACCAGCTTATTTTGCTATTTTAAACTGCCTGTAATTTTACTGTTCAAGGTATTTCTTACGAGTAGCTGTTAAAGTAGTTTTGCTTGAAATTTTGAAAAATAATAGATTTTAGCATCATGCATTCACTACTTCAATATAAAGATGGTTTACCACGCCGTACTGCCATAATTAATTGTAAAAGTTTCAGATGTTTTAACACGTATAAGATATAATTTTTGTTGTCGTATTTGCGTTAAAAAGTAAAAAGTTACAAAAAATTATATATACATAAAAAAATTACTTTGCTATCGTTTGTTAAAATATGAAGGCAGTGTACCACCTAGTTGTTGCAAAAATATTAGATAAATATTACTTTTTATTGAATTTTATGGAGTGAATTTCCGCTGTGGCAATGTAGCTTGAAAAAGACAGTTCCCGCGGACTCGGGCGTTATTTCAAATTCTGAAACATATATAGTCCGGGAGCTTATAACCAAGATTTTGGACTTCTCGAAGAGCGGCAGATAAATATATCACTTATTAAATGTGACAAATTGAACCAAAAAATAGAACTTATAGATCCAAATTCCGGTTCCTGCCGTGATTATGGAGGCAAAAAAAATGAGGGTAAGTGAACCCATCGCAGAGAGGCAGTTTTATATGTTATGAGGATACTAGGTATAGCTTTAATATCTGCCACGGAGACCGGTTCCTATGGGAGCAAACTTCTTGAAAAAAATGGGCTGAAAAAATGAACTCATCGCAGATATTCGAGATATAGTTAGTTTGGGACCCAAAAAGTAAAAAAAAATATTATTTGACGTAGATCCTGGTTCTTTGAATTTCTACGAATTTTTGAACCTGTAAAGTTTTTGGACCCACCTGAACTCATTCGAGAGCGGCAGATAAAGGAACCAGTGTTCTAATACTATAATACGAGGTGAACTCGTGTCCCTGCTTTTACCAGCAGAATTTTTGTATTTTTAATGCAAAGCTTAAGTTATAAACAAATTGATTTTCTCTATTCGCATTATTACCTAGCTGTGATGCACGAGTTTATATGTCGAATTTCTAAACCATTTTTTCTAAAAATTTATTAACCTTTGTTACAAATAAATAATTTTTTTTCTATAATAACTTAACATAATATTATTTGACTCGCTAAATTTAAATTCTCTGTTCATTTTTTCAAAAACGAAATTATTTTATTATTACTGACAATTTTATTAGAATTATATTAATTTTTCTTTTTGTAACACAAATATTTTTATTTAATTGCATATAAATAAACGGATTAGCTCTAAATTTTTAATTAATTAAATTGGAAAAATCGATTAGAAATTCAGAAAGCAGGAGAAAATTCATCTAAAAAACTTGGGTAGAGCTCGTAAAAAGTTTAGATTTTGCTGTTATGGAGATAAATTCTATGAAATTTTGTTTATTAGAATAATTGTTTATAATAAATTATTTATAACAATAAAAAGGTTAAATTTTTGCAAAAATAAATATATTAATCTGCTTGTAACTGTTTCAATGGTGATTTGTGGGACAGGCGCGCGCATTTTAATAAAAAACCAGACTCTGTGGCAGATAGTGTTATTTTTAGTATCGAACATATTAAAACAAATTACATTCGCACCTCTATGGGGTCAGGTGGGTCCATTTTTCTGCAACTTTGGATTGACCCAATATTCATGGCAGATATTCATTTTTCAGTCACATTTCCCAGAAATGAAGCTATACCTAAAATATCTGCCACTCAGCGTTGGGTTCCACCAACTTTTTCCTGCAGCTTTAAAGCGTATTTCCAGGAACAAGAACCAGACTTGACAGATACAAATGATGCTGAACTCTCGACAGTCAGCTGAGTGGACAGCAGCCGGTGAAAGCAGCCCGAAGCGACCAAAGACACAATAGTCGGCTGGGAAGGTTATGGCCTCTGTATTTTAATATGCGCATGGGATAATTCTCATCGACTATGCAGAGAAGGGAAAAACCATCAATAGCGAATATTATACAAAGTTATTGGTGCGTTTGAAGGCAGAAATCACAAAGAAATGACCCCAAATGAACAACAAAAAAGTGCTTTTTATCAAGACAATGCACCGTGTCACAAGTCAATGGTTACGATGGCAAAATTGCATGAATTGAAGTTCGAATTGCCTCCTCATCCACCGTATTCTCCAGATTTGGACCTCAGCGACTATTATCTATTCGCAGACCTCAAAAAAATGTTCGCGGGAAAGAGATTTGGCTCCAGTGAACAAGTTATCGCCGAAACAGACCCATTTTGAAGGCAAAGACAAATCCTTCTACAAGAAAGGTATAGAAATGTTAGAAGAGCGTTGAACTGATTGTATCGCTCTTGAAGGAGACTATATTGATGAATAAAGTCGAATTTTGCAAAAAAAAGTGTTTTAAGTAGCTAGACCAAAAACTTTTCAGCTTACTTGGTATAAACGTTAATAACTGCTACGAGTGAATTGTATAACGGTACTGAACAAACTCCCAGTTTCGAATATAGAATCTAAGAATAGCAGATGTAAAAGTTTTGTCCCTTCTAAGAAGGACAATTGAAGAATCTCTTTGTATTGTATTATAAAAGAAAAAGTTTAAAATACAATAAAATCGGGTTAAGGTCGGCGAAGGCTGACCCGAGAGCAGCTGGTCGCTACCTGCTCCGAAAAAAACTCTACGCAACGGCACTTCTTTTAAACTGCTATAAAGTAACCGATTCTTATGAAACTTACAGAAAATATTCTTAAGAAAATGTAAAAATTCAAAAATCGATTTTTTTGACCCAGATGACTAGGTATATCCCCTTAACAAAAAAGAAGACACAGGCCAAATATAATCGTTTAGATCACAGTTAATATGCTCTCTCACAGCTTCCACATAGCGTCCGTAATGATCCATTAATTCACTAAATGGGTTTTTGTACTAATTTTTTGTATTTTGTTGAGTATCGTGGTCACTGGTATTTTCAGTGGTGTTGTATTCCTTCCTTCCTTTAATCAATAGCAATCGATATATTGATAACTTGATATATCGATAAATATCAATCTACAGAGAAATTAAAATTATCGATAGATAGGTAGCTATAGACTCATCATCATTATCATCATCATCAGCTTATACTGCCTACTGCTGGACGAGAGCCTCCCTCAAGTCTTGCCACTTTTTTCTGTTCTAGACCGCTTGTACCCAATTTCCAGCCACTCTTTTTAAATGATCTGTCTACCGACTTGCTGGTCTACCTCTACTCCGATAGGCTTCGGATCTTGGTCGCCACTCTATAATTCTCTTTGTCCATCGTCCATCCTTAAACCTAGCAACAGGCCCAGCCCAGAGTTCCGTTTAAGATGTAGAATGTATTTAACTACGTCTTGTACCCCCGCGTTCTCTTCCTAATAACGTGATTTGGGATGTGATCACATCCCAAAGCTATAGACTATCAGTAGGTAAAAACCATTATCGTCCATCCCTGTTCATCAGCGTATACTTTTTAAAGCATCCAGACGTTTCAGTTACCATCGTTAACATAAAACTCATTAGCACTCCTGCTTTGAAACTCATTTTTCGATTGTTAGTCATAGCACACTATCACTTTTACCATCATAACTAGGCATCTAATAAAGCAAATATCGTAAAACAGCTGACCCAAAGCTTTTGGCCACAGAAAGATACAACATCCGGCGTTCCAATTTTCATCTTTGTATTTTTTTTTTAAATTTCACTCTCTTTTTAGGAGGAAACTATATTTCGTCCCGAAACTTGCTTACACGTTCTATAAAATACCCCTTTCCCACTAGTCTCATAAATAACTATAAGATTACTCATTAAAATGACTTTACTTAACTAATTTGTACTAGGTCAGAAACCATAATACACTCATAATAATTATCTCAATATGACAGAAATCCTTTTGCTTCAACCTTCGAAATTAGCATTTTTGTTATACATTCCTAACAGTTTACCTAAACCAGAAATTATTAGGTCACGTGGCACGTGTTTTCATGGTTTGCAACTATTACTATTGTTTTTTTTTTCTTAATCAGTTTCTGACACCGTTTATTGCTGTAAATGTTGTTTTCATTTTATAATAGAACAATTAAAATGCGAAGAACTTACGCAATATTTACATTAACATAACAGACAGTATTAAGAACTGCATGAGAAAAAAATATTTATTTATTTAATCGTTTCGTCATTTACTTATTTATCTTCGGATCTTCAGATCGTTTGCAGTTTTCAAATCAAGTTTCATGCCTATTAACTTTTATTTGTTCAAAGAGTGTAAAAAGTATCTTGTAAAATTGTGAATGTCCACGATTAATGTTTCTAGTTATTGTAAAACAACTGAAAATAGACGAAGTCCATATTTCAGCAGTTTACCAGCTGTTCTCTTGTTCGTCAAATCCATCCTGAGACGCGTTTCGCTGTATCACGGCTCATCAGGCAGGAGAGGATTGACAAACAAGAGAACAGAATTTACGGGTAGTTATCCCAGAAGTTACGGAGTACGATGGTAGGATACAACGAATTGTATTAAGTACGCATACCTAGTACTCCATCGAAAGCTGACACAACAGCCAGAGAATCGCGAGACCTTTATTTAAAAAAATCATTTTCGTTAACGTGAAAATGAACGAAAAATCGCATTTGTTGTTATTTGATTATTAAACAAATGTACAGAAACTGTTAAAATGGCTCTAAAAAAAAAAATTTTTTTAATGACATCGGAAAGTTGGCGTTACCAAGAATTCTTTACCTCGATTCGACTTATATAACCGGAGTTATTCCCATTTTAAGCTCAAAAGACGCGTTTTGAATACTTAAATTGTTTATAAACAAAAGAGCACAAGTTTTTCGATGTCCAGAACTCAGGACAATACTCCTGGTGATACCCCAGCAATCGTAATATTGCTGCATCTAGAGTGTGCAATTTTAAATGCTTTTTTTACTGCACTATAAACACAAGACTATGAAGTTTGTTAAAGAGTACTGTTAAAAAAATGTACGTATATATTATATATATATATATATATATATATATATATATATATATATATATATATATATATATATATATATATATGTGTGTGTGTACATATATATATATATATATATATATATATATATATATATATATATATATATATATATATATATGTATGTGTATATATATATATATAAATATATATATATATATATATATATATATATATATATATATATATATATATGTATATAGTCCAAACTACTCTCGAAAAGTCGGCTAATTACTGTTATAAAGGTAAAGTTTGAACTACAAAACTAATTTCAACGAATTTTTTACTTGCGACTTAAATTGAACAAGAACTGGTCGAACGCAAAAAAATTTCATCAAAATCGGTGCAGTAGTTACGCAGATATTTGAGAACATATATACGAAATTTGGTATATCACTTCGGAAGCATAGATAACTACAATATTATCCATTTGAACAATAGTACATACTCACGTATTAAATTGGGAACCTCATTTTTTTAAAGTTGGTTAATAAAATAGTGATTTAATGGAAACCTAGCATTTGTGCGAGTTTCGCTCATATGAATTCTAGACTATGACTTGGTATTGGTCACAAAACATGTGTTTATACGGACTATATTATGTGTTTTACTTTAAACTATTAAACAGTTTGACAAAGATAAAAAAGTTATAAAAACGGTAAAAGAAGTCGCGAATATTTAATCCGTAACAAACTGTATTTAGAAAGTTGTTAGCAAACCAAAAAAGTTTCGTAATATTTAATCCCACGAAAGTCATAAATAAAAATCTGAGAGTTTTACTAAAGTTAACTCATGGTAGTATGTTTTTTTTTTATTACATTTTCACATATCGACAAATTATCGTGGTAATTTACATTAATCCATAGATAAATGAATACGTGTATAAGGAAATACATTTGTGTACCTGGCAATAAAGATAGCGAAGCGATGTTTTTTTTATGCAGTTATATATTCTAGTTCACAACATGGCCAAAACTAAAACAATTGACAAATCTATGACGTTTCTATAGATTAATTAAAGCGCGAATTATCTATTCGTAGATAGCGAGACACAAGAAGTGTGTATTTCTAGGTTACAGTCAATTAAAAACACAGTTATTATCATCTATATCTATATATATATATTATAAAACGCAACGTCTCTTTGTCTGTCTGTCCGTTAATGCGCTTTTTACTAGATAACCACTTATCCCATTTACGTGTTTTTTTTTTTAATTCATATGTACGAGGCATATTCGAAAAGTAAGGGCCTTTTGGTCATAAAAAAATATATATTCGTTAGAAAAAGTTTTTATTGATGGTTTTAGTTTCCTACAATTTTTCACATAATTGCCGTTAACTTCTAAGCACGTTTCGTAACGTTCGACCAGCTTCTTTAATCCTTCTGTATAGAAGTTGTCCGATTGGGAACTGAACCAGCTGACAACGGTGGTCTCCAGTTTCTCGTTGTCTTTAAACCATGCCACTATTTCAACTATTTCATCGGTCTGGATACTGGGCCTGTCACACCGCTCTTCATCCTGCGCATTTGTGCATTCTTGAAGTTCCGACACCATTGTCTAACTTTTTCTCCACTCATTACAGTAGGTCCATAAACTCGGTACAACTCTCGATAAATTTGAGCAGTTGATGATTCCTCTGCACAAAAAAATCGCAACTGGCGGGAGCAACGATTTTCGCGGATATTGTTGTCTGCATTGACCGACAGGTAAACGACTATTGAATCAAAACAATAACTTCAGTGGCTTCGGAAACAGTCATGGTGCTGATGTGTACAACTTTGTTCAGTTCCGCCAGTATTTAAATATAAGCAAACGGCCCTTACTTTTCGAATACGCCTCGTATGTTCTCTGTTGAGGTTTTAGTATATATTTTGTTACGTGTGACGATAATAGTGAATCAAGTCGAAATTTACCGCCAGCAAAAAACCTAAACTATAATTCTGTTGTAGCCACGCGAGAGGAGCCGCGGGCACAGCTACTTTATTATTAAATTAAGTTTTTTCAGAACACTTTCTTATTTTTAATGTTTCACGAAAGTTGGCGCGCCAAATTCCATTTTTCAATGAAATAATATGAATTTGCAATCGCAATGAACCAGTTTTCTATATGTTGCAAAGTAAATTTATTTAATTATTCATACGCAACGAAGTTTTCCAATTAGTTTATTAGAAAAAATAAATAAACCTTACATTTATCTAAATGTAAAAAAATAATCAAACAAATCTGTTTGTAAAAGGATAAAGAGAGATGCTGGCTAATTGGTATGCACCAACAACAAGTAACACACACACACACTCAGACACACACACACACACACACAAATAAATAACCAAACACTAACTAATAACAAATATCCTAATATCAATTAAGACTCATATTTAAATTTAAGACCTATTTCAAACTTCGATATTATAAATATTCTATCTATAATTAAAAGAGGTTTTTGCAATTGCAATTTTAAATGCTTTTTTACTGCACTATAAACACAAGACTATGAAGTTTGTTAAAGAGTACTGTTAAAAAAATGTACGTATATATTATATATATATATATATATATATATATATATATATATATATATATATATATATATATATATATATATATATGTGTGTGTACATATATATATATATATATATATATATATATATATATATATATATATATGTATATAGTCCAAACTACTCTCGAAAAGTCGGCTAATTACTGTTATAAAGGTAAAGTTTGAACTACAAAACTAATTTCAACGAATTTTTCTCTATAATTAAAAGAGGTTTTTGAGGCACTGATGATATAACTATCATCTTTATCATCATCAGCCTGTGGAGATTCATATCTGGACATAGGCATCCCTCATTCGTTTTCAGTTTGGTCGGTTCTGCGACTCCCGCAGCCATGATAGCCCCGTGGTTCGCTTGATATCATCCGTCCGACGCATTGATGATCGATCATTTGATCTCTGCCTCAGACATGGTGTTCCCAATACGAGAAGTACGCTTTTGCTCCATCGATCATCAAGGCACCTCGCAATGTCTCCCGCGAATCCCCATTTCAGTATGATATAGGTTCTCCAACGTCGGTTATCTTTGTTATGCCCCTTATTATATCATTTCTTTTTTTTTGTCCTAAGGATACTCCGGGCAACTGCCTCTCCATGGTTCTTTGTATTATTCTGAGCATTTCCATCGATTTCCTTGTTACTGTTCAGGTTTGACAGCCATAAGTCGTTACAGGGAGTATACACGGATCGAACAGACGGGAATGGGTATTTGTCATTCTGTTCTTCAGTTTTCCAAATGCTGACTATGTTAATCTTCTCCTTTTAATAATCTCTTGTATTTGATTTTCATTTCCCAAGGATATTGTATGTCTAAAGTAAACTTACGACGTACTTATTTACTTTGTATTAAATATTACTTTCTGGTCTATTTTTGAGTTTTCAGATATATTTTATTAAATATTTTATTTAAAAAGTGAAATATTTGGCGACGCTACCACTACTTAATAGATCATTTAATTGGGAACAACGGTTCTAGTTCGTAAACTTTTGAAAAATTACAAAGGGATCCGAATTGACATAAAAAGTATTGGGTGTGGTGATGCTCACAGATCGAGAAATGTGTTTTTTTCTTGTAGGTCCGGAAGTACAACGGTTGGTCAGTGCTGTTTCAACTGGAAAGTCTCATTATTGATGCTTACTGGTCAGTAATTGGTTTATGGTCTATTGACGAGTAAATATCGTTAATGCCTAGAGTCTTTGGCGAAAAGCTTGCGAGTTTTCAATCCAAGCAACACTGACAGACGGATGTACTGCCTTGTAAGGTCAAGGTGGAATAAATTAAAATGAAAAATCTACGAACAGTCAATATAGGAAAAATATATCAAGAGACTCACAATCACTTTAGCTACTCGTACCCAGAGCAAGTAACGATTACCATCGACAATTGATCATTAGAGAACATATCTGAATATATATACCTCGGGCAAAAAGTACTACTAGAAAAGGAGAACCAAACAGCAGAAATTTCTCGAAGAGTGAGTGTGGGTTGGGCAGCTTTTGGTAAACTCGGGTTTATTTTCAGATCACGAGATATCCCTGTAAACCTCAAAAGGAAAACGTACGAGTCATGTGTACTGCCAGTTCTCTTGTACGGTCTTGAAACGATGTCGCTAACACGTAAGTCGATGAACAGACTTCGAGTGGCGCAACGTGCAATGAAGAGAGCTATGCTTGGAGTGAGTTTAAGAGATCCCAAATGAGGAAATCCGGAGAAGAATATGGCTAATGGATGCTTTAGAAAGAGCGGCTCAACTAAAGTGGAGATGGGCTGGCCACGTAGCGAGAAAGAACAACGACAGATTGGCTTACAAGCTTACAGTATGGGGCCCAAGGAAGAGTAAGAGGAGTGTGGAAATACTTCAAAGAAGGTACGAGACGACTTCCAGAATATCGCAGAAACAAATTGGAACAGAACGGCTCTGGACAGGGAAAGATGGAAAGATTTGGAAGAGGCCTGCATCCCGAGAAGAAGACTCGTACACTTGAGTAAAAGATTAGCAATTATCAACATGTATGTTACATCTTGAAGCATCTCATTTACCAAGGTTAACTCGAAAGTTAATTGCGGCGCCTTGTTTGAAACTCGGAGTTCGTCGAAAGATACTATCATTCTTAGAACTAGGTATCTAATAGAATAAATATCATAAAACAAGTGACAGGACACTCCTATTTTCGAGAAGTTGGTTTCTTCTTATACAGGGGTCGCATATAGAATGAATATATTTGAAGAAGTGGTTAGATCAGATTAGGTATTAGAAGTCAAAGAAAAAGTATCAAATAGAAGAACACCCTAGATACGAGGGTGAATTGAAAAGTCTTGTAAAAAACAAAGTAAAATAACATTTTTCTGTAAAAACAATTTACTTCTCAACATGATCTTTATTATTTATTCTAACTTTTTTATCCCCTTGAAAAAAAAAAAATTAGTCAAACTATGCATAAAACTCATTTACAGCATAGATAACCCCTTCATTCGACGAAAATTTGTTACCCCAAGCCAATTTTTGTGATTAAACAACAAAAAAGTCACTTGGGGTTAAATCTGGTAAACAGGGTGAGATTTCGATGCCTAGCTCGTACACGTTTGCCATTGTAACGGCCGATGTGTGAGCAGGCGCACTTCTGCTTCAACTTAATATGCAAACGGTCTTATAAAGTTGCGTAATAAGAGCCAGTTACTGTTTTACCATTTTCCAAAGAGTTATTCATGATTATATTCTGCGAGTTCCAAAAACTTTTCCGGCAGGTAACACTATTTTCGCTTTTTCCACCGACCCACTGGCTTGACTGCCGCTTTATCTCGGGCTTATCACAGTAGATGCAGTTCCGTCTACAGTCACAAAACGACACCAGATTACGCTGCAATTTTTCGAAACGCGATTTTAAAATGCTCGTTTTTGGTCTGAAATCAACAAACGCGGTACCCATCGCGCACTCAGCTTTATCATTTTTAGAACTTCATGCAGGTATTATGTACCCGTTCAAATGAGATGTCTACCATCTCAATAATCTCACGAAGCCCAATGTGGCGATCTTCCATCATGATATCATGAATTTTATCGACCATTTCTTCAGAAGGAATCTCAATCGGCCGTCCTGAACGTGCAGGATCGACAGAGCTTGTATGGCCATGTTTAAATTCATTTATCCAATAATAAATAATCCTGAGTGCTGGGGACAGAGTCCCCGTGAACTTCCTCAAGTTTAGTTTCTATCTAGGCCGTAACCCACTTTATAAATAAAAAATATTTTATCACTGGACGATATTCGGTTTTATCTATTTCTAGGAAGCGTGTAACACCGATCCCATGCATGAGTTTAAAACTCTGAACACAACGGTTACAAGAATCACGCTTACCAACAGTCATGCCGCTTAATAAGATTTCCCGCCATTTTGTAAAAAATTACCACATTTATCAACCTATCCTCGTAAGTACAGAATATTTTGCGTTTAATAATTAAAGGAAACAGTTTGCAAATACTGAATAGTAATTTGCTGTATGATAAAATAAATGACTAAAATTATTTACAACACGCAATTTTAATCAAATAACGGGCGAATCACGTTTTCATCAGAACTGTTTATTTAAACATGGCTACATGTATTATATTTATATATATATTTTGATATAATATTTTATATATTTTTGTATATTTAAATACAAGTACAGGGATCGATGTAAAGTAAAAATAAGTCTTCTTCGGGTGGTAGGTGCTACGAGGGTGTTTCTTTTTATGGGCATAGCACAAGTGCTGCAAGGAAATCGTTAGCACTACACGAGCGACGCTTGTGCAAAAATGGCGATTCACGATGGTCTTGAACTGCTGTAAATTGTACTCGGTGGGAAACATAGTCCTGGGCAAATCATTTCAAAGGGATGAGGTTCTGCATATAAAAGACTTCTTGAAGAGGGTTGTACGAGGAATAGCAAGCGGATCTTCATGCCCCGCTTTGAGAGAAATTAAGGAGGTTACACCCACTGAACATTTTCGATGAAAATAGAGACAAATTGGCAACAGATGTTTCAATGAATCAGGGTTGCTGGCTCGTTCCAGGTCTCCACTCAGGCGAATATCTTTCTTCTGAATAGAACTCAACAAATGCAGTGTATGTTTGGGAGCTGAGCCCCAAACATGGGAGCAGTATTCCATCGTTGGTTGAATTTGAGCTTTGTACAGAATTAACAGGTGTTGCGGAGTGTAACGCTTTCTAGTTCGAAATAATATCCCCAGCCTTTGAGAAGCTCTCTTTGCTATGCTCGCAACATGTTCATGCCAAGACGTATGTATATGCTCCCCAAATTAACGCCCAGCAAATTGAGTGACGATGCTAGGAGTATGGAGCGCACCGACATAATTATGTCGGCTTCAGCAACGTTAAGTTGAACGACTTCTTGCTGTCTGCGGATATTTGCGTGAGAAGCCGATAAATATGAATAAAGAAATAAGCATACTGTCGCCTGCAAAGCTGTAGATTGTATTTCTGGTTCTTTCCAGCAGATCAGTAATGTAAATGAGAAAGATAGTAGGAGACAGTATCCAAAAATTTTTATTTTGTTTGCGCCTCAAAAAACTCATAATCTGAAGAAAATTTTCTGCTTTTTTCAGACCATATAAACCCAAACTACACTCTTCATTCGTCAATATGACAGCAACAAATCCTCAACAAGCTTGAAGGTTTCCTCAATTCCAGCCTTTACCGGTTTTCCTGATCTGGGTCATCCTGAATTGGAGCTCAGCCCCATTGAAATCATATAGACCAAAATTTTACTTAAAAAAGGATAGACGGTAATTACCGTACACTTGGGACATTTTTTGATCCATTTCCTTTTTTAGTGAGTTACTTTATCATTACGCCGCGCTCCAAATTACTTTTATTCATTTTTTAGAAGAAAAAAAATCGTAAAAACTTCAAAACACAACGAACAAAATTTCCTTAAAATATTTAAAACAGCGGCATAAATTTCCCAGCTAAGCAATTTTCTTTAATAATCTCATTTTCATGGGTAGGTAAATAACCTAATTAACACATATCGGCGATTACTTATGTATTTGTCACTATTTACAACAATACAATATAAAAAAAATATAATAAGCCTCTGATGCTCATATTCGTGGACTTTGAAAAGGCTTTTGATTCTGTAAACCAGCAGATACTCTTGGAAGCGCTCGCTAAATGTGGTATTGATCATTGATATTCCAGTGTAATTGAATAAAAATACGAAAATATCATCACTAATGTTAAAACACAAACTAACCAATCCACCAGTAAATTTCAAATCGAAAGAGGAGTGCGCCAGGGTGAAACGCTCTCTCCCAAGCTTTTCGTGGCACTTCAAGAACACATGCTACAATCAGTAAATTAGGAAAAAATGGGGCTTAACATTGACGGTGAAAAGTTAAGTCACCTTTGTTTTGCAGACGACGTTGTCTTAATAACAGACAATACGCAAGAAACACAAACTATGCTGCATATGCTTTAAGAAGCTTTAGAAAGGGTTGGTTTAAAAATCAATCTATCAAAGACTCAGTTTATGACAAATCTAGTATTAAACGACACTATAAAACTGAATAACGATCGAGCATGTACACCAAATAAATACCTAGGACATGAAGGATAGGGTGAGACAACCAAACATGAAATTCAGCGGAGAATAGGTCTCTCCTGGACGGCATATAGCAAACTGGGCTATAAATCTAATCTTCCGATGTGTTTAAAAAGAAAAGTTTCTGACAGATGCGTACTACCCGTTCTTACGTACGGAGCCGATACTCTCACATTGACGAAGAAAATATCAACAAAATATTTGTGATGCAAAGAACAATAGAGCGGTCAGTGTTAATCGTTACTCTTACAGATCACATTTCAAATCACATTATCAGGAAAAGAACGGGGGTACAAGACGCAGTCAAATTCATTTCACATCCTAAATAAAACTCGGCTGGATAAGTTGCTAGCTTTAAGGATGGACGATGGACAAAAAAAATTATAAAGTGGCGACCGAGATCCGAAGCCTATCGAGGTAGTAGTAGTAGTAGACCACCAAGCCAGTGGACTGATGATTTGGAGAGAGCGGGAAACTGGGTACAAGTGGCCCAGGACAGATAGCAAGACTGGGAGATTTTCGAGTAGCTACGAATGTAGTATTAAAATCTGGCCTGGCCTTCTGATCTAAGTAAATGTTGAAAAACTATCAAACACTTGATCAACGAAGTTGAAACTGTGAGTACAAGGTATATGGTGTAGGAGTGCAGATAGAATTTTTTACCAAGAATATGTTGTAACGAACTCCATGGCCTATTTCCGGCGCTTGATCACAATGGTCTACAAAAAAAAATTTTTTTTTTTCTTTCACAAGGGCTAAATTAACGGAATTATTTATCTTTTCCATGCTGAGTTTAAATATGTTCTCAGACTTTATCCATCAGACAGGGTTATTTTGTGGCACGTGTTTAAAGTTTTAAAATAATTACTACTTACAAAACACTGAATAATAAATACACGGCTAATTTTGTCTAATCTAAAAAGTTTTATATGATGATTTTCGGTCATATTTTTGCCTTCGGGATGCAGTAGTCGGCCAGCATACTGGGACTCCATTTGCCTTGGTACCTCTTTTCCATAGTAGAAATCTGCTGATGAAAACGCTCACCGTGCTCATCAGAGACAGCCCCAAGATTTTCAGGAAAGAAGTCTAGGTGGGAGTCCAAGCAGTGAAATTTTAAGGACATGTTGCAGCCCATTTCTTTGTATGAAGTCAGAAGATCACTCACTATTTCACTATAGTTTTCTTCTTTATTATTGCCAAGAAATCCACAACAGATATTTTTGAATGATTTCCACGCTGCTTTTTCCGGTGGATGTAACAGTTCCTCAAAATGTTCATCATCCGATATTAATAATCTTATTTGAGGCCCTATAAAAACTCCTTCCTTCAATTTTGCATCACTTATTTTAGGAAATTTAGATTTCAAATACATAAATGCAGCAGAACCTTTATTCATTTCTTTTTCCAAATAATTTTATAAGCCCCAGTTTTATGTGCAGGGGAGGTAAATAAACCTTTTCGGGATCCGCTAATGGGGTATTTGTTACATTTTTATGTCCAGAAATGTTAGATTCACGTTTAGGTCATTGTTTCCTTATGTAGTGAGACTTTTTAATCCTGCTATCCCATTCACACAAGAAACAGCAGAATTTCATGTATCCAAGCAAGCAAACCTAACAATAAAGCTATAACCTTCAAATCACCACAGATATTCTAGTTATATTTAGTATTCTTAATTTTTTCTAACAGCAATTTCAAATTTTCATATGTCTCCATCATATCACTGGCATGCGCGACAGGTATTGATGGTAATTCATTCCCCATATGGAGTAGTACAACCTTCAAACTGACTTTCGATGAGTCTATGAACAATCGCCACTCATCTGGCAGGTGGTGATGTCCAAGAGCCGCCATTACTGCACAAACATCATTACATAAAACTACATGGCCTTCTTTAGAGAAGTAGTCACTGAAATCACTATGGAGTCTACGATAAACGCATATCCTTGTATCTTTTTGGGAAAGATTCCAACCTTTGAGCCTGGAACTTAAGAGCTCAGCTGTCTGTTTAGACAAATTTAAATTCCGTATATATCATTAAGATCTTCTTGAGATAAAAAGTGAGGTTCTGATGAACTACTTGATTCAAATGTAGGGTCACCTCTCTCGCTTTTTCCGTCTTCAGTATGAACTAGATTGGAGTCGGAGTTATCACTTAAGGTCATGAAATCTGGAAACTTTGGTACCGGATACTCTTCACTATGTGGCACAGGTCTAATTGCAGATGCTTAATTGGGGTACTTAAGTGTATATTTTGTTTTGGACGTAATTCCTTTAATGTTAGTTAAGCAGAAATAACAATAAGTTAAATGGTCCTTCTGTTCCCTCCAAGTCATAGGGACTGAAAACGGCATATGATGAGTACCATATTTCCAAGCACATGATATACAGCATAAATTTGGGGTCCCAAAATAAAACTCATGACATTTTTTCACTAGCGGTGTAAAATTTCGTCTCTGAGACTTGAAGGTCAGTTCACCACACACGTAGCAGAAATTGTATGGCTGATTTACACACTTTCTTGGCATTTTGAAACGTTTATAAATAAAAAAAACTTACAAATAAAAACAATAAACAGCACAAAAATAAGTAGGTACACGTGTTATCAGACTCACTACAATTACAATACTGGCTACTGGCCCTCTGCTTGCTAAAAAGGTGTAATATTTGTACAAGATAGGGCAGGTTTGAATATCATTAAGAATGGACAGAGTTAAAACATGTTTCAACATGAATTAGTCTGCCTGGTGCCAAATTATTCTGAATACAAATTCCCACTTCTATATTTACAAGAATTATAACAATGAAATCCTAATATAAAGAAGTGTATTTACACAAAAATGACTATCACAAGAAAACTATGCCTGATAGAAGAAATCTGATAACATATTTGAATTCAGCATAAAAAAACTGAACTAGGATCTCTATTCAATTTCCTTGCGAAAAAAATTATGTTGACTAGTGTCACTTGCGTATTGCGTGGTCGAGATTCTGGCGGAGTAACACTTGAACTCACTCCACGTTTGTTTAGAATAATGAAAATAAAAAAAACACCCTTGATTTAACACCAATTTTAGTTTATTTTCATGAATCTACTAAAAATTGTAGGAAATTATTGTCGCCAGCCGTGGTTGTTTATACCGGTAGCAGTCTGGTTGAGTTAAAACGTAGCTTTATAGTGTTTCTCTGAAAAATCAATCATTATTTATTTTACAATGGTTAAATTCATTATTGCGTAGGATTGTATTTAGGGCATTTAACCTAACAGTTTATATGTTTCTCACAACGTTGATTATACTAACGCAATTTATATTGATCTAAAAACAAACTTTTGGCAACTTTCTAATATATTCAGTTATAAATCAAAGCAGCTTCTTTGAAAACAATTTCAACTTGGACATAACATAGAAAAACATACGTTTTATTTACATTCCTGGAATATTTCAAAATCTTTTTAATATATATAGACCAAGAGTGCGACCTGAGATTTTGATCTGTCGACTTAACTGTCTGCCTAGTTGTTTATTCTATCGGGAGAGTCGAATAAGTCTTTAACGTTGATTTTGATTTTGCGGTCCCCGTGCCCTGGAATGGCCAAAATGCTACATCTAAAAATGGACTGTCACCACTTGAATTAAGTACCATAACATTTGTTGACACTAAAAAAATCAAGCGCCCCAAAGGGCAGACGCCGCACATTGGGGCGACGCCACAGTGGGGAAAAACGAAAAATCGTGTTTCAAAACTGTCTAGAGCCTTCAATTTTGGTTCGATTTGGACGATTTTTTTTTTAAATTGAAGCTTATTAAATTCCGAACAAAGTTGTCGGAGCCGATTTTTCAATTAAACTTTTGTTTCAAAATGGCGGACGTCTTCAAAATGGCGGTTTCTGATTATATAGCGACTGAGACACAGAAAACGCTTACAGTTTCAAACCAAGTTGTACTAAAATGCGTGTATGTATGTTTTTTTATGTCGCAGATAATATATCTAATATCACAGTTACAAGATTAATAATAATGAACCCAAAATGGCTGCCATGAACAATAAAAGTATTATAAATATGAATAAACGTACCATTATTATTTTATATCCATAACATTTGCGTAAATAATTTCTTTAAGGTTGTTAATTATAAATATGTTTCAACAATTGACTTAAAATGACAAATCAAGTATGGCGGATGCCAAAATTGAATCGAGCAAGAAAGTTTCTCTGTGGCATTTAGACTGTGGCAGTCAGATCATTCAAGTTATTCAAGTTTAGTTGCGGGATTTAAATTTTCATGCAGTTATTGCTAGAAAATTGCTGCTGTAAATTTTAAGTATCGTAGACAATTTTCTAGCAGATACAAAAAACAGCGATACACGCAGAAAAGGACAGCTCACACAGCTAGAAAATGGCTACAACAGCTAAAACGTTTTGTTAAAATAGGGACAGCTAAATATTTTGCTGCACTAGCCACATTGTTTGCTGTTGTATCAAAAAAGTGGCTGCTGTTGCAAAACAGTGGCTAATGCAGCAAAATATTTAACTGTCCCTATTTTAGCATTTCTCTGCGTGTATTTTATAAGAGTAATAATAATCTTTATTAACGAGAAAACTCTTTAGTACATATACAGAACTACTGAATTATAGGAATAGACTAGAAAAATAAGAAAATAAATATGTCTAACCTTAACTTACTCTTACATTAAATATTTAGCTGTCCCTATTTTAACAAAACGTTTTAGCTGTTGTAGCCATTTTCTAGCTGTGTGAGCTGTCCTTTTCTGCGTGTATCGCTGTTTTTTGTATCTGCTAGAAAATTGTCTACGATACTTAAAATTTACAGCAGCAATATTCTAGCAATAACTGCATGAAAATTTAAATCCCGCAACTAAACTTGAATAACTTGAATGATCTGACTGCCACAGTCTAAATGCCACAGAGAAACTTTCTTGCTCGATTCAATTTTGGCATCCGCCATACTTGATTTGTCATTTTAAGTCAATTGTTGAAACATATTTATAATTAACAACCTTAAAGAAATTATTTATGTAAATGTTATGGATATAAAATAATAATGGTACGTTTATTCATATTTATAATACTTTTATTGTTCATGGCAGCCATTTTGGGTTCATTATTATTAATCTTGTAACTGTGATATTAGATATATTATATGCGACATAAAAAAAACATACATACACGCATTTTAGCACAACTTGGTTTTAAAACTGTAAGCGTTTTCTAAGTCTCAGTCGCTATATAATCAGAAACCGCCATTTTGAAGACGTCCGCCATTTTGAAACAGAAGTTTAATTGCAAAATCGGCTCCGACAAATTTGTTCGGAATTTAATAAACTTCAATTTAAAAAAAAATCGTCCAAATCGTACCAAAATTGAAGGCTCTAGACAATTTTGAAACACGATTTTTCGTTTTTCCCCACTGTGCGTAGGTCTGGAAAGTTTACTAGATAAGTTCTCCCCATGCTCCCCGGCGTAAAAAATCGGATATTAGATGAAAAAATTAAAGATGTATTTTTCGAATATTGACGATTTTTTCCTTTAATATATACTCGTATCATAAATCATTCATAAATATGTTTATAACTAATTTATTCCTTATGACTTCCTTAAAATTATCCATTGAAGTGTGCCATTTTCGTCAATGTTGGAATTTCTGTAATTCGAGAAATTACATTCTAAATTCTCTGTGGACAACATAACAACGAATATAAGTTAAACGCTTACTAGAACTTGTTTATTAGGTTTCAAACAACAAATTAATCTTAGTGTAACGTCGTTAGAGTGCTACAATATATTAATAAACATTTGACATATTCGACACAAAAAATTATTCTTATTTCAATATTCAAAGATGTATAAAGTTTTTGGAATGAGGTGGAATGAGATGGCGCTTTCACCATCTGATAGGGCAAAGTCTTTAGTTTCCGGAGATATCCTATTTTTATCCCCCTTCGTCCCCCTTTGGTAAAAAAATGGACATTAAAGTTCCCCCGACTTGATCTAACGTTCTCCACTCAGCCATTCTCTCGGGCAATATTCCAATGAAAAGAAAAAATGACGATATACTCCTTATTTCTTATGATATGAAGTATACCCTTCTAAAAAAAGGGCAATTAAACTTTTGTTGCCTCTTTTCGGCAACGCGGCTTGACTACTTTGAAATTTCGATCTCAATGCGAGTGTTTGCTTACATCGCGCGCCATAGTGAGACAAATGTGACATTTTTCGGTCATTTGCTCATAACTTCGACATTTGTCAATGGAACGACTTCAATTTAATATACATAATGTACGATTTATATATTTGCAGAATATGAAATGAAAATCATACAATTTATTATCACGAGCACGATAAAGCGTAAAGATAATTATTCACAGAATCAAAACTATTCAGCCGATTATAAACGATGCATCGGCAAAAGGCATTTTAAAGCTAAATGTTGATACTTACGCGTAGTATTAACGAAATTTATGAGAAAAATATTTGTTCCTGTGTTATGTCATGAAAATCCTTGAAACCGTCGTTTTTTGCAAATTTCCGTCATTTTTCTCAAAATTACGACGCGGTAGCCAAATTTGGACAACGGATTCGTGTTCAGCAGGCAAAAATACATTGAAAATGACTATTCGCACTCATGTAATCGAAAAATTTTTCAATTTGTTGTCTAGTATTTTGAAATAATCATCTCTACGCTTTATCGCGCACGCGATAACAGTATATAGTATGACTTTTATTTCATATACTGAACATATATTAATCGTACATTATGTGCATTAAGTTTGAAGTCATTCCAATAACAAATGTGGAAGTTATAAGCAAATGCTTAGCTTTAGGGCCCAAAAAAACGTTTAACCATATAAAATGAAAAAATTTAGTTTATTTTTGATAAAATAGTAGGGAACCTGCAAAAGGCAGACGCCGCCAATACTGGAGGAGAAAGCTGGACCCACTTTTTCCAGCCAAAAACGGTCGCTTTTCGAGTTCAAAAACTCTAGGGCACGGGGGCTGCAAATCAACGTTAAAGGTCAAGTTATTCGACTCGTCCGATAGAATGAACAACTAGGCACACGGTCAACCGACAGGTCAAAATTTCGGGTCGCCCTCTTGGTCTAATAATAGGATGTGAGAAAATTCACTATTTCGTTGAAAAATCGCTTTCGCAACTACAAGAGCTCAAATTAGTTTACTGATTTATAGGGTCTTAAAAGTAGAGGTTTCGTACTGGATTCATAACGGCCCGAATTATAACATATCTTCGTTTTTAGATGAATAGCGTATTCCTCTGGAGAGAGTATTAGAAACAACAAGCCGATACCAAAATAAATTTCGATTTTTTTTTCTTAATAATCACTTAAAATTCTTTAACAACAATAGAAAACTTCATAACAAATAACTTGTTTCTATATTGAGGAGCGTTCAACTTCAAGGGGTAAGGCCAGTCCAGGTCCCAGGAAAAAAGAATAGTTTCGGAATTTTTTTTTCAAGAGTATGATAAAAGCAGTCGAAAATTTATTTGAAGTACTTTATTACACAAATATTTTAGTGTACAAAAATATATTTTTTTTTATCTTTTTAATTCAAAATGGCCGCTTCAAAATCCAAGGCTTTTATGCCAGGCCTGAAACGATTGCCCCTGTAGATTTCAACTTAGAGCAAAAAAAAAAACAAAAAATTTCGTTAATATATAACGTACAGATTTTGCGATAAGTTATAAGTTTCCTTTTTTATCAACAATTTTTCATGAATTAAAAAAAAAAAAAAAATTCAAATTTTCCTTATCCACTAGTTTTTGACATATATTAATGAAAAGTTTTTGATTTTTTGTTCTAGGTTAAAATTACGGCAGCCAGTTTTATGCCTCGAATAAAGGTGCCTTGTCGTCTTGGATTCTGAAGCAGCCATTCTGAATTAAAAAGATAAAAAAAAAATATTTTTGTACACTTTAGTATTTGTTTAATAAAGTATTTGAAATAAATTTTCGACTGCTTTTATTATACTCTTCTCGAAATTAACCTTTTTTCCTGGGATATGGAGTACCCTTAAATTATAATTTAAATTTAACTCCAAATGTAAGAAACAAAGGAGGAAACTGTTTTCGATGAGTTTAGTAGCTGAGTCCATTTTGATTTGTTTGACAACTTTAAGTGAAACCAAAGTAAATTCAAGCTTTTAACAACGCAATATCTCAGTGAACATAAAACACAGTAGCGACACTCAAGAAAATTTTTAGGTCCTGTTTTTTATCACGCATGCGTCCCCTATCATACCAACAACAGCGCGTTCGCGGGTTATGTCTACATCTGGATTTCAAGGAGAATCTTTTTATAAAGTGCTTCAAAATTTATTATTAATAATTTTACAATAAGTAAATGACTCGTTTGACGCTAAAATTGAAAATAATTATAAAAAAGATGTCAAGAGGAAGTTTTTGTTGTGCGGTTAGTTCTTCTAAAAATATATGTAGTACCTCCAAAGAAGTTAATTTTTTTAGATTTCCCAAAAAATCCTTATTCATAATTTTTTATTTCTATTATGCAATATATTATACAATATAAAGAATATGATAGTTGTGTTTTCATATTAGAGATACATTTTATTTGTAAAATAGTTGATGTTTTATTATTGTTAAGTATTGGTTTATGTTATTCCACCTGTACTTTTTTTTCTGAACTCAGGGCAGAATTATGGTTATCAGCATGTGACCGACCAGGTGTCATTGGATATTGAAAAACTAATATAATAATAGCACGTATAGAGTATGTTAAACCTGACAAAAAACTTTTCTCGTTTTTTTCTTCCTATTAATTAGTAAAATCCATTTCCCAATCCACTTATAAGATGACTTCGGTGTCTGTCCGTCTGTCACACCCGATTTTTTCTCCGAAAATATTTGTCATAGAAAGTTGAAGTTTAGTAATAATATAGGAATTGATGGCCTCATCAGAGCCATGTAGTTTTGAAAGTTAAATTTTGACTTAAGAGGTTAGTTTTGGGAAGGTGAAATCGGAAGTGAAAAAAAATTTTTTTACTAGGTCATCGAATGTGGTGTCAAATGAAAGCTTGTGAAAACACGAGTAAAAATATACAAATAATGTAATACTTGCGCCCACTTTTCTTTGTATTATTTTTAAAAAATCGCCAAAAATCGCTGTCCCTCCCTTATCTAGAAAAGTACTGATCAAAAAATTTTGAAAAAATTCTGGAATATTCTACACGGGGTGTAGATTGAACGAAAATTATCACGAGTGCATTACCTTTAATAATTTATCTGGTATATATGAAAAAAAAAATTCAAGGTCATCAGTTTTCAGTAAAGATCTGAAACAAACTTTATTGAAAACTCATTTGGGGTGTGTTTTGTGAAGTCACTGATCATTTTATACCTCCGTAACAAAATTTTTTATTTTAAAAGCAATCAACGTACGGAACACTAATTGTGCAAGTTCAACTTGCACTTGACCGGTTATTATTCTACAGAATAGGATTTTTCTTGAAAGAAGGAATTTGAATATTTCATATTCATATTCCGAGACTCTTAACCAATCAATATACGGAGACTAGCTTGAACATCGTTCATTCACTCCTGACACGATACAGCGAAGAAGGATATACTTCTCTATAGTTTGTTGTGCCTACTGATGTAACCTGGGTATACTATTCTGTTCCTCAAAAAAACAAAAAAAAAAGAGCGACGGGACAGTGGCAAACCCCCATTCTACAAAAGCGAAGAAAGTTCATTATTTCAGTACGAAGAGCGCACATAAATTTCATGCCAGAACAACAGACAATTATTGCAAACTACTACTCAGACCTGCGAGAAGACCTAGTGAAAACTGTTATTCATAATAAGTGTAAAAAAGTCAGAAATCGGATTGTTTCTTACAGGATAATGCTCGTTCTCATATCGCTTCTCGTACGATGGCTACAATTCAAAAACTGAAATGAACTTCATCTACGTTATAGTTTAAATCTTGTTCCATCAAATGTCCATATGTTTGGATCGTTACACGAATTTTTAGAGGGCAAAACGTTTTATAAAAAAGTCGTCTACGTCACAAAAACTACGCTAGAACACCTTCGGATTACGCTGAAACTTTTCCAAACCCGATCTTCAAATGTTCTTTCTTATGGTTTTTTGGTCTGGAGTCAACTAACATAGCACCCGTCGCGCACTCAGCTCTTTCATTTTTGGAATGTCATGTCATGTATGAGATGAATACCATCTCAGTAATCTCACGAAGTTTAATGCGACGATCTTTCATCACGATGCCATGAATTTTATCGACGATTTCTTCAGAGGAAACCTTAATCGGGCGTCCTGAAGTGCAGCATCTGCAGTGCTCGAAAGGCCAGGTTTAAATTCATTTATTCAGTATTAAATGGTCTTGAGTGCCGGTGCAGAGTCTCCATGAAATTCCTTCAGTACAGTTTCTATCTGGACCGCAGGCCACTTTTTTAAATACGAACGATTTGCCACTGCACGTCATTTGGTTCTATGCATTCTACTAAACGTGTATCACCGATCACAACCGATAACAAAATTTATCAGCATTTCCTAGAAAATTGCTAGACTGATCAATCTTCGAAAAATACGAGGATTGTATGATAAGTACCTGGCCTTGATAAGAAAAAACGTTTTTAAGTGTAAAATTTATTTTATTTTTCAACATAGACTCCTTTTAACTCGATATACCTAATCCAACGTATTTCTATCTTTTGTATCCCATCTAAAAATACGATTTCTCCAATCCTTCGAAATAGGCGCTTGTTTCAGCAATCACCTCATCGTTTGAGCAAAAGTTTTTTCCACCGAGCTATTTTTTCATAATCGAAAATAGGAACTAATCGCTGGGGGATAAATCTGGTGAATATGGTGGATGCAGAAGCAATTCGTATTCTAACTCACTGAATTTTGACGATGATACAAGTGTGCACGCGTGTATTTTTCTGATGAAAGAGAACTTTTTCCTTCGCCAAATGCATACGTTTTTCTTTCACAGCATAGTTGAAACGATCCAATAAATTAACATAATATCCTCCATTAATCGTTTTGCCCTTTTCAAGGTAATCGACGTAGATTATGCCGCGTGCAACCCAAAAACGCTGTGGCCATGATTTTGTTGGCCGATAAAGTCGTCTTGGCCTTCTTTGGAGCCAATTCGCCACGGAAAATCCACTGTTTGGACTGTTCTTTGGTCTCTGGTGTGCTGTGATGAATCCATGTTTCGTCAACAGTTATGAATCGACCCCAAAATCATTCCAATCTTTTGAAATTGACACAGGTGCGTGTTTATTGTTAATTGTGAGCCATCGCGGCACCTATCTTGCGGAAAGCTTTCTCATAGCCAAATGAGTTGGTAAAATGAGTTGGTAAAATGTGCTGCAATTAAGATTCCCACAGTATCAGCAATCTCACTCTTTCACTTTCCGACCATTTATCTCTATATAATGGTTTTTTTCAATCATTTCTGATGTGGTGACCTCATTTGGACGACCTGGATGTTCTTCATCAAAAATACTTGAACGGCCGGGCTTGAATTCAACTGTCCAATATTTTATGGTCGATAACGAATGTGCAGAGTCCCCATAAACTTCACTGAGTCCCACTTTTATCTCATCATTGGTTTTCTTTTTAAAAAACAAATAGTTTATCACTACTCAATATCTAATTTTTGCCATTGTTGTAAAATCACAAAAGTTGTTTTATTTAAATGACTGCCACTCACAAATTAATCACGCAGCGACTTGAAAATTTCGCAGAATTCTTGTGAAAAGTTATGTTTACGAAAAAATAATTTTTTTTTAAATTATAGTAGCGCCATCTTTGGCCGAGGCCAGGTACTTATCATACAACCCTCGTATTCATTCATACATGATAAGCGCGACAGACAAAGGGTATTGTCTAACGTTACTATAATTGATTATTTTTTCGAGTGGTATGAAAATGCATTTTTGACACTTGTATCATAAACCGCTTTTTATTCGACTTTGTAATTTATAGTAAGATATGAAAGTGCAATTTCTTATCTAAACATCATTTAAATACAATGTATTCTAATATTTACACAAGCTAAAACTATACAGTATATTAGTCATTGGTAATGAGTTTAATTGATTCGTTATGAATTCTTGGCAACGTGTAATTTCATAAATAACCGTTTAAAACAAATTTTAATTGATATTTACATAAATTCATTAATTAAAAAACGGTATCGCAAGCTTTTTAACCTG
The DNA here is from genome assembly GCA_019049505.1 of Pachyrhynchus sulphureomaculatus. Taxonomy (NCBI): domain Eukaryota; kingdom Metazoa; phylum Arthropoda; class Insecta; order Coleoptera; family Curculionidae; genus Pachyrhynchus; species Pachyrhynchus sulphureomaculatus. The sequence continues at coordinate 63,157,301 of CM032451.1, forward strand.
AAATTGAAATGTGAAGCTTTATTAGATTTTGCCAAATTATAATCAGTGTAAAACGGTAACAAATCCGTTTCAACCAATTCAATGAAGTTAATCTTCTTTTAAGTTAAAGTTGGTTAGCAGTGGCGTAGAAAAATGAACTCATATAGACGGGGAATTTAAATGATTACTATGCAACAGCAATTAAAAGTCCCCTGAAGATGTAAGAAATCCAAACGCCTCTATTTTCTTAGCGTTAACAATAACGTAAATTGACAATGTCTTTTTTTTAATTTAAGAATCTTGACAGTAGAATGTTAAAACTAAGTGTAAGTATGAAAATATTGTTTCGGGGAATGAAAAAACGGTAATATACAAGATATTTACTACAAACTGTTGTAATAACGCTCAAGAAGGATAGTTAAGATTTAGAAATAAAAAGACGAAGAAGACTAAGCTGAGTCGTCTACGGAAAACTAAACTATATGATGAAAATAAAAATACCAATAATATTAAAAACTAAAATCTATGACGAGTGCACTCTCTCCGTTGCCACTTACGGATGTGAAACCTGGGTATTAAATAAAAGAACACTAAACGCAATGCAAGTGCATCAGAGAGCAGTTGAGAGAAGGATATTGGGAATATCACTTAGATACCATAAGATCAACAAATGGATAAAGCAGCGCACTAAGTTAAAGATATAACCCAGAGAATATGTTCCCTTAAGTAGCGGTGGGCTGGACATGTTACCCGACATAGCGACAAGTGGAGCGGTAAAATAACAAGATAGCGACCATGGGGAGAAAGAAGAAGAGTAGGAAGACCACAGCAACATTGGTACGACGACCTGAAAAGATACGCAGGGCTAAACTGGTACCAAAAAGCTCAGAATCGAGAAAACTGGAAAGACATGAAAGAGGCCTACATCGAATCGATGGAGAAAGGTTGACGAGAGAGAGAGAGAGAGTTATAACAAAAGGCAAGAACAACAGGAATATATATGACTTTAAGGAAAACAACGAAGAACCACTAGCTTAAATATATTTCCAAGAATATATAACCGCATCTTAACTGAGACAACGTTCAAACACAAAAGAAGGAGACTGGACTCTTTTTGTCTAACTCTTCAAATAAGGGAGTAAGAGGGAGGGTCCAATTATTAACCGATAACGAATTTTCGTTGTAAAAATTAATGCGTTTAATATACCCTTATGAGCAGCTATTAAAATTAACAAATTTAAGTGATAACACCGGCACGGACCTGGGATACGGTTACTTCATAAAACAGCGTTGGAATTCTGTCCAGTGCTTTCTACTTGTCCTTACCGCGCTCATTGCAGTTTCTAATTGATTTGGTGGGAAAAGATGTTATGAATAACATATTCTGTCTAGTATTTTTCGTGACTGGGGGTATACCAGATGAAGACTCTTATAGCTATTTAAAATGCAACGTCTCGTCCTTTTTATACATATTATTTAAAAAAAAAACCTGCCAAGTGCAAGTCAGACTTGCGCAATTAGTATTCCGTACCCTAAATGAGTTTTCAGCAAAATTTGTTTCCGATCTTTGTTGAAAACTGATGACCTTGATATTTTTATTTTTTTTTATGTACCATATAACACATGGGCTGAAAAGTCCCAGGCCTAACAAAGAAAAACACGGTTTTTTGGTTCAAAATTAGCTTTATTCATCAACGTAATCTCCATCAAGAGCAACGCAATCATTCCAGCGCCGCTCTAACATTTCAATACCACTTTTGTAGAACGATTTATCTTTTGCCTCAAAATAGGCCTCAGTTTCAGCGATAACCTCTTCATTCGTGCGAAATTTCTTACCGGCGAGCATTTTTTTTTCAGGTCTGCGAACAGCCAGTAGTCGCTGGGAGCCAAATCTGGCGAATACGGTGGATGTGGGAGCAATTCGAAGTTCAATTCATGTAGTTTTGCCATTGTTTTGATTGACTTGTGACACGGTGCGTTGTCTTGATGAAACAAAATTTTTTTCTTTGCCATATGCGGTCGTTTCTTTGCAATTTCGGCCTTCAAACGCTCCAATAACGCTATATAATATTCACTGTTGATGGTATTTCCTTTCTCAAGATAGTCGATGAATATTACACCACGTACATCCCAAAATACCGAGGCCATAACCTTTCCAGCCGATTGTTGTGCTTTCGGGCGCTTTGGGCGAGGTTCACCAGTTGCTGTCCACTCAGATGACGATCGTTTTGATTCGGAGTGAAGTGATGGATCCATGTTTCATCCATTGTCACATATCGATGCAAAAATTCCGGTTTGTTACGTTTAAACATGGCCAAACACTGCTCAGAATCATCAACACGTTCTTGTTTTTGATCAACAGTGAGCAAACGCGGCACCCACTTTGAACAGAGCTTTCTCATAGTCAAATGCTCATGCAATATAAAGCCAACACGTTCTTTTGATATCTTTACGATGTCAGCTAACTCACGCAACTTCACTTTTCGATCATTCAAAACGATTTTATGGATTTTTTTGATGTTTTCTGGTGTTACCGCCTCATTTGGACGTCCACTGCGTTCTGCATCATCGGTGTCTCTACGACCACGTTTGAAGTCAGCAAACCAACGTTTTATTGTTGTCTCTGATGGAGCGGAGTCCCCATAACACTTTTCAAGCCATTGCTTCGCTTGAACGGTATTTTTTTCCCATCAAGAAGCAGTGTAAAATTAAAACACGAAATTGTTTTTGATCCATTGTTTTGAAAATAACAAAAGTAGCGTCACTCTTAGCACAATAACTCACAAACTAATGAATAGAATATCATGAAATTTTAACAGCTGTCTTTTGAAGGTTAGTATTAACTGAAAAAAAGGTGACTGCAATAAAACTAGCGCCATCTATGTGTTAGGCCCGGGACTTTTCAGCCCATGTGTTAAATTATCAAAGGTGATAATTTTTATTCAATCTACATCTTGTGAGAATATTCCACAGTTTTTTCAAAATTTGTTTAACAGTACTTTTTGAGATAAAGGAGGGGGAACAGTGATTTTTGGCAATTTTTTAAAACAATACTAAGAAAAATGTGCATTTATTGCATCATAAATATTTTTGAACTCGTGTTTTTACAAACTTTCATTTGACACCCCACTCGAGGTCTTGGTAATTTCTTTTTCACTTCCAATTTCACTCCACAAAACTAACCCCTTAGGTCAAAATTTAACTTTGAAAACTACACAGGTCTGGTAGGGTAATCAATTCCTATATTAGTGCCAAATTTCAACTTTCTATGTCAGATAATTTCGGAGAAAATCGGGTGTGACAGACAGAATCCGAAGTGATCTTATAAGTGTTCCGTATAGAACACTAAAAAGATAATTTGATATTTCTTTCTAACTAATTAGTAATCATAAGCGACAGGAATATAGGTAATACCAATCTAAACCTGCAGTACCCGAACAATTTTTTATGGTAAATATGCCGCAGCTGTATTTTCTTTCTGAAATATGTTATCTTTTTACCAATCCGACATATCTGTCAATCAGCCAAATTGGAAAATCTGCAAAGTTCCTGTAACTGCAGGTGTACTGTAATGCCGTTCTTAGTCATGTATTTCGCGACGCTAGAAGGTGACGCAAGAGAATTAAAAAATCCTTGACCTTTTACAATTTAAATAAAAAATATGACGTCAGCGCAGAGGAATCATCCGTACATTCTGCCGCAGGACCAGAGGGCATATTCATCCCTTTGACCAATCAGCAATTTTTTAATCAAGCGATATAAACATACCAGAATCCATCCGACCTGAATTGTTCGAAAATAAATTTGTAATTTCGTTATTATGGAGTGTTTTCCTTTCCTTCTAGTCCTCCATTGTCAAGATCGAAAATGTCACTGACTAAATTAAATACGCTTGTATTTTGACTTAACCTTTAAGTCCCTAATCTAAGTCTCTATTTTTATATTTATCTTCCTTAAAATTCGCAAATTCATCATGATGTGTAGATTTGAGCGATTGTTTAAATAAAGAATATTAATTTATATTTAAAGAACCTGAACCAAACTAAAAAATAGAAAATGGTCAAAGATGGTATGGAAAACAGATTAGGTAAGGTAGTCCATTACACGCCCTGTTCAATTGAAAGGCTCGAGGTCCAATATAATTGTTTAAATAATTAATTTTAATCGATATGCCCTCAGCTTCGCTACAGCTTTTGACACCACCAATTAATTCACGAAATTAGTTTTTTTGGGTTTACTGCTAAGATTCGTGGTCACTGCCGCTTAAACAGTTTCGATGGTATCGTATCGCTTTTCTTTCACCGGTAACATAAGTGGGGACAAATAAAAATTAATTAAAGATGACAAAATCGCAAAAAAACTAATACCAATTCGGCACCAGAAATTGTTCAAATTAAATACCGATATGATTCGATTAAATTTACTTACGAAATCGAGAACAAAGGACAATTACCATTTTTAGATTTTTTTAAATGATTAAAAATAATAATTAGAATGTGATTTCTATAGAAATGACGCAGTAACAGATACGATATATTCCTAATGATTCATTTCGCTGCAAACAGCATAAATTAGCAGTATTACACTTTTTTGTTCATCGTTTGATCTCTCCCTCTAAATGGAGTAAGATTCAATAATATAAGGAATCAAATTAGGAATATAGCTAGAGTTAATGGTCATGACGATAACTTAATAAATAATAAATAAATAAGTTCAAGTTAAGTATTCATAATTCCACCTTTTTTATTTCTTCTTCTCTTGCTTTCTTATATGGTGTGTCATATAAGTAAGCATACTGCCTGTTTTATCCCCATTAGGCCTCTTCCGACGTGGACGTCCAGCATTCCTTCCACCTTTTCGGAGGTCTGCCCCTAGTTCTTCTACCGCAGGGTTTATTGAGTTTGGCCCTTTTTACCAGTCTGTTGTCGTTCTTCCGATCTATGTGTTAATTCCATTGTTTTCTTCTAGTTCTAGTACATTTGGATACCTCTTGGATCTTACGTAATTCTTGTAGATCTTTGTTGCGGATTCTGTCGTGGATAATTTTTCCATGTATATCCCGAATCACCTTCATTTCTGTTGTCCTCATCATTGGTGCTGTTTTACATGTGTCAGCTCGTTTCTACAGCATATGTGAAAACCAATCTCACTACTGTTTTGTATGTTCTTATTTTACTTTCCAATCTGAGGTATTTATTTTTCCATACTATATCCGTCAAACAACCTGCTATTAGTGATGTCTTCATACACTGTTGTTTTACTTCCCTGTTTAAGTTGTGTTTTAGCTTATTATCATTGTTTCCAGGTATTTAAAATTACTAACCTGTTCAATAATTTTTTTGACACTCGAAGTAAATAAGACCAAGTATGTTTCCTTACCATATAAACCAAAATACAGCAGGGGACTCAATAAGGTATTTAATACAGTAGGCCTCACTTTAGTTTATAAGTCATCAGACAAGATTTTAAAGAACATTTAGCACATTTAAGATACGGTAGAACAGAAAAGTCTAGCATTGCCGAACATGCTATTGAATCTAATCATACTGTAACTTTAAATAATCTGAGAATAATTAAAGATGTATCTGAAGTATGGAAATTATAAAATGTAAAAGTAGTTTTAAATGAAGATAGAGGATCTATTCCTTACAGTCCCCTCTATGGGTTACTTGACCAGAACTAATGGCTTCGCCCATGTATGCACATAGGTAGTAGTTGTTCGCAGAAATGCAATAACGTCCGAGGCAGCACTACCGCGTTGTCTAAAAAGTGCTGTGAAATACAAAAATGTATGCTTCGGCACTTGAACAACGTTGACGGGTATTACGACATCCTAGCCGATATTTTTGGGATACGGAAAAAGGATAAAATCCCTACTGAGGCGGGGAGGTCAGCGATAAAAAAAGCTATTAGTTCCGCTTGAGTAATTCAGATGTTAGGCTAAGTATGAATACGTTAAATATGTGAGTTTAGCTTTAGTAAATCATCGTTTCTGATGAAGCTAATGTGGTTAGTGGAACGCGCCTCTAGTACAAAAATAAAGCGTTCTAGTATAGTACTGATATATACTGAGTAGTGTCATTGTGCCAAAGATTTCAAATTCCCAACATAATCTACATGGAAATAATTTGACAAGAAAATTTAGAAATGCAAAGTTGTGGGCAAAATTTTAACCACACACTTCAAATAAAGATCAAACGTTATTGAAAGTGAAAACCTACGAACAGTAGAAACAATTGAAACTTCCTGAACTGAACTGTTATTGATAGCGAGATATGGTGTTTTCACCATGAGCCAGACGAAAACTTCAAAGTACAGAATGGAAGTCGCAAGCACAAAAAGTTTCGTTAGAAATTAAAGCAAGGTTGAATGTTGTCTACGATATCAAAGATGCTATTCATTTTAGGTTTGTTCTAACTGATTAAACTATCGATGGCGAGTACTTAAAGATTTAATGAGTAGAATTTGTACTGAGTGACCTGCAAATTGTGATTCTTAGAGCTAGTGCTTGTTATCCGAGAATGCACCAAGTGACACATCGCTCACAATTAGGTAATTTTTGTCTCGAAATTATTGATGGTTTTGGAAGGATTCAACAGCTTCTTGAGGTGATGAGAATCGCCGTCCACGTATTTTCTTTCATTCGGGAACACAAAGAAGTTGTTAGGCCATCAATCAGGTGAATACGGGCAATGAGACATTAATACGATATTTTTATCCGTCAAATAATCAATTGTTTGACGTGCTGTGTGAGAGCTGGCATTGTCATGATGAAGAATGATACGACGTTTTCAGTTGTTTTTCCTGAATTCATCGATGATTTCTGGCAACACTGTTGTATACCATTCGGCATTAAATGTACTTCGATCCTCTGAAGCAATGGTTGCAATTTGTCCAGTATAATCAAAGAAACAAGCAATCATTTTCTTGGAAGTGCTTCGCGAATGAACCACTTTTGTTGGATTCAGTTCATCTTGGAACTCCCAAACGGTTGATTGTTGTTTAGTTTCAGGCGCGTACGAATATATCCAAGTTTCATCTCCAGTTTCGATGTTGTATACGGATTTTGCATGACCTCGGTCGAATTTTTTCAGCATTTCTTTGCACCAATTGACACAAGTCTGTTTTTGAGTTTCGGTCAAATTATGAGGAATCCATCGGGAACATATCTTTTTCACAGCTAAATGTTGCCTAAGAATGCCTATACCTCACGGTAAGTCGCATACCGATCGTCTTCAATCACGTTATGCACAGCATCGATAGTTTTTGGAACAACAATCGATTTTGGTCGACCATTGTTTTAACAATAACAAATGTCCAATTTTACAACAATTGTAATGTCATATCTCAATAGTCGCATCTAGTGGTCGTTTGTAAAAACTGAAAAAGCAGCCCTCGTACATGCGACATGTTCAGGTCAAGACATATTTGCTGCCAACTTAAGGCCCAGCAAATTGAGTGAGGATGCTAGAAGAATAGAGTATCCCGAGACAGCTATGTCGGGTTCCGCTAAGTTTACTTTTTTAGAAAAAAACTGCCACCTGTATGTTTATAGCGTGAAAGTCGACTCGGTTACTGCCACCCCCAAGATAGAATCTCTTCCAGATCTTTATTTAGTTCTTCCAGATCTTTATTTAGTTTTTCCAGGTCTTTATAAGTTGAAATAATGATCTTTTAGTTTCAAGGCTGACTTTGTTTTTAAATTTATTAATAGTATTACTAATTCCATGAAAAATCACTAAACCTAAGCAAAGCAACTATGGCAAAACATTTAGACCTAATATTACTTCATAGTTAAACGTAACCATTTGGCCAAAACTTTGGGATTTACAAAAACCAAATACAAGTATCATCAACAACATTATTCACAATAGGAATTTTCTTTATACAAAAAGTAATCTATTCAAATTGTTAATATTGATTTACTAGATTTATAATGATTGGCAAACATAGGCATAAATCTAAAGTGAAAGTAGGCATTATGCCATTTTATAACTGTAACCTATCATATGTATTATGTATGTAAAATTACGAAATTACCATTATATTAGATATTATTCCCAGTATAAAAAATATCCGTTAATCCGCTATTGCATTTGTAAGAAAAAAAAATTTACCCAGTACTTTTTTTTATGATTTCAATCCATCTCTTTTCAAACGATCTCAATATCCTATTTTTATTTATTCTATAGTGAAATTTATTGAATCTTTTTTGGGGTCAATTTGTACTAATAATAAATCTCCATTAAAATAACTTCCAACAATGTCACAAAAAAAAACTACATACCCCTTTTTTGATCGAAAACGAAACACTATTCTTGGTGAATCCCTTTTATACCCATGGCTCTATTTCAATACCAGTGTTGACTACCTAATGACCTCGCCAATAGAGCTGTAATGAACCTTACAAGGCAAGGGTGCAAATTAGAGAAAATGTTGCTACCTTATAAAAAAATATATATATCTCTGCTGTTTTGAGTATTGGTTTCGTTTTTGATATTTCGGGCTTGGTTTCCGTTATGACCTCCGTGTAGGTCTAATTGTGATTTTGTAAATCTAGAATTTTAATTCTTAGATGATTACACAGCCCCACAAAAAAAAAAAGTGGGGTATACTTTTGATGCGATATATCAGATCCGTAGTATTTTTGCCCGCTGATCACGAATCTGACGTCAGAATATCGCCATCACATCTCAATTTTTTTCTAACCTCAAAAAATAGGTAAAAATTAAGAAAAATATACTCCTAAAAAATTGATTCAAGCTTTTTCATGAATCCAAAGATGTATTAATATGTATTCGGACACGCTAAGCTAATATTCATCGGTTGGATTGAGCCATACAGTTCTGTTTTCTTTCTAACCTCAATAAATCAGACAGATATAGTGCTTCTCGAATGCAAAAACGAATTCAAATTAAAATTCAACCGATCCTTACCAAATTTGGTACACGGGGATTTTTTGGGTCGCTGATCACGAATCGGTCGATTTTTATTCTTCTACCTGCATCCAGGGCACCTCCACGTGGTGACGGTGGGCAACGGTGTTACTCCACTAGCCGGCAGAGTCCCTGGATAACTGCTTAGATGCCGTCATGGCAGGTAGAAGAAAGAGAATTACGATGCAGGGACTCGGAAACCCAGTATCGGCGGTTGGTCAGGGTGGGAAAGCGGGCCCGCAGCCGTCGTCATCCAGCGACCGTAGCTCTTCATGTGTGGGTGACTTGGCTCATGTAGAGTATAATGCTACAAGAAAACGGTCTCACGGTACAAGGACTTTTCATAAGTGCGATAAAAACAGTGATTCATTTTGTTATATTTGCTGTCAACACGTATTGAGTAAAATGGGGTCACCGATAACGGATAAGATTAAAACCTTATATAAGGATTGTTTTAACATTGAAATACAGCACCAGGATACAGATTGGGTTCCCCACATCATTTGCAGTTCTTGCAAAATAATGTTGTACATCAATAAGAAGGCGATTAAATATTCCAGACCAGCAATATGGAATAGACCATACAGTGAAAATGATTGCTACTTTTGTATGAATGTTGTATCTAGGCATAACCGAAAAAATAAAAGCACTATTACTTATAACGATGTTTCGACAGTAACAAGACCAACTAAACTAATTCCGCCTCCTGAACCACTTGATGCTGATGTTATGGAAACAAATGATTTCACCTTATCAGTTCATGCCGAAAACATTGAGACTGTCGAAAAAGATTCAAACACTGTTACTAATGAATGTTCTAGTGACAACCTATCATATACTAGTGACACAGATAAAGAATTTCTACCATACAACCGTAAACCAGAACCAATACTCGTATCACAGTCAGAACTTAGTGATCTAGTCAGAGATTTAGGCTTATCCAAAGATGGTTCAGAGCATCTTGCTTCCTTTTTAAAGAAAAGACATTTACTTAAGCCAGAAGCTACGATTTCTTATTATAGAAACAGAGATGAAGAATTTCGAAAATATTTCACAATGGACGAGGAATTGTCACTTTCACATTGTACCGATGTAAAAGGTCTAATGGATGAATTTCAGAATAACTCATACGATCCTGAAGAATGGAGACTGTTCATTGATTCTTCTAAACGGAGCATTAAGGCAGTTTTGCTGCATAATACCAACGTTTACGCTCCCATTCCGATTGCTCATTCCACAGTTATGGAAGAGCAATATGAAAAAATGAAGCAGCTTTTGATAAAAATAAAATATGCTGATCATAACTGGAAAATTTGTGGAGATCTGAAAATTGTAACAATATTGCTTGGCCAACAGTCAGGGTTTACACTTTATCCCTGTTATAAATGTCTGTGGAATAGCAGAGACAGGGAACGTCATTATAAGAAAAAAATTTGGCCAACAAGAGAATCGTTCACTCCTGGTGAAAATAATGTATTGTTTCCACCATTGGTAGATCCAGGAAAAGTTCTTATTCCCCCGCTTCACATTAAGCTTGGACTTATGAAGCAATTCACGAGAGCATTAGATACAAACGGCCCATGTTTCAAATATTTGCATAAAAAATTTCCGAAATTTTCTGAAGCTAAAATTAAGGCAGGCGTATTTGACGGGCTACAAATAAGAAAATTGTTTCAAGATTCATTATTTGTTACTAAAATGAATAAAGTTGAAAAAGCTGCTTGGCTTAGTTTTAAAGAATTCGCAACAAACTTTTTGGGAAATAATAAAAGTTCTAAGTACAAAGAAATAGTCGAGAAAATGGTAAAAAATTTTCAAACATTAGGTTGCTTAATGAATCTAAAATTACATTTCCTGGACTCCCACATCGATGATTTCCCAGATAATCTTGGTGACTACAGTGAGGAGCAAGGGGAACGTTTTCGCCAAGATCTGAAAATCATAGAAAATCGGTATCAAGGGCGATGGGATGACCATATGCTAGCGGACTATTGCTGGTCGCTAAAAAGAGAAACAAGTCCTCAAAAGCGTTTGGGCAGAAAGCCTTTGAATAGGTCATTCGCGGAAAAAAGAACAAGATACAGCCAAAAAAAGGAAAGTTAGGCGCGGGTCTAACCTTCGCAATTCTAGGGCTTAAGGGTCTACTATTTGAGAGTATATGGTTTAAAAGCCCTGGATTTGAGTTTATTGGGTCTCATTTTTAAAGTTACAGGGTTATTGAGGTCTATTTTTTGAGGTTACAGGGTGTGGGAGTCTAAGGTTTCAGGGTTTAAGAGTATCAGGTTTGAGGATTCCCCAACTGTATACCAAATTTGGTAGGAATCGGTTGGTTTTCAAAAATTTTGTCCACCATCTTGGATCCGCCATCTTGGATCCGCCATTTTGAATTTTGCAAATCCAACCTCAGATTCGTGATCAGCGACCCAAAAAATCCCCGTGTACCAAATTTGGTAAGGATCGGTTGAATTTTAATTTGAATTCGTTTTTGCATTCGAGAAGCACTATATCTGTCTGATTTATTGAGGTTAGAAAGAAAAACAGAACTGTATGGCTCAATCCAACCGATGAATATTAGCTTAGCGTGTCCGAATACATATTAATACATCTTTGGATTCATGAAAAAGCTTGAATCAATTTTTTTAGGAGTATATTTTTCTTAATTTTTACTAATTTTTACCTATTTTTTGAGGTTAGAAAAAAATTGAGATGTGATGGCGATATTCTGACGTCAGATTCGTGATCAGCGGGCAAAAATACTACGGATCTGATATATCGCATCAAAAGTATACCCCACTTTTTTTTTTTGTGGGGCTGTGTTATTATTTCGCTGTATTGTGCCTGGGCGCCTTTGTGTCCCACTTTTGTGTGGATATAATTTCTGTTTTAACTGTAGAATTCAAAAACAAATTTGCATTCTAATGATAATTAGGATTTTGTCACGCTATCTATTTTTTCGGCCGATATTGTTTCAGTTTTTTTGGTGTTTTGTTAAATAGGTAAAATAACCTCTGGAAGATGCCGTTTTTTGCTATCAGAACAGAGTAGTATTTTTACTTCTTAACCAACTGCACTTTACATCAAAAAATCCTAGAAGAATCTTCTCGGCTAAAACTTCTTTCTAACGGTATTCGGAGAGGATATTCAATGAAGCACTTTTTTTATGGGCTTAGCACACGTGCTGCAGGGAAGTCCCTAAAGCGCTACAGGAGTGACACGTATGCGGAAAAGGCGATTCACGTTGTTCGTGAATTGCTGTAAATTGTACTCGGTGGGAAACACGGTCCTGGGCAAATTATTCCAAAGGGATGATGTTCTCCATATAAAAGACTGCTTGAAAAGCGTTGTACGAGGAGTAACATGCTGAACCTCATACGGATGTGAAGTATTAGTGCGACGTATATTTCTAACATGCACCGCTCTGGGAAGAATTAAGCGGGCTACATCCTTCGAACACTTTCCATGAAAATACTTGTAGAATAGGCTCAAGTCGCCAATTGTTCTTCGATGTTCCAGCGAATTAAGGCCACCGGTCAGTTCCGGGTCTCCAATCAGACGAAGAGCTCTTCTCTGAATAGAATCCAAGAAACGCAATGTATGTTTGGGAGCGGAGTCCCAAACCTGGGAGCAATATTCCATAGTTGGTCGAATTTGAGCTTTGAAAAGAATTAACAGTTGTTGTGGAGTGTAAAGCTTTCTGGTTCGAAGGAATATTCACAACTTTTGAGGAGCTCTCCTTGCTATCCCTGCGACATGTTCATGCCAGGACATATTTGCTCCCAAATTAACGCCCAACAAAAAGTGACGATGTTAGAGGAATGGAGTGCCCCGCCATAACTATGTTGGGTTCAGCAACGTTTTTTAGAAAAAACTGCTGCCTAACTTACTGCTACAACTGAAGGAATCAACATCAATGGCGTTAACATAAATAACATCAGATACGCCGATAATACATTAATTATCACTAATAACAAAAGATATACAAAAACTTATGGACAAAATAACTGATACTTGTACACAGTTTGGTTTAAGACTCAATGCAAATAAAACAAAATATATGATTATAAGCAAAGAATCTAATATTGAAGATGGTGGCATTACAGTCAGTGGTACAAAGATAGAGAGAGTTGATAAACTGATGTATCCCAATAGCAATATTAACGACCACTGGGACCCGACTGTAGAAGTCAAAATTCGAATAGAGAAGGCCCGAGTCGCATTTATGAAGAACAAAAAAATCTTAACTAGTCACGACCTAAGATTGAAACTATGGAAAAATGGTAGGTTGCTATATCTTTCCGGTTCTCTGGTACGGCATTGAAGCGTGGAGATGTGGGTGTATCGACGACTGCTGAAAATCAGTTGGATGAACACAATTAGTAACAACAGCATTCTCACTCGCATGGACAGGGACTTGGAGGTGGTCACGACCATCAAGCGACGCAAATTAGAATATTTTGGCCACATTATCAGACATACAGAAAAATACGAAATATTGCATCTGATTATAGATGGAAAGATTGCAGACAGACGTGGTCCAGGGAGAAGGAGAACATCGTGGCTGAAAAATTTGAGGCAGTGGTACGAAAAGTCTACGGTTTAATACTTCCGAGCGGCTGTCAATAAAAGGATCATCATCAACATGGTAGCCAACATAATAACCTACGATCGTTGAACGGTCATGGTACCCGAAGAAGAAGCGGTATTGACTGTCCGAGTTCGCCTTATAATTTAGCAATGATTTTTTTAGTAGATATTCCTATGGTTATAGTTTATGTTGTATGGTACTACTTACATGGGGTGAAAAATTCCGAGACTTCCCTAGAGATGGCAGCAAAAACAAAAAAAAAATATATGACTTTCAATTAGTGTCAACTCTCAGAAGATTTGTGTAAGATTTTCAAGATATTTTGTCTATTAGTATGCGAGTTACAGCTGTTTGAATGCCCCTCCTTTTGATTTTTGCAAGACGATGGAACCAAAAAATTTCGTGTTGATTAAACATTGCTTTTTGAAGGGCATGGCACATCTGGTCCGTCGAAAGCAACTATATGTCGATGGTTCAGTGAACTTAAATACAGTCGTACAAGCACTGAAGATGCATCATGTTCTAAATGAGGAAGTCACTCCAAAAAACACAAAAAAAAATCAAAAAAGTGGTGTTTTACCAAGATAATTCACCACCTCACAACTTTTATAAAATCAGTGGCAAAATTGGACCATTTTGGCTACAAATTGTTTCGCCGCCATATTCACCAGATCTGGTCCTCAGCGATCATTACCTTTTTTCCAAATTTCAAAAGGTAGCTCCAAAGAGAAAGGTTTAGCTCAAATGAAGAAGTGGAATGGGAAACTGAGGCTTATTTCAGACAGCTCGACAACTCGTACTACATGAAAGGTATCTAAACGTTTGAAGATCGCTGGAATAAGTGTAACGCTCTTGAAGGAAACTATGTTGAAGAGTCAAATAGAGTTTTGGTAAAAACATTGTTTTTTCTTCAAAGGTCTCTTCTTTTTTACCCCATCTAGTTGGACTCGAAGGCAAAATCAAAAAACATAAAAAGGCCGGCCCATTATATTGTTTTGATTTTTTTCACTAACTTGCCTTTTAAGGAAAACGGCATCCTTAAACTCATTGATTTAACTCCTGTGGTTTCTCTGTCAGTAACAAGTGCTCATGGAGTTTGTTCGTTATTATCTCTGTTGTTAGTTTAAGAGTTGTGGGTAGGTTTATTCCTTTGTAGTTTGCTGAAACCTCTTTAATTCAGTTTTTGAACAGCACGATAGTAGTGCTAGTTCTTTATTTCTCTGGAATTTTTACTTAAGGTAAAGATCTTGGTCGATGTGCTGCCGGCAATTTGCGTTGTATCTCATCTACCGTCTTCAAGCGGTGATCATTTACCTTTATCTTCATATGGAGGAGCAGCCCGAAGCTACAAGGTGCCAAATCAGGTGAATAATGGGGACGAATGATTTTTTGATTAAATACATCTTGATCATGATCTGCCAGTTCAATTCACTGCTAGATGTAGGAGTTTTCCATTTCATTCCATTGCCATCTGTCCTGTGCTTTTCTCATCTACTGAGTTCCTGCCCTTTTCTTGATGGCCTCCCCCATATCGTATTTCGTCTCCTTGCTCCTCTACGTCTAAGCCTTGGTCTCAACTCAAAAATTATTTTCGTCCATTTGTCTGTTCTAAGAGCCACGTGTCCGGCCCACCCCCATTTTAATTCGGCCTATTTCGACCGCGATTTTAGTTTGTTGTTAGATCCATTCATTACGTTTTGTGTACGATTAAATAAAGATAAAACTAGTTTGAATACCACGTGATGATAGAAAAGATGATAGTTAAACTGTCGTTTGAGAAAATGTAGTTTCAAAATTTTTCACGGACATTCCATTATTTTAAATACACCAAAATTTTTTGAGTAACTATAAATCACAAAGTTGGCAACACTTTTAAGAAAGATAAAGTAAAATGTAGTTACAAATTCAATTAAAAGTTATTAAATTTATACAAACTTGGACATAACTCTATGTTTACTAGCTAATATGACATAATAAAATATATACTCATAAAATTACTACAATCTAATATTTTTAGTATTAATAGAGCGAAACCCAAAGTAATGATTGTTAGTTGTAATGAAGATCTATCACACACAAATAAAATTGCTGTTTTCACTGTTGCAGATCATTTCAACTATTTCGGATTCCTCATAACACTGGTCAACATGATTTTTGTGACGTAAGCTAGTATGTGATTTATGCTTACCTACCCCAATTAAAAACCCGCAAAAATTTTTATTCGATTACTACCTCTCGGTTTTTTTTGTAATAGTGACAGTCACTTAAACTACGTTATAAGAGGAGATCGTCGAGAACATTGTTTTGAACTTAAGCCATCTTGGAAATAATAATTATATTTTGTTTTCATTTGAGTAATCTACGTTCAATAACAAGCAGAGAACTAGTGCAGATAATCCTGATCAATTCTGATCCGTGTGTGGTGAACTTACATTCCCTAGTGAGCGGAGAAATTTTACAGACTTGGTTAAGAAGTGTTATTTTGAATATTTCGGATTTCCAATTTGTCACCAAGATAAATTGTGGGTTCCCCATATGTGTTGTGCATCCTGTGTTACTCTTTTGACTGGATGGGCTAACAGAACACGTCACATGAACTTCGCAATTCCATTGATATGGGCCGAACCAAGAGATCACACATGAGACTGTTATTTTTGCTTGACTGCAATTAAGGGCTTCAGTAATAAAACTAAACAAGCAATCAAGTATCCAAACTTACCATCTGCAAGGAGACCGGTCCCCCACAGTGAAGGGATGCCTGTACCAACACCTCCACAAAGTGTACAATCAGGTGAATCCAACGTGTCGTTGGGCTTACCTCCTACTCAAGAGGACATGAGAGCTTATACTTACGAACCTAGCACTTCTTTTACACCACATTTAATAACACAAGGTGACCTAAACGACGAAATAAGGTGCAGTTTGTTACTCCGCGTATAACGCTTTTCAAGCAGTTTTTTATATGGAGAACATCATCCCTTTGGAATAATTTGCCTAGGGCTGTGTTTCCCACCGAGTACAATTTACAGCGATTCAAGAACAACATGAATCGCTTTTTTTTTTTTTCCGCACACATGCCGCTCTTGGAGCGCCTTAGGGACTTCTCTGCAGCACGTGAGCTAGGCTCATAAAAAAAAATTATTTGCTATTTCGGCAATCGTGATAATGAGTTCAGAAGTTGACCTTGTTTACTGTAATGACATTAATTTTGTAATGAATTTAGTAGGGAACACCAACTATAACAATACAGACTGGCGATTATTTATAGATTCTTCAAAAGTAAGTCTAAAGGCTGTTCTTTTGCATAATGGAAACAAAATTTCGTCTGTCCCAGTAGCCCATGCCACTAACATGAAAGAGTTATATAATAACATGAAGCTACTTTTAGAAAAAAATAAAATATTG
Organism: Pachyrhynchus sulphureomaculatus; assembly: GCA_019049505.1. Lineage (NCBI taxonomy): Eukaryota > Metazoa > Arthropoda > Insecta > Coleoptera > Curculionidae > Pachyrhynchus > Pachyrhynchus sulphureomaculatus. The sequence continues at coordinate 63,174,206 of CM032451.1, forward strand.
TATGTATCTTGGAAAATATGTGGAGATTTGAAGGTGATTGCTATTTTATTAGGGCTACAACTCGGTTACAGAAAATATTGTTGCTTCCTTTGTGAAGGGTACAGTAGAGATAGAAAAAATCATTACATAAAAAAAGATTGGCTAAAACGTACGTCACTTAGTCCTGGACAAAAAAAATGTTTTGTTTTCACCTTTGGCGAAACCAGAAGATGTACTGTTGCCACTACTACACACAAAACTAGGTCTTATCAAAAATGTTATCAAAGCGATGGACAAAGCTGCCGAAGGATATTTATATTTGAAAAAAAAGTTCTCTAAAATTAGTGATGCTAAAATTATAGAGGGAATATTGGTTGGACCACAAATTAGAGAATTAATTAGAGACCCTATCTTTGAACAAAAATTAAATTCATTGGAAAAACCCGCTTGGATATGTTTCAAAAATGTGGTTAAAGATTTTTCTTGGAAACAATAAAGCTGAAAACTATAAAAAACTTGATCAGCGAACTTTTGACGACCTATAAAGCACTAGGATGTAACATGTCACTCAAAATTCATTTTTTGGACTCTCATTTGGACTTTTTCCCCGAAAATCTGGGACCAGTAAGCGATGAGCATGGTGAACGTTTCCATCAAGATATTTCAGCCATGGAGAAGAGATACCAAGGCAAATGGAGTCCAAACATGTTGGCAGATTACTGTTGGATACTGAAGAGGGATATTCCAGAAGCTAAATATCCAAGAAAGTCATAAAAATCTTTTTTTTTATACTATCCCTATAAAATATTAATATTTGATACATTTTTTCAAAAAATTTTTATTGACCAGTGATAATTAACAATGGTGGCTGTGAAGCGGAAGTAAGAAAACGTTTGGCTATGGCTAGAAACTCGACGATCAAACTCACTAAGGTCTAGAAAGATCCAGCTGTCACAAAAAACACAAAGTTCAGATTGCTATCCAGCCTTATATTCTCCCTAGCAACTTACGCATCGGAAACATGGACCATTAAACAAGTTGACAAAAGACGTATCGATGCGTTTAAGATGTGGGCATATCGAAGAATCCTCGGAGTATCATATACCGAAAAGCGTACCAATGTATCTATTCTTTGAAGACTCTCATGTAAAATTAACAGACAGTACCTAAAATATTTTGGTCACATTATGAGGAAAGTGGAGGTCATGGAAAAGCTTGTAGTAAGGGGGAAAGTAGTAGATCAAGAGGGCGGTCTTCAACAAGATGGTCCGACCAAGTAAGATCTCCCCTTGGTATGGGTATGCACGAGTCAAATCAGGTCACGCAAGATCGAGATGCCTAAAGAATGAATGTTGAGGCAGTAACCGCATAGTATCACCGATACTTCGATTGTGGTGAAAGAATTGAGAGAGAGAGAGAGAATATTCCGATTAACAAGCTTACAGAAGACGCGAGGGTGTTTTTGGAGTTAACTCTATAAGGGAGAACTGGCCAAGTTTAAAAAATATATTCGGCTACCGTCCACACTAAAACAGTTAATGAATCCATAATAAAACTTCTTGAATTTGCGCCACCAAAAAAATGCTGCGGCGAACAAGACGTTGCAGAGCGTTTAATCCGGGCTATGCTTAAATAAATTGCTTTTCTTGTTCAAAAATTTGTAAATTAAGATGGTAGTCATTTCTACACGCGTAAACAGTATGGCATCTGTCGCATTTTGGGACTCAAGCTAGAATTAGTAATCGACCGATAACAAATCTACTACTACAGAAATGGCGTATCAAACGTCATCTGATTTGTCTAGAAATTAAATGATATTTATCAAGTAGTATTTAGTATTGTTCTACAATGTAATCAGAACATTAAGAAAAAATTTATTAGGAAACACGCTAACAACAAGCACGCCAGAACAAACAAATATATATATATCGTTTCGCTTAATTCCACCGTAATCTTCCTGTTACGCAATATACGATGCGAAATATAACAATGTAGGAGAGGCAGAAATGCTTGCAATAATTACGAGTACGTTTTTAGATAACTTAGCCAATTTTACGGAGAGTTCTGTAAACAAAGAAATAAGAGATATAAAACAAATGTACAAGTGAAGGATTGATGTTCCCTTTTAAGGGGGATCTGGGTCCAGAAATTTTGTTTCGAAAAATTTTTTTTCGTTTAAAATACTCATTAAAATGTGTAGAATACAAGGCCACTTTCCTATTTACGAAATACACACTCTTAAGTTTACCTGCCGAGCCTGTTTCCAGGCAAGTACAACAGCGTGCAGACGACGCCTCAGGAAGCATTAAGCTGGTTTCAGGGCTTCCCCTACCATTTCCTCAAGCAGCTGTTAATTAAACACTCAATTGAATGTTTGTGTGAGTTATTCTATACATGAGTTTAACCATTATTTCGTCAGGGACATTATGCTAAGCATCAGTTTTTTCACAATTTTTTTGTATTGAAAACTTTTTTTTTCAAACCATGTTTTCAGAATTGGGGGTGCACGATTACTCAAAAAAAATAATAAACGAATCGACCTAAAATTGAACATATTTTGAAGATATATAATTAACTTCGATACGGATATTCAATTATTTAAAAAAATACTGTTGAAACAATTTTTGTAAGTCATTTTTTTTTTGTAAAAAAATGCTTTTTTCAATTGTAAAAAAATGCGAATTTTTATTTTTTTTAAATTTTTTTGTCTTCATATAGAGACCGTGGATATGTAGTTTACAAGTTAACTAGATTTTTTTCCGATTGAACGATTTTTGTAATCCTAAGGTTGCACGCCAATCAGGTGTACGTGCCGGAAGTGCTCCACCAAATGTGCCGTATTCTTTGTTTAAATAAACATTTTTTCATAGAAAAAAATCTTTTTAATCTTTTAGAGTTGTTCTAATATGCTGGAAAAGTTTTATATTTATTGCGTTTATGTATTGCAAATAAAAAAATATTAAAAAAAAAACATATTTTTTTGCGCTGAACCAGGATCACCCTTAAAAATATTTGTAATAAGCTGCTGACAGTCCGCATCAATGAGATTTTGAGCAGTGCTAATTTTGGACGACCTCTGTGAGTTATTTTTTTAAAATGTGATGCAGGAAGATTCCTAAACTGCTACAATTACAGCACGTACGCGAAACTTCGCTGCAGATGCAGATCGCACAGGTTTACAGGTTCTCCATAAAAAAAAAGTCCAGAAAAAGACTAATGAGAAGAGTGCCAACGGGAACCTTACATGGATTGGATGGATTAGCGCGATCTCTATTTCTCAAAATAGTCTCAAATCGTCAACTTCTCTATAATATTTCAATATCTCTCCTAGATAAAGTACCACAAATGTAGGTCATAGTTGAGAACAGAGCGTCAAAGACGGGAAACGTATTCCATCAGTAGTTAAAGTTGAGCTGTGCCTTGTTAGCAAATGTGCAAAGGCTCTAGTCTTCAGCCGCTTACGCAACTCTGGAGCTACCGACTATGCGATGGTGGATTGAAAAGACAAGGTAAACAACATTTCCTTGCAAAAACAACCTCATACATAACCTCCATTGAGCTTAATATATTTTTTTTCCCTTAGAAAAAAAACTTGTTTCGAACTATGCATAATAATCGTTTACAGCACAGATAGTATCTTTATTCCACAGAAAATTTTCGATGTCCAGCTCGTGCACTTTTGCCATGGCAAAGGCCGATGTGTAAGCAGACGCATTGTCCTGGTGAAGGAGTAGTTTTTTCGAGTTAATCTTGGTCACTTCTCTTTCAACTTACTATGCAAACGGTCCAATAACGTTTCGTAATAAGTCACTGTTTTACCCTTTCCAAATAGCCATCATCATGAGGATACTCTATAAGTCCCAAAAAAAGTTGCTATCACTTTTCCGGCAGATACAACTATGTTTTCAGTATACTTTCACCTTCATCAACCCACTGTTTTGTCTACCCTTTTGTCTCCAGGGTGTAACGGTGGATCCACGTTTTGATTACACGCACAAAATAACGCCAGAAGTCCTTCGGATTACGCTGCAACTTTTCCAAACTCGATTTTGAAATGTCTTTCTTCGTGCGTTTTTGGTCTGGAATCTCCAAACGCAGCTCTATTAAAGTAGCAGGGAACACATAGCAGCACCCGACCTGACCTGGGTGGAGAATTTCTTACATATTTATAGCCATCAAGAAAAAATGTATAGCATCAAATAGGTTCAAAGAAAACGACGTCCTGCTAGCTTAAATTTAAGCTAGCAGGGTTTAAAAAATAAAGCATAAAAAAGTACCATACATCAATCTGAGCAAATTAATAGCATTGAAAATGCTACAAGAATATGCTATCCAATTTAAAAAAAAAACAAAACCAAAAATATTTTAGGAGAAAAAACTGATTGAACTGACCGCTTCCAAAGGCTCAAGGGAGTCTACTTACATGATTATATACACTCTAATAATTTTTAGCATTAGCAGGACCGCTTCCAAAGGCATAAGGGAGTCTAGTTACATGATTATAAACACTTTTACAATTTATAGCATTAGCAGAACTGTTTCTAAAGGCCCAAGGGAGTCTACTTACATTATTATATACACTCTAATAAGTTATAGCATTAGCAGGACCGCTCCCAAAGGCCTAATGGAGTCTAATTAAATAGTTATATACACTCTAATTATTTATAGCATTAGCAGTACCGCTTCCAAAGGCCCAAGGTAGTTTAGTTACATGATTATATCCACTCTAATAATTTACAGCATTAGCAGGACCGCTTCTAGTTACATGATTATATACACTGTTACAATTTATAGCATTAGCAGGACTGCTTCCAAAGGCCTAAGGCCCAATTGTGTGGAGAGTGACAAATTGTATCTGGTAAATTCATTCTTCGGGAAGAAAGGGTAAATAAGGTGGACATAGATCAGTTTAAATGGTGAAGTAAAAAATAAAATAGAATTTATACTTTCAGCTGATAAAAATGTAGTTCGGGATTTCAGTGTTTTAATTTTTTTTGTGCAACCCCAAATGGTCATAGATTAGTACGAAGTAAATCTCAGTGATGATTTCGATCGATGGAAGAAGCAGCCAGGCATAAAAGAACTACACCCGACCAACTATATTCACGAGGAAAAATAGAAGATTTAATATTTTCAAGAGAAACACCGAAACATAGCTTCAAAGAAAAAATGTATAAGGAAAGGAAGGAAATATAACAGACAGAAAACTCACACTAAAATTAATCGAATTATTCCAAATATTGATCTTTGCTTATGTAAGCCATATTGGTGATCACTAATGATATTAAATCCTTATAGATTTTTTAACGGTGTCGGTTGATCATCTTTTCTATAACCTTCGTAATTTCTCCAAGTAAGGTCATCGATCGGTAATTATTTGGCATAACCTTCCTTCCTTTTTTTGTGTTCCGGATGAACCCGTACATATTCCCAGCAGGAATGAAACAGATCTTTTGTGTCGGATACATTAAAAATCCTACAGAAAACTAGTGTGGCAGGTATCTTATCGGCGGCAGAAGATTCTTTGATATTTAACTTCATTTAAAAATGTTTTATGCTCTGCTATGAAAACAACATTTTTGACAGCACATTGAGAATAATGGATGGTATATTTATTGTTAAACGCCACGTGTTTCATTTGCTGGCATGTTATAAATTAGAAAAGAAAATATTTGTATATGTTAGGTTTCTGTAAACCGAATGTCACAAGGTGCCGTTACTCGTCCTTTGAAAACGCAGCAAAGTTTGTACTTAGATCTGTAAATCAAGAAAACAAAGAACAACAACAAAGAAGGATTATTATTAAAATATATAATTTTGAAAAGTTTCCAAATGGAATGAAGTCTGACATTATGACATGTATCGAGTAATTATTGTAAATCATATAGAACATGCGTTTCTTACTCTCACGTTCTAAAACTTTAACCTGAGGGCAATTTCTCAGAGTGCTATAAATATGATATTTACATATGTGATTCCTTGTGCCAAGTAAAGAAATATCTACTACTGTTTAGTGTTCCATACGGAACACTTATGGGTCACTTCGAGGTCCGTCTGTATGTCTGTCACACCCGATTTTCCTCGAAACTATTTGACACAGAAAATTGAAATTTGGCACAAATATAGGAACTGATGGTCCAATCAGAGCGCTGTAGTTTTAAAAGTTAGATTTTGACTTAAGGGGTTAGTTTTGGGGGTGAAATCGGAAGTGAAAATTTTTTTTTTTGCAAGGTCATCGAGTAGGGTGTCAATGAAAGCTTGTGAAAATACGAGGTTAAAAATACATATGATATAATACACGATATAATACTCGCGAAAACATTTCTTCATATTATTTTTAAAAAATGGCCAAAAATTGCTGTCCCCCCTCTATCTCGAAAACTACTGATCAACAAATTTTGAAAAAATTCTGGAATATCCGCCATCAAGTATAGATTAAGCGAAAATTATCACGAGTGCATTATGTTTCATAATTTCTCTAGTATAAAAAAAAACTATGGAGATATGTGCGTTAACAATATGGTGGAGGTTTTTCTAATATACTTTTCGGTAGATTATGGTCGCGCGTACCGAGACATAATTTTATTTCATTTGTTTATAATCAAACAAATATTTAGATAGTAAATATTTGTTTTACACTTTTATTACTAGATTTTAAATTGAGCTAGACTTATCTATTGGCTGTTAGGTAGCTAAGATGTTATAACTATTATACACTACTGGCTAAGAAAAAATTATTATATTCGAACTTAAGATGTCAGGGACCTAATTAACTAAACCTAGATAATGATTTTATTTTATTTTAAAAGTAATTACGGTACGGAACACTGATTGCGCAAGCCCAATTTGCACTTGACCTGTTGTTTTCTCACACTTCAGTTGTTCGCTTTTTAGTAACAAGATGTTAGGTTAACAATATTTTTTTTAACAAACTTACTTTCTGGTAAAAATTAACAAAAAGTGTCATTAAATAAGACCATTGTGTAAATATTTGTTATTAAAACGGTCAAACTTAGAACAAAATTTAAATTTTACTCTCTCCAATAAAAAACTTTAACTGATTAAATCATTAAATAATATCAATCACAAACTCCAAATACTGGACTTTTTGAGTTAATAAATAAACGTTGCTTTTCAAAACACAACCACAACACCCAAACCGCAGTTATTAAAACGGAAACACTTCATTGAAAACTCATCAAATGAAACGAAATATATTTTTAAGCTATAAGTAATGCTTTTCTAATCAAATTAAGGAAATACACAATATACTACCAAAACAAACATTCAAACCACAATTGGTTAAGTTCTAGAATACGCACTATCTGTAGTCATTAACCAAGCATGATGAAATTAGTGCTGTTGGCTTTAAACTATTTACAACGTGTAGGTTATCGCGTGGAGTATCGTGCATCCGGTGAATAGCAATGGTTTAGTAGAACGAGTGCGCCAAGAAGTAAAGCATCTAAACATGAAACGAACACGTTTTCTTTATTGAAACGACAATTTTTTTACAGTAGTGATAAAAAATTATAGTGTCAATCGTCCAACACTGTTGTTAATGAAACTATAATAAAAGTAAAATATTTTTTTAACTGAAAGATAGTGATTATATGTGAATGTAAAAAATTTCCGCTTTAGATAGAAAATTGTTGATGTTGAGTATTTTCGTAGTGATTAATTTCTTGTAAAACACTGAATTTCATGTATAGGCTGTCTCTTCAACATTATTTACTTTTTTAAACTCAAAAGATGAAGTTCCTTCAATTTATTGTAAAATGAAATGACACACTGTTAACTAAAAACATGGCGATATTACAAAGATCCGGGTTATTACACTAACTGGAGTCAATTACTCTTGATATGTCTATTTGCTACAACCATTGGCATACATGCAAAAACCATAAATCTTCAGAGTATATTTTTCTCATTAGTTATAGCAAGTTATTATTATTTTTCTACTTTTTAGTGGTTTAAATATATTCAACGATTCTCATAGCACCTTGCGTATGTATGGTAGCAATTCGGTTTATTCTAAACTTAAACAAATCATCGCTTAACAACTATTATATACTTTAAAGCAAATCAATTGATAAATAAATTTTAAATTAAAAGTTCGTTGTGATACTTGATACTACATGTCATTACGATATCCTCCCTATCGTTATTATCTCAGACAATAGAAACGTCAACACTTCAAAATATTTACTAATAAGTTTAATTTACTACTCACTTACATCAGTAAAACGACCCTTTTAAAATCACGATATAGGCACCAACAACACAAAGACATAAAGTATATAAAATAATCCACTAACAACAATAAACAACAACAGTTAGAATAGAATTCAATACAAAACAGACAACACTATACGTTGTTAACAAACAAAAATCGGGCACAATAACATCACGACGTATTCCCACTATGAGCACGCAACAAGCAGCTCCTGAAAAATCCTGAAACGAGTTATGAAAGACTCCTGAAAAGGTACGTATTGACACGAAGACAAGCGCAACTTGAATGAAAACTTTCCTGCTGCATCAAATAACGCGCGCGAGTTTGCGACATGATCAACCTGTGGCTTGTAGATAGACCTTGATTGTCGGCAAACCGACTGGCTTTACTTCGAAATAACAGCAGGAGAAAATGTGAGGTTTGGTGTAGCTCATCGACGTACTAGACACGTCGTGCCATACGTAAGTATGTCATACCTAATGAAGATAATTAGTTATCAAAATATTTTTATTTTGGCAATTAGTATTATCATTGGCAGATATGTGTATAAAGTACTCGAGAAAAACAACTCTGGGTATTTTTAACATTATATTTGAATGACTTGTTGTAAGATATCAATTGGGTATTAGATACAATGTAGGGTCAGTAGATCCATCACAACAGAATGGAGGAAATATAGAACGCGTGAAGGACTGTATAGTTTAAAAGCGCCAATTTTAACAACATAACTCTAAATTAGATTTGGAATGTTTCTTTCTATCTTGAAACTATTAATTCTTATATTTTTGCGGCATTAACGCACATCAAGAATATTTAAAGGATCCATTACTCCAAATATATGAAACAGTTGACTAGATTTTGTGTGCACGATCGCGTCGAGAAGTGAAAACCCTATCGTACTGCCGAAACGCTGCACGCGCGCCCCATCCACCGCGCATCTTTGCTGAGCGGAAACGTTTACTTCCGTGGCCCCTTTAATTGATAAACTAAATTAATAAATATATTCTTGATTTTTTTAAATTTAAAGAGAAATTTGACAATTTACGTACTTCTTGTGGTTGATGTGAGTTTTCGTCAGGCGCCTTAAACTTGAAGTCGACGCACGTCTTGCACTTGAAAAGAAACTTTTTGTCGAAAATCAATTATTATTCACAAACTTATCAGGAGAGTTTTTTTTTACCGCTTCACTACTTCTTTTTCTTAACGTGCCTATTCGGTGTGAATGTTGGCAATCATTCTGGCTATTATTATTTTATCCACTGCAGCTCTGAAAAGACCGGTGGTACTTGTTGAGAACCAATTTCGCAGATTGCTTAGCCAGGAAATACCTCTGCGTCCTGGTTCCCTTTTTCCAAATACCTTTCCTTGGAGTATTTACTGTAGTAATCCATATCTGTGGGGATTTCGCATTATGTGTTCTAAATACTTCAATTTTCCTACTTTAACAGTTTCCATAATTTCCAGTTTTTTTTTTTCAAGCGACGTAAGGCATCCTCGTTGGTAATCTGATCAGTGGGTGGCTTTAGTCTGCGTTCAAGATTCCACACCATAAAGAAGGACACAATTTTATTGCTGAGCTTTTGAAAAGTCATTTTGAGGAACACTGCTTTTTCGATATGGCAACGAATTTCCTGCGAATGATCCCATTGTTCGTTTAACATGGTACTTAGATATGAATATTGTGGAGTTCTTTGTATTTGTTGATTGTTAACCATCAACAAGGTAGCAGCAACTGAAGACTTGCTGATTACCATGTACTTTGTTTTGCTGATATTAAGTTCGAGGCCGTATTGATTACTGACTTAGTTTATTTTTGTCATAAGATGTTGTAGACCCTGCAAGTTATCAGTCATAATCGCCGTATCGTCAGCATAACGAATGTTATTTATTCGCTCCCCATTATGCAGTACTCCTTCATCAGCCTCTTCCAGTGCCTCCTTGAAGATTTGCTCAGAGTATATACTAAACCATAGTGGAGACAAAACACAACCCTGTCTTACTCCACGCTCAATCGATATTGCTTTTGAGCGTTCACCTTCTGCTTTAATAAATGCCATCTGGTTCTAGAAGAGGTCGGCAATAATCCGCAGATTCTTTTCAATCTAGCCCAAGGTCTTTCAGAATTTTTCGACCATATTGTGATGTTGGACTCTATCAAAGACCTTTTGGTAGTTGATTAGGTACAAATATACGTCGCAATTGACGTATCTACATCGCTGAATCAAAACCTGCATAGAAAACAAGACTTCTCTGGTTCCCGTGGCATCACGAAAACCGAATTGTGTAGCTGACATGTTTTCTTCGCATATCTTGTATATTCTTCTGTGAACGATTTTCAGAAATGTTTTTAAAAGATGGCTTATGAGGCGAATTGTTTAATATTCTCCGCTTCACTACTAGTCTACACAATTAACCAATTCGGGTACACGTTTAGGAATGTATTTTAATGAAAATATGGAGTAACATGACATAAACCTGTTATTTTAAATTTAAAACTTGTTAGCGAATCTGGTAAATGGTAAAGAATGATTCTTATATCTTTACACCACCAAACGCTCTTCAAACAGGATATAGCTTTTTTTGTTTGTACTATTGTGACATCGAACGCATTGTCATCGGTATCTTCAATCGCAAAAGTGACTCTCAAATACTTGTGCTTTTGACATATAGATCTTCTAGTTGGCAGTTTTACTGTTTTGCTCTCACACAAAGATATTTCGCTTTCTCTATGTTTCTAGAATTGCCATATACATATATATATATATATATATATATATATATATATATATATATATATATATATATATATATATACGAGGGTTGTGTAAAAAATAAGGTTCCCACATTTTTTTCAGGTGTAAGGCATTTTTTATTTAAACTGAAAAATACATCATTGGAAAGCTTAATTTCTTAGCTATTTTTCAACATAATCTCCAGATTTTTCCACGCATTTTTGTTGACGACTAATCCATTTTTGGAATCCCGCTTCAAAGAAGTCCGCCGCCAGTCCGTGGAGGAATTTGGTGACCGCTTCCTGCACTTCTTCATCAGTCTCGAAACGTTGCTTTAATTTTGGAAACAAGTGGAAGTCACTCGGTGCAAGATCAGGGCTGTAGGGAGCATGTTCAACGAGATCCTAGCCAAAACTGTCGATTAAATCCTTGGTGTGACGAGAGACACGCGGGCGCGCATTGTCGTGGTGTAGTCTAACGCCTTTTGTCAGTCTTCATCTCCGGCGATTTTGGATGGGTCTTCTGAATTTTTTCAAGGTCTCACAATAATTTTCCGAATTTATTGTGATCCCTTGAGGCATAAACTCAACAAGCAGGACACCCTTACGGTCCCAAAAGACAGTAACCATCACTTTCCCTGCGGACAGCGTCTGCTTGAACTTCTTCGGTTTAGGCGATCCGGTATGGCGCCATTGTCGCGATTGTTGTTTTGTTTCCGGGGTGACGTAATGACACCACGTTTCATTCTCGGTAACAATGAGTCTAAGAAATCTTCGGTATTCTCGGCGCATTCTCGAAGAAACTCCTGGGCACACTTGACGCGATCGGCTTTGTGGGTTTCTGAAAGCATGTGCGGGACCCACCGCGCACACACCTTGTGATAACGTAACCTTTCAGTCAAAATCGTGTGGAGTGTTTTTTCACAAACTCAGGAACCCGGGCAGCCAGTTCCCGAATCGTTCTCCTCGAGCAGAATTCGCTCAATCTTCGATACAACTTCGTCGGAGATCGATGGCCTTCCGCTTCTTTGCTCATCGTGGATGTCTGTGCGTCCTTCGGAGAACTCCCTACACCATTTGCGGACGTGTTGAACGCTGATACAAGCTTCCCCATAAACTTCACACAACTGCCTATGAATATCAACCGGTGGTAACTTTTTAGCGTGCAAAAATCGGATTACCGCACGAACTTCACACCTGGCGGTGACGGCGATCGGGGGTTCCATCGCGGATGGCTGTCAGGCCGGCACTGAACGTCGCAGCGAGTTCTACCAAGGCGGGATCTAGAGTGGGGGAATCAGCGCACACGGCGGTGTTGCCGGATTTCGCCTAGCATCTCGCGCGGCGAGTTTACAGCGTTGGGAACCTTATTTCTTACACAACCCTGGTATATATATATATATATATATATATATATATATATATATATATATATATATATATATATATATATATATATATATATATATATATCCGTCCCAATCGTTTGCTAGGATCACAAAATCTTTAACATATAGAAATAATACATGAGATTATATATTTCGATAACCAGATCATAGAACAGAGTCAAGGGTGAATCTGCCGCTAGCAGATTCTAGATGGCAAGACAGAAATAATAGAGAATTTAATTTATTACAAAGATAACCTATGTAAGTGGTTCAAGATAATCTGTAATGTAGATATATTCCTAAAAATTTTATGTCCCTAGTATTATGTATACTTTTTTTTCAAGAGTCTTGAGAAAAAATTTTCATTCTATTCATACTATCATAAATGTAGGATCCTTTTTTCTTATTCAAGTCAAAACTCTCCTACGAGATGTTTTAATATAATTTTATTGCACAAGACAGCAACTCAATAATAGGTAAGCATCAGCAAGAAAGGATTTCATACATGCATAGAGTATAGAAATGTTTCTTTTAATTCTTAATGTTTCCTTTAAATTTAAAATTTAGGATGATTTTTTTAATTTCGTAATGCAAAAATCGCAGTACAAGCAAGTAATGATAATGAAACATTTCGTGAGTACGATGCACAGACACAAAAAAGAATAGAGTATGACATTCATAACATCATTTCCCGCCAAGTCAATGATTGCACGTTGGCCAGTTGTAACACTTGTTAAAAATCTGTACCAATACTTAAATTGTTAATTTTAATAGCAGGTTATATGTGGTTATAAATAACTTATTAAAGTGCCAATTTAAGCAGAGCTTGTCATTATACTGGATATATATATATATATATATATATATATATATATATATATATATATATATATATATATATATATATACGAGGCTGGTTTGACGAGTCCGTGCAAAGTCCGAGAGATGGCACCACCGGCGCGTATCGAGGTCATGTTTAGTTAGTAACATCTCTTGAAAGAACGCCCACCAAGTTTCAGCCATATTGGTCTATTTCTTTGTGTTTGGCATTCGTGTGAATCAAGGAAGTCGAGTGATTTTCAAGAAATGGACGAAAAAGAATTTCGTGTGGTGATTAAACATTACTTTATGAAAGGCAAAACGCCTCAGGAGACTAAAGAGAAGCTTGATAAACATTATGGTGACTCTGCACCTTCGATTAGAACAGTTTATAAGTGGTTTCAAAATTTTCGGACTGGCCATATGGGCACAAGTGACGCTGAACGTTCTGGACGGCCTGTGGAGGTTACGACTCCAGAAATCATTGATCAAATCCATGATATGGTGATGGATGACAGAAGAGTTAAGGTGCGTGAGATTGCTAGTGCTGTGGGCATCTCGACTGAACGGGTACATAATATTTTGCATAAACATTTGGACATGAGAAAGCTATCCGCAAGATGGGTGCCGCGATTGCTCACGCTCGACCAAAAACGGAATCGTGTGAAGTGTTGCAAGGATGGTTTGCAGCTGTTCCAGAAGAATCCGGAGGACTTTAAGCATTGTTTCGTCACTGTGGATGAAACATGGATACATTACTATACTCCTGAGACCAAACAACAATCTAAACAATGGGTTACCAAGGGGGAATCTGCACCAAAAAAGGCGAAGACCGTTCCTTCGGCCGGAAAGGTTATGGCGACTGTCTTTTGGGATTCGCAAGGGATAATCCTCATCGACTATCTGGAAAAGGGTAAAACTATTACAGGTGAATATTATTCATCGTTATTGGACCGTTTGAAAACCGAGCTGCAAGAAAAACGCCCGCGATTGGCCCACAAGAAAGTCCTTTTCCATCACGACAACGCACCAGCACACACCTCAGCAGTTGTGGTCGCAAAATTAATGGAAATAGGATTGCAACTCGTTTCACATCCGCCCTATTCTCCAGACTTGGCTCCCTCGGACTACTACTTGTTCTCCAATTTGAAGAAATGGCTGGCGGGACAAAGATTTTATTCAAACGAGGAGGTGATTGCAGACACTAATGGATATTTTGCAGACTTGAACAAATCCTATTATTCGGAAGGGATCAACAAACTAGAACATCGTTGGACGAAGCCTAAAAGGAGACTATATCGAAAAATAAAAAAGGTTTACCCCAAACACATAAGTAGTTTTTATTTTTGCACGGACTCTTCAAACCAGCCTCGTATATATATATATATATATATATATATATATATATATATATATATATATATATATATATATATATAAATATATATATATATATATATATATATATATATATATATATATATATATATATATATATATATATATATATATATATATATATATTTCATTTTATTGGCCTCACGAACTTAGCGAATTAACCACGAGCTTGCATATATGCAGCCGCTAGCGTCTGATTCGAACCAGCGACCTTCAGGTCACTTGGCAGGCTCTCAACTTCCGACGCTACTGAGGTAAGCGTGTAAAACTTTTCGGGATAAAATTCAGCTAATATGATTCTTAATGCCAACAATTTCTGAATTCTTGTTCAAAAATAAGATCTGAGCCTTTTATAAGGTTTAATAATTTAACTACAACTTTTTACCACAATTAAAATACTCGTAATAAGTTCTTGAACACCATTATTGGCTTGAATTATGACCACTATTTACAATAACCATGAAATCTGTCAAAATAATGAAATAACGAAAGGTCACTTCATCAAAACATGAATTTTTCGATACAACTTTATATATTTCTTGGCTAACGTATCTGCTCTTAGTCTAAAAGTTACAACGTCGATGTGTGAGTGACTTGTCGACTGGTTCCAATGAGTCACAACTTTAAGTATCGCGTCCCAGATGAAATTCCTTGCGGTCCATTGATATATGGACAAAGGCAAGATAAGATAACAAAAATAAATGGCGAAAAAGTATTAAAAATAAGTCGGCAAAAAGAAAATTGATATATTATATGGAAGAGCTCATATTACTGAATAACGGGAAGTAAGAAAAAAATAACTCGTATCTCGTATATTCCGTATATTCTTGTTAATGGTGACGATATTAATAATAAAGTAAGTAAGTCAAAGTATTATCACAGTAAACATAAAATACAGTAGCCACAGTCCAACTCGGCACCTTTGATCTCAAGGGGTTCGGAGTTTGTAATGATCATATGACCTGTCGCCATATTGCTGGTATGATGTCCGCGAGTTTTTGAACTTTCGAATTCCTTCTTTCAAGAAAAATCCTATTCTGTAGGATAAAAATGAATTTTGCTGATTGAAAGGAAGAAAAAAACGAGAAAAGTCTTTTTAGAAACATTTTTTTTTAAGTTTTTATTAAAACAGATAGACAAAAAACAGGAAAAAAGACAAATAATACAAAGAAAAAAAACATTTGGCTTCAACGCTATTTGTGCGTTATTCTTTTAAATATCTTATTGTTGAATTTATATTTTTGAACTATTAGAGATTTTGCCCGGAGGAAAAAATGTTCCTTTTGATAATAGAGTTAGTCCAAAAAGTCTTCATACACCATTTGCTTGCTATGCTATTTTTCTGTTATGTTTAACTAATCAATTGGAACTATGAGAAAACATTTTTAAATTAATATTTGAAACTTAACCACGAAGACTAGTATTAAAACAACTACGGGACATTTTATTTAGAAGTTACATCATTGTTATAAATATGTAAACAAAATTAATGTCAAAGAAGTCTCCATACACACCCAACAATTACCAATAATACTTTGACGGAGTTTAACGGAAAATAACAACTTGGTTTAAACTAATATTTAGTGGGACCGCCGTTGGCCTCGATAATCTCCTATAACCTTTTTGTCATGCTTGCAACCAGGTTTCTAGTAACTTCTGCTGGCATGTTCTCCCATTCGTTCCATATTCTGTTTTTTAATTCTCCTCTATTTGAAACATTATGTTTGCGAACGCGCCCATAAATGCTCAATGGGGTTAACATCGGATAATTGCGGAGATGTATGAAGCTGCTGTTGCACATTATGGATCATCCATTCTCTCACTAAGTTTGCGATATATTTCGAACCATTGTCCTGTTCGAAAATGTATCTTTTTTCGAGTGCTAATTTTTGGGCACTTCCTCTTAAATTGTCTCTCCAAATGTTCAGATAAACATGCTGATCCATGGTACCATTAATAAAATGTAAATTTCTAACCCCTCCAACAGACATGCATTTCCAAAGCCGAATACTGCCACCCCTTACCTTACCGTGGAACAAATGTTTTGAATATCGAATGCGGTATGCTTTTTCCTCCAAACTTTAGTTTTGCCATCAGACTCAAATAGGTTAATTTTAGTTTCAGCACTTAAGATTACGGACTCCCAAAATTGAGGAGGTTTAGTAACGTATTCTCAAGCAAAAGCTAACCGCTTTTTGCAATTAACTTCCGAATTAACGGCTTCTTCCTGGCTGCACACCCCTTATAGCCTGACCTGTGTAAACAATTTCTCACTGTTTGTGAACAAATATTTTTCAAAAATAGTTCCCGTACTTCTTCTTTTAATTTTGGTGCACTTTTCTTAAGAACTATAATTATTTATCTAACAATACCGGCCTCTATACGTGGAGTCAGTTTCTTGGGACGACCGGAGCGTGGTCGAATTTTACAGGTTTACAATGTACTGAACAGTAGCATTCGACTTTTTAACAATTTTCCTATATTTCTGTACGATTTTCCATCTTTGCACAAATCAATTATGATCTTTCGAACTTGAAATGGAATTTCGCAATTTCTCTCGCCTATTTTTAATACTACTTTGAAAATCCACTGCAAAATTACTAGCAACAAGTGACAGATTATAAAGTATGGCCGAAAATTATTCATTTGTTTTCAGTTTAGCGAGCAATAGATAGCTTGATAAAATGCGGCTGATTATAACGTGTTTTTTTTTTTCAATGCAGTTCTTGAGTGTAAGAAGACTTTTTTTGACATTAATGTTGTTTACATTTTTATAGCAATGATGTAACTTCTAAATAAAATGTTCCGTAGTTGTTTTTAATACTAATCCTCGTTGGTTAAGTTTCAAATATTAATTTAAACATGTTTTCTCATAGTTCCAATTAATTAGTTAAACATAACAGAAAAATAGTAGTATATAGAAAGCAGGTGGTGTATGGAGACTTTTTGGACTGACTGTATATCTCTGCACATCTTCAGCCTCGCGCGTATAAGCTCAACAATCATGCTCCTTATATTTCAGCGAATCCCAGTAATCTGGAGAGATCGAAAATAATTATAATTATCATTTTAAGATCAGATTATCTTTCTTCTGGACTTAAAAATGAAGTGAACATACTTTTTACATTTTATGATTAGTAATCTAATATAATAATCTTCATACAACTAATGACTTTTCGTGCCTATATATACTACATTAAATTCATGCACTGATTTATTCAAACTCATCCGTGCTGGAGAATTACTACTTTAGCATGCCCAAATTGAGTTTTGAAAGTTTGGTTAGCCAATTTTAGCAGATAATATAACTTAACTCTAGCAAACAATTTTAAAAGATAATCTTTATATAATATATTGCATAACAGAAATAAAGGTTTATAAATAAATTACCTTTTAGGATCTTCGGGAAATCTAAAAAACATTAACTCCTTTGGAGATTCTACATATATTTTTTCAAGCACAACAAAAACTTCCCCTTGACATCTTTTTTGTAACTATTTTCAATTATAAAGTCAAACGAGTCGAGCTACTTATTGGAAAATTATTAATAATAAATTTCGGAGTACGTTATAAAAAGATTCTCCTTGAAATCCAGATGTAAACACAACCCGCGACGGAGCTGGTAACCACGTTGTTGGTAGGATAGGGGACGCATGAGTGACCAGGACATAAAAATTTTTTTGAGTGTCGCGACGTTTTATGTTTACTGTGGTAATACACATATAACTTTGCTGAATAAAAGTCCAAATTTGGTACAAGCATTTTCCTTGACTTAGCTATTTGAAGTATGATTTTGATAATTGGTTTTGAGTGAAGCAGCATTTTTGTATTTCGCTGTTAAAGCAAAGTTTAAAAATGGAAAGTATCAGTAGAAATCTAGACCATAAAACTCCTGACTTTAAGTGAACGTGCTGTAGATCCCCTATTCAAAACCCGAACTTTTCAAAAATATAAAAAAATAGTTGTTGAGTTTCGGATCGCGAAATGTGTGCATGTAAATCGAACGCCCGGTAATAGTCAACTCATTCAACGAGCATCATTAAGGTAGTGTTTCGATTTATTCAACTATTTTGACGATTGCAAACGAGAGGGACTAGAAATAAAGCAGACTGTAGTGTTAGAATTAAGACAATAAGTAAAAAATTTAGAGGTTAATGAGAATAATTCTGTGAAATTATATGAAGCTAACGAAACGATAAGAGACGACCTTGATCGTTTTACTGTTTACGGTGATAAGAACTATAAACAACAGTTTTTTTTCTTTTACTCCCGTGTTTGAAAATGGATTATACGAGGAACACACGTAAAGTTTTTATAACAGAAAGAACAAGAGATAGCGATGATTATACATCAGGAGACTTGAAAAGAGGAAGAGTCGAAGAAAAAGAAGAGTCAATGGGATTATTCAAGAAAAGTAAAAAGCTGATAAGAACACCACAGAAAGAGAAAAACGAAAGAGTAGATAAGATAGACAATTTGATAGAAATGATCAGAGAGCTAATGTCAGATATAAAGGATTTAAAACGAGATCAGAAGAAATGCCAACAAGAGTTGAAGGAAGTAAGAAAGGAGAATGAATTATTGAAAGAGGAAAATAAGATAATTGGAGAAAACATAAGAAGTATAGATTTAATAATGAGTAGACTGGAAAACGACAACGTAAGGAATAACATTGTAATATCGGAAGTGAGATTTGAAGCGAATAGCCAACCAGATCTTAAAATGGGTGTAGAACATTTTATGGAGAGGAGTATGGACACAAAAGTACAGATAAAAATAGGAGCGACTATGTACAAGATAGAGCTGTAATGACAAATAAAAACAAACTAAGAAACCTAGGAGAGAGAATTTACATAAACAACGATTTAACAAAAGATGAACGGGAAATTCAAAAGAAATTGAAGCATATAGCAGAGAACGAGAGAAAGAAGGGTGAAAATAGGATACCAAAAAATCGTAATCGAAGGAAGAGAATATAAATGGGACATTGAGGAAGAAAAACTGAAAGGACAAACAAAGAATACTACGACGATCAAGTCAAAAAACTGAGAAAAAGGAGAGAGATGGGTAGATGGACGACGACCCTGGTAAAGATAAAAGATAGGGAAGAGAGGACTAGTAAAAGGAATACAAATAAGAAGATAATCAAAGAAATAGATAGGAAGAAAGAAATGGAAAATTATTATTGAGTTATTAG
The DNA here is from genome assembly GCA_019049505.1 of Pachyrhynchus sulphureomaculatus. Classification (NCBI taxonomy): domain Eukaryota; kingdom Metazoa; phylum Arthropoda; class Insecta; order Coleoptera; family Curculionidae; genus Pachyrhynchus; species Pachyrhynchus sulphureomaculatus. The sequence continues at coordinate 63,193,954 of CM032451.1, forward strand.
TTTGAGAAAACGGAATAATAGGGGTATAAACGGAAAAGAGGATGAACTAACAGAAGAACAATAAATACACTTTGTAGGAATCACAGAAACAGAAAGGAAAGGAAATGGATGCAAAAAATGAGAAGGAAAGGTCATAAAAGAAGAAGATAAAATTATGGAAATATGGAGGGAATACTGTAAAGATCTATTAGATGGAAATGGCATAGCATACAAAAATCAACATAGAGAGATAATACCAGAACAAGATACAGAACCCACACAAACAGAAGAAACTAATACAGAAGAAACAAAAGAGGCAATTAGTAATTTAAACAGGATGGAAGGATATAGAAGGAATTCCTAACAAAAGCGGTAGAAAGGCATAAGGATTATAGTATAGTAGGGAGCTGATGTATCATTTTGTTGTAGAAAGCGATACCTTTCATTAGTGTTATGTCAACTCTTTTGCGACATTTGCTTCATTAAACAGTGGTAAGAGCAACAGTGTGTTTTGACGAAAGATTGGAAAATGATTTTCAAAGGCCTGCAAATAACTATTGTCTTAAACTTTTTGCATATATATATATATATATATATATATATATATATATATATATATATATACTATATATATATATATATATATATATATATATATATATATATATATATATAAAGGGTGTTTTTTATAGAGGTATAGAACTTTGAAATGGAATAAAACAAAGATGAATTTTTTAAATTGACATGAAATTTACTTTATTCGAAAGATAATCTTCTGACATTATAATTTAAATATGACTTCTGGCATATGACCGCCACGGCTGGCTCGGACGTAGTCTAATCTGGAGGTCCAATTTTCGATGACTTTTTCCAACATTTGTGGCCGTATATCGGCAATAATGCGGCGAAAGTTGTCCTCCAAGTGGTCAATCGTTTCGGGCTTATCAGTGTAGATTAGCGACTTCACATATCCCCACAGAAAATAGTCTAGCGGCGTTAAATCGCACGATCTTGAAGGCCAATTCACGGGTCCGAAACGTGAAACTATGCGGTTACCAAACGTTTCCTTCAATAAATCAATTGTGTCACGAGCTGTGTGACATGTTGCGCCGTCTTGTTGAAACCACATCTCCTGCACATCATGGTTGTTCAATTGATGAACGAAAAAAGTCAGTAATCATGGCTCTATAGCGGTCACCATTGACTGTAACGTTCTGACCAGCATCGTTTTTAAAGAAGTACGGACCAATGATTCCACCAGCCCATAAAGCACACCAAACAGTCAGTTTTTCTGGATGTAACACAACAACACTTGAGGATTATCATCACTCCAAATACGGCAGTTTTGTTTATTGACGTATCCATTCAAACAAAAGTGAGCTTCATCGCTAAACAAAATTCGCTTATGAAAATCGGGATCAACGGCAATCTTGTTTTGGGCCCATTCACCGAATCTACGCCTTGCTAGGTGATCGTGTGGCTTCAATTGTTGCACGAGTTGGAATTTGTAAGCACGCAAACCAAGATCTTTCTGCAAAATCTTCCATAAAGTGGATGGACACATATCCAATTCCTGTGCACGATGGCGGATAGACTGATTCGGATCTTCCTCTACGCTATGCTCTACAGCAGCAATGACTTCTTCTGTACGCACTGTAGGACGTGTCTGTGGAGGCGTATTATCATTTAGAGTAAACGTGGTGCGAAAACGTTCCATAGTTAATCGAATTAATTGCTCTGATGGACGATTATGTTGACCGTAAAATGGACGTAGTGCGCGATACGTATTTCGAACAGAACCATGATTTTCAAAATAAATTTGCACAATTTGGAAGCGTGGTTCAGGCGTCAGTCTATTCATGTTGAAATGCCAAACCAAACTAAACATAAATCACTTGACAGCTGACAAAATGGCCGCCAGTTAAAAAAGTGTTGCCAACTTAAAGTTTTATACCTCTATAAAAACACCCTTTATATATATATATATATATATATATATATATATATATATATATATATATATATATATATATATATATATATATATATTGGTAGCTTCCCTTATGGATCTGAGAGTACATCCGTTGATTCGAGTTATTCTGACTTGGTAGTAGTAAACGTCTCTATACGTTTACTAACTAGGTTATAGTTTCCTATTTGATTTTTCTTATGTTTAACTTTAATTATTTAGCTAAATGTAAGACTCCAGGCTGGGCGCCATCGATTGTTTCTAAGTTGACATTGTGACCTAGGTTAGTAACCAGAATGCTTGGTTATAAAAATTTAAATTATTTCTACCAAAAAATTAATGATAATTAAAAACTGAATTAAAAAAAATCCTACATCTATTGATAAAATAATAAAAAAAAACTTTCAGTAATTTAATTAATTATGAGGGAGTTATTGGTCTCGGCTTTTTTTATAAAAATAAATAAAAGAGGCAACGTGCAGGGCAAAATTAGTCAGTTACATTTTGTCCTCCATATTAAATCACGTTGAAACAAATTCTTACAAGTAATTTCTAAAGCGGTAGTGATTCAACAAACAGAAACGTCTTTGAAAATAAATGAATAATAGTTTAAACGGCTTTATAATTAAAACCAATAATGTGAATTCATATTGACGAATAACCAAGAATGATGGAGTTTTCCTTAGAACACTCTAAAACTATCTCAGGGTATTTCTACCCTTGTTTTCCTGAAGTAATAATAAAAGAGAGAAATATTTTGAGAGTAGTAACATATACACCATTATTTATGCATTTCACAGGTGAAAATTTAAGGCTTGGCTAATCTTCTCACGCGTAAATGATTGTATGAATTACAACTATAAAACTCATTTCCGACTTAATAATTATTAGGTAGACATATATGTTTACACAACAATCTAATAGTTTGACCTCTACATATTAGATAGTAACCTATAGTGATTTAGTAACCATTCTCCATATAATTATATATGTTGCGTTCGAAAGTCTTCAGGATTGTAGTTAAGGGGTACGCCACCAACTATTATATATATAATAAAATTTTTATTTTTCACAAATACATTTTAACAACAAGATGGCGGAGATATTAACCATCTTGTAGAACCCTCTTTTAAAAATCCTTGCCAGCGGTGGAATTTTTTCTCAGTCAAGAATCGTCCAGAAACTAAACAAATCATTTTTTATTGTTATGAAAGATCATAGCTAAGTCGCCACATATGGACAAAAAATATAATTTTTTTTTGTAGAAGTGACAGTCGTTCGAAAATAAACTCAGCAAAGCACAAAAGTTTTGGGCTTTAAAAATTAACAAATAGTGAACGGTGCATCAAATCGAAAAAACCGTAGGTCAAGTTCAAGACAATATTATAAAGAATATGTGGTATAAATTTTATCAAAATCAGTTCAGTAGATCTCGAGATATTTTGTCCACCAGTTTAAAAAAAGTAGTTTCGAGAAAAACGCAAAAGAAAAAAAGTACCGCGTTCGCGCCTTAAAAGTCTATAATTTGTTTTATACTATCGTCAATCTGCGATTCCATTTTGTAAAGCTTGAAATATTTTTAAAAGTATAAATAATATATCTAATCAAAAAAAAATCGATTTTTTGAAAATTTCAAGGTGGCGTAACCCCTTAAAGAAAAGGAACAAGGAAATTCTGTTCATAGCAAAGATGAAATTGAAATTGACATGAATATATTCTAAGGACAATAAAAAGAATAACACTGCGAGATCAAATACGAAGCAGCACCATAAGGGAAGAACTAGAAGTAGAAGATATAGTCAGATGGGTCAGATCTAGGCGACGACAATCGAGAGACCACGTAGACAGGAGGGATCAGTGGGTTAAAGATCACATGTCTCACAATAATAGACCTCCAGCTGACCATAGAATAGGTGACAAGAAAGCTGGACATCCGGCGCAATTGAAGAATAGTAGCAGAAGTAACAAGGCAAAGTCCTAAAAGAAAGAAGAGGAAAATAGTTAGAAACGTTGGTGGTTCATAATAGCAGCAATTTTTGTTTGACCAAAACCTATTAGTCAACTAATAGAAAATATTATGGCGTATTATCATGTGGTTTCGGTTCCCAAAGCTCAAAGCTCTGTTGAGTGAGCTGGTTTATAGCATTCGGTGCCTTTCCGAACCCAATCTCCATCTATGCCAATCGTCCTAATCGTACGGTCTCAGGCTCCATTCAGACATAGCGTCCTGGATTCCTCGCGATCATGTGGATTTTGTTCTAGCTCTCTTTCTGCCTCACATCGGGATAGTGGTAATTATTGACTTGGTTATCGGTTCGTCGCCAATTTTCTATACATTGCCAAACCAGCATAATTGCGTGTCCTCCATTTTCGTCGTTTCCATGTTCATTATTCCTTTATTAGTGTTCCGTACGGAACACTTATAATATGACTTCGGTGGCTGTCCGTCTGTCACCCGATTTTCTCCGAAACTATTTGTCATAGAAAGTTGAAATTTGGTAATAATATAGGAATTGCTGGCCTCATCAGAGCCATGTAGTTTTGAAAGTTAAATTTTGACTTAAGGGGTTAGTTTTAGGGGGTGAAATCGGGTGAGGTGTCAAATGAAAGCTTGTGAAAACACGAGTAAAAAATATATATATATAATGTAATACTTGCGCGCACTTTTCTTTGTATTATTTTTAAAAAATCGCAAAAAAAAATCGCTGTCCACCCGCCTTATCTCAAAAAGTACTTATCAAAAAATTTTAAAAAAATTCTGGAATATTCTCCACGGGGTGTAGATTGAACGAAAATTATCACGAGTGCATTACCTGTAATAATTTATCTGGAATATAAAAAAAAAATATTTCAAGGTCATCAACTTTCAGTAAAGATTGAAAATAAACTTTGTTGAAAACTCATTTGGGGTGTGTTTTGTGAAGTCACTGATCATTTTATACTTCCGTTACAACATTTTTTATTTTAAAAGCAATCAACGTACGGAACATTAATTGCGCAAGTTCAACGTGCACTTGACCAGTTATTTTTTAGTTGCGATTTCACCCTAATCTAGATTTTTGTGCTTATGTTGGTGCTTAGCGAGAAGTCCATCGTAATGCGACTTGGTTGTCACGTTTCACACTCATAGAGGACCATAATTATAAAGATCGAGTTGACCTAAGTAGTGACTTTAGATCGCCAATTACAGTTTGTCAAGACAGAATATGACCGCTCGTATTCTGTGTTTCGAGAACATTTTTTGGCATCAATGTATTCTTTGGTATGCTAACAACGGCGCAATTACCTTAGTAAGTTGTCCAATCGCTTCCTGCATTAAAAATCGCCTGGTATCTTCGAGGCATGCTGTCGCCTCGATTTTCTGCAGTGATTTCCAAATTTTTCAAATCTCGCAAGACAACTGAGTCCAAGTCCTCACAGTATTTCCTATGAGCTTTCTCTTTACAAGGGATCAAACGTTTTCAATAGGGTTGGCGTCCGGCGATTGTAAGGGCTACTCTAGTATCTTATCGTAGACCCAAGCGACGTAATTTTCGCCCAGCAAAGTTTTCTTGCCCCTCCTTGACATAGCGTCAGGTCCTGTGAAAACAAGGACATGATTTGTTTTTCGACTTTCGAAGTGATGATGCCTACCGAGTCACGTTTTGGCAAGTCGTCGACAATTTGCAACTATTTGAAATAATTGACCTACTTCTTCACGAACGACACCGACTTTTTAATATATTTAGCGGTCGTGAAATGTGTCATTTTAGACCCCTTTGGATGGGAACAAAGAAAGACTACCTCGAACCGACGCGCAAACAAGTGACTCATTTTAGATTTTACACGATTTCGACGAAAGTTCGAATTCGACTGATACTTTTATTAAATGCGTCAGAAAGCTGGACATCCGGCTCAATTGAAGAATAGTAGCAGAAGTAACAAGGCAAAGTCCTAAAAGAAAGAAGAGGAAAATAGTTAGAAAACGTTGGTTGTTCATAATAGCAGCAATTTTTGTTTGACCAAAACCTATTAGGCAACTAATAGAAAATATTATGGCGTATTATCATGTGGTTTCGGTTCCCAAAGCTCAAAGCTCTGTTGAGTGAGCTTTGAGCTTTGAGACTTTTTAATATATTTAGCGGTCGTGAAATGTGTCATTTTAGACCCCTTTGGATGGGAACAAAGAAAGACTACCTCGAACCCACGCGCAATCAAGTGACTCATTTTAGATTTTACACGATTTCGACGAAAGTTCGAATTCGACTGATACTTTTATTAAATGCGTCATAGACAAAGGTTCCCTCTAGTGTTTTTTTGTTGAATAACTAGAATGGCATCTATCTAAAATGAATTATCACGGACACGTTCTTACTTGACAGACTGTTTAAGGGTCGGGACCCTTCTGTATTTTTGCTTGCATATCTGTTTTCGTGTGATTTTTGTCCCTAGGTAACTAGGGTCTGTACATGCTCTTATGCTTTTCCTTTAGTTTAGTTCTACTTCTATTGTTTGCTTATACTTATCTTTCGTATGATTTATATTTACCGTACAGGTTTCTCAAATTTTTTCATAAGTCGATCCGTCATGAATTCAAGGTGTTTATGTCCTTGAACAGTTGCAATTTGACCGTAAGAAATATTAGTAAACTATCATTTATAATTACTTCCACTTCGGAGTATAATCTCCTTCAATGTTTAAACTTCCACTTTAATAAATTGATAAGTTTATTGTTTTTCTCTCAATGTTAATACTTCAATAAATATGTCAGGTTAATTGACACTAGAAGAAAAACAAAAATTATTTAACTCACAGAACCGATAAACACATGTATGACGAGAACATAAAGCTAGTTTAATTATTAACATAAGGAACTGTTGAAATAAGTTTTCGATCGTGAAAATACCATGTTCAAGGGTTTAGGCGTTGAAAATAGAATATACGGATATGAAATTGAAACATCTATTGAAAGATGTACATATGTGCACAGGCTCCATATCTAGGATTCAAATTAATAACAATGTTATTAGTCTTTTAAATACCAGAAAATGTGATAATGATAAAAAAAATAAATCATGCAGAGCAAGTGTGTATCTAATATACAAGTTATCCAATACAGACGCTTAGATGGTACTACTTGATAATTCAAGTTTGACCGTTCTTTTTCTGCTTCTATTGCAACATTTGTTTAGTTGAATATTTAAATCCTACCAGCACTCCTAAGTATTGCAGGCCGTGGTAAACAGATTAATTTCCAGGTCGATCCGCCTCACAGATGACTCGCAGAAACCAGAGGAGCTAAAAAAGGATCATCACAGTCCCAAAACAGAGTGGAGACAAACAGCGGAATAAACAGGGCTATAAATCAACAACAAAATCTATAAAAAAAATCCAATGACGACTCGGATAACAGACCCAAAGATATTGTACCACACATCAAAATGACCACTGACACGATTGGGCGCCTTCTGAGTAGACATTATATATTAGCTGCATACAATACTCTACGGACAGAAAGAACGATCATAAGAAATTCTAAAGACAAAATCCAACTGGAAAATCAGGGTGTATATAGCGCATTATGTGGAACTTGTAGTAAAGCATAGGTGGGACAAACCAACAGAAAATCTGCCAGACTAGAGGAGCACACATTGGCTATCAAAAACAAACAAATCATATCTGACCTTCTTCAATACAAACTTCAGGTAGGTAACAAAATTTTTTATTTTACTAACTTACTTACTACGTAAATATTTGTTTAATTATAAACAAACAAAATAAAATTATTTTGTCTCGGTACAGGAGCGCCGAGCCACTCGGTAGCAGTAATAAATTGAAATATTAAAAAACCTCCATTATATTGTCAAGGCACATAATTGTTTTTTTTTTTATGCCAGATAAATTATCAAACCTAATGCACTTGTGATAATTTTAGCTCAATCTACACTTTATGAAGACTATTCCAGAATTTTTTCAAAATTTTTTGATTAGTACTTTTCGAGATAGGGTGAGGAGACAGCGATTTTTGGCAATTTTTTAAAAATAACACAAAGAAAAGTGTGTGCAAGTATTACATCATATACATTTTTTGAACTTGCTTGCATTCAGCTCGTGACCTGGTAATTTTTTTTTGTCAATTCCCCCCAAAACTAATCCCTTAAGTTAAAATTTAACTTGATTGGACCGTCAATTCCTACATTTCCGACATGTATAACATATGTATATGTATATATATACGTATATGTATATATATATATATATATATATATATATATATATATATATATATATATATATGTATGTATGTATATATATATATATATATATATATATATATATATATATATATATATATATATATATATATATATATATATATATATGTATGTATATATATGTATATATATATATATATATATATATATATATATATATATATATATATATATATATATATATATATGTATGTATATATATATATATATATATATATATATATATATATATATATATATATATACAGGGTCTGTCCCAAAAATAAGTAGAATAAATCCGGAAAAAAATGTATTGCAGATCAAAGTACAAATTACTATAATTCTTCAAAATAGCATTCTCGTACATCGACACACCGTTGCCAGCGCCTCTACCAGTCGCAGTACACTTCCTGGAAGACGTCAACGGTAGCCTCGTCCAGGCACGGCCTCTTGACGATATCCGGCGTCCCCAAATGGTTGCCTTTCAAGCCCCTTTTTATTCCTGAAAATAAAAAGAAGTCCGACGGTGCCACAACGGGGCTGCAGAGAGGCTGGGGCAGCGTTGCCACCTTGTGCTTGGCTAGGTACTCGGTCACGAGGAAGGCGGTGTGGGACGGCGCGGTGTCGTTATACATCCCCCAGTTGGCAAAGATCTCCTTCCTGACGCATTGTACTTTTTTCTGCCATGGTCATGGGTTCCAAACCCTATTGGCACGATGGACTGTTGGCTAAGTTACGCTCTTATAGTATGTCTGAAAGGTTCTGTTTGTGGCTCTCATGTTTCCTCAGCGTTCTTTACGAGTGGCGGTCGACGGATTTCTTTCTAACACCCTCACTATCAACGCCGGTGTGCCCCAGGGCTCCATACTGTCTCCTACTCTCTTTCTCATTTACATTAACGATCTGCTGGAAAAGACCGGGAATCCAATCTATAGCTTTGCAGATGACAGTACGCTTGTCTCTTCATTCACCTTGAACGCTCGGACATCGGCTGCTCAGGCGAATATCCGCAGACAGCAGGAGGTCGTTCAACTTAACAAAGACCTGGAAGAAATTCTATCTTGGGGTGACAGTAACCAAGTGGAAATTTAACGCTACAAAAACCCAAGCGGCAGTTTTTTCTAAAAAAAAGTTAACGTTGCTGAACCCGACATAGTTATGTCGGGGCACTCCATTCCCCTAGCATCGTCGCTCAATTTGTTGGGCGTTAGTTTGGGAGAAAATATGTCTTGGCATGAACATGTTGCAGGCATAGCAAGGAGAGCTTTTCAAAAGTTGGGAATATTATTTAGAACCAGAAAGCTTTACACCCCACAGCAACTGTTAATTCTGTACAAAGCCCAAATTCGACCAACTATGGAATACTGCTTCCACGTTTGGGGCTCCGCTCCCAAACATACACTGCATTTGTTGGATTCTGTTCAGAGAAGAGCGGTCCGTCTGATTGGGGACCCGGAATTGACCGGCGGCCTTGATTCGCTGGAACATCGAAGAACGGTTGGCGAGTTGAGTCTGTTCTACAAGTATTTTCATGGAAAGTGTTCGAAGGATGTAGCCCGCTTAATTCCTCCCAAGGCGGTGCATGTTAGAAATACACGTCGCGCTGGTGCTTCGCATCCGTATGAGGTTCAGCTTGTTACTCCGCGTACAACGCTTTTCAAGCAATCTTTTATATGGAGAACGTCATCCCTTTGGAATAATTTGCCCAGCGCTGTGTTTCCCACCGAGTACAATTTACAGCGATTCAAGAACAACGTGAATCGCTTTTTCCGCACGTGCGCCGCTTCTGGAGCGCTTTAGGGACTTCCCTGCAGCACGTGAGCTAGACCCATAAAAAAAAAAAAAAAAAAATCCGAGCATAACACAAAATTTTATCCCGTATCGTTGCTCCATGCAGCGATCCACACATTGTAACAGTTCGCAGGCAAATTACGCGAATCGTGTTGCTTCCCCAAGACCTCCCACCACCTTTCCCACCACAAATCGCCCCAAAATCATTTTACATATTTTTTGGGACAGACCCTGTATATATATATATATATATATATATATATATATATATATATATATATATATGATTTAAAAGTATATATATATATATATATATATATATATATATATATATATATATATATATATATATATATATATATATATATATATATATATATGATTTAAAAGTGTCTAATACGCTGTATCATTATTTCAGGCCATAAAACTAACAAATATATTTTTCTTGTAATAAAAGTTTGTGTCCAACAATAATTTTAGTGCTGATTCACCAGAATTTCCGTATATACACCTTAAATGCAAAATATAACATAATAAAGAATACAAGCAGATGTTCAAAAGGGGATTATTTAACAATACCCTTTGAGAGCTTCCTTTGTCATTACATCATACACCCGGTACCGGTTCTTCGATACACCGTTCTTACTTTAAATTATAATATGTAAAGCTGCAATAACCTGCTATAAGCCCGTTTCACATGGTTTACTTATGTTGGAGTTCATAACTTTTACTTTTTATGCAATATATGTAGATTCACTGGTCAACACTGGTTTTGTCGCACAAAATTGACATTGATATTAAAGCATAGTTCGGTAGCCTCATTACAAGGCTGCAATAGTTTTTATTTGGCCACGCTTAGTTTTTATTGTGTCAGTAGTATATTCAATTTGACAACGCAAATATTTCCTTTTATGACGTTCAATTATTTTGACTGAGCGACTATTAACCCGAAAAATTACAATTTAATTTTATTCCACATCTCTGTAATTATATCGAGAAAATGGGACCCGGACAGTTTATTTTACATCCGTGGAGAACTAACGCTTCAAAATCAACACCGAAATTTTACACTTTTAATTAACAAGGGCTCTCTTAATTATTTTGGTTTTCCTGGTCGGCATCAGGAGTCCCACATGTGTGTTATACCTTTTATACTCGTAGGATAAATTGAGGGCGTTCGACATATTGTTGCTGTGACAATAATTGGGACAGGAGTCCCCGAGGCATAGACAAACAAGTCTTGGATGGACAGCATTCGGTAAACTGGGACATATAACGAAGTCATCAGTTATTCCAATAAATCTTAAAAGGAAAATTTTTAATAGTTGTATAATGTGTTCTTACTTATGGTCTTCAAACTAGGGCAGTAACTCGCAAGTCGGCTAACAAGTTCCAAATCACTCAAAGAACAGTGGAAAGAACCATGCTTGGAAAAAGCCTTAAAAACCGAATCAGAAACTAAGATATCCAAGAAAGAACAAACGTACCGGATGTACAGGAAAAAATAGCAATAGACAGACTAATAAATTGTTAACATGGAAGAATTCTACATTCAGGAGTGGATGAACACAGGCTGAGAAAGAAGAAGAAGAATAATTTGGGCGGAACTTAAAGATCACATAAGTAATTGTAATTTTACTTCCAATAACAGCTTCTTCTTCTTCCTAATTATAGCTAGACACTATTGCCTGTTTTCTTTGTTCCCTGATCTATATATCGTCGCTCCATCTCTTTCTTGGACGTCCCACTGATCTTCCATTCGGCGACTTGTTTCTTGCTATCCATACTGTTGTTTGCCATTCTTTCTATGTATTGATCCCATTCCACTTTTCTTCCTCTTATCGACTGGTTTATATTTTCTATATTACATGTGTGTTTTATATTTTTACTCCTTTCAGTGTCTTGTTTGGAAATCTCCTAAGTATTCTCATTTCAGTCGATTCCAGCATCCTCTGTGTTATACTTGTATCGGGTATTGTCTCAGATGTGTAAGTCATTACTGGTCCTATGACGCTCTTGAATATTCTTGTTGTTCTGTGTCCTTATCACTTAACCGAGACAATCTACGAGCGGAAGTCGACGGATTTTTTTCTAATACCTTTACTATCAACACCAGTGTGCTTTCAGGCTACAAACTGTCTCTTTTCTCATTTACATTAACGCTGAAAAGCGTGATTCACTCTGAACGCTAGAACATCGGCTACTGAAGCAAATATCCACACAGCAGGAAGTCGCTCAAGTTAGCGAAAACCTTGAAGAAATTCTATCTTGGGATGACAGTAACTAAGTAGAATTTAACGCTATAAAAACCCAGGTGGCCGTTTTTTCTAAAGCAGTTAACATTCCTGAATTCACTCCATTTGCTGGGCGTTAATTTGGGAGCAAATCTGTCTCGGCATGAACATGTTACAAAGAGAGCATCTCAAAAGCTGGGGATATTATTTGGAACTAGAACGCTTTAAACTCCAGAACAACTGTTAATTCTGTAAATAGTTCAAATTCGACCAACAACTTGATGTTTTACTTCTTCCTAGATTTTTCTGATACTAGATATTTTGATGCCCAGTTAATCGACCTCTATCACTTGCTCTATTGGTTTATCTTCCACCACTATTGCACCTGATCGGTTTTTTGGTTATTACTATTGTGTTTTTTTCAGTTGAGATTGACATATATTGTTTTGCTGCCATACAGAATTCGTATAGCAGCCTTTGCAGATCGTTCTCGGTCTCAGCCATTATTATCGCGTCATCTGCATGACATAAGTTCTCTGTTATACCTTCCTTCCCTTGACATTCTTTATAACTTCATCCATGACAATATTAAATAGGAGCGGATTTAAAAAAATCTGCTTGCCTGAGTTCATTCCTTTTGTTAATCTTGCGACTACTTTAATATCTTTACCAGGTGTACAAGTACGAAATGCGGATTTCAGACAACAAATGGTGCACCAATGCAGTTTGTACTATAAAGATTTGACACCACGCCATTTTGTTGTATCATCAACAAGTGTTAGACGCGCACGAGTGATAAATTAGAAAAGTGTGTGCATAGTGTTGTGTTGTTGTGTTCAATATGTCGAAATTTATACCGAACAAAGAGCATTCGCGGACAGCATTAATTTTTTGTTTTTATTTGAAGAAAACTGCTGTTGAATCATAACGATTACTTCGTGAAGCTTATGGTGAACATGCTCCATCGCAAGGTACGTGTGAACGATGGTTTCGGCGTTTCAAAAGTGGTGACTTCGATGTTGCAGACAAGGAAGGTGGAAAACTGCCAAAAAAATACGAAGATGGGGAATTGCAAGCATTGTTGGACGAAGCCGAGCAATTGGGCGTTAGTCAACAAGCTGTTTCCAATCGGCTACGAGAGATGGGAAAGATTCATAAGACCGGTAGATGGGTACCACATGAGTTGAACGACAGGCAAATGGAAAAAAAGCGCAAAAACACGTGTGACATTTTGCTCGCTTAGTACAAAAGGAAGTCCTTTTTGCGTCGTATAGTTACAGGGGATGAAAAGTGGATTTATTTTGAGAATCCCAAGCGCAAAAAATCATGGGTAGACCCAGGCGCCCCATCCACATCGACCGCAAGACCGAATCGCTTTGGCGGAAGGACGATGCTCTGTGTTTGGTGGGACCGGAAGGGCGTGGTGTATTATAAGCTGTTAAAACCTGGTGAAATGGTTAATACTAAACGTTACCAACAACAATTGACCGATCTGAACCGTTCGCTGCTTGAAAAAAGGCCAGAATACCGAAAGAGGTAACACAAAGTCATTTTTCTTCATTACAATGCTCCATCACATACGGCAAAACCAGTTCACGACACGTTGCAAGCACTCGGCTGGGAAGTTCTACCCCATGCGGCTTACTCACCAGACTTGGCTCCTTCCGATTACAACTTGTTTGCATCGATGGGTCACGCACTTGCTGAGCAACGCTTTGGTTCGTACAAAGATGTGAAAAAATGGCTCGATGAATGGTTCGCAGCAAAAGGGGAAGATTTTTACTGGCGTGGTATTCATGAATTGCCCGAAAGATGGGAAAAATGTATAACAAGCAATGGAGCATACTTTGAATAAAGCACTTTTTATCGTTCTTCCGAATTTAACATTTTTTTAGAAAAAAAAATCCGCATTTCATACTTGTACACCTGGTATATATATTTTCGATAATTTGATTAGGTCTAATGGAATATTCTTGTTATATAACAGATGAATAACGTCTTCTATTTGTACTTTGTCGAAAGCTCTTTTTGAGTCCGTCAGGCACAAGTACGCTAAAATATGGAATTCTGTGAATTTTTCTTTTACCTGGCTCACAATGAATCTGGCATAGATTCATTGTGTTCTTGTTCCAGTTGTATCCTCGCGCCTATTTTTGTTGTACTAATCTTTGTTGTTAATTTCAGTGTACAGCTTATGCATTCAATTCACATAAAGGATATAACTAATAAGTCTAAATACATCATTAGATATCAAAATCTACTATTTTTGTGATGGTACATGTTAAAAATACATTTTCTGGATTGACTCTTGGGGAGCGTTCAAAGTGAATGATGAGATAAGCGTACTGTCATCTGCAAAGCAGTAGATTGGATTCCTCGTCTTTTCCAGCAGATCGTTAACGTAAATGAAAGATAATAGGAGACAGTATGGAGCCCTGAGGCACACCGGCGTTGATAGTGAAGGTATTAGAAAGAAACTAGTCGATTGCCACTCGTAAATAACGCTCTTTGAGGAAACTTGAGAGCCATAAACAGAACTTTTCAGACATACCAGAAGAGCGTACCTTAGCCAATAATCCATCGTGCCAACCACGGTCTTGGATATATTAAGAGCAACCGACTGAGATTCTCCACAGTATTCAATTGCGTTACTGAATTTGACTTTTCCAAAAAGAGTACATCATTAGATATCAAAATCTACTATTTTTGTGTTGGTACATGTTAAAAATACATTTTATGGATTGACTCTTGGAATTCTTTCCGGAAAATTTAGGTGCTGTTAGCGACGAACAAGACGAGAGATCCCACCAAGACATTTCCAGAATGCAAAAGCAATACTAAGAGAAATGGAGCACTAAATTGTTGGACACTTCAAAGAGACCTACTTGCAGCTAATATAGTCACAAATATCTTAAAAACATTAAGTATTTATTATTCTGTATTCTATTTGTTCAGCTTAAATTTAATTTTTTTACTCTCTTAACAGTAAAAAATGAAATTTCGTGACAGAAAAAACCATTGCGTCTCTTATTATTAAGATCTAACCCTATCAAGAAAAGGCATACATTTCTGTGTTACAAAAAAAGTTTAGATTTTGTAGATTAGTGTTATCGCAACGACAATTAATGTAAAGGATTACTCGCCATATCATTCTGACAATGATTTAAAATCAGCCAAAACAAATATACCTATATCTAATCCAAGTCAAAAAACAATGGCAAAATATAAATTGCCAAAATTTTCGATAGAATTCAATTTTAATTAGATATGAGTTCGTTAAGAATTACCGGCATTAATGAGCGAATCATCAAAATAAGCAGGTCTATTTATGAAAATATATATATAATATATATATATATATATATATATATATATATATATATATATATATATATATATATATATATATATATATATATACATATATATATATATATATATATATATATATATATATATATATATATATATATATATATATATATATAGTCAGTCCAAAAAGTCTCCATACACTACCTGCTTTCTATACTATTTTTCTGTTATGTTTAACCAATTAATTGGAACTATGAGGAAACATATTTAAATTAATGTTTCAAACTTAACCAACGAGGATTAGTATTCAAAACAACTACGGAACATTTTATTTAGAAGTTACATCATTGTTATAAAAATGTAAACAAAATTAATGTCAAAAAAGTCTCCATACACTTAACAATTACCAATAATAGTTTCACGGAGTTTAACGGAAAATACCAACTTTGTTGTGCTTGCAACCAGCTTTCTAGTAAAATCTGCTGGCATGTTCTCCCATTCGTTCAATATTCTGTTGTTTAATTCTTCTCTATTTGAAACATTATATTTGCCAAGGCGCCCTTTAAGTTCCTCCCATAAATGCTCGATGGGGTTAACATCGGGTGATTGCGAAGGTGTATGAAGCTGCTGTCGCACATTATGTATCATCCATTCTCGCACTAAGTTGCGGTTTATTTCGGATTATTGTCTTGTTGGAAAGTGTATCTTTTTTCGAGTGTTAATTTTTGGACATTTCCTCTTAAATTTTCTCTGAAAATGTTCAGATAAACATGCTGATCCATGCATAATCCATTAATAAAATGTAAATTTCCAAACCCTCCAGTGGAACAAATGTTTTTAATATCGAATGCTTCTTTCTCCAAACTTTAGTTCTGCCATTAGGCCCAAAAAGGTTAATTTTAGTTTCATCATCACTAAAGATTACGGATTCCCAAAATTTAAGAGGTTTAGTAACGTGTTCCCTAGCAAAAGCTAATCGCTTCCGAAACTAACGGCTTCTTCCTGGCTGCACACCCCTTATAGCCTGCCCTGAGTAAACAATTTTTCACTGTTTGTGAACAAACATTTTTCAAAAATAGTTCTCGTACTTCTTTTAATTTTGGTGCACTTTTCTTGGGATCTATAATTATTTGTTTAACAATACTAGCCTCTTCAAGTCGAATCAGTGTGTCGAATTTTATAGGAATCCGTTGATTTATACTGGTTTACAATGTACTGAACAGTAGCATGCGACTTTTTAACAATTTTTCCTATATTTCTGTACGATTTTCCATCTTTCCACAAATCAATCATGATCTTTCGAACTTGAAATGGAATTTCACAATGTCTCTCGCTCATTTTTAATAGTATTTTGAAAACCCACTGTAAAATTACTAGCAATAAGTGACAGATTATAAAGTATGACCGAAAATTATTCATTTGTTTTCAGTTTAGCGAGCAACAGATAGCTTGATAAAATGCGGCTGATTATAACGTGTTTTTTTCAATGCAGTTCTTGAGTGTATGGAGACTTTATTTTGTTTACATTTTTATAACAATAAATAAAATGATCTGTAGTTGTTTTTAATAGTAATCCTCGTTGGTCAAGTTTCAAATATTAATTTAAACATGTTTTCTCATAGTTCCAATTAATTAGTTAAACATAACGGAAAGACAGTATAGAAAGCACGTGGTGTATGGAAACTTTTTGTTTATATATATATATATATATATATATATATATATATATATATATATATATATATATATATATATATATATATATATATTATTATTAGAAATATGCTAAATATTAGACTCCAAGATCATATTCCTAACATCGAGATAAGAAGAAGATCAAAAGTAACAGTTGTGATAAATCGAATATGGCATATCGCAAGGATGAATGATAACAGATGAACTCGCAGTATTGAATGGAGGCCTAGAGAACATAAAAGATGCAGAGGTAGGCCACAGACAAGATTGGATACAAAAAGCAAACAACAAATTTCATTGGAGACAACTTGGGGGGCTTACATCTGATTAGAGTCGAAAAAGTATTGAGCGTCCTAAAGTCACAATTGAGACAATTTTTGCCGCATGATCAAAAATGTGTGTGGTCTGGTATTGTGATGGTGGAAGACGACATCTTTTCTATTGACAAGTTTCGACCGAGTTTTTTCAATCGCTTATTTCAATCTTGTTAATGGCTGACAGTAGAATACAGGATCAATCGTTTGGAAAGGCCCGAGAAGCTCATGAAACACAATTCCCTTCCAATTCGACGAAATACATAGCAGTGGCGTCAAGCCGGGCTTTGTCATAGTTTGTGGAGCTTCATTCTTTTTCAACGACGATCTTTTTCGCACCTTATTGTCGTACTTGATTCACTTTTCATACCCGTGATTATTCGCTTCAGAAATGGATCGATTTCGTTACGTATCTGTAGAAGTTCAAAAATGGAAATACTAGCCAGTTTTCTCCAAAAGGTTTAAACCTATTTGGTGATGGAAGATTAGTTTCTTGGCGATATCGTGGCTACTTACATGCCGATCTTGCTCAACTTTTGCCAAATTCTGTCATCTTATTCTGTCATTGGTCGAGCAGTACGAGAAGCACCTTTGACATCGAAATTTCCAGAAAGAAAGCGATTGAAGCATTTTTTGATCATGGATTTTGAAAATGAATCTTGACCATAAACAGTACAAATTTCTTCATAGGCCTGCGCAGCATTTATGCCTTTATCGAAATAATAGGGTAGAATGTAGCGAAATTTTGCATAAATTTCACTCATCGTCAAGGCTTATGTGACACTACAACTATCTAATGAGAATAACCGGTCAAGTGCAAGTTGAACCTGCGCAATTAGTATTCCGTACGTTGATTGCTTCTGGAATAAAAATTTTTGTTACGGAGGTATAAAAATGCTTCACAAAAACTGAACACTGATGATGACCTTCATTTTTTTTTTTTTTTTATTTACCAGATAAATTATTAAAGGTAATGCATTTGTGATAATTTTCGTTTAATCTACACCCCGTGGAGAATATTGCAGAATTTTTTCAAAATTTTTGGATTAGTACTTTTCGAGATAGAGGGGGGACAGCGATTTTTCACGATTTTTCCAAAATAATACAAAGAAAAGTGTGCGCACGTAAAACATTATATATATTTTTGAACTCGTGTTTTTACAAGCTTTTATCTAACACCGCACTCGATGACTTAGTAAAAATTTTTTTTTTCACATCCGATTTCACCCCCCAAAAACCTTAAGTCAAAATTTAACTTTCAAAACTACACGGCTCTGATGAGGCCATCAATTTCTATACTAGTACGAACTTTCTACGTTAAATAGTTTCGGAGAAAATCGTGTATGGCAGACCGACAGACAGACAGACAGACACCGAAGTGTTGGGGAATTAGTTGGGGAACTCGGCAAAGGGCGTGATAAATGTTCACACAATGTTCATTTAGCCAATATTTCGGTTCTTGGTTGGGACCTTCTTCAGGACACAAACTGAAAAGGAGAATGAGTCTACTAACTGAGAGAACTTAGGCAAAAAATTAAATTATCCATATTATTATTAATAAACTGGTGTAGAAAATATATTAAAAATATAATAAAAGATATAATAAAAGACAAAAACACTCATATGAAGAGTGCGACGTTGAGTTAACATAAATGGCCATAATTAGCTTATAACATACACTATAAACTAATACATAAAATTCAAAAGACTGTATTTATTACAGGGATGTCATTGAAAACCCTGGATGCTAAAAACATTTATAATTAATTCACCCCAAACAACCGCCTGTGGTCGGCACCATGCACGACAGGATTGACATACAGCTGACAGAAGACAGCTACCTGACAGAGGTAAGGGACTTTTTTGGAAAAGCTAAAACCGAATGTTATAAACAACCGGAACATTCGGTTTTAGGGTTTTCAAAAAAGTCTCTTACCTCTGTCAGGTAGCTGTCTTCTGTCAGCTGTATGTCAAACATGTCATGCATGGTGCCGGCCACAGGTAGTTGTTTGGGATGAATTAATTAAAAATGTTTTCAGCCTCCAGGGTTTTCAATGACATCCCTGTTATAAATGCAATCTTTTGAATTTTATGTATTAGTTTATAGTGTTTATTTTAATTGATTGTTAGACGCTTTTATGTTATAAGCTAATTATGGCCATTTATGTTAACTCAACGTCGCACTCTTCATGTGAGTGTTTTTGTCTTTTATTATATCTTTTATTTATTTTCTACACCAGTTTATTAATAATAATATGAATAATTTAATTTTTTGCCCAAGTTCTCTCAGTTAGTAGACTCATTCTCTTCATGACAATAAAGGAAGCAAAGAGGCGTTTTTTGCAGTCTACTAGTTCGTGTCATCACAGTTAACTTACAGCAAAACTAAAATTGAAGTCAAAACTCTGTGACATAACTCTTAGAAAAACTATAAATCCCATACACAATTCTGAGCAATATGACTCAGATTTATTTTATTAAAACTGTGTAGTAAATGAAGACAATGCTTATATCAGATATATTCCGAAAATACTTTCTAATGTTACTAAGTCTTATTTAAATGATCACAAGCGAATATCATAAAGTTTCATATTATGAAGAATTCAAGTATATAAGGAGTGTAAATTAATTTTGAAGGAATTCTAAGAGAGGGCGTAACTAATCTTATATCGCATCAGGGCATACTGTTGCTATATTCAAAGTGAAGCACCATCATTAGAGTTTAATTTTGAGTATATGTTATTTTGCCGCACTTTTTGATTATTACTTTTTCCGATCGATAAGGCATGGCCTCTCTGAACAGCGTTTCCATTCTTATGATACCAAAAAATGGGTTGATTCCAGGATAGCCTCAAAAGATGAGTCGTTCTTTCAACGTGATATTCATATGCTGCCACAAGATGAAAGAAAGTAGTTGCTAGCGATGGACAATACTTTGAATGAAATGTATAACAATTTTTTTACAATAAATCAATATTTTTACCGAAAAATCCCTCAAAAATAATTCACACACTCATCACCAGAACTGTAAAAAAGGCAATTATATCTGTGAAAGTGCAAAAATAAAAATTACGTTAAAAGTAAAAAATTCCACAGCTGACAAGTTATTTTTATGAAATACCTTTAAATTAAACTATTTAGTTTATTTATTTTTTTATCAAAAATGCTCCGTCCGTCATGATAATACATTTTTATAAAAATAGAAATGACACACTGTTTCTATACTTAAATAATAAATATATTTGCTATATCTTATAACGACTAACTAAATTATGTAAAATACAATATGAATAGAGAAAATATTTAAATGAACAAAATCAACAATTTATTTTTAAAAGATCACACTTCCTTAATACAGAAATATATACATCTAGACCTTACAGATCCTTGTGCCTAAGAGTGGTCTACAAATACATAGTGGCGGTGACGTGAGAGACTCACAAAAAGGGACGAGTTTACTTATTTAGTTATATGACAAAGTGGCAGCGAGAACATGTTGATGCACAGACGGGACCTGTAATCTGATTTCCATTACGACCGGACTAAAACAATAACCACTAAGAACATAATTCTAGCCCAATATTAGAAAAAGCATTCATTTGTTCGTGGTTAAATAAAATCTGAATCAAACTGATCAGCCAGTAAAATTCAGTATTTGAAAGTATCTATAGGCAACCAGCAATACACGTGTTCTACTGGCAGTCTAATATTAGAAACGATATTAATAAAATTAAAAGTGTGTGCAGCTAGAACCAGATCAGACTTTAAAGAGATCTTATTGAAACATTTTTTTAGTATTTCCCTACTGAATATCAGAAAACAATTCCATAACACTAGTGAAATTACAAAATTCCTAGTCCCCATCCCCTTCATCTAATGTAATATCGCCCAAAACCTATAGGTATGTTTACTTACTACTTCAAGTATAATATGTATATCAAATCCATATCTCATTTTGTTCGAGGGTTATCGTGTCAACAGATAAAATAAAAGAAATTAGAAACTGTGTGTGGTCTGGGAATTCTGAAACATGAAAAAATACAAAAATTTCGGAGGGTGACTTTTTCATGAGTACAATACTTCATTTAACAAGGCAAGTAAAAATCCTACAAAAAATAAATTCAAACATAAATTACAGTGATGGCGCCCAACGAATGGGTAACTTCTGAACTGTACTTTTTGCTTTTTAGGGTTCCGTACGGAATACTTATAAGATCACTTCGGTGTCTGTCTGTCTGTCACACCCGATTTTCTCCGAAACTATTTGACATAGAAAGTTGAAATTTGGCCCTAATATAGGAATTGATGGCCTCATTGGAGCCGTGTAGTTTTGAAAGTTAAATTTTGACTTAAGGGGTTAGTTCAGTTTTTTTCCCTGTTTTTCAGTTTGATAATGAACGAATTTTAAGCATAATTACTTAGAGTCAAGAGAGGTTAAAGAATTATTTGAGAGAGTTAGACTACGAATATGCTGTATATACAGGGTGCACCCTATGTATGGATTAATGATTACACAGTATTTATTAAGTAGTGTATCAAAAAAATGTTTAAATAAAAGTTATAGGGTGTTATACGGCGCACATGCTGACGTTAACAATAAAATGTTTTGAAGAAATTACACCATCTTAAATTTTTTTAAGCGGAAAATCCTGTATATTATTTTATTTCTGAGTCCTACTAAAAATTCTAGATATTATTTGTCTAACATACCATATGTCTAAATTGAACTGTTTTGGAATTATTGATATTTGAAATTGAGATCAAATTAAAAAAAAAATTAAGCTGGCTTTTGTCAAACATTTACTGTCAGGTAACGATTTAAAGCGTCAAAAAATGATTTATTGTCGAAAACGTTTATTGCTGCATTTTGTGAAACTGCAATTTGAGCGTAATATCATAATGGTACATTTAACAGAAACTGAAAGAATCCCTTTGTTAATGATCGTTGGTTACGGAGACCGTAGGACAACACAACAGGAGGTGTGTGATCTTTTTAACACATAATATCCGAATCGAGAACCTATTACCCAATCCGTAGTTAGCAAAACATTAAAACGATTTAGACAATCAGGTCATCTTAAGGATCGTTCTAAATCTGGACCTCCCAAAGTTAAAACAAGCGATTTTAAAAAGTTAGATGTTTTAATGGAAATTACAGAAAATCCCTATATAGCCCCTGGTCAGCTAGACCACAACATAAATAAAGGTACCTTAAGTCGTATACTAAATGAAGAAAAATTGCATCCATACAAACCCATTCTATTCCAAGAATTATCTGAAGATGACTACGATAGACGCGTTGAATTTTACGAGGTCATAATGGAACGAATTAATAATGATCCTAACCTAATTCACCATATTGTTTTTTTCTGACGAGGCCACATTTTGTCTGAACGGAAGAGTTAACAGGCATAACTGCCGATACTCGTCTACTGAGAATCCCCACTGGATAATCGACAGTCATTCTCAAAGACCACAAAAGATAAACGTGTGGCAGGGATTTGTGGACGTCACATCATTAGTCCCTTTTTTATCGATGGAAATATTACAGGAGAGCGGTATTTACAGTTACTCCAAGAGCAAGCCATTTTAAAACCAAAGTTTACCGAAGTCGACCTGACATTGTAGACGATTTACAACAAAGAATTCAGTTTGAAGTAATACAGATCACCCCGGATTCTCTGCAAAACTCTGTTCAGGCTGCTTATGACAGATTGGGTCATTGCTTCGCTGTTAACGGTAGACATTTTGAGCAATTGTTACCATCAAAATAAACCTAGAGTATTTATTAATAGGTTTTTTTTTGTCTTTTTTTATGGATGGAGATGGCCTAATTCCTTCGAACTGACACTTCAAAATATTTTACCGTGAACGTCAGCATGTACGCCGTATAACACCCTATAACTTTTATTTAAACATATTTTTGATACACTGTGGAATCATTATTCCATACATATGGAGCACCCTGTATACATCCTTTTTATGGTTATTGGTTGGCTTTTTTTTCAATTTTATTAATTCAAAAGATCTTTGAAGCTCTTACTATGCTCAATGTTTTAGTGTTCCGTACGGAACACTTATTGGATCGCTGCGGTATCCGTCTGTCTGTCCCACCCGACTTTCTTCGAAACTATTTTACAAGGGCATCGAGAGAGGTGTCATGAAAGCTTGTAAAAATACGAATTCAAAAATATATATGATGTAATGCTTCCGCACACTTTTTGCCAAAAATCGTTATCCTGCCCTATCTTGAAAAGTACTGGTAAAAAAATTCGGGAATACTCTCCATAAAGTATAAATTCAGCGAAAATTATCACGAATGCATTTCGTTTGATAATTATATGGTATATATAAAAAAAAACTATGAAAACTATGGGGTTGGACAGTATGGTGAAGGCTTTTTATTATACTTTTCAGTACACACACAGATGCGTACCGAGAGAAAATAATTTTATTTTATTTGTTTATAATTAAACAAATATTTAGGTAGTAAATATTTATTTTATACTTTTATTAATAGATTTTCGATTGAGCTAGATTGATTTATTGGCTAATAGGTAGCTAAGAGGCTATAACTTTATAGGTTACTGACTTGGTAAGATATATATACGTCAGGGACCTAATTAAATTAGCCTAGGTAAGCATTTTATTTTATTTTAAATGCAATCACCGTATGGAACACTAATCACACAAGGCCGGTTTTTTTTTTTTTATCTTACGATAAAATATCTATCATTTCATAAAATGAAACTATATGGCGGTCTGGTCTTTTGTAAGTATGAGATCTTGTTTTACTCAAGAATAATTTCATCTGAGAACAAAATCAGTGTTCATCGAGTAGGTATTTCACACAAATATTGATATATTTAACTAAAAATTATAAACAAAAAAATCTTGGCGTCGGTTTTCCTTCGTTTACCATTTGTCGTTTCAACCGGTGCTTAGAGTCCCAATTTCGTTCGTAGATTGCTATCTGAAAGCTCTACTTTGTCAATTTATTATAAAAAGACAGACTTTAAGCCACCTTATTGATTTATGAAATAGAAAATAGAATCTAGTTTATAGAGAGAATGCCTACGAAAATTCGAATCTAAAAATATCTCAGTATACCTTGAATTTATTTATACTTTATACGTAATTGGATTCAGAGAATGCTATTATGTCACTTTTCTTTACTTTTATTTTAAACATTGTTTTATCTATAATTAGAGATAGAGATAATTAATTTTATTTACTCACTATACAGAGTTAGCCTTTATAGTATTTTAATATATTTTATTTAGTAGTTACAAAATGCTCTTTTAATAGGTTGCCGGAAAAGTATCGGGCGTTATTTTTGCTAGATGGTTGTAAAATCGCCTATCTCTTGAAATACAGTCTGTCAAGTAAGAACGTGTCCACGATAATTAATTTTGGTTAGACGCGATTATAGCGAGTCAGCAATAAATCGGTAAAGGGAACCTTTGTCTACGACGCATTTTAGTAAAAGTATTTTTTTGTTTTCATCCAAAGGCTCCTAAAATGACACATTTCCTGGCCCCTAAAAATATTAAAAAGTCGGTATCATTTGTGAAGGAGTGGGTAAATCGTTTTTAACGAAACGAAAAATGTCAAGGACTTGCCAAAATGGGGCTCATTAGATAACGTCATTCCGAAAGTCAAAAAAGGAATCGTGTCTTTGTTTTCACGGGACCCGAAATGGACGCTGCGCCAAGGAGCGGCAAAATTAAGAAAATCGGGTTTGAATGTGTCCCATTCGTGCTCATGATGTCAAATTTCGAAGCACGTTGGAGAAACCTTTGCTGGGCGAAAATCACGTCGCTGCCCACGATAAGATACTAGAGTGACCCTCACAATCGCCGGACGCCAACCCTATTGAAGACGTTTGGTCCCTTGTAAAGAGAAAGCTCAGAGGAAAGACTCTGAGGACTTTAACTTAGTTGTCTCGCGAGATTCGAAAAATTTGGAGATCATTCCGTAGTATGCAGAAAAACTCGTCGACAACATGCTTCGAAGATGTCAGGCGATTATCGATGCAGGTGGCGATTGGACAACTTACTGAGGTAGTTGTGCCGTTGTTACCACACCAAAGAATACAGTGATAGCAAAAAATGTTATCGAAACACATTTTTTAAAAAATACGAGCGGTCAAGTTCTTACTTGACAGACTGTACTACATATCTATTGATTCAGTCCAAAGTTACAACATCTTGGTGCAGAGGCTCGTAAAGAAATTTGGGCTATTTACGGTCAAGGTACTTTAATAACAACAACAGCGAAGTGATGGTTCGCTAGTTTTCGTCCTGGAAATTGCGATGTGAAAGGTACACTTCACTTTCGTGTCATCACCGAAAAAATCAATGATATCTTAAAACAAAGTTTAACACAACCTGCACATAAGCAGTCATAACATCACTAGGGAACTAAATATCTACCACTGAACAGTTTTAAACGGTTTGAAGAAGACCAAATGCAAAAGGAAGCTGGATGTTTGGTTGTAAAATTTGCGAAACAATGTTGAAATGGAACCAAAGCGATTCATTCTTTAAACGTGTCATTCCGAGTGAGAAAAAATAGATTAGACAATATTGGGCGAAAAAAACTGTGGTCGAAGCTTGGTGAAGCTGCTCAAATGGTGGCAAAGCTACAATTAACGTTAAGAAAGAAGCTGTGTGTTTGGTGGGATTAAAAGAGAATCGTGTACCATGAGATGCTCCAGCCTGGCTAGACGATTAAGTTTGACCTCTACTGTCAATAATTAACCAGACTACAGAAAGCAAGCCGCCGAAATTGGTCAACAGAAAAGGCGATATCTTCTATCATGATAACGCTAGACCACACATATTTTTGAGGACCTGCTAAAAATTATATAGTTCAGATCTTGCATATCCAGACTACCATTTGTTTCAGTCTCTGCAAAATCCTCTTAATGATGTAAAGTTAATTTCAAACAAGGCTTCTGAAAGTCATTTAGTTCAGTTTTTCGCCCAGAAGTTCTAGTAATAATGATTGACCAGAAACGTTATCGATCAAAACAGCACATATTTAATTTAATAAGTTTCATTTAAGATATAAAAAAAATGTCTAATACTTTTTCGACAATCCAATATTTATTTCCAGTTACACCTTACCGTTGCAAGTTATTTTTTTAATATTATTTAAGTTAAATTAAAGGTACTTTTGTTAATATCTTTTAAAGTATACTCCAAAAGAACCAAATGTGTAATAAAAACAACCGTATTTGTATCCTTCAAATAAAGTAACATAATTCGGTAACCGAAAAAAAGAACGGCACTATATGTTCTAAAAGTGATTTATCCAGAACTTCCCTCTTTAAACAAGCAGTTCTACAATAATACTGGATTTGATTTTCCCACATTGAGGAGTAATCTAATTCAAGCTGGTTTTGTTAAACCTGAAAATAAAGCATATATATATATATATATATATATATATATATATATATATATATATATACATATATTATATATACATATTTATATACATATATATATATATATATATATATATATATATATATATATATATATATATATATATATATATATATTTATATATTTATATATATATATATATATATATATATATATATATATATATATATATATATATATATATATATATATATATATATATATATATAAATACAATCTTAGTTGGGGAACTCGGCAAGAAGTGGGCGTGATAAGAGATCACACAATTTTCATTAAGCCAATATTTCGGTCCTGGATTGGGACCTTCTTCAGGGCAGAACTGAAAAGAAGAACAGAGCGTATTCACTTGGAGGGGTGACGCAAGGTACTGTCAATGGAAGAAAGACAGTAATCGCTAGGTGCACAAAATGGCCCAAATTTTATCTCTAACACCTCCTGGTGCCTCCAGTCTTCATTGGTTTTTGCAAACAATCTCTTCCTCCAATCAGATTCCAGCAAGAAATTAATAAATTAATAATTATTTCATTAGATAATCTTTTTCTTCGTTGCTCCCATTATTGTCACTCTCTCTCTCGCTCCCTCGCTCACCATTTACCTATAATTAGGTTATGATTTATCCTTCCTCTACCACATACCGGGTTCTTTGGTCGCTCAATTGGCTATCTCCTTCTCACTTAGGGTCCAATATTTGCACTTCCCTTTCTATCGGTTCCTTCCAGGTGTCGACCCCGCACTCTGGTTAATTGAGTTTTCTTGACTAAACCCCTTATCTTTGTCGGGCAGCTGTCTCCTGTCGTCCTTGTCATTTTTTCTAAATGGCGGTGGCCATATGTGGTGGTCACAAGTGAAATAATTAACAATGTTCTCAACATCCAAGGTTCCCAATTACATCCATGTTTTAAATTTGGTTTTTAGAATTTTGTCTACAGTGTTTTAGTGTGTTTTTTATATATTTTATGGATTAACCAACTTTTATATGTAACAACTTTTGTATGTATAACCTACGGCCATTCAGGCTAACGAAATCTTTGCACTTCTCATGTGAGTTTTTTAACTTATTATGACTAATATCTTATTCTTGTTCTACACTAATTTTATTTATTATAATAACCTAATGATAACATCATTAATTTATAGTTGTCCCAGACACGATCAGTGAATACGCTCTGTTCTTTTTCAGTTCTGCCCTGAAGAAGGTCCCAATCCAGGACCGAAATATTGGCTTAATGAAAATTGTGTGATCTCTTATCATGCCCACTTCTTGCCGAGTTCCCCAACTAAGATTGTATTTTTAATAATTTTGGTAGATACGGCAATTTTTTGCTTTCTTTCTTTATTCTATATATATATAAATATATATATATATATATATATATATATATATATATATATATATATATATATATATATATATATATATATTATGGATGACTTTTAATATTTAGACTTAAAACTTATTTTTTCTTTCCAGAAATCCAGAAATTACTATAGAAACTATACAAATTTATCCTCTCATCCCTTTACTTTCTTCTCGAGAAGCAATATCACTCAAAAATGACAGGTCCACTTTCTACTACTAGTATTACATGTGTGCCAGTTTTGAAATCGATATTGTATCTCATTTGAGAGTTATCGTGAAAATAAACCAAAACATAGAGGTGGTAATGGGTGTTTTTCGTGATCGAGAGGCCCTAAAATGTTAAGAAACGCAAAACTCACAAGAGGTTTATTTTTTCACTAATGGAATATTTCCCTTTAGCAAGGTAAATCAAATAAAAAACTTATTTATTGCAAATTGCCTTGCAAATATAAATTGTTTGAGAGTGCCCTGCCATGCAAATATAAACTGTTTGAGAGTTATAGTACCAACAAACAGATACACAGACAGACCGACGAAACTGGAAAATTATGCCTTTCGTGATCTATGGATCATACAATGTAAAGATGTGCAAAAATATCGCATGAGTATGATACTACCCTTTAATAAGGTAAATTAAATATAAAAATATAAAAAAACTTGCTTTTCTAATCGCCAATCCTCAAGTTATATAAAAATATTTTGGGACGTGGTTCATACGCCACATTGTAACATTTTAAAAATCTGATCTTGTCCTTCCTAGTTTTATTCTTTTCACTACTGTTAAATAAAATACAATAATAGCTGAACATAAATAAATATATATTAAGATACAAGTAAAACATTTAAAAATTCATTAAATAATACATTTTACATTATCCTTATTGCTATTTATGAATAAATTTATAAGGAAGGATAAATCTTACAAACGAGTCACATAAATAATGTCAATAATTAGACTACATACACATAACAGGATACAGCTACTTTTTAATATCATCACAAAAGTATTCGGGTATAAACGAAAACTTAGAAAAATAAATAGATTTTTTAAAAGTACGAGAAAAACTGAAAAAAGTAATTATTATAAAGACTAGACAACAAAAAAACAGTGTGCATTTCCTTGCTCATTTTCAGATCAAAAACGCACACGACTAGTTAAAGGTTAAAAAAAACTGCGTAAAATGAAATTACATACATAAAGATAATTCCATAAAAGGAAACGTGTTTATTTGTTTCAGTGTTTTTATATTCATATTTTATATTGTATGTATCTTGGGCTTACTGCTGAATTTTTGGGCAAATATTATTAGCAGTAAAAAAGTTTAGCTCAAAAAATATATAGATAACACAGGCCAACGTTGAAAAAACTTTTTTAATAATTTTACCTGATTCCTATGTTTTTGGTGTGCTGAGTCCGAAAATAAAAATAAAAAAGTCGTATTACCCAGCAATTTTTCACCTTTTAATATTCAAAATGTGAAAAGTTTATTTTTTATCATTCGAATGTTATTAGGTTGGCAATAAAATCAAATGTTTTTAGGTTGGCACTTTCGATAAATGTCACAGCTGTTTTCTTCCAGTTAATATAACCTCGCATTGCAGTGTTTATCCCATGTGCTTTAATTCACACTCAAAGTATGGCTAATCGTGGTAGTAAAAAAATCTCCCAACACTTTTTGTTATATACGTGGTGAAATTGTATTTAAAAATATCAAAGAAATATTATTGACGGCGTGTCAACATATTTTGGTGTAGAAATCGGTAATCAAGAAAAACGTTGGACTTCTCACAAAGTATGTTATGTTTGTGTTGAGGATCTTAGGAAATGGTATAAAAAAGAAAAGAAAGCTTTTAGATTTGCAGTACCCATGGTATGGAGAGAGCAAGAAAAATCATTCAAATTATTGTTATTTTCGCAGCGTTGATGTTTCTGGATATAACTCCAAAAATAAGAAAGTAATTGTCTATCCTAACTCTACTTCAGCCGGTAGGACATGGACCGGGACTTCCTGTCCCTGAGCCACCTCAGTCTATTGATGACGTTTTACAGTCCAGTCCCGAATTTAATGAAAGTCGACCGGATGATGATGAGTTTCAATGTTCTCTAGAAAATTTAAAACCACAGTTGTTTACACAAGCTGATTTAAATGATTTAGTGAGAGATTTGGGTTTCACTAAGGAAAAAGCAGAATTGCTTGGTCCTAGGCTGAAAGAAAAACATTTATTGGGATTTGGAACATCTATTTACCATTATAGAACAAGAGATCAACAGTTCGCTCAGTTTTTTAAGCAGGAAGAGGATTTGATTTACTTCCATGATATTAGTAGGCTAACGAACGAATTTGGCATTGAGTACAAGAAGGAAGATTGGAGGCTTTTTATAGACTCATCAAAAACTAGTTTAAAAGGTGTTCTGTTACACAACGGAAATACTTATGCTTCACTGCCTGTTGCTCATTCAATCCATATGAAAGAAGCTTACGAAAATCTTAACATGATTTTACAGAAAATTAACTATCCAGCTCACAATTGGATGTTATGTGGAGATTTAAAAGTTGTCTCCATGATCCTTGGTCAATAAAAGGGATTTACAAAGTTTCCATGTTTTATATGTGAGTGGGACAGCAGAGCAAGGGATCAACATTGGTCGAAAAAACAATGGCCCGTAAGAACAACTTTAACACCCGGCGAGAAGAACATTTTGCATAAAACTTTAGTAGACCCAAAAAAGATTCTTCTACCACCACTACACATCAAGTTAGGCTAAATGAAACAATTTATGAAAGCCTTGCGTAAAGATGGTGAATGTTTTAAATATTTGGGTAAAAGTTTTCTTCATTTATCAGAAGCCAAACTGAAAGAAGGAAGTTGAGCCTGATATTCGTAAAATGATGTTCGATTCCAACTTTGAAGCGAGGATGATTACAAAGGAAAAGGAGGCTTGGATATCATTTAAAGAAGTTATGACAAGTTTTTGGGCAATGTGAAAGATCCTAACTATGAACTTATCGTAGCTAATATGATAGACAAGTTCAAAAATCTGGGTTGTCTGATGAGCCTTAAAGTCCATTTCTTGCACAACTTGCTTGACTTTTTCTTAAAAACTTAGGCGATGTGAGTGAAGAGCAGGAGGAACGGTTCCATCAGGACATAAAGGAGATGGAGAAACGGTACCAGGGACGGTCGAATATCAACATGATGGGTGATTACTGTTGGTCACTTCATAGAAAACAACAAAATGCATCACATCGGAGAAAAAGCTAAACAAGAAACTTCACAGAGAAAAGGGAAAGGAAATACCAAAAAAATAAGCACCTAAAATATTCGCACTGAAGTGAAATATGTTATCGTGAGTAAAAATTGTAGCCAAATCAAATAAAAGTACGGTTTAAGTTTTTATTTTTTATGTATCAAATTTTCTCTATTTTGAAATTTAATCGATGTCATCTTGTGCGAGAACTGTGGGTGACACAAAAAAACTGATACCAGATACGGTTTCGGCACCTAAAAATACATAACACTTAGATCTCTTGGTTTAAAAAGTTTTTACAGATATTTTTTTGTTGGCCTGTGTAATCAGAGTTGACTTCAGATAGCAAGTTGTCGCTGTTAACACGTTAGTTTGAGGTAATTTGTTTCGCTATTAAACATTAACAAATTGTCGTCATTAACACGTTATTTTTATATTTTATTTTCGTTATCAGACGTTGTTCAATCCAAAAGGAACGTAATTATATTGCCTTCAATATGACGTCACAAATGTAACGTCGTTTTCGAACATTATACAAGACTTTTTTAAAAGAACAACAGTGAATGTTTATAATAATTAGTTGAATAAAATATATGTAAGCAAAATAAAACTTCCATTATTGAATAAAAATAACATTTATAACATTCTTGACAACATGGTGAATGTGTGAGAGATATTGTGTGAACATAACGACTGTTTAGTGTATAGATCCTATCTGTTCAAAAAGAAACCGAACTTTTCAAAAATAGTTGAAAATAAAACCTCCATTAATGTTTTGTCAGCTGTTTTGTGACATTCATAGTTTCTAAAGCAGCATATAAAGTAAAATGACGGCGTAAGACAACTTTAGTTATTTCTAATTTCTTAAAAATCTTATACCCTTGAGGTCTGATCACTGTTATTCAATAATAACGAGCAAACGGTTGTCTTTGGTTATGAGTGAGTAAGAAGTTACTTGCGTTTTATTTTATGCAGTTTTTTTTCAAATTAAAACCAATGTTTAGAATTAAAACATATGTCCGTGTTCTCTTGGTGGATAGTGAGGTATGAAGAAACTCATTTAGAAGTCTAAAGATGGCAGTGGTCTACACAAGTTCTCACTCAACCTACAATAAAAAAGAAACAGTTTTGTCACAAAAATCAAAACACCTATAATGCAGAATACCTACTTTTTGCGAACGATGCGATGCTTGGATGCGACAAGATGCAGTATTTTTTGGCAAGATGCACAAAAACATAGTAACATTGCTATAGAGGTGCAGGAGTTTAAATGTTTTATAGGGTGTATAGTATCAACAAATATCTAAGTTACTTGATTATTGGAATCATATATAGATATTCCGATTTAACATTTGTGTGTGGCACTGGTTATAACCACTGGCCAGCCTGATTTAGCACTTCGCGGTAAAGTTATACCTTTTCTATTATATAACAACTTGCTAATCCATAAGACACATTTTGTCGTCATCAAAGTGTAGATTATTTTTGTTCCTTTATTCCTAAGATTATTTTTATCCCGTATTGGTTTTAGAAAAAGAAAAGATATTTATTAAGAAAAAAACATCATCTAAAGCAGGTAAGAGAGAGAGAGAGGGAAGAGAGAGAGAGAGAGAGAGAGAACGAAACAGTGAAGCAAAAAAAAAACGTAATTGCAATTTTAGTCAAAGAATTATTTAATTCGGATAGTGTTATGTCTCGCCTGGTAAGACGATATCAAAAATAAAATTTGCTCACGAACTACATAATTTAAAACAAATTATAAGAAAGAAATAAACAGAAAAAAATGTTGGTGGCTTGTTGTATTTGGAGAAGATTCTTAGATCACCTAAACTTGGACCGGAAAGGAAGAACCAACTAGCCTTCTTAGACATACTTATGCAGAAGACAGAGGACATCTGACGCACATAGTTCACAGAAAAGCAACACACAACAACTAGTTTTAGCCAGTCAATTCTCAATACCACCAATCACAAATAAAGCAGCAGCCAACACCCTGATCTCAACATTTTTCTGTATAACTGATAACGCTTCAGACAGCGTATCATAAAACGTATGTTAATGAAGCTAGACACCAAAAAAACTTCTGGCGTTGATGCCATAGTATTCAAAAAAGGCGTGAGCGAACTAACTCCAGTTTTCGATAGACTTTCCAACTTATCCTAGAGAAAGAGAATATTTCTGCGCTACAGTTCAGCTGACACCCAAAAAAGGCAAGAAGACCTTACCAAAAAACCACTGACCAGTCGCACTGCTTCCAATCATATCGAAAGGTATGGAAAGAAGATCTTAATTTTACGAGCCATCATGAATATGACTTTCATACGCAAAAATCAACAGGAGATCTTCTAACTTATGTAACACATATTTGGAAGAACGCAATTAAACATTTTGGAGAATTTCGAGCGGTTGCACTTAATATATCCAAGGCATTCGACCGTGTTTAGCATGAAGGATTGTTCGCTAAGTTACGTTGTAAGGGTATCTCTGAAAGGTTACGTTTATGGCTCTCGGGTTTGCTCAGAGAGCGTTATTTACGAGTGGCAGTCGACGGATTTGTTTTTAATACCTTCACTATCAACGCTGGCGTGCTCCAACGCTTCATACTATCTCCTACTCTCTTTTTCATTAACATTAACGATCTGGTGGAAAGAACCAAAATGCCAATCTACAGCTTTACAGATGACAGTACGCATGAATAACCTAAAAATAATCCTAGGATCACACTTCCCCATCTCAAAGAAACCAATAGACCTCACCGAACGACAAATCATAGAGAATAACGGGATCACCCCTCAGAAACCAGGGTGTACGCAGCATTCCGTGTAGTAATTGCAATGAGGATTACATAGGACAAACCAGCAGAGGGATATCTACAAGGTTCGAAGAATACAGACCTAGCATTCGTAACGAACAAACTCCAACAGATCTTCTCTTTCAACACCACCTACGCTACAGAATCGATTTTAACAGTTGCAAACCTATAGCCACCGTATAACACTATAAAACAAAAATCATCTGAGAACCATCAAAAATGAGAAATATGGTATCTTAAATAAAACAGACGATGCCCCCAACTTTGCAGTTGCATGGAAATGCAACACAAGATACCTATCAGCAATCAGCTGCCAAGTAAACAAAGCTGAGACTGTCCACGTTAGCCCAGAGAAGACAGTACCGACCAACCAGCGCTATAATCCCTGACCGCATGTAAGTGGCACGCACAACTCGTAAGTTTTCAGATCAGTAGACATCACTAATACGAAATGAGATTTTGGAGCAACCTCGGTGACTTTCCAGTCCAAACAACACTGATCAAGGAATGTACTGCCAAACTCACAAATTATTTATTCGATCTTAAAACATGTTCACGCCTTAATTAAATAATTTTTGACTTGGAAACATGGCCGTACTTTTGTTTTCTACTGCCTGCATCTGTAGAAAAGCATCTCCAAAAACTGCGATTGTACTTAATTTTGTTGAGATTTTCACCAGCTTATGAATTAAACTTCTACAAATATGTGTGGACATCTTTTACGTTTTTCAAGAAAGGAAACTGTTTTTGAATTGATTACAGATTTCTTTTACGAAGGCCATTCAATAAGTCAAGAGACAATTGGTTCCAGCTTAAATCCATTCAACGAAACCGCTCCATACTTCTAAAAGTGCAAGTTGGCAACCTTGTGATGCGTTGTAATCAGTTGTTCGATTATATAATGTAAACATAACCTCAAAATATCCAGTTTACCATGGCGAGTGCATTGGACGACTGCATTTTAGAAGACAGCGTTCTGATTTTTAGTAATAGAAGGTGTTAAGCGAAGAATGTTAATATATAGACAAAGTTGCATAAACCGTGCGAACGTTTACAAGCGGATAGATTGGTTCAAATGTGGCCGAACAAGACTGTGTCACGAGCAGCGAAGTGAACGAGCAGCGAAGTGAACGAACAGCGAAGTGAACGAGCAGCGAAGTGAACGTTCAGTCGAAGTTTCCTGTCCCTCGCTGGAATTCAGGATTGATGGACTTATTCGTGGTAACAGAAGAGTTATTGTTGAAATGATAGCTCAGGAGGTTGGGGTAAGCGTTGGAACTGTTCATAATATTATTCAGAAACATTTACAATGCCGCCTTCATACTGGCCCATCTTACCGAAGAAAAGCTTCAAGAATTGGATTGGAAGATCCCGCATACAGCCAGACCTGGCTCCGTATGATTCTTACCTGTTGGGACTCAAAGATGTCCTACGTGGAAAGAGGTTTACCGACAAAAAAGAAGCGAAGGAAAAAGAACAAGAGCGGCTTCGACGACAACCGAAAGGATTCTTTGCCACAGGAATCAAGAAGCTAACAGAAAGCTAGTGGGATAAGTGGATTAACGTTAGGAGAGATTATGTCGAAAAGTAGGCCAAATTTTTTAGCAATCCAATAAGCCGTTCTTGAACTAGAGCTATTTGTGTTTACTTATTCAATGACCCTCGTAGTTGGTAAGACTTGGGACTATTAGGGATTCGAGGGTTGTTCCAAAAGTTCTTGGCCTAACAAAGATAAAACATATTTTTTTATTTTTCCACACAGGCACCTAATACAATACATTTAGTCCGACGATTTTCCAACTTTTTAATACCCTCTGTATGTATGTATGTATAATAAGACTTATCCAACTCTGGAATATAAGCAGTCGTCTCAGCTTTAACTTCATCATTCGAAGTGAATCTTCGGCCATTCAGCCATTTTTTCAGGTTAGAAAACAAGAAATAATCGCTGGAAGCGAAATCTGGCGAATACGGTGGATGTGGCAGCACTTCAAAGTGAAGGTCATGCAGTTTTGCAACAAAAATCTGAGACGAGTGCGAAGGCGCATTATCGACACTTTTTTTTGCGAGACGTTGACGTTTCACCTGAATAGCACCCTTCAATCGGTCCATTAGTGAAGCATAACATTTCTCGGTGATGGTTCTACAAACAAAACTGCAGCCATGACTTTTCCAGCAGATGGGACCTTTCGGCTTTCTTAGGTGCGCTTTCACCTGCTCCCACCCACTGTTTCGACTGCTCCTTCGCCTCTGGCATATAATGATAAACCCATGTTTTATCTACTGTTATGAAACATTGAAGAGAATCATTGATATTATGTTTAAACAGGTCGAAACGCTCTTGGGAAATGTTCTCTTGAATAAGTTTTTGGTCGATAGTTAACAATCGTGGAACCCATAGAGCGGAAAGCTTTCTCATACCCAAACCACCGAGTAAAATGTGGTGGACATGGTCAATCGAGATATTTACAATCTCTGCAAGCTCGCGTACCTTCAGTCGACAATCATTTAGCGCGCTTTTGTTAATTTTTGTCACAATCTCGTCGGTAGTAGAGGTTTTTAGGCGTCTTGAAATTTTATCATCTTAAGTGGATGTATGATCACGTTTGAATTCAGCAGCTCACTTTTTAATCGTCGAAAACGAAAGATAAGAATCATTTAGTATATGAACTCTTTCCGAATCTTCGTAGAACATTTATACTAATATATTGTACAACAGCTCGCACTTAAATTTTATCTATT
Organism: Pachyrhynchus sulphureomaculatus; assembly: GCA_019049505.1. Classification (NCBI taxonomy): domain Eukaryota; kingdom Metazoa; phylum Arthropoda; class Insecta; order Coleoptera; family Curculionidae; genus Pachyrhynchus; species Pachyrhynchus sulphureomaculatus. The sequence continues at coordinate 63,231,100 of CM032451.1, forward strand.
TTCAAAATCTAAATGTTAAAAGTTATTTGTTTACACGTTCGCTATAAAAAAAAAAACAACTAAACACACATCTAGTAGATAACACTTAATAACATAATAATTTGGTCATCTGGGCGCCATATCTGTGTTAGGCCAAGAACTTTTGGAAATACCCTCGTACTACCGTAAGTGCTCAAAAGATATTTTAGATTGATAAGTAAAAGAAAAAAAAACAAAAATAACCAGAAAAGAGAATTATAATAATTTAACGACCAAAGTTAAGAAATTAACAAGAAGCCGAAATCAACGCTTAGTTTCTCGTCTTTTATATTATAACGTATATCGAAATAAATTAGATATTTGAGACACCCTATAAAATTAATCTTTTGTGTACATCGAAGGCTGTGGAATTTTTTACATGGAATTTTGATGTTATATTATTACATGAGTGAGATGGCGTATGGTAAAAGCAATGATCAAGACAAAATAAAATTTAAATTGTCTTCTCAGCTAAATAAAAATAATAGATATAAAATTGCTTACAACGATATAAATTTATAATATTGTATGGTGTACACTGACGTAGGAATACTGTAAAAAAAGATTATCCATTGATTTTTTTTTACGGTACAACCTATTTGATATGCAATACACATACACAGTTTTAAGAATATTGAAAATAACAGTTTATAAATCTTACCAGAGAGATTCTGCAACGCACTTGCCCTTGTCCTTATCGTTAACTCAAGCATGCGCAGTATTAATGCGAAGGAACTGCACTTTCACACTACGGCAGAATTACATAAAATAAACTAAAAGTAAGGATAGGTTAGTATTCATCTTCTATAAACTTAGGGGATTTTTTTCATTCATTTCATGATAAAGCACACTGGTTATTAGTATTTGATGGGTCAATACAAGTTTCTAAATTAATGTTGTGTCTAGTAGGTTTCTATCACTTTCTTCAATCTTTCCAAGTTAATACGAATTTGCGGTAAATAGAATTTCATTTCAAATATATATATATATATATATATATATATATATATATATATATATATATATATATATACAACAGTTATCACCACTGTACCAAACATTTTATTTTGGCACTCGACATGTGTTACACTAACCATGTTAGCATCATCAGGAGCGATTAGTAAGTCGACAGTCAGTCATCACTACTGATGATGATCACATGGTTAGAGAAACGCGTGTGAGGTGCAAAAATAAAGTGTCTGTTATAGTAGTGATAACTATTCTGTAATGTCATTGTGCCAAAGATTGCAAAATCCCAACATAATCTGAACACTAATTAACTGTTAGTGTTATTTGCAATAAAAAACTATAATTTCGATTTTACTGTATTTTCTTAGTAGTTAGTATACCTAAGTAGGAAGAAAAACTGGCCCTACCATAACAGCGATAAGAATAACGAACTTTAAATAACCTCTCTTACAAATTCTTAAATAAAGGAAATCGTTATCCCTAGGAATGGTTTCTCTTATTTTACTTCAATACTCCGCAAGCTCCAAACGGTGGGGGAATGCTTCAAATAACGATACCAGCTGAGTCCGTATATTTAATTTCTTTTCTTTACTATTGCGTATGCTTCAAATAAGGATAAAGACAGTGGCTTGCCAAAATAAACGTTGCAAAATCTCTCTATTAGAGAGATTTTGCAACACTGATTTTGGTAGGCCACTTTATTTGAAGCATGCGCCCACTGTTTGGAGCTTGCGCAATAGTAAAGCGAAGAAATTAAACATAAGGATTCAGCTGTTACCGTTATATCAAGCATGCACCCACTATTTGGAGCTTGCGCAGTATTGAAACAAAATAAGAGAAACATTTGTTAAGGATAACGATTTCTCTTATTTAGGAACTTATAAGAGAGGTTATTTGAAGTTCGTTATTCTTATTGCTATTACGGTAGGCCCTATTTTTTTTCCTAGTTAGGTATACAAACCACTAAGAAAATACAGTAAAAATGATAATCTTTTATTGGAAACAATACTGACAACGGTTAATTAGTGTTTAGATTATGTTGGAATTTTGCAATCTTTGGCCCAATGACATTACAGCGTGCGTAGTGCTAATTTGGAATGAAATTTTATGGAAATACGGAAGGAAATGATAGAAACCTGCTAGAGACAACTTTAATTTAGAAACTTGTGTTAACCCATCAAATACTAATAACCGGTGTCCTTAACCATGACCAATTTTAAGTCCTAGCTCTGAAAATACTAAAATATGTACTGTTACAATAATTGTGGAAAAAGGGGTTGTCATCATTCTTTAGTTACCATAGCATAATACATAGGGAATTGGTTCAGTATAAACCCTCATTTTTTTTTTTGTTTAAAAAGTAAAACCATGATTCCCCTAAGTATCTATATATTATATGTTAAATTAGGCAGAAGTGCCAACTACGTATAAGAGATCCGAAAGCTTATAGCAAGTTTATAGAAGATACTAACCTAACCAAGCAATTCCTTCGCGATAATACCGTGCATACTTGAGATAATGATAAGGCCAAAGGAATGTAAAAAATAAGCGTTGAAAAATCTCTCTATTATCAATAACTATTCCGCCGTTTTGTTGATATCCTTATATATTTTTTCTTCTATATAAGAGATTATTTTAGGCGTGCCACTGACTTTCTATTTCTCTGTTTAAAAATTATTATTACGTTTATTACGCAACAGTCCCATTTAATATCCTATTTCTTAATTAATTATTAGATTAATTAAAATAAAAAGGCTTAAATTATATAAATAATACAATTAATGTTTTTATAAACAATCATTGTGTAATATTTCACTATGCCGTACGTTTATACGGCGAACATTATTATTATCATTGTGCTAGGGGAGTGTGGAGCATCACTAAACTCATTGGAAAATTGGAGAAGAGGATCATCAAGTCGGAACGTTAAAATAAGAAAAAAAAATTATACGAAAATAATAACTATTGTACTTGGGCATTACATTAAGTTGATAGGAAAATAATGTTGATCTTTTTTAGTTCCACTTTAAGGTTTGTTTCCGTTTGTTTATTATATTTATAATGCAGTCGGTTAAGTAAGAACTTGTCCTGCATTGTAAATTTAAAAATCTGTTTATTTAAAAGTATTTTACACCACTCAACAGTAAAGGATTGACATCAAAATGCTAATGTTTCAGTACTTTGTCCAGTACCCATCGGTGTCGATGATCGCCTGACATCTTCAGGGCATACTTTCGACGAGATTTTCCGAGTATTCTTGGGGCAAAAATTAACCAAATTACCCGAATTTGCCGTGATAGCTGCTTCATTGTGTACATTTTGTTACTATGAAGCTTCTGTTTGATGTATGACCACACGTTCTGGATTGGGTTTGCATCGCGCGCTTGGTATGACCAATCTAGTGTGACGATACCGGATTCCCCTTTCCACCGGCTATACGTTCTACTCAGACGTTGGGGGGGTCGCTATCTTCTTGGAGAATGCACTCCTCATTTTTAAATACCAACCACGGGTTCGGTATTAATGATATCTTTTAAATCTGGAACGTTTTTTCAGCGGTCAGCCTCCCAAAACCTTTTTCCGAAAGATATTCTCAAACATGGATCTTCACAGGATGTTTCACGGTGCGCGGAACCAATCGATTAGTGGAAATTAATCAGGCCCTTAGGGTGATAACATAACCCCAAAATAAAGCTTCATCGGAAAAAATTATATTGCTCCCGTCTCGATTCCTCGATCCTAAGGATATCGGCGAGGATCTCGTAATACCCGTTAACGTTACCCAAGTGCCGAAATATACATTTTTGTATTTCACAGCAGCTTTAAAAATAAGGTTAGAAATGAATCTTTTTCCACAAAAATTGTTTGCGTGTGTGCCAATAATAATCTAAAAAAAAAGGATTTCTTTTACCTACTACACGTTATAGGCGACAGGTTTGTACTTGAACGACTGTATATAACGTATATAAGGCGCTGAGCGAGAAAGGCACAATTCGAAAAGTTACTAAAGACTTAGAAGTGAGTCATCCGACAGTTCTAGACCTCATCAGACAACATGAAAAATGAAAACAGCACGACGTGTTCGGATTGCGAATGGGTACGAATTGAACGAAAATTAAGTCGTTATGAATAATGTGACTAAAAAAACTCACGATCATATTGTGACCTGTACTTGCGACTTGTACTCTACAAGACTTTGCAAAACCAAAGAAAGACCATGGTTACGGTTTGGTCATTAGATAGCGGCATCATTCACAACAACTAAATTCGTGAGAAACCATCACAGCTGAGCAGTACTGTTAAGTTATCTGTGTCTAATATTAGTAAAGAGAAAAAGCCCAATACTTCTGCACGATAACGCCACGATCATACGTGGCACAAGTGACTCTGCAGACGCTGACAGAATTGAGCTATAAAACTCGTAACCTAGTAGAATCACCCGAAAATGTTTTTCGAAAAGTTGTCGGATCCAGGACGGTAGTATTCTATGCTACCGGAATGAACAAGCTTGATTCTCGTTGGCAAAGTAAACATTCAAATTTCGATTAATTAAGTTTACTCTGAGCACAGATCTACGCGATTAAAGTTAAAGGTTAAAAATCGACATTATGATCGTATCAACTTAATACGAGAGGTGCAATATAAGATTCCATTTGTGAAAACGCTTGTGGGTAGATACTGTCTCAAAACTGAGTTCGCCTCACGTTCAGAAAGTGATAGTACGACCCCATAATCTCTCTCCGTCTATCACACCATCTTGTAAGTTGCTTAGTCATACTGCAAACTATGACTTGCCAAACTTGATATGTAAATAACTACTAATCTTATATTAGTCGAAAAAAATTCTAACAGTTTTTCACTAAGGTCATATTTACAAATTCAGGTGAGTTATGAGCTGGCTTATCAGCCCTCCAAGGGAATACGACGTTGGTTTTTGGAACACCCGGTATATATAAAGGTACTTTGTCTTAATCCACTCTCCCCTATTGTTGTTATGTTTCATGGTAATCTGGTTCAGTTCCCAACATATTCGATATTTAAAAAAATTGGACATTGAATAACGGTTTATAGATACTTCGTGTGATGCAACGGTAATTTCTAAAATTATTTATACCACGGTGTGTTTTCATCAATTGCGTTTTCACGAAAGTTTTTAAAAACAATTGCAGTGTATATCCTTTTTGTATATTGTTATATGTTCTAAAAATTTTCTGAACGTACACATGCTGTTAAAAAATTAGTTTGCTATATTGAAAAGAGTGACCTCTATGATCAAATGGTGACAGAAAACCACTTTTTTTTAACAGATTTGAGCATAATTAAAAATTTTAGTAACAAGTGAGCTTTTCATGTGAACAAGCACGTGATGCAGGGAAATCCTTAAGTCGCTACAAGACCTGCGCCCACGTGGAAATAGCAATTCGCGTTGGTTTTGCGTCATAACTGCGCAATTTGTCTGTGCGAGCAGATACTCGGTATAAATCTATAACTAATTTTACGCGAACGATGTTAAATTTATAATCGAAATTTTAAATTTTAATAAAATATCTATGACATGTTTCATTATACCGTAGCTTCCTCAGATAGTAAATGTGAAATTTCACATTTACCATCTCACGAAATTACAGTATAGTGAAATATGTCATGGACATTTTAATAAAATATGGTGGAAATTTCGAGTATAAATAGTCTAAAATTATTAAAGCACAGATTTGCAGCGAAACCATTCGGGTCTTTCCATAAAGTTCAATTGCATTGTTCCAAAGAGATATAACATAGTTTAGGAGATCTCTTGTTTTACCTACTCCTACTTTACCCCATTATTGTGACGCCATGTATCATGTAACAGTCAATATTTAAAATTCGAAAAAACAGCGCAAGCGCTCTGTTAACTGTCGCTGAGTGCCAACAACAAATAACGGGATAAAATGAAATATAAATGGTATATATCAAGATTAGATTCAGGCATCGTCTAGTGTCATACCATGTCATCGGCTTAGACTGTGAGAAGTTACTCCTATGAGCTAAAGTTGTGAGAGTGTGTCAATGTTCCCAAACTTCGAAGTGGGAAAAGTAGTAGCATGATGAAGCGTCCTAGATCAAAAAATACCCGAGATAAAACAGCCTCAAGTCCGAATCTCCAAATGTAGGTTGGTTCGCTACTTTTGTTCACGTGCCGTTTTCGTAGCGATGCAGGTATTTCCTTGTAGCGCGCTTACCGTGTCCATAAATAAATATTAGAAAAAATTGTACTTGTAACTTTACCTTCCTTAATATCCATTTTCAATCTTAAAAGATAAAAACTTACTTTTTCTCCCATATTTGAATGCGGAAATAATAATTTTAAGTATATTTTGCTTAGAAACAGAGGCAAGTTTACTTTAAAAGCAACCTGAGCTAACCAACTTGCTTTTGAGTGGCACTATTTACCACTATTTTCCTACTAGAATCTACGGGTGTAAGTAGCCTTGCTGTGGCATCCAGGCTCTGCCGCAGTCGACCATTCTTTCCTAGGATACTCGTGGGAACACTATGTCACAAAATAATAATTATACTGGTGATAATGGCAGGGTGCTGAGGAGGCGGACCCCTGTCGTACAAACAGCTACAGCACCCCCACAACAACAACAAACGACAAACGATCCAACCAACCGCCTCAGCTGAAACTACTCCCGATAGTTTTTTACCAGATCCGACATTGTAGGTGATGGAAATTGCCTTTTCCGTGCAGTTAGCTTACACTTATATGGCCACCAAAACCATCATGAAAGACTCCGAGAGGCTGCTCTAAGATATATACAACAAAACTGGTCGGAACTTAACACATTTTCATTAATTGGCGACGACGATATGAAAGACTTCAATAACTACTATAACTATATGAGGAAAAATGGCACCTATGGAACGAGCCTAGAGATACTTGCCCTCTCGGAAACCCAGAATAGCAACTTTCATATCTTCTCAAAACAACGAAGAACAAGAGATACAAAAATAACTTTTAGGGACAAGCCAACAATAATAAGCACAAGAAAACACACCGAAACTATTTACCTTCTACTAACAGGCAACCCAATGTCGGGACACTTTGAGCTTCTGACACCACAAAACACTAAAAACATCCCAAACAACAGTAGACCAATAAAAGAAGCATCGGGCGAGCGACGTAACGGTCGAGGACGTCGCGGGAAATGGCAGCTCGACCAAAACGATGAAGACCGGGCAACTGACAATGGACCTGCCAAAAGTGTTGTGCCGGCGAGTAAACCGACACCCACCAAGGCGGGAAAGTCAGGGCAACGCATGAGTTTTACTACAGGAACAAACGAACACACCATGCGTTGCTTTGATAAAAGCACAGGTCCTGACAAGCAAACCACTGAGAAGGGAATCACTCGCCGCCTAGACCCACCACCATCAATCCCAAACGCAACCGACGAAGTATTTAATCAAAAACTCCCGCAACGACAAAGAAATCCCAACAGCACAAAACCAAAATTCAAACGGCAAATAAGAATAATAGAAAACCAAATCAACAACATCAGGAGATATCTAGGACACCTTACCCAGTTTATCAACGGGAACGTGTCTAAACGAGTCACGCAGAGTATAAACAAGATCAAGTCCGGGTCTCCCGACAGAACACTGCCAGAAATCCTGGATACTCTGAAACAAAAATTATCCGTATATGCCGCAAGACTTCGCAGATACAAAGAACCAAATGAGAGGAAAGATACCAACGACCTCTTCCGAAGAAGCCAAACACAGTTCTACCGGAAAACTATGCACAGCAAACAGACAGCGGTGACCGAACCATCAAACAAACAAGAACTCGCAGATCATTGGAAAAGTATCTGGTCAGAACCCAAACTACCCAATAATAACACCCCCTGGATCAAAGCCAAAGAAGGCAAAGATAAACATGTGACAGAACAGGAAAATTCCACATTAACTACTGTGGGACCAAAGAGCATGATGAGGCGCCTGGATGCAAGAAGTTCGGAGGTAGAATGGCCCCCCGTTCGGATCTCCGGGTAGGGGCTGGTTCGGAGGCGTCGACTTGCAGACATCATAATTTTAAGATAGATTTTTGCAACATACGAGGTATAAACTCGAACATAAATTCAGTGCATCAACACCTGCAATCAGATAAACCCCATGTACTCGCTCTATGTGAAACCAAGGTCAGTCCATCGACCAGCACGGTCAACTATCTTTATCCTGGGTACGACTTCTATTCCCGATTTAGGCGTAACTTTGGAATCTGTCTTTTTGTCAGAAGTGACCTCTCTTGTCAACGAGAAGAAGCTCTGGAGCCCCCAAACTTTGATGTTATGTGGTTAAAAATAACGACTCAACAAACCACAAGGTTCATCTGTATCCTGTATCGACCACCAAGTGATACCAATTTTCGAACACTTTTCGCTTCTCTTGCAGACACCATCGATCATTTACAAAGTAACTATCCAAGTGCCGAAATTGCCATCCTGGGCGACTTTAATGTCCACAATATCAACTGGCTCAAATATTCAAATACTACCGACGAACAAGGTCGTGAAGCTGAGTCATTCTCAATCAGTTATGGCTTAACTCAGCTTATTGACGAACCAACACGGATCCCTGATCGAGACGGGGAGTTCGCCAGTCTTCTTGATCTGTTTTTTAACCACCAATCCGGAGATTTACACGGTCACCGTAAATCCGCCGTTAGGTTCTTCCGACCATAAACTGCTTTCGACATCGAGTATCCTGCCAATCAGTGACAGAGAGGCGCCTAGGCCGCGCAAGATTTGGCACTACAAATCTGCTAAATGGGAAGATCTCATGGAATACTTTCGAACTTTCCCTTGGATGGACGTTTGTTTTCGATCCGATAACCCATCTGACTGCGCCAGGGAGGTCTCCGATGTTATTTTGGCTGGTATGGAAGCTTACATCCCTTTTTCGAAGAAATGCTCCTCCAACGGCAAGCCTTGGTTCGACCGAAAATGCAAAGAAGCTGTTGCTTCTAAACATATTGCCTACCGACAATGGCGTGAAAATCCTAACACCTTAAATCGAAACATCTTTGTTCATGCCCGGAACAGATGCAAGGGAATTATCGACGAAACCAAGGAGGCACACAATCAACGAATTAGAAACAAACTTCTGGCTTGTCCCAACAATTCCAGGTCCTTTTGGGCAGTCGCTAAGGCAGTTAGTCAAAACTTTACCAAATCTACGATACCACCACTCACACGGCCAGATAATTCCATTGCAACCACACCTGTTGAGAGAGCGAACTTGTTGGCTGAACTCTTTGCTTCACATTCTACTGTCGATTTCCAAGGAAAAACACCACCTACTATTCCCATATTGCAGTCAAGGATGCCCGATGTTGTCTTCAGACAGCGCATCATAAAGCGTATTTTAATGAAGCTAGACACCAAGAAGGCTTCTGGCGCTGACGGAATACCTGCCATAGTTCTCAAAAACTGTGCAAGGGAACTAACACCAGTTTTCTGTAGACTTTTTAACCTATCCTACAGAAAGGGAATATTTCCGTCCTGCTGGAAATGTGCCACGGTTCAGCCGATACCTAAAAAAGGTAAGAAGACCTTGCCAAATAACTACCGACCAGTTGCACTGCTTTCAATAATATCGAAAGTCATGGAAAAGGTTATCAATGAGCATCTTCTAAAATATCTTGAACGATTCAATATTATTAGCGATCACCAATATGGTTTTCGTAAACATAGATCAACAGGAGATCTTCTGACTTATGTAACACATGTTTGGAACAACGCAATTGAACACTTTGGAGAATCTCGAGCGGTTGCTCTTGACATATCCAAGGCATTCGACCGTGTTTGGCACGATGGACTGTTGGCTAAGTTGCGCTCTTATGGTATGTCTGAAAGGTTCTGTTTGTGGCTCTCATGTTTCCTCAGAGAGCGTTCTTTACGAGTGGCGGTCGACGGATTTCTTTCTAACACCCTCACTATCAACGCCGGTGTGCCCCAGGGCTCCATATTGTCTCCTACTCTCTTTCTCATTTACATTAACGATCTGCTGGAAAAGACCGGGAATCCAATCTATAGCTTTGCAGATGACAGTACGCTTGTCTCTTCATTCACCTTGAACGCTCGGACATCGGCTGCTCAGGCGAATATCCGCAGACAGCAGGAGGTCGTTCAACTTAACAAAGACCTGGAAGAAATTCTATCTTGGGGTGACAGTAACCAAGTGGAATTTAACGCTACAAAAACCCAAGCGGCAGTTTTTTCTAAAAAAGTTAACGTTGCTGAACCCGACATAGTTATGTCGGGGCACTCCATTCCCCTAGCATCGTCGCTCAATTTGTTGGGCGTTGGTTTGGGAGCAAATATGTCTTGGCATGAACATGTTGCAGGCATAGCAAGGAGAGCTTCTCAAAAATTGGGAATATTATTTAGAACCAGAAAGCTTTACACCCCACAGCAACTGTTAATTCTTTACAAAGCCCAAATTCGACCAACTATGGAATACTGCTCCCACGTTTGGGGCTCCGCTCCCAAACATACACTGCATTTGTTGGATTCTGTTCAGAGAAGAGCGGTCCGTCTGATTGGGGACCCGGAATTGACCGGCGGCCTTGATTCGCTGGAACATCGAAGAACGGTTGGCGACTTGAGTCTGTTCTACAAGTATTTTCATGGAAAGTGTTCGAAGGATGTAGCCCGCTTAATTCCTCCCAAAGCGGTGCATGTTAGAAATACACGTCGCGCTGGTGCTTCGCATCCGTATGAGGTTCAGCTTGTTACTCCGCGTACGACGCTTTTCAAGCAATCTTTTATATGGAGAACGTCATCCCTTTGGAATAATTTGCCCAGCGCTGTGTTTCCCACCGAGTACAATTTACAGCGATTCAAGAACAACGTGAATCGCTTTTTCCGCACTCGTGCCGCTCCTGGAGCGCTTTAGGGACTTCCCTAAGCACGTGTGCTAGACCAATAAAAAAAAAAAAAAAAAAAAAAAAAAAATAACAAACTATTTTCATAACATCCTGTATATTTTCTGCGCCCGAACATCCTGTACAAAAGACAAAGCATAAAAACAATTTCCACTGCTTTAAAGAACTTTTATTTAGGATAAATATTTATAAAATTTTCAAAAAAACAATACAATAATTTTCGAATTTTATACAGTACGTCCACAAAGTCTTAATTTTATTTTTTGGCTTTAGGTTATGTCTACCCAGTTTTTTTAAAATAAAATGTACAAAACGAAACTATAAAAGTTTGCTAATTAGGAAAAATAAAATAAAAAACAAAACAAAATTAAACCCATACATTATTGCATTATACGAGAAATTTTTTAATCGTGGGTCTTATTTGAAGTTCAACTTTGGCTTAACTTCGGCTTCAATACTCGCTGGTGTCATGTGACTTTCGGCCGAAAATAAGCTTTTTTTGTTATAGTTTAAAATACTTTTATAAGGAAAAGTTGTGTACAAAATTTTTTAATGTTAATCTGTAGAAAACAGAAAGCTTTTTGACATTATTGCCAGTACTACTCTTTTAAACCTACATGTTGCATATAATGACCTTCTTGTAATAGAAATATAAATGATTCTTAAAAATTTGTTACAATGAAAACAATTAATGTTCCCGGTACGAAAATGATAAAATAAAAAGATTATCGCTCCGAGTTAAATATTTAATGAAGATTACGAGATAGAGAATGCTTCAATTTTATTTTGATTTAAAAAAAGAGCTGAATATTTACTATGAGCATGAGGGTGCGTTATTATTAACTTTTACAGTTTATTTTGTAAATTGAATTAATATGTATCATAAATAATATGATTACTGAATATGTCAGAGATGAAAATCAAATTTTTATATATTAAACTTTGTTGTTTTAAGTTGAAATAATTAACTAGATACATATAAGGTGTACGAATTAGTCCTTGATCTCTACCTACCAGCAACTACGGAATCTTTTTTTTTATGGGTCTAGCACACGTGTTGCAGGGAAATCCCTAAAGCGCTACAGGAGCGACACGTGTGCGGAAAAAGCGATTCACGTTGTTCTTGAATCGCTGTAGATTGTATTCGGTGGGAAACAGTACTGGACAAATTATTCCAAAGGGATGAGGTTCTCCATATAAAAGACTGCTTGAAAAGCATTGTATGAGGAGTAACAAGCTGAACCCCATACGGATGTGTGTCTATTTCAATTGGATTTTTTCTCGTTCTATAGAAATTGTAAAGTGCCATGTTTCAGCTAAAAACTTGATCCCATATGAACATAACCTAAAAAATCAGTTGTAAACGCAATTTCATTCAATGGAGGTACTGTCATCTTTTGCATATCAACTTTAAAAAAAAGCCGGTGAGTTGAATCGTACAGCTCATGTAAAAAGTGCTTCCAGTAGTCTCGGGAGGGAAATTTCAGAATGAACGTCAACGAAAAAGAGAGGAACTAAATTGTGGCCGCCGATCCTGGCCAGACCGTCATTTCTGATCTTTACCAATAACAATTGAACCAGACGAGTGACGCACTTAAAGAAAGAAGGTCGTTTACTGGCAGTGGAAGAAGGACGGTGATACTGCTACAGGATCACAACCAGTCCTACACAGCACAACCCGGGAAACCATTTTATATTTGGGCTGAAAAATTTTCTCTCCTGCGACGTATTTTTCAGACTTGACCCTTTCGGATGTTTATCTATTCCTACAACACCACCTGGAATCTCAGTATAAGTCAGTTGAACAAGCCGAAGAAGCCGTGATGACTGCTTCACATAAAAAGCAATTTTTTCGATATGTGTGAGAGAAGGCAAAAAGAACCCCGCACCCATCTTATGGGATATGTCTCCATGGACATAACATGATTCTATTAATGGTATTTATGAGTGACTGAATGGCTTGCATGCGTGAATATGTATCCGCAGGAACGAGGGTATTCTTGTCGGCATTTGATAAACATGATTAACTATGCCTGTCCACTGTGGGTCAAAAAGAACGAGAGAGGGGAGAGGGAGCATAGATAGATAGAGAACGACGAGGACTACGACATATCCAAAAATTAGCTAAATCCACAGAAAGACATATTCCCATAATATTGTTGCAGCTTTCTTTGAAGATTAAATTTGAATTAGTTTTTTTATAAATAAATGTCAAAAGTGTTGTATAAAGGCCGTCATTTAATTTGTACACCTAATAATTCGAATTGGTGATATTTTTATTTATTCTTAATATCAATTTAGTAGGGAAAATATAAATTTGATTTAAATTACGCCAACTTTTCATCAAATGTAACAAAATTTTATGTATTATTCTTATTGCCATTAAAAAATAAGTTATTAAAAGCAACATTTAGATTTATGAAGGTAAAAGTTACCGTGACGTTATCGATAAAAAATTGTCGGTAACTTGGAGGTAAGATAACGTAAAAATTGACAGCTAAGTTGGCAATAGAAGAACTTTTCTTCATAAAACTTTTCAAAATTTTAACAATTAAAATCTGCCAGGTAACGGCAGTGTCATGGCTACCACCCCGTAAGCTATTTTTCGTTTTTATTTTAGCAAAGGCCAAGGCCATGACTATATCTGCCATTACTTGCATTAATAAATATACTAATAATGAAAGTCACGTTATGATAGTTTCCCTATCCTTTAAACTTATCAAATCCGAATGGTTCCAAAAAAGAAACGAAATTATAAATATGTACATGATACAAAATATCTTCATAACTACAACACTGATATATTTAGCGTCACGGATTAAGAAATCATCATAAGGGAACATGTTCAATTTTTCTTTTTTTTTTAGTTGTTTGTTTTACATGTTACTTGTACTCATTAAACGAAGTTACTTCACTAAATACTGGCTACATAAAATTTTTTAAAAATTTAAAAGAACTAGCCTAAAATTGTAAGAAATTGTATTTAGTCGGGCCGAGATAAATTGTATAAAAATAAACTCCTAATGAATACACTACGCACTACGGTATTATTGCTACTTTTAATTCCTAAAAGGCTAATTTTAATTTGATATCACAGCCACCCAAAAAAAAATGTCATTACCACGAGCCAAAATACATGGATCTGATGTATTTTTCGACGCTGAATTTGAATCTGTAGTTAAAAAAAAGATTTATCGTGTCATTTTTTTTTTGGCCAAAAACATACCTTGAAATGGGATAAAACTATAGTAATAATGTAATGACTCTTAATGAAGTGTGAAAGATGGTAGATATTTTATAGTCCAGTGAAAAGAATATGCATTCAAACCACAGCAAGCTATTTCTATTAATAAAACCAAAATCTACCTTTATAGGGGTGAAAAATACCCCTAAAACTCAAACAACGCAGGTGAGTTTAAATAACATGTACAAAGGACAAATTCTTCTGGATGTTCGGACAAAATATATGAATCTGGTGTGACCAGACATTACTCTTAAAGGGTTGAGACTCACCCTTATAGAGTGTAAAAACCACCCCCACCTACGGAGGTACCTCATAAGTTTCAATAAGGACGGAAAAAGTTCAGGCTTTTGTAATTTTAGGCAGGCTGAACAAATATGAAATAGATTCGCTTGTAGCATCGATACACGAGTATAAACTACCCTTAGAAGGTGGTAGAAACTACCCCTACGTTCTCATCATGCACATAGATGTTACTGAAATTCCTAATAATGTTGAAAATCATCCCCAGGAGGAGGAGGGGAATTACCCCCTGGAATTGATGGACCGTAGAAGTTCTACCATCTGAGAAAAAAATACAGGCTGTATTTCTCCATCCTGCCTGAGACTACGAAAGGTGGTTCGTGGTAACGAACTTTTTTTTTTGTGTGGCTGTGTAGTTAGCTAAAAGCCAAAAGTAAAGACCTGATAGGGAATTCAGTGATCTATTAAAATAATAGCGAAATGTAGGTTTATTCCAGTCAAAACTTTAAAACACTTTAAAAGGGCAACAGCTCCCTTATTATTCAAGTTATACAGGGTGACCCATATTTATGGAATAATGATTCCACAGCATTTAATAATCAGTGTATCAAAAAAATATTTAAATAAAAGTTATAGGGTTTTATACGGCGTACATGCTGACGTTGACAATAAAATGTTTTGAACTGTCAATTCGAAGAAATTACGCCATCTTAGATTTTTTTAAATGGAACATGCTGACGTGAACCTGTATATTATTTTATTTTTGAGTTCTACTAAAAATTCTAGATATTATTTGTCTAACATACCATATGTCTAAATTGAACTGTTTTGGAATTATTGATATTTAAAATTAGGGAGATCAAATTAAAAAAAAAAAATTAAGCTGGCTTGTGTCAAACATTTACTGTCAGGTAACGACTTAACACGTCAAAAAATGATTCACTGACGAAAACGTTTCTTGATACATTTTGTGAAACGGCAATTTGAGCGTAATATCATAACGGTACATTTAACAGAAACTGAAAGAATCACTTTGTTAGTGATGGTTGGTACCTTTACTTATGTTGTGGTCTAGGCAAAGCTGACGAATGGATGTATGGGGATTTTATGTAATTTCCAATAAACCATCTAACTTTTTATCATCGCTTGTTTTAACTTTTGGAGGACCAGATTAAGAACGATCCTTAACATAACCTGATTGTTTAAATCGTTTTAATGTTTTGCTAACTACGGATTGGGTAATAGGTTCTCGATTCGGATATTCTGCGTTAAAAAGCTCACACACCTCCTGTTGTGTTCTTTTACGGTCTCCGTAACCAACCATCATTAACAGAGTGATTCTTTCAGTTTATGTTAAATGTACCATTATGATATTACGCTTAAATAGTAGTTTCACAAAATGCAGCAATAAACGTTTTCGTCAATAAACCATTTTTTGACGCGTTAAGTCGTTACCAGATAGTAAATGTTTGACACGAGCCAGCTTAATTTTTTTTTTATTATTTGATCTCTTTAATTTCAAATAGCAATAATTCCAAAACAGTTCAATTTAGACATGTGGTATGTTAGACGAATAATATCTAGAATTTTTAGTAGAACTCGAAAATAAAATAATATACAGGGTTTTTCATTTAAAAAATTTAGGATGGCGTACTTTCTTCTAACTGACAGTTCAAAACATTTTATTGTCAACGTCAGCATGTGCGCCGTATAATTTTTACTTAAAAATAAATGTTGGGGAAACATTATTCCATGCATATGGGGCACCCTGTATATAGGCTATATTTAACGAAGTAACGAACTGACTGTAGTGAGTAGTATTATCTGGTAAAATATTAAGTATAAAGAATATCTTACGATGTTTAATTATCTGCTCCTAAATTTTTAATTAGGTGTAAAGCTCTTCTGATGTAATCAATGACGTATTAAAGTAAAAATTACCATTTCAGTTTAAGATTTGTCTCATTATAATTGAAATGTAAAACCAAGATATAAATAAAATACAATAAAATATATCGACAAAAATCTAAATAAGATTTAGTCTAAAACATGCTTAAAACAAATTAGTGACAACATGAATGACACAAAAGACGTGAAGAAGGTACATGTTGTGAAAAGAAAAAAAATGGGCTAGAACACTCAAATTACAGAAAAAATATGAATATTTTATAATCTTTTGTGTTTTCGATTCTGTCGACATATATGTAATTAAATATCACAGCAATTTTATTTTTTTCACTTGAATGTTCTACAAAAACAAAGCAAAAATAAACGACATGACAGCAAACAAAAGGCTTAACACAGCTACTATATCTATGGAAGCCAACTGATGCGCACATGCAAGGCCATATGAGCACGCCACTGCCACCTTGGTGGGATCATGATACCAGGAGTCCCCTGGTTTCTTAGAGCTACAGTCTATATCATCGCTCCTTTTGCTACATTCTGCTACGGGATCTGATTTAGAAGTGCTCGCTCGAGAATGATGGCTAGTGTTTGGTCGAGAAGCATCGCTAGTGCTCGGTCGTGATAAATCACTGGTGCTCGAATGTACTGAGCTGCTAGTAGAACTCCTGCTCAGCTCTAGAATCATATTCGAGCTCTTTGGCACTGAATTTTTATCATTCAAGCACTTCCTCGAAGTTTCCATTACTAATTTAGGGCTTTTTAGGCTTTCAAGAGGATCCAACCAAGCACTATCACAGGTCGAATGTTCAGAATCGCTTTGTCTTAATGTAAAGTCTATGTTAGACGTGAAAACTTGGGGGTTAGTGTTACTAAGGATATGTTTTCTAAGGCAAGCTTCACACACTCGCTCACCTTCATCGGCGTTCGTCGGATTTTCGCTCGGAGAGTTGTCGAGGTTGTCGTAAATGGAGTCGGTTTTCTTGCCTTTCTTTTTGGAGTCGAACTTGGGCACTTTGATTTCGTCTATGTTGTTTGTCAGCTCCTGGAAGGTGGCCACTATTTCCGCTTTGCGTTCTTCGAATGGGGATTGACACTTTCTGAATTCTTCCTTTTCTACCGCGTTTTCTATTAAAGAAACGTCAATTTTATCCTCATCTGAATCGATATTTTCATAATCAGGCTCATTATCCTCTTTCTTTTCCACAGAACTTTCTTTAGAAGGCGGAAAACAAGACTGGATAACATTAGCAGATTCTTTAGGTAGGGAATGTATTTTTATGTCTTCAGTCACTTCAAAAGGAGCTTTACTATATTCCACAAGTTGACTACTGTCTACTACTGCCTTCAAAAGCTTTTGACAAGGCCGAAGATCTGCAGGCTTGATTTCATCCTTATTAGTCAGGATCTTATTCTCAAATTTCTTATCTTTGCTTCTTTTATCTTCCAACTCTTTTAATTCTTTAGTGATCCTTTCGGTAGTAACTTTGGCTTCTTCGGCTAGCGCATTTAATAAGTCATCTAAAGAAGAGTTATTTGAAACATTTTGCTCCAATGAAGACTTAGGAATAGGTGTAGATTCTTTGGTTGGTGATCTAGGTAATTTCCTCTCTGGTGTCATGCCTTTTGGTGGTCTAGGAGACCATAAACTAGAATTTTGACTATTGTCGGAACTCTTCAGACCATTAAGGAATTTCCGCCTGCTTTCTTTAAACGAATCGCCATTAGTGTATGGTGTTTTAACATCAGTATCGCTCATAAAGCCTTTCCGAGTATTGCTAATAACTTTACCTTTTTCCTGTAGTACCTTTCTCGCTATTTCCATTGCATCAGCAATGTCTGTTAAAGTTTTGCTCTTAAACTCATTTTCAACGTCTTCGTCACTGTCTCTAATATCTTTGCCAAGAATATTTCCTATGTTGGCAGACAATGACCTTACAGCTCGTCTTTTCTTTAGATAATTGAGATCTAACTTCTTGTCTTGAGGGTACACGTTATTTTTGACATCAGTTACAGGCGGTAGTACAGGCTCTTTATTCGAATCTTTTCTTAAATTTCTAAAAGCCAAATCATCTTTGACAATATCAGGTATTTTCTTTGGTATATGATTTGGAGTGTAGATGATATTGTCAGACACTGCGTGAAGATAGTCACTATTTGGCGCCGGTGCAACAGGTCCTAAAGGAATGCCAAATGGAGGTTGAGGCTCTACAGTTTTTGGACTAGCATTTGCGTGCATAACATTTCGATACATAACATCATCAAATTTAAGATTAGGTTCTTTGCTGCTTTTATTATATATTTTCAGTTCTCCCTCGCTGTCATAAGCATTATGAACTGGAGAAGCCAACAGATAGCTTACTCTTGAAATTACTGATTGTGGATCACATATAGTAGCTGCTTTTTCTTTTGCAAGTTTACGATTATACATGTCATCTTCTTTGGTATCTGGTATTTTGCCTTTCTTAAGCACCTTTTTTCTTCGTGGCGAATCTACCTGATCGAAGGGCTCATAACTGAAACTAGAATCACTTAAAGCTCCTCTACTGCCACCGTAGCTACTGTAAGTATGCTTCTTTTTTTCTTCAGCTTTTTGCATCAACTTTTCGTTCTCTCTTTGCTCAGCTCTATCTAGCAAATTCTCATCGCCCAACCGAAGGCTGTTATAAATTGCTTCTAGTTCGTCTAAGGCTTCCTCCAAATTGGAAGATTTTCTCTTACTGTCATCTTTACTAGTGCTAGTTAAGTTAGTACTACCAAGCCGAGGAGATTCTGATTTTACTTGAGAATATTGTAACTCTTTTACGGTTGGAGACACAGGCTTAAAAGGACTGGAGTTGCGAGGAGGCTCTAGTTTGTTAGAGTCAGTTGGCTGAGGACTTGGGAAGAAAACTTGAGTTTGAATATGAGTTTGACTAGTGAACATTTGAGGACTATTCGAGACTGGTTTGAGAGTTGGTGTTTTTGGACAAGCCCTATCAACACTCTCCTCGATTTTCTTCCAGAAATCTAGGGCTTTCTGAGTCGGAGAGTCTTTTCTCGGTTCTAATTTCGGATTACTCTGAATAACTATTGGTTTCCTACTTCGAGGTTTCTTATCAGTCAGGTAATTAAAACTATCAATTGTTTGGCGTTCATTTCTTTTCGTAATATACCTGGGCTTTGGTTCAGGCGTAGTAGATGCAGGTCTAATGGTATTTTGAATCTGAAATGGATCATTTGGTATGTGAACTTCAGAGGTGGATTTATAACTTGGATTGAAATTAAAAGACTTTGGTTTTGGCTGTAAAAATTTTGAAGTATTGGTCTGAACATGGAACGATTTGGCCTTGGGTTGGCTAGAATTATTTTCGAAATAACACGTATTAGGTCTACCATTCTCAGAATAATAAGGCATAACCATTCTATTTGGATCTCTAGGTGGCGGCTGAGGCGGTTGCCTAGCACTATTCACTTGTGATGAATCTATTAAACTAAAGTTTCTATAACCTCGCGTGTGAGGTCTGAAAATAGGAAACTGTACATGAAGTACATTATTGTCTTCAATAGATGGAGCTTTGTGAATATTTGCATCGCATGAAAAGCTTCTTTGGGAGTTTAAACTTTTATCTAACTCTAGACTACTGTTTTTATTAATAGAACTGTTATACTCATTCATAGATAAAGGAGGTTTATAAGAAGGGTTGCTAGTAGAATTACTGACTCTGTATTTTCCATAAAACACCGTGGCTTGGAGGTATAGTACTTAAACCTGACATATTTGAAGCTTGAGAAGAACTTATACTTGCAGGGTAAGGTCTTGTACTTGGCGGTAAGGCGGAGGGACTTCTACTGGGTGATCTGTTGTCGTCTGCATCAGATTTTGATAGTCTCAGATAGTTATGTGGGTTTTCGCCATCTTTTGAGTGTCTTTTGAGGTACCTCTCCGTCCTGGCCGCTCGAGATTTCCTATTGTTGTGACTAGATTCAAGTTGGCAGTTAAGACTCTCATCACTTCTTATTTTAAGTGATGAATTCGACCTCAAAGAGGAATCTTCATCGGAACTACTATCATTTCCTAGAGTTGTTCTCCTGGCAGCTGCTCTAGCTTTTATTAAACCTTTACCCTTCTTTTTGGAGATGCTATCGCCGGAACCTACAGAACCCGCGCTAGCCACTGAGTTATTTAAATTAGTAAAAGAATTGCTAGTGCTATGGGACTGAGGAGCGTTTTGTGGAGGTATAGGAAGAGATCTTCCGATGTAATTAGAGAAACCACCCGAAGGATCTGAAAGAATACCCGTATCTTCATGATGGTTATACCCATTATAACTTTGAGGGGTTTTTGGAAGAACTATGTGGTCAAACCCGCCCACAGTCTTCGGTTTTCGCTTTTTACCATCACTTTTTCTACGCCTTCTTCCCAAGAAACCCTTCTTCTGATCTTCTTCGCTGCTGCTATCGCTATCTTCTTTCTTTTTTCTTCTAAACAAGCTTCCAATTGACCATTTCTTTTCCTTTTTGGCAGTTTTTTCTGGAAAATCATAGCGGTACCCTAACGTCGTCCTCTTTTGAAATGTGGGGGAGGGATAGAATTCTTGCGGGCTTCTATAAACTGAGATTTCTTCTGTACTGTTCATGGTGGTAAGACGGGGGACATCTTGGTCTTTTATTCGAATATTGGTTTGGGATGACCACAGGCGTGGTCGGCTGCTCACAGTCTGAAAATAATAATAAGAAAATGTATTAATTATAGATTATTAAGATGGTAGTATTATTTTTATAAAATAAACAATTGCGATCACAGGGTAATATTTCGACTAAAATATTGAAGCATGAAGAAGTTGTAGGAATGTGGATGGTTATACACAAAATGTAGTTAAAGATCAGTACGGAAATCTGAAAACAATCTCTACATTCTTGTACAGTACAGTACTTGGAGGCCAAACAGGTGATAATATATAGTGTTTCTTAAAGTTATCAACAAGAAACGTTTTGGATTATTAAGCCTAGATTGTGATGATATATAGCCGTTGTTTTAGCAGAAAAATTATAGCATTTTCATTTATATTTAAGGTTTATTATACCATTTTATTCTTTAGAGCCTTCTATATATGTAAATAACAGAGCATTCGGAATATTTTCTGATGTACTAATTAAAACATTGCTTTGTTAGTAATGTCACACCTTGGGGGAATGTTGAGATTTATTTGAAGAAATTGAATTGAACTTACACATACTTTTACATTGCGAGTGGTTATCTTCAAATAATTGGTTGTGTGTTTTAACTGATTGTTTAAAATTTAGTTTAAATAGATTGCTATTTATAGGCTAATAATGAAAAATACCTCTTACGAGATGCAATAGTGGTTTATGGGCTTCAACTATATATATGTAAGGACTGCTTTGTAAATTTTAATTTGGTTTTCGTACTCGTGAATTCGTGAGTAAAATTAACGTAGATCCAATCCAAAATTAAAATTGTGATTTGTGTCGCATATAATATAATTAACTTTAATCAGTGATAAAAAAAAGTTCTAATCCTGAAGAAGTGCAACTCGAAACCCTCCGCGTTTGCGCTGCAGATCCTCAAAAATTTCATCTTATTGCAAAAGAAGTAAAATCTAATAAATGGATTGTAAAACTCCTGTATATGTATATTTTATATATATATATATATATATATATATATATATATATATATATATATATATATATATATATATATATAACCTAAGAAGAATCTCGACCGTAATATAAGTAAGTTATCTGGAAGAAATTTCAGGACAGCGGTCTATTATTAATAATTTATTTAAAAACTCATTTGTTGTTTATTCTCAATATTTCGCAGACCTATTTTCGGCTTCTTCAGGCGTCAACTACAATGAAATTCATAGATCAGCCAACGAAACCGTCTTCTATATAACTAAAATTACTTACCAACTAGAGTTAAAAGGTCTTAAACTGAATATATTCTAATACAAAATACATAATCTAACAAAGAAGAAACAAACTCGCTTCACCAAACACTGACATGGGACTAAAAAACTGCTAGATAAGTCTATTGATTCATATTCACTACAGTGGTAAAGAATTTAAAACAAATGTTATAAACACATGCCAATCATGAACAACAATCTCAAATTAGGAGGATAGAATGTTAGAAGAACAATATATATTACTTAATTTACTAGTGTCAGTCCTATAATTCATGGAATGTTTGTCCCTTTATATATTGCTCATCGCAAGGAACAAGCGCTTTTTATAATTTGATTGTTGCTCTAATATTTCACCATTAACGAAATCAAATTTATGCTCTGTCCTTAACTGGTGGTCTACGACAGCACAAGTGATTGCTTAAGGAAGAAAAGATCAGTCCATGATATGGTGTTAGATGATCGACGAGTTAAAGGGCGTGAAATAGCTGAGACAATAAGCATCTTAAAAGTACGAGTTGCAAATATTTTGCGTGAAGAATCACATTGGAAAAAGTTTTGTGCAAGATGGGTGCCGGATTTGCTGACAACTGACCAAAAATGCATTCGCATGCGTACTTCGCAAGCGTGTTTGCGTGGTTTCAAACAAAATAAAATATATTTCAAGCGTCGTTTCATAACTGTTGCTGAAACTTGGATCCACCACTATACGCCAGAGCGAAAAGAACAGCCGAAACAATAGACTGAAGCCGGTGGAAATGCACCAAAGAAGGCAAAGACGGTTCCATTAGCAGGGAAGGTTATGGCAATAGTTCTTTAGGATTAAAAAGGTGTTTTGTTGAACAATTATCTTAAGAAAGGAAAAAAAAATAACTCTAAATATTACTGTAATCTTTTGGTTTAGGTGGATTAAAAAATTCGTGAGAAAAGGCCTGTTTTAAAGAAGAAAATAATAATTTCTCGTCAAGACAACGTAAGTGTTTACACAAGTGTTTTTACGATGGCAAAATTCAACGAATTAAAGGACTAATTGCTTGAACATCTAGCGTATTTACCAGATTTGGTTTCCTTTGGCTATTTCATTCCAACCCTGAAAAAATTCCTGGCTGGAAAGCGATTTACATCAAATCACGAAGCTATTGAAGCCGTGGATGGATATTTTGCAGACTTTCGGGAATCACACTTTAATGATGGTATTAAAATATTGGAAAAATAAATGTATTGAAGTTTCAGGAGATTATATTAAAAAATAACAGGTCAAGTGCAAGTTAAACTTGCGTAATTAGTGTTCCGTACGTTGCGCTGGCCGCAAACTTTTTTCCGACTTGATTCACTCTTATCGTCACTAACCCTCCATGTCCCGTTCTTTACGATGTAGTCCACCGTTCTCCTTGGCATCCGCATATCACTCGCGATCAGAACTCGATTTTCAACGGAAACTTCTTTCGTTTTTGGCATTTTCACAAAACAATTGAGTCTGTATCAATGACAAAGTACTGTTTGCGAATGGTTAGTTTCCAAAAGGGCAATGGTATTTATAGCATAGTTTTTATCATTCAATGTTACTAGGAAATTCCATAATCCTTAGAAACTTGAAATGAGCTCTTACTTCAACTGGAATTCTCAAAAATCGCCTCAAAACGATTATCATGCAAAACTTGGAAATTTGTTCTAATTGGTTTTTAATTTGTGATTTCACGAAAAAGGCTTATTATAATTTTATGATGGACACTTGTTAGGAACAATTAAATTTATCTAATATAATAAAAGGGTTTAATAAGGCATTCAATTTTGGCAGTTAAATTGAAATTTCTAGGTGGACAAATACTTTCTGACGGTAGTGTATATATATTATTCTCTAACAATCTTATAGAATAGCAAATATACAAGGGTAAAACATACCCTAGAAAATTTTGAAATTAACCAGACTACGAAGGAAAGACCCAAAGGTCTAAAAGATAAAAAAAAATAAAGAAGAAAATTCTGAAGTGTACAGAAATAAATAGAACAATGGAGGTCCGGGACATGGACCTGGTGAAAAGAGTTAAAAATAGTACAAAAGCTTATAGAAACCAAAAAATCCAAAATGAACTACCAAATAAGAAAATATAGCTATCAAGTGATCAAAGCAACTGTATGTCCTCTTGGCGAACGCATCTGATAAGTGCCTCATAATGGATGATCAATCGTATATTTAATACGTTTACTACCGTTACAGTTCTACAGTGTAGTAGGTAAGGAGAATGTTATAGATAATGTTAAACGAATTACTGTAAAAAATGTATGTATAATCCTCGAGGTAAACTACTCTTTGGGAAAGAAATAATTAATAGCGAAATTTACATGACTGAATCTCGGTTATTTATTAGCCGATTTTGATCAAACTTGAATACACACAGACATATATATATATATATATATATATATATATATATATATATATATATATATATATATATATATATATATATATAAATATATATATATATATATATATATATATATAATATATATATATAGTATATATATATTATATATATAATAGGATATATATATATATGTATATATATAGCAATAGAAACTAGTAGATTTTTAAAAATAGGATGACTGTTTTATAAATTCCTACTTGAACAGATGTTTATTAGGACATTGTTTTTCTCAAATTACCCAAATAACCTAATGTAGGCGAAAAACAAAATAATCCAGTTACGAAAATAATACTAACGGAAATATCTGGGAATGTTTGCCAAAATGTTGTTTATTAGCTATTTTTTTGTACTGATTTTTCAAAAACATATATAAAAATTTGAGGTGAATAGCGTGCCAGATATAATATAGTTACGATCGGGATGTTTTAAATTCTTTGAGATGGTGTTATTAAGGTCAATGTCATGTGCTATTTTATTTTAACTGGGTAACCTGGTTATGCCATTTTCCATAACAGAAATAAATAAATTATTGACAGATCGCCGTATTAAAAAAAATCAATTTTTAAGTCAATTCCTATATTTATCGGTATAAACTCTTAAACGTTCTAACAGGCTCTAGAAAGATTGTATATATATATATATATATATATATATATATATATATATATATATATATATATTATATATATATATATATATATATATATATATATATATATATATATATATATATATATATATATATATATATATATATATGTATATATATATATATATATATATATATATATATATATATATATATATATATATATATATATATATGTATATATATATATATATATATATATATATATATATATATATATATATATATATATATATGTATGTATATATATATATATATATATATATATATATATATATATATATATATATATATATATATGTATATATATATATATATATATATATATATATATATATATATATATATATATATATATATATATATATATATATATATATATGTATATATATATATATATATATATATATATATATATATATATATATATATATATATATATATATATATATACACAGAGTGCGGCGCTTAAATCCGGACGAATATAAATTTGAATTTTCCGCCATATAGTACTTCCGCTATAGGTCGTTGTTGACGTTCGCGAAAGCCACATACTTCTAGTAAACAGTCATAACCTTGAAATGACTGAGCCATTGCGAACAAGTGTGGAGGACAACTGAAGAGCCGCGATTATCGAAAGTCTTCACGCTGGACGTTCGGCGACTGAAGTAATTCGCTTCTTTGGGTATCGGAGACAAACTGTGTACGACATGAGATGTGTATGTGTATTAACGGTGCACCGTCACACACGAACCGTTTAGTCAAAAATTGGTTTTCGGATAACGTGTACATGTTCTGGTCTAAAGAGTTCTGGCTCCCTAATAGCCCGGATTTGAACCCCCTCCGCTACTATGGTGGGAGCGTAATCGAAAGAGTTACTAACGAGTCCAGACACTTTAATGTGGCATGTTTACCCAGCGCTATCCAAGCAGCATTTATCAATATGGACAGCTCTGCTTTAAAAGAGCGTGCCAGCGCTTCAGGCTAAAAATGGAGGCGGTTATTGCGGCCTAAGAGAGGTTACATCGAATAATTCCACTCTGGATAGGTCACACAATTGATATGCAAAAGGTTTTTTTTCATTTTAATTTTTTTGGCGAATAAAATTTTCTTTTAAAAAAAATGTTTAATTTGTTCGGATTTAAGCGACGCACCCTGTATATATATATATATATATATATATATATATATATATATATATATATATATATATATAATATAAATATATGGTGGCAGCACAGAAAATATAGCTATTGCTACAGGCAAATACCTAGAATAAAATGTCGCCGCAAAACGAAGCCGGTTTGCTACCAGTGGCACTATATAATAAAACTTATACTTCGGTGGCATATCAAAGAGAAACTAGATAAGGAACATTTTAACGTACCTGCGGTAGCCAGTCGTTTTTATTTTGTAGCAACGTTTTGTTCCACGTGTTTGTCTGTAGCGAAATCTATATTTTCTGTGGTAACAGTAAAGAGACACCTTAAAAACCATAGACTCATACGTGATGGCTGTAATATTGTCATAATTAAAATGAAAAATTTTGTTGTATTGTGCTATATCAGTTTACAAGAACGGTTTACTTTTCATTAAAAATAACCGGTCAAGTCCAAGTTGAACCTGCGCAATTAGTGTTCCGTACATTGATTGCTTTTAAAATAAAAAATGTTGTAACAGAAGTATAAAACTTCTTCACACACACCCAAATGAGTTTTCAACAAAGTTTGTTTCCAATCTTTACTGAAAAGTGATGACCTTGAAATTTCTGTTTTTTTTTATATACCAGAAAAATTATTAAAGTTAATGCACTCGTGATAATTTTTGTTCAATCTATGTGGAGAATATTCCAGAATTTTTTCAAAATTTTTTGACAAGTACTTTTCGAGATATGGCGGGTGGGCGATTTTTCGCGATATTTTAAAAATAATATAAAGAAAAGTGCGCCCAGTATTACATTATATATATATATATATATATATATATATATATATATATATATATATATATATATATATATATATATATATATATATATTTTACTCGTGTTTTCACAAGCTTTCATTTGACACCACACTCGATTACCTAGTAAAAAATTTTTTTTGTTTCACTTCCGATTTCACACCCCAAAACTAACCCCTTAAGTCAAAATTTAACTTTCAAAACTACATGGCTTTGATGAGGCCATCAATTCCTATATTATTACCAAATTTCAACTTTCTATGACGAATAGTTTCGGAGAAAATCGGGTGTGACAGACAGACGGAGAGACAGACAGACACCGAAGTCATCTTATAAGTGTTCCGTACGGAACACTAAAAATATCCGATAGTGCAGAAGAAAACAATACTTGGATTTTTTAGTGTTTTAAAGAAAATTATTTGGTAACAACAGTAACATTCACAAATGTCGCTTAGCACAATTAAAACATTTTGGTTAATAAATATTTAACTTTTATTATACTTGCATTAAGGACACAACGACGTAATATAAAAAGATGCGGGATATAATTTTTTATCACCAACATCTAAAACTCAGGTTAAAGGTTTTGAAATATAGTCGGGACAACACACAAATAAAATGTCTATAGAGCAGAAAATAAAAATATTTTTCACCCGAAATACGTATTATATATTTTTAAGATTACAAAATGGTAAAACTTATAACTATTTAAGCCGTAGGACTGCCAACACACGTAAACTGCTACCACAAAGCCAGCAGTGTCTTAAGTTCGGCGGCACGAGCTTAAGACTCTTCAGATATTACCCGTTAAATTTAAGAAAAATTAAGTACCCATCATTTTATATGTTTCTTAAAAATACTTCGTTGGAACAGTACCAGGTGTACAAGTATGAAATGCGGATTTTTTTTCTAAAAAAACATGTTAAATTCGGAAGAATGATAAAAAGTGCTTTATTCAAAATATGATCCATCGCTTATTATACATTTTTCCCATCTTTCGGACAATTTGTGAATACCACGCCAGTAAAAATCTTCCCCTTTTGCTGCGAACCACTCATCGAGTCATTTTTTCACATCTTTGTACGAACCAAAGCGCGGCTCAGCAAGTGCGTGACCCATCGATGCAAACAAGTGGTAATCGAAAGGAGCCAAGTTTGGTGAGTAAGCTGCATGGGGTAGAACTTCCCAGCTGAGTGCTTCCAACGTGTCGCGAACTAGTTTTGCCGTATGTGATGGAGCATTGTCATGAAGAAAAATGACTCTGTGTTGCCTCTTTCGGTATTCTTGCCCTTTTTCAAGCAGCGAACGATTCAAATCGGTCAATTGTTGTTGGTAACGTTTAGTACTAACCGTTTCCCCAGGTTTTAACAACTCATAATAGACTACGCCCCTCTGGTCCTACCCAACACAGAGCATCGTCTTTCTGCCAAAGCGATTCGGTCTTGGGTCGATGTGGATGGTGCGCCTGGGTCAACCCATAATTTTTTTCCGCTTGGGATTCTCAAAATAAATCCACTTTTCATCCCCTGTAACTATACGATGCAAAAACGACTTCCTTTTGTACCGAGCGAGCAAAATGTCACACGTGTTTTTGCGCTTTTCCATTTCCCTGTCGTTCAACTCATGTGGTACCCATCTACCGGTCTTCTGAATCTTTCCCATCTCTTATAGCCGATTGGAAACAGCTTGTTGACTAACGCCCAATTGCTCGGCGAGTTGTTTTTGTGTTTGCGAATCATCTTCGACATGCAATGCTTGTAATTCCACATCTTCGTATTTTTTGGCGGTTTTCCACGTTCCTTGTCTGCAACATCGAAGTCACCACTTTTGAAACGCCGAAACCATCGTTCACACGTATCTTGCGATGGAGCATGTTCACTAGAGTGACCGGATCTCATAGAGGGGGAAAAAAAATGTCGGAATCTTGTTCGTCTGGACCCCACAAAACGATTCCCCTTTCCAGATATTGAGATAGCCGAAATTTGAGCTCGATTAAACGACGTTAACCCGTGCCGCTCGTCGCTCAAAGTTTGAAAAAATCCAAATTTTTGGCCAAAAAGCTGACATATGGAGCCATAACTCCAGAACGGTAAATAATAGAAACACGCTTAATATCTCAAAAGAAACCTAATGTTGTTCTTCAAAATTTATATTCTATACATAATTGTTGTTATTTTAAGTCAAACCGAGTTACAACAGCCTTTAGCCCCAAAAACGTGACCTAGTACCACTAGGAGCATACTTCGTATATTTTGTTAAGTGATAAATTTTGCTTTTTTTTGGTATATTTTTGAGTTTAAAGTAGAAATATAAAAAAAAACAAGTAATACTGATAAGTCTAATGACATTTTTTATTTTAAAATATAAAAATTTGGTATATAATACATACAAAACAGACACAGAAAAGATACAGACATAGTACCTACATGAGTTGATAATTTTACATAGTTATCTAATCTATTCTAGAGCTTTTGTTAAAGTAGTTTTTGAAACGTCAGGATATAATGCTCGGCATTTACTTACAACTTGCAGGACATATTGCTTTTGGTCTTCATCTTTTGTCAGAAGGTCGTTAAAGTCGGTTATTAATTTAACACCACGCTCAGCCATATCATTAACTACTTTTAATGTTTTGACAATTTTCAATCCTTCTTGGAAGTCACTATTTTGAGGCCAGGTGTTTGAATGTTGTCTTAGGAAATCTGTTTTTATATTAAATTGGTCAAAGAATGTAAACGTTTTTTGGTAAGTAAATTTACCAATCCTCCATCAACTACCTCTTTTAAGTTTTCTTTCCTAACTTTTGGATTTACAACCCTAGCGTGCTGTGATGGTTCATCTGTGCTACTGAGCAAATTATTAGCCATTAACAACTTTTCATCGTCTGTAATGGTGGGATCAAAAAACGATAATCCCACCAACTTTGCATTCAAATACCACAAATGGTTCGAAAATTTGGTCAGGGCTATTTCTGCAATGTCGTCACATTCTTTATAGTCTAACAGACTATGCAAAATACCTAAATCTTGCTTTGGTGCAAGATGAGCTTTTGGAGCATTGAACCAAGCTTTACAATAAATTTTAACTAGGAAAACAGAAATGGCACGCACAGAACTTTCTTCTTCTTTAGACATCTTAAATTGACGACGAAAAATGAACATTTTAAAACAGTAAATAGCCTTTGCCATCCACCTAGCGTGATGAATGGCTCCTGGAGTTCTAAAACCCATAACATTGCCGTCTAGTGATCCAACAAATACGAGAACCAACTGCAATAGCTCCTTGTAGTCATCTCTGGGGTGGCTCTCAGTTAATTTGTCTCGAATTCAGCAGTAACATTTGCAATTACTTCTGGAGTTAGCTGCTTTTGTATTAGATTGTCACTGATACCTGTGTCGTATTTTCCTTTGTCTATCTTGGGCCACGCAGTGAGGAATCTCTTGAAAATGTCTGGATGAGGTCCAGTGGTTGATCCCATTTTTGTGTCGAATACGCCTCTTAACAGAATTTCCAAGATATGGTGACGGCAAGCTAGGTATAACAATTCTCTTCTTAACATTTGCTCCAATATGACGCATGCTCCTTTGAGTTTTCCCGTGTTGGATGCTGTAGTGTCGAAGCACATCGCCTTGACGGTGTTGAGAAGACCCCATTCATGTAGGCATTCATATACGGCTACGGCTTGCTCCTCTCCAGAGCTGTTTGCTGTTACAGGAACTCCCAGCAGCTGTTCCTTTTCGCCATATGAAATAGCTACAGCTATTCGCTCACATTGTTTATTTTTTAAAACACCCGGTAAAAGTTTACCGTCCCAATGGACAACCACGGGCTCTTTTTCAGGAATGTTTACTTTATCAAAATTTTTTTTATTATATTGTTCTCTGAACATTTGCCTTCTATCATGTAATAAAGTTTTCGAGACTTTGTACTCAAGAGGGTCAAGGTTTAGTGCTTCTAGAGTAGCTATTAAAATTCTCGTGGCATTTCTGTCGGATACCTTACATCGATCTAATAAAATGGACAATTTCATGTTTAAAATCTCTTTTAACGCCCCTTGCAAATGAAACTTTCATCCTCTTGCTCTCAGATGGTCCTGGATCTTCTGCAGCTTCTTCAGGGATGTCCATTTCCTCCAAGCTCTCAAGTTCCTGGTAGATGCTGTCCTCTTCAGTGTCTTAAAATATCTTCACTAGATAATTGTTCGATCTAACCAGCTCAAAGGCACTTTAGAAACTAAACTGAATAAATAAAAGGTCGGTTGTACGCTGAAGTAAAATCACCATCCCTAAAATAGAAATTAGATTCACCCTCCTTTTTACCTCTCAAACGGGTCTTTCTTTGGTAAACTAGTCAGGTAATCCCCATATAATAAAAGATTAAATTTGAACAAAAGGCTCTTTATGTTTGAAAATTGAGTTCCAAAATACGTTTTAACAAAAAAAATGTTAATTCCGAGACACATTATGTAAAAACCCGTAAAATTCTTAGATATACTCCCACCTGTTGCGGTTTGGCTACTGGAACAACATTAGCTTTCTTTTGAGAATTAAGCGTATTTCTATTATTTACCAGGTCACGTTTTTGGCACGGCACGGGTTAACGTCGTTTAATCGAGCTCAAATTTCGGCTATCTCAATATCTGGAAAGGGGAATCGTTTTGTGGGGTCCAGACGAACAAAATTCCGACATCGATTTTTTGCGGTCACCCTAATGTTCACCATAAGCTTCTCGAAGTAATAGGTATGATTCAACAGCAGTTTTCTTCAAATGAAGAAAATGTATGGTAGGTTCAAAAGAATTACTAAGGTGCAAGCTGCAGATCCAAGGAAGTGTAATAATTTTAAATACCGAAGAACAATGATAACAAGCTACGGAGACTCAAACAGGGAAGTAAAACAACTATCTATAAAGGCATCACTAATAGCAGGTTGCTTGAAGGATACAACTGGAAAAATAAACACCTCATAATGGAAAGCAAAACACGGATACACAAGACAACAGTGAGACCGATCCTCACATATGCTGTAGAAACAAGACTGACAAATGTTAAACAGCACAAATGATGAGGTCAGCAGAAATGAAGGTAATTAGAGACATACATGGAAAAACTATCAGCGACAAAATCCCCAGCAAAGATCTACGAGAACTAAGTAAGATCTAAGAATTATTCAAATGGACCAGAACCAGAAGAAAACAATGGAACAGAACCGCAAAAAGGACCAAACTCAATAAACCTTGCGGTAGACGAACTAGGGGTAGACCTCCGAAAAGTTCGAAAGAATGCTGCTGGACGTCACATCGAAAGAGACCTAATGGCCAATTACTATCCACAGCAACCGCATTTGTTTTTGACAATGGAAAGTGATCTAGGCTAACTAGTTATCAACATTCATACTAAGAGTATATTATCGTAGAACATGCAGATCCGTAGACAAGTCAGAGATAATTTTTTTCTTTTTACTAAAATGCCAAGTCTATTTTTAAAGAGGAAGTTTTTAAAAAGCGTCCAAATATTGATATTAAATGAGAAGTAAATAATTTAAAAAATAAAATACGTTGTGAAGAACCTATAAAACATCTGTTTGGAGATTGGCCAGATAGATTAGATCATACTGTTTTTAAGGTTTTGTAATGTAAACTATG
Organism: Pachyrhynchus sulphureomaculatus; assembly: GCA_019049505.1. Classification (NCBI taxonomy): domain Eukaryota; kingdom Metazoa; phylum Arthropoda; class Insecta; order Coleoptera; family Curculionidae; genus Pachyrhynchus; species Pachyrhynchus sulphureomaculatus. The sequence continues at coordinate 63,264,002 of CM032451.1, forward strand.
GATTATATAGAGGATGTATTGGTCAGTTTATAAGTCTGCATATTTTGTAAAGGTCAGCTGAAAATCTTCAATGACTTTTCAATGTGCACGGAAATTAAACTCGACGCATTGTACAACTGTTATACATTGTGTTACGCAAGTTAAGGGGATATACCTAGTCACCTGGGTCAAAAAATTCGATTTTTGTATTTTTACATTTTCTTTTAGTATGATATCTTAAGAATATTTTCTGTAAGTTTCATAAGAATCAGTTAAAAATTGACGAAGTTATAGCAATTTAAAAGAAGTGCCGTTGCGTTCGGGTTAGCCTTCGCCGACCTTAACCCGACATATGGCCCTGGAGTCGATGATTCATTTACAGATAAGAATTTATTTTTGTACTACTGTTTTTTAACCTGACTTTTCAAAACTAAAACTTTAAACGCGTTTTTCTCGAAAATACTTTTTCTTGAAAAACGCTTGGCGGGTGTGCAAGATACGTCAAGAACCACTGAACCGATTTTGATGAAATTTGGTACATATTTTCTTTATACATATTGCTCGTCTTTGAACGCAGAAATTTTGATTTTATCAATAACTTTACTTTTAAATAGCAAAAATGTAAAATGAGGTAAAGTCATTCTTTCGGTTTTTTCTTTAAACCAGTGCTATTTGAATTTTTTTTTTAAATCTCTCGTTCAAAGACAAGAATGATCCTCTAGTAAACTAATTTCTTTGGAAATCTTGATGTCAGAAGATCCAGCTTCCAGTAATCATGCACAGCGCAATGCTCTTTAAAAAAAAAGGAGTCGCAGGGAAACGAGTGCAGCGCTGCCATTTTTTTTAATTAGAATTTTACAAATTATATTTGTGAAATTTTAATGCCATTATATAAATAAAATAACCTAATTTATATAATGAATAGTTTCGCTAAAAAAAATCCTAAAAAACGCTTTTTTCGGCTCCAAAACTAGGTATATGCCCTTAATATATTCTTTAAAATATATTTTTAGCTTGAGCATTTTTCTCAACGTATTTTTCGTATTTCTTACTGTCACTGCCAAGAATAAAAAGTTAAGTTATTTAGAACAACATATTTTTAAGCATTTTTAATTGGGCGCCAAATATTACTTCTTTATTCTACATTAAGAAAATTTATAATGTGCGGTTCCGAATGTAGTCAATCTTCTATTTTCAAACAACTTTTACTTACAGCATTCATTCAAAAATCCGCTTGTGATAATTTAACGCCAAATAATTCCACACTGGAAGTCATAATTTTCGCAACACTTCTCACGTTTATTAAACAACACATTTTGCTTTTTATGAACAGTCATGTTTACTAATCTATGCATTTGGAACGAGTTTATTAACATAATTAATTAAACAGAAAAATGGAAAAGCGCTGCTGGGCGTTTATTTTATTTAGTAGATAAGAAATAGATAATAGTAATTCCAGATAAATAAAGCGAAATAATACTACGAGGCTGGTTTGAAAAGTCCGTGCAAAAATAAAAACTACTTATGTGTTTGGGGTAAACCTTTTTTATTTTTCGACATAGTCTCCTTTTAGGCTTATACACTTCGTCCAACGATGTTCTAGTTTGTTGATCCCTTCCGAATAATAGGATTTGTCCAAGTGTGCAAAATATCCATTAGTGTCTGCAATCACCTCCTCGTTTGAATAAAATCTTTGTCCCGCCAGCCATTTTTCTTCAAATTGGGGAACAAATAGTAGTCCGAGGGAGCCAAGTCTGGAGAATAGGGGGGATGTGAAACGAGTTGGAATCCTATTTCCATTAATTTTGCGACCACAACTGTTGAGGTGTGTGCTGGTGCGTTGTCGTGATGGAAAAGGACTTTCTTGTGGGCCAATCGCGGGCGTTTTTCTTGCAGCTCGGTTTTCAAACGGTCCAATAACGACGAATAATATTCACCTGTAATAGTTTTACCCTTTTCCAGATAGTCGATGAGGATTATCCCTTGCGAATCCCAAAAGACAGTCGCCATAACCTTTCCGGCCGAAGGAACGGTCTTCTCCTTTTTTGGTGCAGATTCCCCCTTGGTAACCCATTGTTTAGATTGTTGTTTGGTCTCAGGAGTATAGTAATGTATCCATGTTTCATCCACAGTGACGAAACGACGCTTAAAGTCCTCCGGATTCTTCTGGAACAGCTGCAAACCATCCTTGCAACACTTCACACGATTCCGTTTTTGGTCAAGCGTGAGCAATCGCGGCACCCATCTTGCGGATAGCTTTCTCATGTCCAAATGTTTATGCAAAATATTATGTACCCGTTCAGTCGAGATGCCCACAGCACTAGCAATCTCACGCACCTTAACTCTTCTGTCATCCATCACCATATCATTGATTTGATCAATGATTTCTGGAGTCGTAACCTCCATAGGCCGTCCAGAACGTTCAGCGTCACTTGTGCCCATATGGCCAGTCCGAAAATTTTGAAACCACTTATAAACTGTTCTAATCGAAGGTGCAGAGTCACCATAATGTTTATCAAGCTTCTCTTTAGTCTCCTGAGGCGTTTTGCCTTTCATAAAGTAATGTTTAATCACCACACGAAATTCTTTTTCGTCCATTTCTTGAAAATCACTCGACTTCCTTGATTCACACGAATGCCAAACACAAAGAAATAGACCAATATGGCTGAAACTTGGTGTGCGTTCATTCAAGAGATGCTACTAACTAAACATGACCTCGATACGCGCAGGTGGTGCCATCTCTCGGATTTTGCACGGACTTTTCAAACCAGTCTCGTATGTGGCTATGGTTTTTTTGCGTTCATTTAAGAATTTTTACGTGACAATATTTTGAATTTATGTTTTTGCGTAATTCTCCCATGAATAATCGGTCAAGTGCAAGTTGAACTTGCGCAATTAGTGTTCCGTACGTTGATTGCTTTTAAAATAAAAAAATTTGTTACGGAGGTATAAAATGATCAGTGACTTCACAAAACACACCCCAAATGAGTTTTCAACAAAGTTTGTTTCCAATCTTTACTGAAAACTGATGACCTTGAAATTTTTGTTTTTTTATATATCAGATAAATCATTAAAGGTAATGCACTGGTGATATCGTTTAATCTACACCCCGTGCAGAATATTCCAGAATTTTTTCAAAATTTTTTGATGAGTACTTTTCGAGATAGGGCGGGTGGACAGCGATTTTTCGCGATTTTTTAAAAATAATACAAAGAAAAGTGCGCGCAAGTATTACATTATATATATATATATATATATATATATATATATATATATATATATATATATATATATATATATTATTTTACTCGTATTTTCACAAGCTTTCATTTGACACCACACTCGATGACCTACTAAAATTATTTTTTCACTATCGATTTCACCCCCAAAAACTAACCCCTTAAGTCAAAATTTAACATTCAAAACTAGATGGCTCTGATGAGGCCATCAATTCCTATATTATTACCAAAGTTCAACTTTCTATGACACATAGTTTCTGAGAAAATCGGGTGTGACAGACATATTGACGAACCAACACGTATCCCTGATCGAGACGGGGAGTTCACCAGTCTTCTTGATCTGTTTTTAACCACCACCGGAGACTTACACGGTCAACGTAAATCCACCGTTAGGTTCTTCTGACCATAAACGACTTTCGACATTGAGTATCCTACCAATCAGAGACAGAGAGGCGCCTAAACCGCGCAAGATTTAGCACTACAAATCTGCTAAATGGGAGGATCTCATGGAATATTTTCGAACTTTCCCTTGGTAAGACGTTTGTTTTCGATCCGACGAACCATCTGACTGCGCCAGGGAGGTTTCCGATGTTATTTTGGGCGGTATGGAGGCTTACATCCCTTTTTCGAAGAAATGCCCTTCCAACGACAAGCCTTGGTTTGACCGAAAATGCAAAGAAGCTGTTGCTTCTAAACATCTTGCCTACCGACAATAGCGTGAATCCCACAAACCGTAACACCTTTGTTCGTGCCAGGAACAGATGCAAAGAAAGGCACACAATCAACGAATTAGAAACAAACTTCTCGCTTGTCCCAACAATTCCAGGTCCTTTTGGTCAGTCGCTAAGGCAGTCAGTCAAAATTTCACCAAATCCACCATACCACCACTCACACGGCCAGATAATTCTATTGCAACGACACCTGTTGAGAAAGCGAACTTGTTGGCTGAACTCTTTGCTTCACATTCTACTGTCGATTTCCAAGGAAAAAACCACCTACTATTCCCATAGTGCAGTCAAGGATGCCCGTTTTATTGTCTTCAGACAGCGTATCATAAAACGTATTTTAATGAAGCTAGACACCAAAAAAGCTTCTGGCGCTGACGGAATACCTGCCATAGTTCTCAAAAACTGTGCGAGGGATCTAACACTAGTTTTCTGTAGACTTTTCAACCTATCCTACAGAAAGGGAATATTTCCTTCCTGCTGGAAATGTGCCACAGTTCAGCCGACACCTAAAAAAGGCAAGAAGACCTGTAGCGCTTTAGGGACTTCTTCCCTGCAGCACGTGTGCTAGACCCCATAAAAAAAAAAACCGAAGTCATCTTATAACTAAAAATGATTTGTTTAGTTTTTAGACGATTCCTGACTGAGAAAAAAATTTTAGCCACATATTCTTAATAATATTATCGAGAAGTTGACATAAGGTTTTTTTCGTTTGGATGCACCGTTCATTTTTTATTAATTTTTAAAGCTCAAAATTTTTGTGAAAAGTCCAAGTATATTTTCAAACGACTGTCATTTTTAAAAAAAATGTTAAAATTTTTTCCATATGTTGTCACTTAGCTACGACCTTTCTTAACAATAAAAAATGATTTGTTTAGTTTTTAGACGATTCCTGACTGAGAAAAAAATTCCACCAGAGAGTCCTACAAGATGGTTCATATCTCCGCCATTTTTAATTTTTTTTTTTTAAGTATTTTTTTTAGTTTGCTGTTAAAACTATAATGTATTTGTTAAAAATAAAAATTATATTAGATATACAATAGTTGCGTCAAAAAAAAAAAAAATTATGCCTATTTTTCCGACCGCCAAGGTGGAGTAATCCGTCAAGTAAGATTATCTATAGTTAAACATATAGGGGTTAAATGTGCTCCACCCATTAGATGATTGAGGAATGGCTTTGAACATATTATATTATATGTCTTTTTCAGGGTTCTCAGACAGACAGAGATAGTATGGAAAGAGATGTGATTATAGCGATTTAAAAAATATATATTTACTTTACAAGTTGTATCTACAAGTATATAACTGTTAAATAACTTGTTAACAATTTCTTATAAATTATTATTATTAATTAAATAAATATGTGACTATTTTTGTACAAAATATTTTGTACGTGTCATATTACGAAAACGGTAATGTTGTAGCATAGCTCGCAAACTTGCTTACGCGTCCTACAAAACCCCATTTTCTAGAGTAATAAATAATATATATTATTCTCAAAACATATTTATTTGAATTAATGCGAGTACAAATGAAACTGAAACCATTTTAGCTTCTCAAGTAAATTAGCCTTATAATGGGCTATTGTTGGATCATCGTTATGCTATTAATTTTGACAGAAGACAACATTATTTATGCTCTTCCGTGAGAAAAACAATGGTTGGGTTTGCACAAGGCATTACGTACGAAAAAGGAATCTAGTTAATTTATACACAGCGTGCTGGAAATTTGCCACTCAAACAACTTCAAAGGAATTAAAAGAATATAGAGCGGGAGATGATAGTTAATTATTTTTTTATCATACACCTCAACCTCTTAATGGGGATTTAACTGTTTTTCTAATAGCATGTTGATATCGGCGAGAAAGTCGTGATATCAATCAGCGTTGAACAAGTGCCGAAACATAGATTTCGTATTTCATAGAACTACACCTAAGTATGTGGCCAAGTCAAATACGAAATAAAAATTAATAAATAATAAGTAAGGTGGTACCGGGTACCATACCACGGAACAAGAGCCACTTAGAAAATAAAATTATTTTCTTACATTCTTTACCAAACTTTTCTAATATTGGCAACATTTTTCTTATATTTTTTCATTTCAAGTTTGGTAAAATATTTTTAAATTTAGACGTTAACTAAAAAATTACGTCAGGCAAAAATAGAAATAAGAATACGAGGGCTACCTTTTAAGTTTTTACACAAAATAATGAAAGAAAAAATTTTTTTGCTGCAAATAATTTTATTGTTTCTCAAAATATTCGCCATTAAGATTTATACACTTTTGCATGCGTTCGAACCAATTCTCAAAACGTTCCTTCCACTCTGAAGTTGGTACCTTAAAAACATGCTTTTGGTAGGATTCAACAGCTTCTTGAGGTGATGATCCATACATTTTTTTTTGACATTCGAGAACAAAAAGAAGTCGTTAGGCTATAAATGAGGTGAATACGGACAACGATGATATTAATTCTATGTTTTTCTCCGACAAATAATCAATTGTTTGACGTGCTGTGTGAAAGCTGGCATTGTCATGATGAAGAATGCTACGACGTTTTCGGTTGTTTTTCCTGATTTCATTGATGATTTGTAGCAAATAAATTGCTGTATATCATTCAGCATTAACTATTCTTCGATACTCTTTAAAGCAGGGGTGCTCAAACTTGAACTGCTGGCGATCTACCTCAATATTGTTAGACTACGATCGATCGACTCTGAGAGGCTGCAAGTAAGTGTGTTGCAGGATTGTCGTCTAGGTAGGGTGTATCGTGGCATAGATATTAGTTTTCCGCACAATATGCATTTTTTTTAGTCAAAGTAAGTGTAGGTCTGCTCTAAAATGTCAATGAAAAAACTCATAATTATTCAAAATTGCGAGTTTATTGGTTCTTACAAAATAAACGAGTTCTAGTGTCTAAACTTAACTAAAGAGTGACTTTGGATGTTGAAGCGTGACACTGCATGTTCTCAGCATAGTTTTCATAAGATGGTACGTAATTACCGAGTGCTAATCGCAAGCATGATGACATATGTTCGTCAGTTAGTCGATTGCGATATTTTGACTTAATTATCTTCATTTCAGAAAATGTAGACTCGCACAAGTAAGTTGACCCAAACATTGCCGTCAGTTGAAGGGCGATTTGCCTTAGATTCGGATATTTATCTTCAGATATAAAATACCAGAATTTTGTATCAGATGCTGTGGCTTTGAGATGTATATCTGATAATCTGGACTAACTCATTTTCAACAGAACATGAGTCCATGTTAAACTGACTTGCTATTTCAGTAGCTAATTCCCCAATGTTTTTACACGAAACAGGATAACTCATAAATGATGCGATATTTGCCAATTTACTGAAATCATAAAAACGTATTTCGAATTGGTCCAAAATATTTGATAATTCTGCCTCATAAATATCATAATTCAACTGAGGAATCCTTGCTTTCAAAGACGGAAAATTTTTCAGATCCTTTCTTTTCAGTTGATCTATCATAAGTTGCAATTTACTTTTGAATGCGTTTATTGCGCTAATCATCTCAATAATAGTTTTTCCTTTACCTTGAAGCTCCAAATTAATGGTGTTTAAATGCATTGTGATGTCTGTCAAAAATGCCAAATAAGTCAGCCATTTTCCGTTTTTCAGCATCTGAGTGTCAGGTGATGACACTCAGATGCTGCAGATTCGTCCAGAAAAGCTGTTATTTCGGGCAATAACTCTTGAAACCTTTCTAGGAATTTTCCGCGACTCAACCACCTGACGTCCGTGTGAAGAACTAATCAGTGTGTGTTCTTCCAACTGCAATTTAAAGAGCCGTCGTTGCAAGCTACGTGCACGGATAGAATTCACAATTTTTATTGCAATATCCATAATCTCCTCTATGTTTAGAACTTTTGAACACAAAACATGTTGATGTATAATGTAATGGAAGGAGAAAAATGAAGGGAAATCATCATTAGCTCGACACAATGCCACAAAACCGTTTTTGTTTCCAGTCATTGCTGGTGCTCCATCGGTTGTAAAGCACACTAGTTTATATATTAGTAGCTTGTAGTTTGTTACAAAATTGAAGAAAACGTCATATATATCTTCGCCACGGGTCTTTCCTTTCAGAGGAATCATCGTCAAAAACTTTTCCTTAGCCGACATGTCATTGAATACCATTCGAATAAAAATACACAGCTGGGCAGTGTCTGTCATATCGGTGGATTCGTCGAACTGTAAAGAAAAGTATGTACATTCCATGATATCATGTTTTAGTTTATCTGCCATGTCCTGACTCATGACTTCAACACGCCTTGTGACAATCGGACGAGATAACTGAAGTTCTCTAATAGCAGACATAATCTCTGTTTTATTTTTAAAATCTCCAAATAAAGTCTCACCCGCTTCAATAAATGCTTCCTTCACAACCAATCCATCATCAAATGGTTTCTTGTGTTTCGCCAATATATGAGATATTTTAAATGGCGCGATCGTTGCAGCTTTTGATTGTTTGGCTGGTCTTGTGAACATGGTTTGTTCTTTTTTCAAACAAGTTATCAAATCACGTACTTTTCGTTTTCTTAATTCACTCTGTGACGGAAAATCCTTTTCATAGTTTTTATGAACCGTTTTATGATGCCTCTCTAAGTTCCCACGCTTAGGTATTGCAACTGACGCACGGCAAATGAGACAAATGCACTTATCCTTTACCATACAAAAGAAAAATTCTTCCTCCCAATCGTTATTAAAATGATTTGAAGTTTTACTTTTCTTCGCCGTACTCATTTTGGACTATTTATTAATAAACTTTGTATCGCCTTCAAGTTACAACTCAGACTGACTCCTATTCCTGCAGGCGCAACATTTATATCGGCGGGAACGAAGTCTCGAATGTTCCCGTCAAACACGCCGCCCGAAGTTTCTAGAAAAATCGGCGGGAATCAAAAACGCGGCTTTTCTTTGACTAGTACCGCGCGTTCCTTTGATAAAGCCGCTTTTTGCTGCTAGCAGGGGGGTTATTACGATAAAAAAAAGTGATGAGGGGGTTATTCTGGCCTAATTGTGGATCGAATAAATTTTAGCAGTTTATTCATTACATTTTGTTTTAGTTACCTAAAACAAAATCTGTGAATAGTTCTATATCGGAATTTTTTTCTCGAAATCGACTCAAAAAGCACTATCGACGCGATCGCGATCGACCGTTGAGCACCCCTGCTCTAAAGCAATGGTTGCAATATGTCTAGTATAACCAAAAAAAAACAAGCGATCATTTTCTTGGAAGTACTTCGCGAGCAGACCACTTTTGTTGGATTCGATTCCTCTTGAAATACCCAGACAGTTGATTGTTGCTTAATTTAAGGTTCGTACGAATACATCTAAGTATCGGCTCCTGTTACGATGTTATATACAGATTTTGTATGTCCTCGGTCGAATTTTTTTAGCACTTCCTTACACTAATTGGCACGAGCCTGTTTTTGAGTTTCTGTCAAATTATGCGGAATCCATTGGGGACAGATCTTTTTGACAGCTAAATGTTTATGCAAAAAGCAAAATCGAAGCTACTGCAGTCTTCGATACGCCTAAGGATGCCTCTATCTCACGGTAAGTCACATGCCGATCCTCTTCAATCATGTTGCGTACAGCATCGATGCTTTTTGGAACAACAATCGATTTTAGTCGACCTTCACGAAATTCATCGCTGACGCTGCACGACCATGATGAAATTCTGCAAACCAATTGTAAACCGTCTTTTCTGATGGTGATTCATTACCAAAAGTTGAACGAAGAGATTTGAGGCTTTGTTGTTGAGTTAGGCCTTTACAAAAATCGTAAAAAATCATCCAACGAAAACCTTCACGCGAAATTTCCATTTTTCCACAAAAGTGTTTTTTTAAACGCTCACTGTAAACAAACTACTCGCCAATATAAGCTGCCATTGTTTTAGCAATAACAAATGTCAAATTTTACAACGATGGTAATGTTACATCTCAATAGCGCCATCTAGTGGTCATTTGTAAAAACTTAAAAGGCGGCCCACGTACTTAATAGTCAATCAAAAAATTACAGGCAATATTATACTTACGCTGTCTCTTTGATGCAAGCTCTAAGGTTTTTACTTGCAGAAAATATCAGGTCTGGCGGTAAAAAAGTTCGTGGCGTGGCTTAATTCCATTGAGAGAGTTCTACAGAGATCGGAACAAGTGATAGTCAGAGGGTGCTATGTTCTAGACTATACGGTGGATGCATCAAAATTTCCCAACCAAGCTTTCGCAATTTTTGACGGGTCATCAAAGAAGTGTGTGGTCGGGAGTTGTCATGATGGAAGACAACACCTTTCCTATTAATCAATTCGGGCCGTTTTCTTTCAATTGCCTGGCGTAATCTCTCTAGTTGTCCACAGTAGAGTTGAGAATCAATCGTCTGACCAACTGGAAGTAGGTCATGGTAGACGATTCCCACCAAACACACAGCATCACCTTTTTCGGCGTCAATCCTGGCTTCGCGAACGATGGTGACGGCTCACCATCCCTTGTCCACGATCTTTTACGCTTCCGATTGTCGTACGTGATCCATTTTTTATCACCAGTTATGACACGTTTCAGAAATGGCTCGACTTCATTGCGTTTCAGCAGCGCATCGCAGATGTTAATTCGGTCTATCATGTTTTTCGCGCTCAACTCATGAGGAACCCATACATCAAGCTTCTTTTTGTAGCCAGCTTTGTGTAAATGGTTCAAAACCGTTTTGTGGTCAATGCCTAGCTCCATACCAATATCGACACTGTTGATATACTTATCTTGCTGGACTTTTTCAAGAATATCATCAGCTTTTTCAGTGATTGGACGACCAGAGCGTGACTCATCTTTCACATCAAAATTGCCAGAACGAAAGCGAGCGAACCATTTCCGCGCAGCAGATTTTGATAAAGTACCTTCACCGTACACAGCATAGATTTTTTCACAAGCCTACGCAGCGATCTTCCCTTTGTCGTAATAATATTGCAAAATATAGCGCAATTTTTCATTACTTTTCTCCATCTTCCAACGCAAACAACTTTTCCAAACGCTGCACCAATTTCGATGTTTATACATTCAAAGTACGCTCGAAGTGTCACCTTTCCAACGAGCGTTTAGTGGTGTCGCTGCGATCTGTGTTTCTTGAGTTATTTGCATTTGACGCCATCTATCGGGAAAAACTCCACGAACTTTTTCCCAGACCCAATATTTAATTTATATTAATGTGTAAGAAATTTGCTTCAAAACAGGAACGTTAGTAAAATATAGTATTATTAACACCTTTTCAGGCACTGTGTATCGGTTATTGCTTATTTTTTTACGAGCATAGCATACATGCTGTAGAGAAATTCCTAAAGCGCTACAAGAGTGACATGTATGCGAAAATAGCGATTCAAGTTTGTCTTAAATCGCTGTAAATTTTACTCGATGGGAAATAGTTCTGGGTAAATCATTTAAAAGGGAAGAGGGTCTCCTTATAAAAGACTACTTGAGAAGGGTTGTCCGAGAAGTAACCAGTTGAACCTCTTACGGATGTGATGTAGTAGAGCGACGTGTATTTTTAGCATGTACCGGCTTAAGAGAATTAAGCGAGCTACATCCATCGTAGACTTTATATAACAGTACTTGTAGAATAGACTCATGTAGTCAAACGTTCTGCGATGTTTCAAGGGATCAAGATTGCGGGGAGTTCTTCGTCTCCGCTTAGGCAAACAGCTCCCTTTAGAATAGAATACAACAAATGCAGTGTATGTTTGAAAGCAGAGCCCGAAGATCGAAGCAGTCTTCCATTGTTGGTCGAATTTGAGCTTTCTACAGAATTAACAGTTGTGGAGTGTAAAGCTTCGAAATAATATTTCCAGCTTTTGCTATGCATGTGACATGTTCATGACAAAACATGTTTGCTCCCAAGTTAACGCCCAGGAAATTGAGTGAGGATGCTAGATAAATAAAGTGCCTTGACATAAATATGTAGGGTTCAGCAACATTAACCGTTCTAGAAAAAAACTGCCGCCTAGGTTCGCTTTTTTTGAGATCGGCTGAACTGTAGCGTATTGCCAGCAGGAAGACAATATTCACTTCCTATAGAATAGGTTGAAACATCTACAAAAAACTGGTGTTAGTTCACCCGCACATTTTTTAAGTACTATGGCCAGTATTCGATCAGCAACAGAAGTTTTTTTGGTGGCTAAACTCATTAAAATATGTTTCATGACACACTCACTGAAGACAAAATCCCTATCTGCACATTGGAAATAATTGGTGGCGTTTTTCCTTGGAAATCGACGGTAGAATTTGAAACAAATAATTCTGCTAACAAGCTTTCTCAACAGGTATTGTTGCAATACTATTTTTATAACTTTTATTTAGAAATGAATAATTTTTTATATATTTTTTTTAACTTGACATAATTAATTTCTAAATTTAAAAATATTTTACCAATATTCAAGGTGAAAATGTAACAGCAGTGTTAGCAATACTAAAAAAATTTGGCAAAGAATATAAAAAAAATCGACCAAGTGCAACTCGGACTTGCGCAATTAGTGTTCCATACGTTCATGGCTTTTAAAATAATAATTTTTGTGACGGAGGTATAAAATGGTGAATGACTTCACAAAACATACCCCAAATAAGTTTTCAACAAAGTTTATTTCCGAACTTTGTTGAAAGCTGATGACTTTGAAAGTTTTGTATTTTTTTTATTTATATACCAGATAAGTTATTAAAGGTAATGCACTCGTGATAATTTTCGTTCAATTTACACCCTATGGAGAACATTCCAGAATTTTTTCAAAATTTTTTGGTGAGTACTTTTCGAGATAAGACGGGGGACAGTGATTTTTGGCTTTTTTTTAAAAAAATAATACAAAGAAAAGTGTGCGCAAGTATTACATTATATATACTTTTCACTTCCGATTTTACCACCCCAAACTAACAATTTAAGTCAAAATTTAACGTTTAAAACCACACGGCTTGATGGCGCCATCAATTTCTATGTTTTTAGAAATTTTTAAAAGACTCCGTCGTTACAAAAAGAACAGACTTTATTTATTTTCTTCGTTGAATTTCTATAAAAAAATGTGATGTTTACTAAAACCATGAAATAGTAATACTGGAATTGTTTTCTATTAATTTGCAAGTCTATAAGCATGTGGGTGAAACACTGAACGGCTAAAACAAGTAATGACTAAAACTACTTACGTTGGTACGTCTTCTGTACTATCTTATTACATCGCAACAATAAAATATCAACAAAACTTACACTTACTTCCTGGTTTTTTGAACAGTAACAGCAAACCATATCTCGAAAAAAGTTTTTTACCTGGTTTCCTATTAGTTTAAAACACGACTGGTGACCATCGCACCTATTTCTATTTTTTTTTTCATAAGTTTATTCATGAATGAAATCATCGGCGATCCTAAAAAGGTGTTTCTCCTATACGTATGTTACATAAAAATAATATGGAGATTAACACGACAAACGCATTGTATGTAGTTCTATTATAATGTGAAATGTGTATATTTGAGTGAAACCTACGCAAGGTACAAGAAATAATATAAATTAAACGGTTCGGTACGTGTCAAAGGAATCTTTGGCTAAAGGTCGAGAATCTCTTAGTGTCATGCTTCCTATATACAAAATTAAAACGTAGTTTGTTAGCAAATTAATAAATAATTATTGCACAATACCAACAATGCAATCTAGAATAGTTATTAGAGTTTCGTATGAAACACATATAAGATCACTTCGGTGTCTGTCTGTCACGTCCGAATTTCTCCGAAACTATTTCACATAGAAAGTTAAATTCTGATACAAATTGTATACTAAAAGATTGTTAATGATGAGGACTTACTCATGAGAAAGTTTTGAGTAACCTTTTGGTTTTTGAGGTATAAGGGATTGAAGTCATAATGCGTGGGTGATATAAGCAAATAAGTGCGATCAAATAAAGTTCTATAGCTAGATTTTTACCTCACTAGTTATCAGACTAACTTGCAGAACAAACAAAACGTATTTTTGCTATTCCAATTTTATACCCCTTTCATCCCCAGTTTCGCTAGATGCTCACCCCCAGAAAATACAGCTCGCTTTTGGCATCGCTATCTATATATGTATGAAAATGTAAATGGGCTGTTTTGTTATACATACAAGCTATGTTTACATCGCTTATTATAACACCAATTGTGTAACATACATCCAAATAGGTTTGAAGGCAAAAATGGTAACTTCCATTCCTTTTACCTCTAAAAACAAATGTATTCCCAACTTGAAACTTTGTCATGAGAAAGTCATTATTAACAATCATTTAGCATACAATTTGTATCAGAATTCAAAGGTGTCAAAACGGGAAATTTTTGAGGTTACTCTTTGGCACCTATATAGAAATTGATGGCCCCATCAGAGTCGTGGAGTTTTGAAAGTTAAATTTTGACTTAAAGGGTTAGTTTTTGCGGGTAAAATCGGAAGTGAAAAAAAAAATCATCGGTCATCGAGTGGGGTGTCAAATGAAGGCTTGTAAAACACGAGTTCAAAAATATATATAATGTAATACTTGCGCACACTTCTCTTTGTATTATTTTTAAAAAATTGCCAAAAATCGCTGTCCCTCCAGTACTCATCAAAAAATTTTGAAAAAATTCTGGAATGTTCGCCACAGGGTGTAGATTGAACGAAAATTATCATGAGTGCGTTAGCATATGTGGAGGATTCAATTAATCATGAAATTAAAATGTCAAATAAAACTCTAAACTGTATGGTTTGAAATCTGACGTTGTCCCATGTACTTCAACAATTAAAGATTATTTAACCGCCATACAAGAATAAATATTAGTTCATAATGTAGTAGTTGTACAACTAACGTTAACATTATTCATTTTCTATATGTTTGTTCAATTTTTATAAGGTTAAAATAAGAAAGTTAAAAAATTAACCATTTAGTTCTAGAAAACAAAATTGACTTAAGATCGGAAAGCCACTATAATTTAGCACACTTCAATCCAAAACTAAAAAAACAACAGACACTATGCGTAGATGAGAGACTTTACTGACGCTACGATGATAGACAACTGGACCCATATATTTCCAAGATCTTACCGCATATTCTGGATTTATAATAATACTAAACCACAGTAGCACATACGAGGGCCGCCACTAGATAGCGCTACTGAGATATTACATTACCATTGTAAAATTTGACATTTGTTATTGTTTAAAACAGTGGCAGCTCAGAAATTGGCCGAGTAAGTTATTGACAGTGAGCGTTCAAAAAAACAGTTTTATGAACAAATGGAAATCTCACGTGAAGGTTTTCGTTGGATGATTTTTTACGATTTTAATAAAGACCTAACTCAACAACAATGCCTCGAATCGCATCGTTCAACTCTTGGTAATGAATTACTATCAGAAAAGACTGTTTACAATTGGTTTGCAGAATCTCAACATGGTCATGCTTCCGTCAGCGATAAATTTCGTGAAGATCGACCAAAATCGGTTGTTGTTCGAAAAAACATCGATGCCGTGCGCAACATGATGGAAGAGGATCGCCATGTGACTTAAGGTGAGATAAAGGCATCCTTAGGCATATCAAAGAGTGTAGTACATTCGATTTGATGAAATCAGGAAAAACAACGGAAAACGTCGCATCATTCTTCATCCTGACAGTACCAGCTCTCACACAGTACGTCAAACAATTGATATATTATTAACGTCTTATTGCCTGTATTCATATGATTTATCACCTAAGGACTTCTTCTTGTTCCCGAATGTCAAAAAAAAAAACCGTAGGCAGAGTTTTCATCACCTCAAGAAACTGTTGAATCCTTCCAAAACTATGTTTTTGAGGTACCAACTTCAGACTGGAGAAAACGTTTCGAGGATTGGTTCGAACCGCGCGAATTATTTTGAGAAACGATAAAACGATTTGTACCAAAAATTTTTTTTTTCTTTCATTGTTTTTGAAAAAACTTAAGTAGCCCTCGTATTCACTTATAATTCCCTCATTCCGGAACTACCGTACATCTTTTGTTATTGCAGCGGCAGATGTACCGTTTTATATGTTGGCGAATAGCCCTATATAACACATGGCTGAAAAGTCCCGGGCCTAACAAGTAGATGGCGCTAGTTTTATTGCAGTCACCTTTTTTTCAGTTAATACTAACCTTCAAACGACAGCTGTTAAAATTTCATGATATTCTATTCATTAGTTTGTGAGTTATTGTGCTAAGAGTGACGCTACTTTTGTTATTTTCAAAACAATGGATCAAAAACAATTTAGATATCAAAAGAACGTGTTGGCTTTATATTGCATGAGCATTTGACTATGAGAAAGCTCTGTTCAAAGTGGGTGCCGCGTTTGCTCACTGTTGATCAAAAACAAGAACGTGTTGATGATTCTGAGCAGTGTTTGGCCATGTTTAAACGTAACAAACCGGAATTTTTGCGTCGATATGTGACAATGGATGAAACATGGATCCATCACTTCACTCCGGAATCAAAACGATCGTCATCTGAGTGGACAGCAACTGGTGAACCTCGTCCAAAGCGCCCGAAAGCACAACAATCGGCTGGAAAGGTTATGGCCTCGGTATTTTGGGATGTGCGTGGTGTAATATTCATCGACTATCTTGAGAAAGGAAATACCATCAACAGTGAATATTATATAGCGTTATTGGAGCGTTTGATGGCCGAAATTGCAAAGAAACGACCGCATATGGCAAAGAAAAAAATTTTGTTTCATCAAGACAACGCACCGTGTCACAAGTCAATCAAAACTATACATGATTCCTATCTAATGAGAAACTTTACAATGGTAATGGTACTCTTCATCGATGATTACAGCTCAGCACAACGGAGATAAAAGAAGACGGCGGATCATGTGAAAAAAGAGGAAGAAACTCTTTAACAGGACGTATCTCCAGCATTAAGCCTGACAACATGTAGATATTTTAAGTTACTGTATCTTGAAGTGCAAAAAGCCAGCTACAGCCTCTATCACCATGATCCTGAACCCTTCAAGAAGACTTGGATCGGAGGAGTATTTAAAGTGCTAACAGCAACTTTCTTGCTGAAGTTTGTTAGGTTTTAGCAAAACAAATGGCATTTCAAGTGGGCGGGGACGCTTTTAGCAGTTGTGCAAAAAACAAAGTTGTTTAATTTAGAGGTCACGCGTGTTCGCTAATCGAACCATTTCCATAAAGCCTTGTATAATATAAACTCATTGCAAAAAAACGAACCGAGAATATGATATAACAAATTGTTTATATCATAAATTAATGACAAACTGTTTTTCTTTACTTGATTTATGCTAAACTAAAATATGAATTTGGGTAACCTTCAAACTGGTTTATTGAGTCATAAACCTATCAAGTTGAAAATAATCAGTATTCTAAAACTACAGTATGGACTAAAAAAATTTCATTAGATATAGAAGATGATCTCTTAATAATACAAAAAAACCAGCCAAGTTGAAGCCGGACTTGCGCAATTAGTGTTCTGTATGGTGACTGCTTTTAATATAAAATAAAACGTTACCTAGGTTCAGTTAATTATGTCCCTGACATGTAAGATCGAATATGTATTTTCATGTTTTTTCTTAATCAATAATGTATAATAATTATAGCATCTT
Organism: Pachyrhynchus sulphureomaculatus; assembly: GCA_019049505.1. Lineage (NCBI taxonomy): Eukaryota > Metazoa > Arthropoda > Insecta > Coleoptera > Curculionidae > Pachyrhynchus > Pachyrhynchus sulphureomaculatus. Next base: position 63,281,568 of record CM032451.1, read on the forward strand.
AGCTACTATATAGCCAATAAATCAATCTAGCGCAATTTAGAAATAGTAATAAAAGTGTAAAATACAAATTTACTACCTAAATATTTGTTTAATTTTAAAGAAATAAAATAAAATTCTTTTGTCTCGGTACAGGAGCGACGAGCAAGTATATTAACAAAACCTCCACCATATTGTCAAGGCACATAGTATTCATAGTGTTTTTTTATATCAGATAAATTATCAATCACTCGTGATAATTTTCGCTTAATCTACACTTTATTAAGAATATTCCAGAAATTCTTCCAAATATGTTGATCAGTACTTTTCAAGATAGAGGAGGATATTGATTTTTGACCACTTTTTTAAAATAATACAAAGAAAAGTGTGTGCATGTATTATATCATATATATTCTTGAACTCGTGTTTTCACAAGCTTTCATTTGACATTCCACTCGATGACCTGGTATTTTTTTTTTTTACTTCCAATTTCACCCCCTAAAACTAACCCCTAGTAAAAATTTAACTTTCAAAACTACACGACTCTAATTGACCATCAATTCCTAGATTTGTGCCAAATTTCAACTTTCTATGTCAAATAGTTTCGAGAAAATCAAGTGTGACAGGCAGACAGACCGACGGACACCGAAGTGATCCCATAAGTGTTCTGTACCTAACAGTAAAAATATACTCTTCTATTATAAATTCGCCCGTGAGCATCTAAAAATCAATAAGTCAACCCAATCTGTTAGGATGTTTGTACATACATGATTTGTATAAAAAGTAATGAGACCATTTTTCTTCTGACGCGACTGTACGTCGCAGCGTGCTCGCTCCAAGCGGGTTCGATGGAGGGGAAAGTCTGCTTCAAAACACACCTAGCGTCAGTTGCCTACGAGTTTCCGTGCGGTTCGTATCCTGGTTTTAGTGTACCACTGTATGTAGGCTCGGTCGAAGCTTAAAGATGCAACGTTCCGAACAGCGCTACGCCATTAAATTCGGTGTGGGACTCGGGAAATCGGCTATGGAGACGTTGGCGATGATCCAGCCAGACATTACCGCCAATTGGAACTTGCATCATGACAATGTACCATGACACATCTGCTTCATGGTCAACGACTACCAGGCCCGGAACGGCATCGCAACGCCGCCCCAGTTTATCTACAGTCTCGATTTGGCTCCAGCGGACTTTTTCTGTTCCCCAGTGAAGACATCCCTCAGAGGACACCGCCATAGGACCGTAGTAGAGATCAAAGCGGCTTCGACGCGCTGCTTGAAGGTCATTCCGGAAAAAGACTTCCAGGGCGCCTTCCAAGCGTGGAAAACACGTTGGCAGAAGTGTATCGACGCCAAAGGATTCTACTTTGCAGAATTTTAATTATTTGTAGCGTTATCTTCAATACATTTTTTTCCCGAATTTGGTCTCATTACTTTTTATACAAACCCTGTATGACCACCATGTTAGTCCGAGTATTGAACGTGGTTGTGAGGTAGGGATTGGTTCTCACGCATTAGACCAAACATATTGACAGCAACATATTGGTGGATACTAAACAACATGTTGTAAATTCATATTTTGTGTAAATTGAAATGGTCCATCTGGAACCACATAAAACAAACACACAATTTTAAATTACTTCATGGCCCACCTGGTACCAAACACATGGTTAAGTAACATAAAGGACCTTGACTTTGGGTTGTTGGTTTATGATCGTATCCGTAAAATAAAAAGTTTAATTTGAGAAATACTTTTGAACAAAGGATTTAGTTTTGCCGACCCGGCAACCACACAAAGATCAACAAAATGTTTGTTAATTACATTAGCGAGTTGATACGTCAAGGCAGGTCAAGTACACATGACCTGGCGGTCTGGTCTGGCGGATTTCATTGCGAGATAATAATTATTATAATAGACAAATACAGGTTACTTTCTAACTTGGGACACACTTTTTAACAGGTTCTAGTTCTCACTAAAATAACCCTTTAATAATTTCTCGACTTTCTGTTGTAGTGACCAATCAAGTAACAAACCATATTCCGAAATTTTATTTCGGAATATCGATTTAATATAACCCAATTTGCCTAACACAGCCTAGACAGGAGCTTAAATTGAGAGGGTTGTTTCAAAAGTTCTCGGCCTGGCACAGATACGGCGCCAAGATGTCAAATAACTATGATATTGTTTGTTTACTAGATGGCGTACTGTGAAATTTCAGACACGTGTGTTTGTTTAGCTGTCTTTTTGTAGCGATCGTGTAAACGAACACGTTTGAACATTTTCCAAAAAAAAATGATAAAACTGAAGAGCGAACTGTTATAAAATACTTCGTTTTAAAAGGCTACAGACATTCAAAATTAGTTAAATGTCACAATAAAGGATTCTTCCTCTTCGTTTTCGACGATTAAAAAGTGGGCTTCTGAAGTTAAACATGGTCGTACACCCATTCAAGATGAGAAACGCTCAGGCGGCCCAAAAACCTCTGCGACCGACGAGATTGCGACGAAAAATCATAATAGAGTTCTCAATGATCGCCGGCTGAAGATACGCGACGTTGTAAATATCTCCACACGCCGTGTCCGCCAGATTTTAGTTCGTTCCGATCAAAGAGTTTCAGTAGCTCAGAGTGAAGTAGAAGTAGGTCCCGTTTAAAACTTTACTTACACGTCATATGTCTACATGTATTTAAAAACACTGGGGCAGTAAAACCTAGTTTTGACTGCAAAGACAGAAGAGGATAACTTAAATAAGGTTGGTGAATTTTCAATGGTATTCTTCACATTATTTACAATTTCTACTAGACGCGGGAAGTTTGACCGAGTATTTAGGTAAATTTTCGGCGTTGTTCAGGCACACAGCTAGGTAGTTTAGATGCTACAATAAAATGGTAGGGCCGTCCTAGGTAGAATTATGAGGTCGCCTTTTTTAAAAACAGCTTCGCTTTTTTTAATGTTTCGTATAGAACACTCATAAGATCATTTTAAAAGGCTATAGATATTCAAAATTAGTTAAATGTCACAATAAAGGATTCTTCCTCTTCGTTTTCGACGGTTAAAAAGTGGGCTTCTGAATTTAAACATGGTCGTACACTCATTCAAGATGAGAAACGCTCAGGCGGCCCAAAAACCTCTGCGACTGACGAGATTGCGACAAAAAATCATAATAGAGTTCTCAATGATCGCCGGCTGAAGATATGCGACGTTGTAAATATCTCCACACGCCGTGTCCACCAGATTTTAGTTCGTTCCGATCAAAGAGTTTCAGTAGCTCAGAGTGAAGTAGAAGTAGTTCCCGTTTAAAACTTTACTTACACGTCATATGTCTACACGTATTTAAAAACACTGGGGCAGTAAAACCTAGTTTTGACTGCAAAGACAGGAGAGGATAACTTAAATAAGGTTGGTGAATTTCCAGTGGTATTCTTCACATTATTTACAATTTCTACTAGACGCGGGAAGTTTGACCGAGTATTTAGGTAAATTTTCGGCGTTGTTCAGGCAAACAGCTAGGTAGTTTAGATGCTACAATAAAATGGTAGGGCCGTCCTAGGTAGAATTATGGGGTAGTCCTTTTTTAAAAACAGCTTCGCTTTTTTTAATGTTTCGTATAGAACACTCATGAGATCATTTTAAAAGGTTACAGATATTCAAAATTAGTTAAATGTCACAATAAAGGATTCTTCCTCTTCGTTTTCGACGGTTAAAAAGTGGGCTTTTGAATTTAAACATGGTCGTACACTCATTCAAGATGAGAAACGCTCAGGCGGCCCAAAAACCTCTGCAACCGACGAGATTGCGACAAAAAATCATAATAGAGTTCTCAATGATCGCCGGCTGAAGATATGCGACGTTGTAAATATCTCCACATGCCGTGTCCGCCAGATTTTAGTTCGTTCCGATCAAAGAGTTTCAGTAGCTCAGAGTGAAGTAGAAGTAGTTCCCGTTTAAAACTTTACTTACACGTCATATGCCTACATGTATTTAAAAACATTGGGGCAATAAAACCTGGTTTTGACTGCAAGGACAGGAGAGGATAACTTAAATAAGGTTGGTGAATTTTCAATGGTATTCTCCACATTATTTACAATTTCTACTAGACGCGGGAAGTTTGAGCATTTAGGTAAATTTTCGGCGTTGTTCAGGCACACGGCTAGGTAGTTTAGATGCTACAATCAAATGGCAGGGCCGTCCTAGGTAGAATTATGGGGTAGTTTTTTTTTAAAAACAGTTTCGCTTTTCTTAATGTTTCGTATGGAACACTTATAAGAACATTTCGGTGTCTGTCTGTCTGTCCGTCTGTTACACCCGATTTTCTCCAAAACTATTTAACATAGGAAGTTGAAATTTGGCACTAATATAGGAATTGCTGGCCTCATCAAAGCCGTGTAGTTTTGAAAGTTAAATTTTAACTTAAAGGGTTAGTTTTGGAGGGTGAAATCGGAAGTGAAAAAAATTTTTTTTTACCAGGTCATAGAGTAGGGTGTCAAATGAAAGCTTGTAACGAGTTCAAAAACATATATAACGTAATACTTGCGTACACTTTTCTTTGTTTTATTTTTAAAAAAAATTGCGAAAAATCGCTGTCCCACCACTTATCTCGAAAAGAACTTACCAAAAAATTTTGAAAAAATTTTTGGAATATTCTCCACAGGGTGTAGATTGAACGAAAAATTATCATGAGTGCATTATCTTTAATAATTTCTCTGGTATAAAAAAAAACAAAAATATCAAGATTCAGTTTTCAGGAAAGATCGGAAAAAGCTTTGTTGAAAACTCATTTAGGATGTGTTTTGTGAAGTCATCGATTATCTTATCCCTCCGTAACAAACGTTTTTATTTTAAAAATAATTATGGTATGAAACACTAATTGCGCAAGTCCGACTTGCACTTGGTCGGTTATTTACTTTTAAATAGAATATATTACGTGAAGTGCATTTATATAATTCATTATAATAATCATTTCACCAACTTTGATACCCTGTCAGTGAATTGACACTTAGTGTGATAAAAAAGAACATATCTAAATCAGTTGCTTTGAAAGAACGTTTTCCTTACTTTAGTTAAATGATGCTAACTTTCAATTAATTTTCGATGATTGTTTTACGATTATATAATTATCGAGTATTGTAAACGATAATCGCGTATACCAAATTAATCTTTAACCTTTATCTATTAATATCAAAGCTATTATTTTTCATAGTTTTCTTGCCTCAATTTGATTTTTGACATTTTAAAAATAAAACAACATCAGCCAAAAACGAAGGAGTGATATTAAAAATGTTTATGGCGTATATCACTGGTAATGTATTTATTGGTATTTAAGTGACCTAAAAATAAAAATTAACCAACAAACAACAATAATATTAAGTCAATCATAAAAGTATGTGCCAACATGCGCGTAAACCTTTTTATAATGCGTAACAACTACAACGTGGCCTATAAAGAAGTTAAATTTTGTTTAATTCATTACGCGAACAATAGGGGCGAAATGGGCAAGGTGAAGGTACAGAGCAAAACCTCTGGTCCTTTGAAATTAAGTTTCGATGCAGCGCTTTACCCGCGTTTCTTTTTTGTTCGATACTTCTACAAAACTCTGCGACTATCGTACGCTGAAAATCTCGCTTTCAATAGCATCTACACAGCGTAAATGAAGCTATGAGTATTCAATTCAAAAATAGGTACAGAAGTTTTAAGAAACCGATTCGACCTTAAGTAAATCTCAGGCGGGCAAGGATATCAAGAAATTATGCAATCGTGGAGTGTGTGGAGTAGCAATTTATGTATATACCTCCAAACAATACAGCTGAGATAAAAATCAATGCCAACTGATACTAATACAAGGTTTAAAATGCTTGAACGCATTTCAACAACTTATTATCTGATAAGGCGCATTTCCACCTCAACGGCCACATCAATAAATAAATTTGCCCTTAGAGGAGTCCAATAAATAGTTTTGCTCCTAAAGGAGTCCAATAAAGCCAAAATATCGAGAGCCATTACTTTTTCCAAAAGTAAGAACTTGGGACGCAATGCCAACACGCGAGATAATTGGCCTATACATTTTTGAGGATGACAGAGGTCGTACAAACACTAATAATTTGGGGCTATATATGCAGGTGCTTGAGAACTTCTCCATACCCGTTTTAAAAAATTTTGAAGGTTATAAATGAAGAGCCTGCTGGATGGGGAGACATCAAACACTTCATTAGAGAATTTTTTCCGAATAAATTGATTTTCAAAAAAGGTCACATAAGTGAACCTCCACGTAACCCTGATCTGACGCCGATGGATTTTTTTGTCCCTTCGGTGAATATGATGTAAGCTCTTTATATAACTTAGAGTGTTCGATTATATTAAATTTTTTTTCTTAATATGTTAGTAATTAGTTAATACGTTATTTTTATAGACACAATACATCCGCTGCAGGAACGTCATTAAAATGCTACAGGAGCGATATGCGTGAGGGAGTAGCGATTCACGTTGGTCTGCGGGTTGTCCTCGATGAACAAATCATTTCAAAGGGATGAAGTTCTTCATATAAAAGCTGAGCTAACACGAACCGCTTTAGAAGGAATCAAGGGGGCATATTAACCAATAACTTTAGGTGTATAGGAATGAACAAAATTCGTTTTCCTGATACGAGAGAGGGGTTCATAAGGCTGATAAATTTCTATGAAATGGCGGGAAATGTTGTTAAGTGGCATAACTGTTGGTAAGAGTAATTCTTACGACGGTTGTGTTCAAAGTTTCAAACAGACGCAACGAGCAGTTCTTTGTTGGAAGCTGTCGTAAGTAATTGGTGTTACATGTTTCGTAGAAATGGATGAAGGTAAATATCGTGCAGTAATAAAATATTCTTATTTAAAAACGTGGACTGCGGTCCAGATAGAAACTAAACCGAAAGAAGTTCATGGGGACTCCGCACCAGTATTCAAGACCATTTCTTACTGGATAAATGAATTTAAACGTGGCCGTACGACAACCGCAGATGTACGTTCAGGTAGGACGCCTAATTGAGGTTTCTCCTGAAGAAATGGTCGACAAAATTCACGGCATCGGAAGATCGTTGCACTATGCTTTGTGAGATTGCTAAGATAGTAGGCATCTCATATGAACGGGCACATAATATGAAGTTCTAGAAATGAAAAAGCCGAGTGCGCGATGGGCATTTATTGAATCCAAACCAAAAACGCACGACGAAGGACATTTCAAAATCATGTTTGGAAAAGTTGCAGCTTAATCCAAAAGACTTCTGACATCGTTTCGTGACTTTAGATGAAGCGTGGACACACCATTACATACCGGAAACAAAACGGTAGTCAAACAGTGGGTTGGTGATGGTGAAACTGCATCGAAAAAAAGCGAAAACAGTCTTATCGGCAGGAAAAGTGATGGCAACTATTTTTTAGAACTCACGTGGTATCGTCATGATTGACTATTTGAAAAAGGGTAAAATAGTGAGTAGTTTCTATACCCACCGTTATTAGACCGTTTGCATAATGAGTTAAAGCAGAAACGACCAAAATTAGCGCGCAAAAAAGTTCTCCTTCATCAGGACAATGCGCCTGCTCACACGTCGGCCGTTGCAATGGCAAAAGTACACGGGTTGAGCTTCAAAATAGTTCCCCTTTCTTTTTCGGGTACCATGATCGTTCAGTGATCGTTGGTTATCATGTTGGCTACCATGCTAATGATGATCGATTTATTGACAGCCGCTCGGCAGAGTAGACTTTCCGTACTACTGCTTCAAATTTTTCTAGCATGATGTTCTCCTTCTCCTTGGACCAGGTCTGTCTGGAATCTTTCCCTCTATAATTAAATGCAAGATTTCGTATTTTTCTGGAAGTCTCATAATGTGGCCAAAATATTCTAATTTGCGTCGCTTGATGGTCGTGACCACCTCCAAATCCTTGTCCATGCAGGTGAGAACGCTGTAGTTACTAATTCTGTCTATCCAATTGATTTTCAGCAGCGTCCACGCCTTCATGCCGTACAAGAGAATCGGAAAGACATAGGAGCCTACCATTTTCATCAGTAATAAATGCGGTTCCTGCCTATGCTACTCGAATTTTGACTTCCACAGTCAGTTATCAACTCTATCTTTATGCCACTGACTGTAATACCACCATCTTCAATATTAGATTCTTTGCTCATACTCATATATTTTGTTTTATTTGCATTGAGTCTTAAACCAAACTCTGTACAAGTGTCAGTTATTTTATCCATAATTTTTTGTAGGTCTTTTCCATTATTAGTGATAACCAATGTATCATCGGTGTATCTGATGTTATTTCTGTTAACACCATTGATGTTGATTCCTTCAGTGGTACCAGTGAGTGTTTCGTTGAATATCACCTCTGAATAGAGGTTGAACAACAAGGGCGATAGAATACAACCCCTCCCACCCTATTCCTTATTTCCTAACCTCAAAAATTGGTCATCTGTTCTGCAAAGAAGTATTACGCACAGTTTGAATTTTTTTTTCTGAGAGAATAAAAAAAAATTAGAATCTAGGTGGACTAAAATTATTGCGGGTATGTTGAGAACAAAACTTTTGTTTTTGTAAAAAAAATATTTTCCTTGTTTTTCCAAGACTTCAATCCACAATAGAGATTCCCTGAGATTGATGCGAAGTTTTTTAAGCAATTTAAGTAACCACGCTGTATATGACCTGATCATTAAATAGCCATCAAATTTTCACAAGCAAGATATAATTTTTAAGTAACTGTTAAAAATTATTTATGAAATGTATGTTACTCCAATTAATTGTACAATAAACACGTGACTCGAGAAAAAAAACCGTTTTCAAAGCTACGTATTAGTTGTTGTTTTGCACTATTAACGATATGAACCAATATGGAAAATGATAATTAAATAATGTAATGGCAATTATAACCGCATAACTACATATATTTTCTTAATGGCCAATTAAAAATAATTTAGAAGTCATTACCTTATTCTACATAGTAACGAGGTCGATTTTGCACATCCTAGAATGAAATAATCAATAATCGGGGCAAGGTACAATGATAAAGTTAAAGGTGAATCCTTTTTTAAATATAGAACCTTATTCCACCTTTTCAGATTCATTTGGTTAAAATAAAACACAAAAATTGGAAATGAAATACGTTCTCTATCTATCTATCTACATACATACATACATCCATATATACATACATACATACATACATACATACATATATATATATATATATATATATATATATATATATATATATATATATATATATATAATATATATATATATATATATATATATATATATATATATATATATATATATATATATATATATATATATATATATATATATATATATATATAGCAATATTATGTTCTTGGGTAAACGGTCTTTGGAAATGAACTAAAAAGTTTTGGACACCTTTTTAGCTACGCCAAGCTTTCGAAAATATTTCATTTTCTTCATCAGGGCTAAAATTACAGTAGATTATCAGTATTTTTGAGATTAAAAGTAACAACCCTATTTTATATGTAACATTAAAGTAGTTACTGCTAAGTGGTGTGTTCAAAAATTGTTGTTTGTGGGGACACTTTATTACACTTATACATAAGAAAAAACAGGAAAAAACACAAGAAAAACTCGACATATTCATCTCTGGGAAATATAATAAATTTTTACTTCATTTAGTTAGAATAGTACAGAGAATTGTGTGGTCCTAAAATTATTTTAATTTATAAAGGATTTTTTTGTTATCTTTTCTTGTCATTTTGCTAAGGGCAGTGTGTTTCTATGTCTTAGTTAAGTTGTGGTTAATTTATATTTGAAAGTAGAATGACGTTGACATTTTGTTTGATCGTTTTAAAGTTAAAAGTTCCAGGTGGATCTCTCGATCAATAAAAAAACTGACATTGACGATCTGAGTTTAATTTTCTCCAATCTATTACAAATAGGCAGTCAAAATGAAAACTCTTACAATATCTCTGACATATCTCTTTGATAATAATCCCACTGATTTTCACTAACTTTTAACTTTAAAACGATCAAACAAAATGTCAACGTCATTCTACTTTCAAATATAAATTAACCACAACTTAACTAAGAGATATAAACACACTGCCCTTAGCAAAATGACAAGAAAACATAACAAAAAAATCCTTTATAAATTAAAATCATTTTAGGACCACACAATTCTCTGTACTATTCTAACAAAATGAAGTAAAAATTTATTATATTTCCCAGAGATGAATATGTCGAGTTTTTCTTGTGTTTTTTCCTGTTTTTTCTTATGAATAAGTGTAATAAAGTGCCCCCACAAACAATAATTTTTGAACACACCACTTAGCAGTAAGTACTTTAATGTTACATATAAAATAGGGTTGTTCTTTACTTTATCTCAAAAATACTGATAATCTACTGTAATTGTAGCCCTGATGAAGAAAATGAAATATTTTCGAAAGCTTAGCGTAGCTAAAAAGGTGTCCAAAACTTTTTAGTTCATTTCCAAAGACTGCTTACCCCAAGAACATAATACTGCTGTTTAACTAGTCGGTCAAGACTACCCTTCTCCTCTATATGTGTACATATATATATATATATATATATATATATATATATATATATATATATATATATATATATATATATATATAATATATATATATATATATATATATATATATATATATATATATATATATATATATATATATATATATATATATATATATATATATATATATATATATATATATATATATATATATATATATATATATATATATATATATATATATATATATATATATATATATATATATATATATATATATATATATATATAATATATATATAATATATAATATATATATATATATATATATATATATATATATATATATAATATATAATATATGATATATGTTATATATATATATATATATATATATATATATATATATATATATATTATATATATATATATATATATATATATATATATATATATATATATATATATATATATATATATATATATATATATATATATATATATATATATATATATATATATATATATATATATATATATATATATATATATATATATATATATATATATATATATATATATATATATATATATATATATATATATATATATATATATATATAATATATATATATATATATATATATATATATATATATATATATATATATATATATATATTATATATATATATATATATATATATATTATATATATATTATATATATATATATATATATATATATATATATATATATATATATATATATATATATATATTATATATATATATATATATATATATAATATATATATATATATATATATATATATATATATATATATATATATATATATATATATATATATATATATATATATATATATATATATATATATATAGGGTGCGGCGCAAAAATCCGGACAAATTTGCCACATTGCACACTTCGAGAGGTTGCGATTGGCGTCCAAATAGCTTGATGCATGTACTAAACATTCATAACCTCGAAATAGTCGCAATGTTGATACCAAGTGCGGAGTATAATCGAAGAGCCGCGATTATCGAAAGTGTTCGTGCTGGGCGCTCAGCGACAGAAATCATTTGATTCTTCGGGTACCCAAGATCGACTGTGTATAATGTTGTCGCGAAGTATATCGAGTCGGAGAAGTCCAACAAAGGTTTTGCAACACCGGCAAGGAAAATTCACTAGAAGGAGCGCGTTGTCAGGACGCCCGAAATCATTCAACGGGCTCAGGAGCTGATCTTTGAGGATCCAGGGCAGTCGATCCCAAAAATTGTCGTCGAGGAGGATCTCCGCTACAAGTCTTATACAATTAAAGTGACACAGAGGTTTCCGGAAGCTGCCAGAACAAAGCGAGTTGAACGCTGTAACCTGCTTTTGTGTTCTTTACGAAACAATGCTACCGGACGACTCAGGTCTTTTTGTGACGAAAAAATTTTTACTGTCGATGCGAAAATCAATCGAAAGAATGATCGCTGGCTCGCCCATGATCCTGAAGATGTTCCCATTGTTTCCAGAACGAAATTTCCGGCGAATGTTTACGTGCTACGTGTTGTGTCCAGTGAGGGTGATGTCATGCCACCGCATTTCGTTAACACAGGGGAAAATGTCACAAAAGCAGTTTATTTGCATGTTCTGTCAAATGTGGTGAAGCCGTGGATGGAAACTGTATCGTCTGGAAAGCTGTGTGTTTTTCAGCAGGCCGGTGCGTCCGCGCACACAAGTCATTTGGTACAAAATTGGTTGTCGGACAACGTCGGCATGTTTTGGTCCAAAGAATTTTGGCCTCCCAATAGTCCAGAATTAAATCCTTTGGACTTCTAAATATGGAGCGTGGTTGAAAGGGTCACTAACAAGTTCAGACATTCAAACTTCGTTCACTGAGAGCCGCTATTGAAGCGACATTCGCCGATATGGACCGTGACTCATTAAAACGGGCCTGCAACTGCTTCAGACTGAGAATGGAGGCGATCATTCAACCAGAAGGGGGTTATATTGAGTAAATGTGTTCTTTATGACCTAAAAAATAATTTAGTAAAAAAAAAGAATTATAAACTTCTCCATTTTTGCAATAAAAATTATGTTTCACAAAAATGTTTAATTTGTTCGGATTTTGGCGCCGCACCCTATATATATATATATATATATATATATATATATATATATATATATATATATATATATATATATATATATATATATATATATATATATCTTACATATTATATATATGCGCATTTCCGTAAATTCTTGATATGTTAGCTGTTCAAAAAAGAGAAATTTTTTTTGAAAGTGACACTCATTAGACCCGATTTAAATCGTCCTCCAGAGACAATTATTCACAGTTGAACATGATTTTTAAGAACCTTTTTTTTACAGCTCAATATGCAAATTTTTGCGGAAAAAATGGAAAAGCTCGCTAAATTACCGTAAAAAGCGTCAAAAATTAATATATAATGTACCATATAATATGTTTATCCAAGCGATTTATTGAAATTATTCATAATAAATCCTGAAAACGTTTTCCTCTTTTATATAATGGCCATTTTTGCCCATTTTATATATTTTAGTCAAATTAACGTCCAGGAACACTTTTCTTATGTTCTTTGATCTGTTGACTACGAATTTATGCACCTTGTTGATATTAGGATATCGTTTCCAACTTATGGTTAGAAACTAAAAGATTGTACTTAAAAAAATTAAAATTTCTGTTGTTTTTATAATTATAAACTAAAATATACATTGGCTGGCATCTTTAAATACACTATTTTTGATTTACGGCCATTTCTGACCAAAAAGCGACTAAATCTAAGCATAATTTGGAAACGATATCCTAATATTGCAACGTCTCATTTTTTTTGGAGAGATTATGGATAAGAGATAATTTTTGTACGTCTTTTGAAAATAGTCTCTATAGTTGTTAAAACATGGTTGTACTGTTTATTTTTTTTTGGGCACCATTCATTTTAAAAAGGGAATCTAACTTCAGCGCAAAAAATGAAAAAATACTAAAGAGTTATTTAGTTGTAAAAATAAGATTAATTTACGTACAACCGTTGCGTCCTGAAAGAAAGAGCACGAGTTTAGTGAGACACTACACATTTAAATAAAAAAAGGGTATATTTATTAACGAAGTAAACATTCCTACCTTTATTACACTCTTAAAAATTACTTCTACTAAATAACAACCCCTTAAGCTAGAAGAGTGAACACTATGGCATAGGGTCTTTAATTTATAATTATTAAGTTTTTAATAAAAGGCTTGATACAACTCGATTTTTGTTGTTGAGTTTTTGAAATTAACTCCGCGAATTACACGTGTAGAGTAGTCGACGGACACGCACTTGCAGACAGGAAGTGAGATTTTTAGACAGGTGTGCTTATGACTTACGATTGCTTTCTCCTCGTGGGTTTTCCATAAGTTACCTGGCTTCTCCTGGTGAGATCCTGAAAAAAATATTGTCTTAACCATGACCATCCTAGTTTCATTAGGGTTGCTAAACACTTTTTGACCCGAAATGCCTAAGGATGTGCAGGATATTTCAAGAAAGGAATAAGGCCTTAAACTTGAGAGCTGGAAACCGTTACTGCACTACTGCATCACTAAAAAAACACTCTGGCGTGCTGGAGAAGAAAGCCACTACGGCCTACTGCCGAAAAAAAACCCTCTCAAAATTCGAAATGGCTGCTTAAATATCTTCGTCCCTTCTCCAAAGTGACGTCTTTAAAATGGCTCACTTCCGGGCGAAAAATTAAAGCAAATTAAATAAATCACGTTACACACTCTGCCGGTTTAAATTAAACTGCTCAAAAATTTAAAACACTGTTTTAAACTACACTGCTCAAAAATTGAAATTACTGCAATAAAGATAAAAATCTAATAAAATATAAATTATAGGGAGAAAAACAGTGTCGTAACATAATCTTAAAATCTAGGAAAAAATGAATGTTACAATATCAACAAGGTACATAAAAAAGGTCAAAGAACATAAGAAAAGTGTACCTGGACGTGAATTTGACTACAAAATATAAATATAATTTAGATCCAGTTCTGTACAATGTTGGGCGCCAACGTATGTTATAAGCGAATTCAAAAGGCGCCAAATTGAAAGTTGTTTCAATCTTGTAGCAATCTTTAACAATATGAATTAGTGGAAAATAATCATATTTAGCGATGCTGATAAAGAAAGTAGAAAATTAACTAAATGTGTTTTTTTGCTTTTTATCATTTACGCCAATAGTGGAGATAATAATCACGTCGAAAATAGTTACCTAGGAATATTCGCATGTAGCTGACATATTGTCATATATATAATAAAAGTTTTGCATTTAGTATTAAAACAAATTTAACAGTTTTCAGTAAAAAAAAAAGAAATTGCAGAGATAACCTACTAAAATTTAAATATTAATTCACTAACAAAATAACACACACATTTTTTTTTTATCTAAATCTGGAACATGTTCTAAAGCCAGTAATACTTTGTTTTATCCAACAACAAATGAAAACCAGATCCAGGATTTTTTATCATTATTGACTAAAACTATTTTGGAAAACCCTAAATTAGACCAATGAAATGTACTCGATAAAATATAATACATGGTTATAACCAAAGGGTACACAAGTTGCAATGTTTGCTCTCGAAACAAAAACACTTTACGCAAAAAAACGGTTATGGAGTTCTTACTTAAGCTTGTAATATATCGTTCCGATATTTTCTTTGCACAAGTTATTGTCCACTGCTAAAACCCACTTATATTTCTGTATGTCTAGTCCGCTTATGGTGGATACACTTAATAATAATAATAATAATAATAATAGCTTTATTACCCGACAGTTTCCCATTAATAGGGTAAATATTTAGGCATTTACATATTCAATGACAGTCTGTAGTAATTGCTTCTTAGTACAACAGTATATATCACAAACACTACAAATATGATTAAAATTAGTACACATTACATGAATAGGTGAATCCAATAACAAATTAGTATTAGGTCTGTCACATCTAAAAAACATACTTGATCGTGAGTCTATCCGTGGCACATTGATGTTAATACGAGACAGTATATCCGTGCAATCAATCATATTGTGCAATACTTTATATAGGAATAATATTGAGGCACAAACTCTCCTGATTCCCAGGCTAAGAATATTTGTCTGTTCACAAATAATCGCTGCTGATTCCCCGTTCAGGATACATTCCATTAATCTTAAACAACAGAAATTTTAGAAATCTCCTCTGCACTTTTTCAAGTGAAACTCTATGCACCTCGTACATTGGACTCCAGACAATACTTGCATATTCCAGTTTCGAGCGAACAAAGCAGAAATACAAAATCTTCAGTGATTTAGTGAATTAGTGAAACCCCTACAATTCCTAATGACAGAATAACGCCATAACTATTAAGTGGTACATCAATAAATATAATTCATATTATCAGAGCTCCCCGAATTCAAAATTAGAACTTTAAAAGCCCGTACGTATGGCTTGAGCCACAATGTCGATACGTGGAATATTCAGTCCGTACCTCTTGGGTGATGACGAAAGTCGCACAATAGCTGTTAATTCGGAGTAATATATGGATTTAATGAAGAGCATCTTCACATACTCTTTAAAAAAAATTTATGATTATAATTAGACAATTTAGCTTCAGCAAAATAAAGCACATACTTCAAATACATCTGTACAAGTTATTCGATACCTTTTCCTGAATAACGTCCCAAAATTAAGTGTTACAGGACGAACAGTCGCTCCCTAAAACAATTAAAAGCAGGAAATGGCAGGGATCACTCTTTCATTATTTCCAATTTTTGATGCAGCCTAGCCTTTGCTTCATATTTTCTCATTAATATTGAGTTATTTTTTAGTGTTAATTTTACAACTTCGTTTGCCGGAGGTAGAAAACCATACAGGGGTCCAGAACCAGCGTTTGGTATAATAAAATTGTGGTAAAAATGACATTCAAATCATGGTCATATCAGCAACATCTAGATCGTTGACTAACACATCCGACGAAGGTAACTGGCGGCCCCTCGAAAAAAACAACTGACGTCCTTTGTTTAACAAGAGCCCAGACCAAACTAGTTGTGGGACTGATCACCGGCTACTGTCACCTGAGAAGACATTTGCAGAGAATGAGTATCCCCAATGGTCCTACGACTTGCAGACTATGGGTGAAGAGGAAGAAATCTCTATACACATCCTATATCAATGTGCGGCTTTATTTCGGAATAGACCTAAACTGTTCGGAGATTTACATCGTGGCGATAAATTACCACATAAAGGGCTTGAGAGGAAACTAATAAGCCTTTTAAAAGGAACGACCCTCATATCACTAAGAGAGGGGCGTACAAACAGACGCAATCGCCTACAACCAACCAACCAAGACCAACCAAATGTCGGATAGAGGGTACTACGTAAATCATTTTACCAGTTTTTCCCCATAATGTACACTGGTAAACAAAAACATTGACTCAGTGGTATTATTTTTGGTATCATTAGAATACCGATTTTTTACTATTTCCAATAATACCAAAAAGATTTGAATTTCCAAAAAGTCGTATTGATTAAAACCATTTTTGCTCGCTCAGCAACGTACTCGTTCCATGAAAAAACAGCTGGAAGCAGTAATAAGAGCTAGGGGGGGGAGGTAATACAAAATATTGATTTTGATTTTACCCCTATTTGCAATCTGTGTTCTCCTTGTTTCCCTTTTCAATTATTTTAATCAGGAAAAAGCATGCGGTATGGGTATGCTATGGAATTTGGTATCATTAGAAAGATAATAAAATGGGCTTTCAAATGATACCAAAATACGTAAAAATATATGAACATGAAATTCTAGGATCCAAATAGTTTGACCCGATTTTTTTGCTCATCAGCTTATTATAAAATTATACTTTCATATGGAACTTCCTATACATTTTTAACTGTCAAATTAGATACTTTTTATAACAAAAAACAGATAGACAGTACTATTTTAAAGAATTTGTTTGTTCACAAAGCCCACCATAAAACCTATAAAAAGATATTTATATCATCCTTTTGATGTTTTTATATCGCGACACGTCTAAAGCAAATAATGTAATAGGAAATACGGCCGACAGTACCGGTATTACGTATTTAAAATAACTATTCTCCTCATATTTAATAGACGATATGTCTCGAATAAAATCCATTACTACCAATGGTGTTTTATGCATTTAAAACACCCTGAAGACCTTTGCATAAAGATGCCTTTTACGGTCAATGTAGGGAGTGTTTTTTTTTTCAAGTTGGGACCGGGTTATATAAATCTATGTAATTTATTTAAACAACCACAATTTGTATCTAGTTACAGTTAACTCACAGGATGCTGACAATAAATGAAAACGCGTAGAACCAAAATAAATTAAAAATTAAATGATTTTATATTTTTTCCTCAATTAACTCTAGATTACAAAGCCCCAAAAGTGTATCCTGGAAATATTCTAGTTAGTTTTGACGTTGAATCATTGTATACAAATACTCCCACTAACCATTTGGTTTCCATCATAACAGACATATGTAGACATAATAACATTGATTTATTAGAAGTCTGTCGTCTATATATTTCCAGAAATATTTTATGGACAAGCTTCAGCGGTAGCCTGCTTCCTGGAGTGATGAATATTTTCCTGGTGCAAGTGATAAAAGCGTCTTAACTTTAGCTCCTCTAAAACCAAAATTCAGAAATGTTTTTTTATCGCTCACCTCCCCACCTCAATAGGAATTTTACCCTTTTTCCATATTTCAAGGATATCGGCGTAATACATATATACGTACAGATATTTAGAAGACACACTTGTTATTTTGCTACATGGTGAAGGAAATATTAATGCTTTTTTTAGATTATATCAATCAACAACATTCAAGTATAAGATCTACAATGAAAACTGAATTAGCTAGTACCCTTCCATTTTTAGACGTACTGGGGCAAGGAAAAAGTAACGGCATCCAGAAAACTAACTCCAAATAGATATCTGAATGTTAACTCACACCACCATCCTCCTCAAAAACTACCTAGCATTAAGTTACTAGTATTTAGAGCTTAACAAAATATGATAAACGTCTATTTTGACTGCTGAAAACTCTTCTCAAAGGCGTCTTTATAAATGGCCTGCAGCTCTGCCGTTTCGTTCTCCATCACCACCTCTCTGCT
>CM032451.1:63302776-63780276 GCA_019049505.1 Pachyrhynchus sulphureomaculatus
CAGGAACTTTCAAAATTTAAACAGAGCTCTTGTATCCTATGCCATCAACAGAGTTTTAGTGAGTTCTTCACGGTAAAAAACAAAATACTCATAAGTAAAATAACCGGCCAAGTGCAAGTCGGACCTGCGTAATTAGTGTTCCGTACGTTAATTTTATTGCCGAGGTATAATCAACAAAGTTCGTTTCCGATTTTTGTTGAAAACTGATGATTTTGATTTTTTTCTTATGTACCAGATAACTTATTAAAGGTGATATTTTTCGTTCCCTGTGGAAAATATTCCAGGATTTTTTCAAAATTTTTTGATCAGTACTTTTCGAGATAAGGGGGGGCAGCGATTTTTGGCAATTTTTTAAAAATAATACAAATATACATATTTTTGAACTCGTGTTTTCACAAGCTTTCATTTGACACCCCACTCGATGACCTGGCAAAATTTTTTTTTTCACTTCCGAGTTCACCCCCGAAAACTAACCCTTTAAGTCAAAATTTAACTTTCAAAACTACATGGCTCTGATAGGGCCATCAATTCCTATATTAATGCCAAATTTCAACTTTCTAGGTCAAATGGTTTCGGAGAAAATCGGACGTGACAGACACCAAAGTGATCTTATGAATGTTCCGTACGGAACACTACTAACCTAAAACATTTGATAATATTCATTAAATAAAACAATAACTAAAAATGTTATTATGATTATTAAATACATTTCATTATCTTTCTCTGTAACAAACTGATAAATGTGGTCTTGTGTTAAAATTTTTGACTTCTTAATAGTTTCCATTGAAATTTTTTTCAAACTTTCCAATATTCACTTTTGCCTGAAAATTAGGTGTTGATTTTCGGAATATACTGATAACGATGTAGAAAGTTTAACTTTCTTCGATTTTTCCATCTCAGACACTTTCGTTGCTTGATTTATATAGTACGAGATACCATGAGTTAATGACACGTATTTTTATACGACTGGTTAGATTTCTCCAATAGAAAATTTGGCTGGTTTCACTCGAGTAAATCACAATTTTAGTATGTTATAAACAGTGTTATTTTCTTTTTAATTTTAGGTCTAGTTAATCATCGGTCTTGATGATGCTAACGTTAGCGAAAGACTTCAAAAAAAAACAAGCGAACTTCAAGAGCTCAGGAAAATATCATCTACAAAAATATGCATTAAGGAAAACAATATAAATATTTATTTTTTACCGAAAAATTTTTCAATAACCTGAATTTACACGGTAAAATTACATATGTCATTATGTTACTATTTAAAGTTGCGTAAAATTACAGAAATTTATGCTAATTAAATGCTTTGTGGAAATTTTCATAATAGTTTGCAATCTTTTCGTTGCAAACTAACAAACCAATAAGCCATCCTTTTGACGCTATTTTTTAAGTCGTCGACGACTTTTAGTTTTCATGGTGCTGTGGCGGGTTAAAGGATGGTGGAATCGCAAAATATTTATAAAATACACTTTTACACCTTACGAAGGTAAGGCTTTTTATTTCCTACTAATTCGTATTTGACTTAACTTATTAGGTATGCTTCATGTAGTTATGTCTGCGTAGTAGAATTGGTGCGACTATACTTTAAAGACAATATCTCTAAAGTTCATAAGATTAATTGTCCACATTTTTATCTTATTAACGATTCTAGATTTTTTGTATTTTTATTTTAGAACGTACAGTTGAGAAATTTGAAAAAACATTTGGCTGAGTGCCATATATTATTGAAATAGGTAAATTTCACATAGGTATGTGCATGCTTTTTAATTATTTTTTCTTGTAGAATTTTAAGTAATGGACTTCACCGTTCTTTCTGGTTTACTATAATTTGCCCATTTCTTTGTTAGGTCACAAAGTAAAATGTAACGTGTACATTTTATATGTAAAATATTCCTGTAAATAGTAAAATTTTACATAAACATTGATTTCATTATATATTCTTGTGATGTATATTGCCTGGAATTTGAAATAAACCAATTTTAAAAGGACATTTTTAAAGTTTGAGAATTATTTTTACTTGGAAATAATATTTCTTAGAGTAACATATAGCTCATGTTAATATTCAAAAAACTCAATAAAACCACTAAAATTGGACAAAGTTCACTTTTCAGCCGTTTTGACTGTTCTCTCCGTCTTTAAAGTAAGACTTACATCAGCCAGAGGTGCACATTGTTGTATCCTACTTATCCAACCAACTGTCTTAAAAAAGCCACCCTATCTCGTTAGCATTTCGATACGACGATATGACCGCTGTCATATTTACGACTTCAATGTATTATTATGTATCTTATTAACTTTTAACAGTACTGATAAGTTCAACGAGCGATTATAGCTATATGCCAAACATGTTTAAAAAATCCAGAATCTCACAAGATATATTATAATATATATATATATATATATATATATATAGATATATATATATATATATATATATATATATAATATATATATATATATATATATATATATATATATATATATATATATATATATATATATATATATATATATATATATATATATATATATATATATATATTAGAGTGACCGGATCTCATAGAGGGGAAAAAAAAATGTCGGAATCTTGTTCGTCTGGACCCCACAAAACGATTCCCCTTTCCAGATATTGAAATAGCCGAAATTTGAGCTCGATTAAACGACGTTAACCCGTGCCGCTCGTCGCTCAAAGTTTGAAAAAAAAAATCCAAATTTTTGGCCAAAAAGCTGACATATGGAGCCATAACTCCAGAACGGTAAATAATAGAAACACGCTTAATATCTCAAAAGAAAGCTAATGTTGTTCTTCAAAATTTATATTCTATACATAATTGTTGTTATTTTAAGTCAAACCGAGTTACAACAGCCTTTAGCCCCAAAAACGTGACCTGGTACCACTAGGACCATACTTCGTATATTTTGTTATTAAGTGATAAATTTTGCTTTTTTTTGGTATATTTTTGAGTTTACAGTAGAAATATAATAAAAAAACAAGTAATACTGATAAGTCTAATGACATTTTTTATTTTAAAATATAAAAATTAGGTATATAATACACACAAAACAGACACAGAAAAGATACAGACGTAGTACCTAGATGAGTTGATAATTTTACATAGTTATCTAATCTATTCTAGAGCTTTTGTTAAAGTAGTTTTTGAAACGTCAGGATATAATGCTCGGCATTTACTTACAACTTGCAGGACATATTGCTTTTGGTCTTCACCTTTGGTCAGAAGGTCGTTAAAGTCGGTTATTAATTTAACACCACGCTCAGCCATATCAATTAACTACTTTTAATGTTTTGACAATTTTCAATCCTTCTTGGAAGTCATTATTTTGAGGCCAAGTGTTTGGATGTTGTCTTAGGAAATCTGTTTTTATATTAAATTGGTCAAAGAATGTAAACGTTTCTTTGGTAAGTAAATTTACCAATCCTCCATCAACTACCTCTTTTAAGTTTTCTTTCCTAACTTTTGGATTTACAACCCTAGCGTGGTGTGAGGGTTCATCTGTGCTACTGAGCAATTTATTAGCTATTAACAACTTTTCATCGTCTGTAATGGTAGGATCAAAAAACGATAATCCCACCAACTTTGCATTCAAATACCACAAATGGTTCGAAAATTTGGTTAGGGCTATTTCTGCAATGTCGTTGTCACATTCTTTATAGTCTAACAGACTATGCAAAATACCTAAATCTTGCTTTGGTGCAAGATGAGCTTTGAACCAAGCTTTACAATAAATTTTAACTAGGAAAACAGAAATGGCACGCACAGAACTTTCTTCTTCTTTAGACATTTTAAATTGACGACGAAAAATGAACATTTTTAAGCAGTAAATAGCTTTTGCCATCCACCTAGCGTGATGAATGGCTCCTGGAGTTCTAAACCCCACAACATTGCCGTCTAGTGATCCAACAAATACGAGAACCAACTGCAATAGCTCCTTGTAGTCATCTCTGGGGTGGCTCTCAGTTAATTTGGTCTCAAATTCAGCAGTAACATTTGCAATTACTTCTGGAGTTAGCTGCTTTTGTATTAGAATGTCACTGATACCTGTGTCGTATTTTCCTTTGTCTATCTTGGGCCACGCAGCGAGGAATCTCTTGAAAATGTCTGGATGAGGTCCAGTGGTTGATCCCATTTTTGTGTCGAATACGCCTCTTAACAGAATTTCCAAGATATGGTGACGGCAAGCTAGGTATAACAATTCTCTTCCTAACATTTGCTCCAATAT
The DNA here is from genome assembly GCA_019049505.1 of Pachyrhynchus sulphureomaculatus. Lineage (NCBI taxonomy): Eukaryota > Metazoa > Arthropoda > Insecta > Coleoptera > Curculionidae > Pachyrhynchus > Pachyrhynchus sulphureomaculatus. The sequence goes on from CM032451.1 coordinate 63,307,019, forward strand.
GACGCATGCTCCTTTGAGTCTTCCCGTGTTGGATGCTGTAGTGTCGAAGCACATCGCCTTGACGGTGTTGAGAAGACCCCATTCATGTAGGCATTCATATACGGCTACGGCTTGCTCCTCTCCAGAGCTGTTTGCTGTTACAGGAACTCCCAGCAGCTGTTCCTTTTCGCCATATGAAATAGCTATAGCTATTCGCTCACATTGTTCATTTTTTAAAACACCCGGTAAAAGTTTACCGTCCCAATGGACAACCACGGGCTCTTTTTCAGGAATGTTTACTTTATCAAAAATTTTTTTATTATATTGTTCTCTGAACATTTGCCTTCTATCACGTAATAAAGTTTTCGAGACTTTGTACTCAAGAGGGTCAAGGTTTAGTGCTTCTAGAGTAGCTATTAAAATTCTCGTGGCATTTCTGTCGGATACCTTACATCGATCTAATAAAATGGACAATTTCATGTTTAAAATCTCTTTAACGCCTCTTGCAAATGAAACTTTCATCCTCTTGCTCTCAGATGGTCCTGGATCTTCTGCAGCTTCTTCAGGGATGTCCATTTCCTCAAGCTCTCAAGTTCCTGGTAGATGCTGTCCTCTTCAGTGTCTTCTTCTCCTTCTTCGAACTTGTCTTCATCATCCGTCTCTAAAAAGCAACAAAAGAAAGAGAAAAAAAAAGACTATAAAAACTTGTCGTTTTAGCAGAATAGTAATAATACATAGGTACTAAATTACCTACTTCTAATTATCAAAAGGTATTATTTAAAAAATATAAACTCAATCATAAAGATGCCAAATCATGCTCTCATGTACAATTTTCTTTCAATTATAATGAAACTATTTACTTATTTGTTTATCTATTTTTTAGAATACTAATAATAAAAAAAAAAACTCACCAATATCAAAAGTTGCTTCTTGGATTTGTCGGTTCATTTTTGCAAGTTCCTTTTGCACCTTGATTTCTTCAGCTCGAGACAACTTGAGATCCACTCTAGTCATGGAACCTGGGCGGCCCTTCTGCCTCTGTTTCACGAGAAACGCCTTATCTTCTTCCGATTTCATCAGAGCCAAGGCATCTTGTTGAGCAATATTAAAGAGATCATCCAACTTTTCAACAAACTGTTTAAATTTGTTCTTGGCCGTTTTCGATGTTTTCTTCCGGTCTTTTTGAAGAGTTCTCCACTCGGCGTGAAGTTTTGCCAGCTTAGTAATTACATCTTGCTCATGTTTAGTCGGGATTCGAGCTTTCTCCCAAAAAATGAACACTTCTCGTATTGTAAGTTTTGCTGATTCTCTTACAGTTAATTTCACAGTACGTAAATTATAAAATAAAGCACACAAAACTTGACGATTTGAGGGTAGTTTACAACCGGTGATCTGGTGAATGGGATAGCCCACAAGAAATATTTTATCCTTGGTCCGGCTTTGTACACCTGATGTGGATGCCATTTCAGAGGCCAATAGGTAAATAACAGTTAACTTGGAAAATGAAACAAAATATATTGCAAACTTTAATTTCAATAAAATGTTTTCAAATGTCTTTTGAAATAATACTATAATAGTTATAAACACAATAACACACACACTTGGAAAATTAAAAAAAAAAAAAACGTTAAAATATCTTCACTAGATAATTGTTCGATCTAACCAGCTCAAAGGCACTTTAGAAACTAAACTGAATAAATAAAAGGTCGGTTGTACGCTGAAGTAAAATCACCATCCCTAAAATAGAAATTAGATTCACCCTCTTTTTTACCTGTCAAACGGGTCTTTCTTTGGTAAACTAGTCAGGTAATCCCCATATAATAAAAGATTAAATTTGAACAAAAGGCTCTTTTTGTTTGAAAATTGAGTTCCAAAATACTTTTTAACAAAAAAATGTTAATTCCGAGACACATTATGTAAAAACCCGTAAAATGCTTAGAATACTCCCAAACTGGTTCCTACTGGTACCAGGTCACGTTTTTGGAGCTAAAGGCTGTTGTAACTCGGTTTGACTTAAAATAACAACAATTATGTATAGAATATAAATTTTGAAGAACAACATTAGCTTTCTTTTGAGATATTAAGCGTGTTTCTATTATTTACCGTTCTGGAGTTATGGCTCCATATGTCAGCTTTTTGGCCAAAAATTTGGATTTTTTCAAACTTTGAGCGACGAGCGGCACGGGTTAACGACGTTTAATCGAGCTCAAATTTCGGCTATCTCAATATCTGGAAAGGGGAATCTTTTGTGGGGTCCAGACGAACAAAATTCCGACATCGATTTTTTGCGGTCACCCTAAATATATATATATATATATATATATATATATATATATATATATATATATATATATATATATATATATATATATATATATGCGGTGAATGTTGGCAATTTCCCGACCATTCCTCTGTCGGTCTGTGATCGTAGATGGCTTCAGATTGAGGGAATGTGTGCTTTTCAGTTTTAGGTTCAATTTAGTGTATCGTACGCAAGCTGGCATATGGACTTTGTCCATTTGTATAGGTATAAAAATATATTGGAATAACAACGTAAAATTTAAACAATGGATCAAATGGAATACAGCCTCACATAGGTATGAAGCAAATGAAAATCGCTAACTCGACTCTCAAAACACTAGAGACTACCGCAAACTTCTAGTAAAAGAAATGATTTGCATAAAAAAAACATATTGCCACTGATAAACAAGACATCAGCAATTGATAGATTTATTATAAATTAATACAATGAATATTACACAAGAAGCACACTTTCATACGGTTCTAGATAAATTCGCATTCTTTATCAACCACGTAAGTGAAAACAAACAACCAGAAAACACAAACATATTCTCTTTTTTCCGTTTTAGTGTGGTCAAAACCCTTTACGAAATAAGATGGTTTCGACGTGCTTAACTTATTAGTTAGTTAGTTTATTACTGAGTGCTGTATATCCATAACCTATTTTATTTTACATAATTTCAATACCTTTAAATATATACATATATATACATTGGGTATATGAATTAATTTTAAGGGATTTTTCGGTAAAAATATCACTTTATTGTAAAAAAATGGTTGTATTGTACGCTACTTTCTCCAATATTTGTGGCAGCATATGAAAACGTTGAAAGAACGACTCATCTTTTGAGGCTATCGCCGAATTGACCGATATTTTGGTATCCTCATAAGAATGGAAGCGCTGTTCAGACAGGTTGTGCGTCATCGATCGGAACAACTGATAATTAGACGGAGCAATGTCTGGTGAGTACGGCGGGTGCGGTAAGACATCCTATCTTCTTCTAGCGTTTCCTTGAAGGGTTTTGCAACATGTGGCCGAGCGTTGTCATGTTGAAAAATAACTTTGTCTTGTCTTTTAGCATATTGCGGTCGCATTTTCTTCAACGCTCGGCACAATTGCATCAATTGTTGTCGGTAACGTTCCCCAGTAACAGTTTCGTTGGGTTGGAACAGCTCATAATACACTACACACTTTGGCGTGGATATTGAAGGTTCACCGGGCTTCACCCATGATTTTTGGCGCTTTGGATTATTGTGGCGTATCCATTTTTCATTACCAGTTACGATACGATGCAAAAAACCTTTCCAATTCTGCCTCGGTTTCAATTCGTACAACACCCACTTTCCTTGCTTTTGAATAATTTCCAGTGCATGTAAGCGCTTGGAAATGGTTGTGCGATTAACTCCTAATGATTCTGCAAGTTCTTTTTTCATTTGGCACGGGTCTTCACCGAGTAATGGCTCCAATTTTTCATCTTTAACCTTTTCTGCTGGCCTGGACGTTCTTGGTCTCCTAAACTGGTGTTAGGATGTCCAAACCACCACTTTTAAAGCGTCGAAACCAGTATTCACATGTTTTCATCGATGGAATATGATCACCATAGGTTTTTCGACAAGAAAAGTAACACTTATGGTGTTTTGTTGGCAAGTAATTCGACATATTCAATGCTCAAAAAAAAAACGTTGTTTACACTTCGGCAAAATAACATATACTAAAAATTAAAGTCTAATGATGATGATTCACCATGAATATAGCAGCAATATGCCCCGATGCGATATAATAAAAGTTACGCCCTCTCTTAGAAATCCCTTAAAATTTATTAACACTCCTTATATTAGTTACCCTTGTATTTTTGTTGTTAGAGATAGCCTTCATATTACTGTTGTGTGTGTTTCTTTACGGCATTTGTTCCGTTAGATGCCTAGTTATAGTAGTAAGAGTAACAGTATCTTTTGACGAATGGTCAAGAGATGAGTTTCAAGCAAAAGGCTACAACTTATGTTAAATGTGGTAAAAGTTTTGCCCAAAAGGTGCCGAAGGAGGGAAAGCCACACGAAACGACTAAAAATATTTAAGCAACAGGGAACAACGAATAGAAAAAACTCATTAAGCGCGTATTATATTTCTATTTAGACTTCAGTTGATTTTAAAACAGATGATACATAAAACTACGCAAAAAAGCGATACCTTGTACAGTACTTATTAATTATTTGACTACTTTGAAAAATAGAAATCCGGAAAACTCTCACGAACTAGACCAATTCCCATGGCCTACGATGATTGATAGGAGCTAATGATGGGCTTAAACAAAATAATCAAACGAAACAAGCCGCTATATACGCTGGCGCAACGGATTATGGGAAGCACCTCGTCTATTATTTTTCGTCGGCAATTGTTTTTCGATAAATACCGGCTTTCTTTTTTTTTCTCCTTAACCATAAATTATGCTATTGTTTTAACGAGATCTACGATCGGCTGATTTTTTATAGTCCGGTAAAGATGCTAGATTAGTAATTTGAAACGGAAGAGAAAGACGTAATTAGAAAAAAGTTCCTCTATATCAGTGGTTCCCAACATTTTTTAATCGCGACCCTTTTTAGATTTTTTTAAAATGTTCGCGACGCCCCTTCTCATCCGCCATAATGGATCAATAAAACATAAAATACATGGTTTGAAAAAACATATTTTAGGACTTAACAGTAATATATTTTATAAAGTACTAATTATTAAGTATTAATGATTAATGTGATGATTGAGTTTGCATTGCTTAAAAGTGTTATAATTCTTGGTTGAATTTTTGTCAAGGCCAATCTCATGCCATCTTGAACATCCAGCTTATTCCTGGCTTTTGTCTTAATCTGCAGGAAAATGGAAAATCCACTTTCGCAAAGGTAAGTAGAAGCAAATGGCACTAATATTCGAAAAAAAAGCATGGAAACTTTAGGATACGAATGAAGCATAGCACACCAAAATTGAGGTAACGATTTTTCTTGAAATAAATCACGCGCTGAGGAATCATTTCGCAGCTTTTTGCTTACCGTCCGGTAAATAAAAGAAGAGTCTGTTTCTAGGCGTGCTTATCGAACATGAATTGTGGCGGGCTATCCTAGTATTGTACCGTTTTTCGGATCAAACAAGACACTAACTATCAAAGAACTATTAATATACAGACGACAAAAAGAACTCTGTAAGGATTTAATACTAGGTAACAAGTTTACTGAGCGTGACAATTTATCTGTACACTTATATTTATATTCGATTAAACTCGCGGCTGAGTAACTGAAGATTGTCCCCTATGGCTCTGCTCGTTGCTTATATATCAGTTGGGAGTACTTTCCCGATTATTCTCAGCTCGGCGGAACGTCAAGCTGTCCGTCTCGAAACTTCTGTCTTTCATACGTTTCTTCGAGAGGCAACAGCTTGTCTCAATCGCTGCGGACTACTCGGCTAGCTTGCGCCAATCGGATTTCGCCAGGCATGGGGCGAGGTGCGTGCACCAGCCGTCCACTGATTACGTCACATATCTCGTGTATTGCCAAGCAGAAACAAATTATTAACATTTTAACACCTCCCTTTAAATTTTAAAACTTAATTTTGGTTTTTAAAATTGACAATCGGCGACACCTCAAAAAAGCCAAGGCGACACCCTAGTGGGTCGCGACCCACCGGTTGGGAACCAACGCTCTATATGATTTATGACTATGAAGGGTGGAAAAAACACTGAAACAACTTGTTAGCTGAAATCTTTGCTTCATATTCTACTGTCAATTTCCAAGGAAAAATACCACCCAATATTTTCAATGTACAATCAAAACGAACAATGATGTCGTTAAAACGCCAGCCATCATCTTTAAAAAATGTATCAGCTGACTTCCACATGTTTATATTGATTTTCAACTCTTTCTACTTAGCTGCGGTCACGCGTTTTTGGTTCTTTTTACCCTCTCCCCCCCCTCTTTATCTTACTCCTCATGGCTGTTTCTTGATAAAACATTTCATCAAATGGAATCAATCCCAGTGAATATGTAATGTATCTTTATCACAGATCTAGGTTTTGTTACCTCTAATGGCGTTCGAGCTGACACAACGCAAAGTAATGTCCTCGACTCTCCTGAAGTTTGATTTTTTGCTTAAGTCTACCTTTGAGAATGAATCTGCACCAACTGCTTCCTCCCTGGTGGATATTTCCATGGTGGATTCACCACTGACTGGAAAAAAATATATAAAAAGGGTGCTGGTGGGTCGCTGGATTAAAACTTCGTTAGTGGCGCCATCGATTTAACTAACGTGAGATTCACCAACAGAAGCTCATCTTGAAGGGATTGTTTTACACCGTCATTACCAGTTTTGTTTTCACTCTTCCAATCTCATTTACACAGTTCGTAATATTAGAAATAATCTTCAAAGCTCTGGAGGCGACCGCATTGTTTTCAACCCACCTGACAACACAGAATTGTTGAGGGAATGTTAGTAAAAATAGCTTTCCGAATGGGTATGTATACGACACTTCGCAATCTTTCCTTTTCATTGATAGAAAGAAGGTTTCGGCTAAAGAGGTCTAGTAAAACGGAAATCTTAGGTAGCTTCACCGACAATGATTTTGGTGAACTTTATTAGGACTTCTGTCGAACCCCACAGCGAACATATTATATTGTGAAAGTGTATATAGGGATAGGCTGCAGAAATGACGCGAAACTGGGATAAAGCTCTTCCTAAACAAAACAATCACGATCAGTTGTATCCAGGTTCGTGCGGGTCCAAATATCCAACTTTTTATTTTTCCGAGTCAATCTCCTTTCCAGGGTTTCCAGGTCGGTGGACACCCTGATATATTTAACTGACTCAGCCGTTACTTGATAGAAATTCATATTCAGTGAGAATAAAACACTAAATTTTTAGTAAAATTTCCACTTTTATTGATTTTTTATTCTTGACACGCTAAAACATTAGCGGTTTGGTTGTAACTAAAGGATAACAGCTAAACTTAATAATTATACAAATTATCCTATGAAGCACATACAGGTAGAACATTCGAACAAAAGAATTTCAGAACATAATAAAAGTTTTTTTAAAAAGTAGAACTGATTCTTCATATGCCAAACATTTAATAGAAGAGAATCATGTATTTGATAATAATTTCCATATTTTACACGCTCATAAGAAATGGCATAAAATAAATGTATTTGGGACCCTCGAGATCAATAAAAGAAATAATACAAACACACTGTTAAATGACCAATTGGACTTCGGAAATTCCCCACTTTATTTGAATTTACTTACTTAATGAAGAGATAATTTTTATAATTATTAAGTTTAGTTGTTATCCTTTAGGTACAACCTACCTGTAAATATTTACTTATAAAACCATTGAAAAATGTTTATTTCATTCTATATCCATACTTTTGATAAAGCTAATGTTTTAGTGAAACACGTGTCAAGTATAAAAAATCAATAAAATTGGAAATTCTCCTACAAATTTAGTGTTTTATTATTATTTATTTATATGTATTTAATTATGTCGATATGTGTGTTGGTTAATTCTGGCATTTTTTGTAACATTAATTACTGCCCTCATTTTAATTGTGTTGAAGGCGTTTTTAAATCTATGAGGGCAATCCAAATATATAGGTTATATTCTATGATTTTCTCTGAGAGTTGCCAAACATTATGATTAAATTCAAATTTTCTTTCTGGTCTATCGTTATTATTCTAGCAAATCTGGGACAGTAAACTAATCAATGTATAATTTTCAAAATAAGTCGGCATACTTTTTTTTATTAAGAACATTAACGAGTTTTCCCATTTAGTCGATATTCTTCCTTGCAGGAAACAGTTGTTAAATAATTTTTATAGTCCTTTCTTTATTGTTTCCTTACGTTCCTTCAGCATTTCGAGTATTATTTGATCGTTGCATCGTGCTTTTTTTTCCGTTTTTTGTTTGTTTTACGGCCGACATCATGACTGATGTTTTTATGTTAAGTAATATCACAATTTCCTAGTACACTTTAAATAATAGAATGTACAATTTTAAAATTATAAATAATTATTAATTTTCAAGAATAACGAGGACAAAAAACATTAGAGTAATTTTTGATCTAACTTTTTTTATTATATAAACCAGAAATTCAAGTTAACAGTTTACATTCAAGGTAAAATGAAATCTTGCAAATTACTTGCCAAATTATATGAGGTCTTGTAAAAATAATTTAATACGGGGTTGTCGAAAAAGTATAGAGCCATTTAAAGTCAAAATTGAGACGACTGTTTTTATGTTTTGAGAGAATTTTATTAATAAGCCAAGTCAAGTAAGAACGTGTCCGCGATAATTCATTTTCGGTAGATGCGTTTCTAGCGATTCAACAACAAATCGGTAGAGGGAACCTTTGTCTACAACGCTACTTAGTAAAAGTATCAGTCGATTCCAAACTTTCCTTGAAATCACGTAAAATCCAAAATGAGTCACTTGTTTGCGCGTCGGTTCGAGGCAGTCTTTCTTTGTTCCAATCCAAAGTGGCCTAAATATATTATAAAGTCGGTATCGTTTGTGAAGAGGTGTGTAAATCGTTTTAACGAGACGAAAAAGGTCAACGATTTGCCAAAACGTGGCTGGGTAGGCAAAGTCACTCCGAAAATCGAAAAAAAACAAATCGTGAATCGTGTCTTTATTTTCACGGCACCCGAAATTGACGATGCAGCAAGGAGCGGCAAAATGTTCGACAACATCTTCGTGCTAATGGTGTCAAATTCCAAAGCACGTTGAAGAAACCTTTGCTGGGTGAAAATCACGTCGTAAAGCGGCTCGCTTGGGTCCACGATAAGATACTAGAGTGGCCTTCACAATCGCCGGATGCCAACCCTACTGAAAATGTTTGGTCCCTTGTAAAGATAAACCTCAGAGGAAAGACTCTGAGGACTCTGACTCAGTTATCTCGCGAGATTCGAAAAATTTGCAGAAAATCTCGTCGACAACCTCGAAGATACCAGGCGATTATTGATGCAGGAGGCGATTGGATAACTTACTAACGTAATTGCGCTGTTGTTAGTACACCAAAAAATACATTGTTGGAAAAAAATGTTCTCGAAACGCATTTTTTTCAAGAATACGAGAAGCCACGTTCTTACTCTACCTAGACTGTAAGTGCCATTTTGTTAGATGACCTGCCATTTTTCTGGCAGTACCATAATTCCGTCACCGTAGAACTTCTGTGATTCCTAGGAAAAAAACTGTGACAAGTGGTTTTCACAGGCCTCTTAACACCATTCAGGGAATTTTACAGAGATCGAAACAAATGGTAATATGACGGTGCAAGGTCCGGACTATAAGGTGGATGTATTAAAACTTCCCAGTTAAGGTCGCTCAATTTTTGCTGGTAGAACACGACACCCTTTCTGTTAGTTCTGGCTGAATAATATTTCATTTTTTTCCAAATTTTTTATCAGTACTTTTCGAGACAGGGTGAGGGGGACAGCCATTTTTGTCCAGTTTTTTTCATAATACAGAGAAAAGTGCGCGCAAGTATTACATCATCTATATTTTTAAACTCGTGTTTTCACAAGTTTTCATTTGACGCCCCACTCGATGATCTGGTAACTTCCGATTTCACCCCCCAAATTAACCCCTTAAGTCAAAATTTAACTTTCAAAACTACACGGCTCTGATTGGGCCATCAATTCCTATATTTGTACCAAATTTCAATTTTATCTGGCAAATATTTTCGGAGAAAATCGGGTGTGACAGACAGACAAACAGATACCGAAGTAAAAATACCAAATAATTAATATGTTCCTTCAAATTTTATCACTTGAAGCAACAATTTAATTTATAAGAATATAATTTCGATATTATGAAACATACCAAGTATAGAAATTTATATTATTTTGCGTTTAGTTATTCCAATTATTTTAAAAAGCCGTTATGTACTAATTAGGTGAACTTGGCACGGTATGTTTTTGTTTAAGCGTGTAAATAACTAGCGGTTTATTGCTGCATAACTTTACGGAAGTATCGTTTAGAGTTTAGAGTGTAGTTATAGTTAGCGAATTAAATAAATCAGGTTACTATTTTATTCATAAAGAAACACACTAATATATGAAATACATAACGCACACACCTTGCTATCTGAATATGTATCGTGCAAGCCGATCACGAAGCAAAGAAGTAAGAATTTATTAAAAAATAAATTAATTTACGATAGCGGTGTTGCCAAGATAGTTAATAATTTGACAGTATCTGATTGAAAATGCCAATTTGCAACTTCCTGCGAGTCGTCGACAATAAGACAATGGGAAAGGAAAAAGATTGACGCTGCCGAAATGTTTTGTTGGAGAAGAGTGCTACGAGTTTCATGGACCTTCCACCAAACAAATAACTTAATTATGCGAGAACTAAGAATTACGAAGAGACTCTCAAACAGAATTCAACTTCAGCAAGTAAAATCCTTTGGACACCCAATGAAAAGAAACAACGACAATATTGAAAGACTCATCAACCAGGGCAAAGTAGAAGGTCGAAGGTAAAGAGCAATAGCCTCAACACGATGGATTGACCAAAGAACCGGAATATGCAACATGCACGAGAAGTTATACACAACATCATGGTGACCACTACACTCACTACGGGGGTTTCAGACTCAAGAGAGAGTTCACAAAATAAAGGTCATTAAAAAGGTCTTAAAATTATTTTGTATATAAAATACGGAACGTAAATAAATTCAAATTTGTTTCGTCTACTACGACAAAAAAAGGGAGGAAAATGACATTTGGGGATACAAAAAGTAATCACGATTCTTAGAAATTTAGCTATTTGGAGTTTGACCGTAGCCCAGGCGGCCTTTTGTGTGCGAAAAAAAGCAATGATGGAAATAACGTGCCGAGTAGTGATCAATAATCTCACTACTCGCTCGCACTCATGAAATAGAACTTTATATTTTTGAGAGGCGTAAAGAGGTAAAAAGAAACAAGATACGGTTATAAAGGGATAAATATGCTTCTTATTTCTACGTGTCTTACACTGAAACACAATAAACATAAAACATATTATTCACGATGTAATAATAACACTAAAAATAAAATAAAAATAAGACCGGCTTTAGCTTGCCGAAAGCTACGTAGATGACTGGTTGCAACTGATATTAATTTCTTTTAAACTTTGATGAAAGTTTCCAGGGTATACATTAAAATTAAAAACAAAAAAGGCAACGAATAAACACCTAAAGCAATGCCAAAGATGTAAACGCAATCGTAAATGTTAACACCGGATTTAAATTAGTAGTACACATCGAAGGACGGTGAAGCTATAAACTTGACAAGATTCTGAACAGGATTCGCTTTGATCAATAAAATGTTAGCTGTGGCATCTTTATCATATCTATGTATATAACCAGTATATTGATAATGCCATAATACAGGGTCTGACTCCGTCATGGTTCTTGGTTTAGGGCTGCTGAGTTTGCCCATCTAACACAATCAAGAATATATTAAAAATTTCTCTTTTTTCAAATTCTCACCACAGAATATTGTATCTCTAAGAATTTATTTAGCTGATTCATCCATAAGTTATTCACTCACAAAAAAAAAACAACAACATTTAGAAATTTGTCTATTTTACGTTTTTTACAGCAGAGATAATTAATCGGTTGAATAGGTATTAGTTATTAATTCCATTCTTAAATGGTTTATTATATTTCTATATTTTATTAACAAGTAGTAATTTTTTATTCTCTGTCATTTGCAGCCTAAACCGAAGGTTATATAAACTAGTAAATTATACGAAACCCAACATTTGTCGGCGACTTCGCTTACATGAATTTAAGAACATGGTCTGGTATTAGGAGGCAAGATATGTTTTCATGCAGATTGCATTTTAAGTTATAACTTTAATCACCTCAGTTACAAAACACTGTTTAACCTTTAGTGTATGGTGCCGAGACAGACTGACAAGAGATGAAAATGTTTTCAAAATTAAAATAGAAGCCACATATATCTAGTCTACAGTTGTAATTGTAGGCAGTGTATTTACTTGTATACATGCTAGTAAAGACAGCGGAGAAAGAGTAGTTCCAATTTATTTTCTCTTTAAAAAATAACCGGCCAAGTGCAAGTTGGACTTGCGCAATTTGTGTTCCCTCCGTTGATTGCTTTTTAAATAAAAATTTTTGTTATGGATGTATAAAATGATCAATGATTTCACAAAACATACCCCAAATGAGTTTTCAACAAAGTTTGTTTCCGATCTTTGTTGAAACAGAATGTTTGTGTTTTTTTATATACCAAATAAATAATTAAAGATACTGCACTTGTGATAATTTTCGTTTAATTTACACCATGTGGAGAATATTCCAAAATTTTTCAAAATTATCTGATTAATACTTTTCGAGATGAAGGAGGACAGCGATTTTTGAAAATTTTTTAAAAATAATACAAAGAAGTGTGCGCAAGTATTATATTATATATATTTTTGAAGTCATGTTTTCACAAGCTTTCATTTGACACCGCACTCGATGATCTGGTAATTTTTTTTTGACTTCCGATTTCACCCCGAAAACTAACCTTTTCGGGTGTGACAGACAGAAAACACGGAAGTGATTTAAGTGCTTCCTACGGAACACTAATAAAGTGCGATATATTTGAAATTTACAAAAATATAAGTTCATTTATTATAAAATTTAATAAAATCCAGTGGGGAACTTTAAACAATTCTAAGCATTTCTATTAAATGCTATAATAATAAACATTACATTTTGCTCCATCCTAAAAAGCACAGTAACCCTAGTAATTTATGGGATTAGCCGACACTTGATGGAAATCCATTCTAAAATAACAGAAATGAAACAGAAAGAGTGCTGAATAACAATGACACTGACGTAGGCTAACGAAATTCGAGCTGGAACAAGAGCAACTAAACAGAAAGTGAGAACAACCGAGATGAGGGTGTTGTAATCAATGTTGAGAATAACACTGCAGGGCAGACAGAGAAATATGGAGGTGAGAAGAAGATGTCAGGTGAAAGACGTAATGAAGTGGATGAAGAAGAGGAAGAAAGGATGAAACGACCATGTAGAAAGAATGGATGAAGACAGATTGGCCAGAACTAAAGACCTAACGGAGGGTGGCCACGAGGTAGACCACCCAACCGATGGTTCGAAAGTTGGAAATGATCATCTACAGAAGTGTAAAACAACAAGCAACAAGATGCGAATCCTAATGTATAACCAAAGAAGAAGAAACAAAATTATGTCTTAAGATTTTCTCTTTATTTTAATTACTACGACGATCAGTTCGACTGCACTGGGTATTCTGCAGATGACTTACAACTACTGTAGTTGTAAGTCACCTGAAGAAGATACAGTGCTGTCAAAACGATCGTCTTAGTAATTAAAATAGGGTCAAAATCTTAATAAAAAACTTTGTTTTATTTCCAGCATCCGTTATGTCCACTAAAAGATTAATAATAAATCTATCACCGCAATATACAGTCAGTCCAAAAAGTCTCCATACACTACCTGTTTTCTATACTATTTTTCTGTTATGTCTAACCTGAACTAACCTGAACTAATTAATTGGAACTATGAGAAAACATGTTTAAATTAATATTTAAAATTTAACCAACGAGGATTAGAATTAACAACAACTACGGAACATTTTATTTAGAAGTTACATCATTGTTATAGAAATGTAAATAAAATTAATGTCAAGTCTCCATACACTCAAAAACGGCACTGAAAAAAACACGTTATAATCAGTCGCATTTTATCAAGCTGAACTCAAAACAACTGCATAATTTTCGGCCATACTTTATAATGTCACTTGTTGCTAGTAATTCTGCAGTGGGTTTTCAAAGTAATATTAAAAATGAGCGAGAGAAATTGTGAAATTCCATTTCAAGTTCGAAAGATCATAACTGATTTGTGTGGAAAGATGGAAAATCGTACAGAAATATAGGAAAAATTATTAAAAAGTCGCATGCTAATGTTCAGTACATTATAAACCAGTATAAATCAACGGGTTCCTATAAAATTCTACTACGTCCCGGTCGTCCCAAGAAACTGTCGTGAAGAGGCCAGTATTGTTCGACAAATAATTATACATCCCAAGAAAAGTGCACCAAAATTAAAAGAAGAAGTACGGGAACTATTTTCGAAAAATGTTTGTTCACAAACAGTGAGAAATTGTTTATACAGGGCAGGCTATAAGGGGTATGCAGCCAGGAAGAAGCCGTTAATTTCGGAAGCTAATCGCAAAAAGCGTCAGCTTTTGCTAGGGAATACGTTAATAAACCTCCTGAAGTTTGGGAATCCTTAATCTTTAGTGATGAAACTAAAATTAACCTTTTTGGGTCTGATGGCAGAACTAAAGTTTGAAGAAAGAAGAATACCGCATTTGATATTAAAAACATTTGTTGAGACAAGGGGGTGGCAGTGTTCTGCTTTGGGGATGCATGGCTGGAGGGGTTGGAAATTTATATTTTATTAATGGTACCATGGATCAGCATGTTATCTAAAGTGTCCAAAAATTAGCACTTGAAAAAAGATACATTTTCCAACAGGACAATGAGCCGAAACATACAGCAAACTTGGTGCGAGAATAGATGGTCCATAATGTGCGACAGCAGCTTCATACACCTCCGCAATCACCCGATGTTAACCCCATCGAGCATTTATGGGAGGAACTTAAACGGCGCATTCGCAAACATAATGTTTCAAATAGAGAAAAATTAAAAAGCAGAATATTGAACGAATGGGAGAACATGCCAGGAGAAGTTACTAGAAAGCTGGTTGCAAGCATGACAAAAAGGTTACAGCATATTATCAAGGCCAACGGCGGTCTCATTAAATATTAGTTTAAAGGTAAATTCCCATTTTGTCGATTGACCGTTGACCATTTGAAACCGTTCCCTTTATGTCGACTCGTCGAATTAAAACTACCAAATAAAGCTGTAAGGTGGCCCTCTACAGGTAGTTTTACCTAGGTATTTATCTTCATACAACATAAGGGTACGGCCGGTTAGTTCAGGTTCCAGACTCTCCAAGGTCTTTTGGATGGGCATGCAACAGTAGGGCAAACACTTCGAAGATTAATGTACATAGAAAAGAAGGAAAGAAAGAATTGTGCTCTATCGATTTATTTAAGAAATAATTAATATTTACCCTAAATATAGATTTCCATAACAGATAAAGAGGTTTATTTAATCGACGAAAGGGGAATTGTTAATGACACCGATGTATAGGTTAAAAGGCCAGTCGACAAAACGGGAATTTCTCATGAACTCGACAAAACAGGAATCAACGAAACGGTACTCAATCAGATTAAACGAAGTGGTTATTTTCCGTTAAACTGCGTTAAACTATTATTGGTAATTGTGTATGGACACTTTTTTGACATTAATTTTGTTTACATTTTTATAACAATGACGTAACTTCTAAATAAAATGTTCCGTAGTTGTTCGAGAAATTTGCACATGCAAAATGACCAGCAAAGATCCCATGAATGCAATATTCCATGCCTTTCCTCCTACGACTATAGTTTCTGAGCCTATACTCTTCATCAGGTAGGCTTTAGGCAACGGTATGGACCGTGAAGATCCATGCCGCGGTACTCGGATCTTCACGATCCATACCGTTGCCTAAAGCCTACCTGATGAAGAGTAGTATACGAGGCTGGTTTGAAAAGTCCGTGCAAAGTCCGAGAGATGGCACCACCGGCGCGTATCGAGGTCATGTTTAGTTAGTAGCATCTCTTGAATGAACGCACACCAAGTTTCAGCCATATTGGTCTATTTCTTTGTGTTTGGCATTCGTGTGAATCAAGGAAGTCGAGTGATTTTCAAGAAATGGACGAAAAAGAATTTCATGTGGTGATTAAACATTACTTTATGAAAGGCAAAACGCCTCAGGAGACTAAAGAGAAGCTTGATAAACATTATGGTGACTCTGCACCTTCGATTAGAACAGTTTATAAGTGGTTTCAAAATTTTCGAACTGGCCATATGGGCACAAGTGACGCTGAACGTTCTGGACGGCCTGTGAAGGTTACGACTCCAGAAATCATTGATCAAATCCATGATATGGTGATGGATGACAAAAGAGTTAAGGTGCATGAGATTGCTAGTGCTGTGGGCATCTCGACTGAACGGGTACATAATATTTTGCATAAACATTTGGACATGAGAAAGCTATCCGCAAGATGGGTGCCCCGATTGCTCACGCTTGACCAAAAACGGAATCGTGTGAAGTGTTGCAAGGATGGTTTGCAGCTGTTCCAGAAGAATTCGGAGGACTTTAAGCGTCGTTTCGTCACTGTGGATGAAACATGGATACATTACTATACTTCTGAGACCAAACAACAATCTAAACAATGCATTACCAATGGGGAATCTGCACCAAAAAAGGCGAAGACCGTTCCTTCGGCCGGAAAGGTTATGGCGACTGTCTTTTGGGATTCGCAAGGGATAATCCTCATCGACTATCTGGAAAAGGGTAAAACTATTACAGGTGAATATTATTCATCGTTATTGGACCGTTTGAAAACCGAGCTGCACGAAAAACGCCTGCGATTGGCCCACAAGAAAGTCCTTTTCCATCCCGACAACGCACCAGCACACACCTCAGCAGTTGTGGTCGCAAAATTAATGGATTTAGGATTCCAACTCGTTTCACATCCCCCCTATTCTCCAGACTTGGCTCCCTCGGACTACTATTTGTTCCCCAATTTGAAGAAATGGCTGGCGGGACATATTCAAACGAGGAGGTGATTGCAGACACTAATGGATATTTTGCAGACTTGGACAAATCCTATTATTCGGAAGGGATCAACAAACTAGAACATCGTTGGACGAAGTGTATAAGCCTAAAAGGAGAGTATGTCGAAAAAATAAAAAAGGTTTACCCCAAACACATAAGTAGTTTTTATTTTTGCACGGACTTTTCAAACCAGCCTCGTAGGCTCAGAAACTATAGTCGTAGGAGGAAAGGCATGGAATATAGCATTCATAGGATCTTTGTTGGTCATTTTGCATGGGCAAAATTCTCGACTTTCTGTTGTAGTGACCAATCAAGTAACAAACCATATTCCGAAATTTTATTTCGGAATATCGACTTAGTTGTTCCGTAGTTGTTTTTAATACTAATCCTCGCTGGTTAAGTTTCAAATATTAATTTAAACATGTATTCTCATAGTTCCAATTAATTAGTTAAACATAACAGAAAAATAGTACAGAAAGCAGGAGGTATATGGAGACTTTTTGGACTGACTATAAAGCACCAAACATTATCGAAATTGAAATGCCACTACCTACCTGTGATTTTGTAGCGACCCCTTTAGGGAGAAACCGGCAATTCATGGGTTTTCACATTATTCCGTCAACTCAACATTATATAACAAACAATTCATGAAAATAAAAAAATCACAAAATCACGTGCAGTCTTTTACTGCATCACCTACGATAAATTTAAACCGATCCACAGTAATTTTAAAGTACGTATTTTTCTTTGTGTCAGCGCCAAACTATGTTTAAACAGTTTACATAGATATTAATGCGTTATGACGCTGCTTCCGGTGTCTGACATAAAATATTAAAATTAATTTGGCAAGAATTTCTAATGCATTAACAAGTTGAATCGAATGTGTAGTGAGGTGCATCCATTCCAAGGTGAAAAAGCCATTTAAATATTGATTGTAGTTGTATTAATAATCAGTTTTTGTTACCTTGAAAACTTTAAGTCTAGTAAATTGAAATAATTATTTTTTAAAGTTCGATTAATGGTTTACTTTTTAAAATTTATATATAAAAATGTTTATAATACAACTTACATTTGATATATATTCATGTTTCAAATCATGTAGCAATTACCTAGTCTCACTGGGGGTGCTAGAACCAGATTACTTGGCCAAAATCCAATTTTTAACTTTCCGAAATGTGATTTTTTTGGCCATATGGGATAGTAAAAGCATTAAAATCAATTTAACCGACAATTACAGTACAGAGGCCTAAACTTTGTTCAATTCTTCTAAATCTGAGATATTCTTTAATTCTACTTAGAAACAATCTACCAGTTTGTCCTACATAATCAGACGACAACAAATAAATCCCGCTCCATCTCAAACAAAAAAAAGCTGAGCGGTTGTGTCGACTGTTATGTCAGTGTTGATCAGTTACAGTTTTATGCCGTGTTCATTGGCCTCTTTTTTCGTTTCACAGTTTTATATTTTATATTTTTTTCAAAGCTCTCCCGTGTTTCTCACCCATAAGTTGTTGCGGAGAGAACAAATTCGTTGTACGTACTCGTATATTTTGATCTGAGTTGGTAGTTCTATGTTCATCAAATAACTCAGTTTACTGTAAGCTATTTAACTTAATATTGCTTTTTTGTAGTTTCCTGATTTTGGCCGTACTGTTTAAGAGCAATTGCTTGTCCTAAGTATACACCGTCTATCCAAAAATTTTCTAGATTAATTTTTCCCGGCTTATAGCCAGTGTCATGTCTTGAACAACAGTGGAAGCTTGTAATAACAAGAGTAAACAAGGCATGAGCATTCCATCCGCCAGGTGTGATTAGTCAGTACTGAATATTAAGCATACTAACTTGATGTGTGTCAAGAATTGTAATGAAAAAACGAGATTTCATGTCAAACTTGGCAAAACATTCGAGTCTATGAAAACTGATGATGGGGTTAATTATTTATCTTGTTCACAAGTATTTGAGTGGATCAAATGCTTTAAGTGTGGAGCGTGCGAGCCCATGTTCGGCTGACGTAAACATTGTGCAGATCTGTGATCTTCTGCCAACTGACCGTGGTCTTTTACGGAGATTAATTGCAGAAAGGTCAACATCTCTAAATCAAGTAATCACGATCTTATATACAGTTTGACGCCCAAACAAAAACTAAAATGCGTGGGCATCAGCCGCAACTTCATTAAAACGAAGAATTCGGACAATTCCTTTTCACTAATCATAGCTGCTTAGATATGGTATGCCAAGACTGAAGAAAATTCGATAGACGTCCTCACAAACCAAGACAATCTCCATGAAAATTTTTGCAGTGAATGCTTAGTACTACGTGGGTGTCATGAAGCAATTTTCCCAGAGAATTCAGCGGATTTACCTAGAGCACCCTCGCACAGACCTACAATTGTAGTGTAGTTTTTGTCGCGGAAACAGGTGTCCGTAATCTACAATCCTCTATATTCACTTGATATGTACCTTTTTTATTTCCTAAAAATCAAGCTCCGCATGAAGGATCAACATTACCACAACTTAGTAGATATTCAAGGCGCAGAAGGTGAAGCTATGAAAAGAAGAAGTTTCGAACAGCTTCATCGTTATACGAAGGTACTAATAGTTGTATTCAGGTCAAAGGAGATAAAATAGGATATCTGAAGTAGTAAAACTGTATTTTTTAATTTTATCTAGTTTTTTTATCCGGGAAATTTTTGAACGGACGGTATATATATATATATATATATATATATATATATATATATATATATATATATATATATATATATATATATATATATATATGTGCCCACAATTCCTGTATGTAATACCTCTAGAATTAAAGAGCTTGAAGCCGAAGGCTCAATTTTTTCGGTTGTATTTTTAGTTTTTTGTAACATTTCCCTCAGTCTACTTTTATAGCGGGAAATTATGATAATGTCATCAGCAAATCTTAAATTATTTAATCGTTCTCTTTCTATAATAACTTATCGTTCTTTCCAGATTCTTAAATATAACTTATAAGACTAATGCGAAGTCTTTCGATGTCGCCTGGTCCGACTTCCTTGTATACGTAGTATTCCTTTCGTTTTGTCGTAAACTTTGATTTTCCTTTGTGCTTTATTATATGAGTATGTAAGTACGCATCTATCAAATATTTTTCTTTTTAAACACATATGAAGGTTAGAGTTGAAAACGTAGGCCAGTTTTCCATATGCAGCCCAAGAGAGACCTATTTTCCGCTGAATTTCATGTGTTTGGTTATCTTGTCCTATGCTGATTTCATGTCCCATATTGGTGCCCTTGGTCGATCTCTACGTTATACAGTTTTATAGTGTCGCTTAATACAAGATTTGTGATAAACTGGGTCTTGAATAGATTGATTTTTAGACCAACCTTTCCTGAAGCTTCCTGAAGCATGCGTAGCATAGTTTTTGCTTCTTGTATTTTGTCTGTTATTAAGACAATGTCGTCGGCAAAACAGAGGTGATTAATTATTGCCTATGCTTTAATTGTGTCCAACATTTTGTTTAAATTTATAAGGGCAACCCAAATATCTAAGTTGTACTCTATGATTTTCTAGGAGTTGTCCAAAATTAGGACACCGGTCTGTTAGACTGTAGCTGACAACAAATTCTGTCATCAGCAAGATATATACAGTCAATAATGACAAACTCGTTTGTTATTTTAAATGTTGAAATAATTTTTTCTCAGCTTAACAGGTTTGAAATTGCCATATTAATGTATTATTAATTATTATACTTCTTAAGAAAGGGAGTATAAATGTAGCTTTTAATTATACTAAACAATGTTCACCATTGACTTAATATAAAAATAGAATATATGAAAAACACTTTGGTACAAATTTGTAATTATTCACCAAAAAAAAATCAATACCTTTCAGCACGTATTGAGTTATTTTAAGTATAATCCAAACATAAAAGGACAACGGCACCAAACAAGGAGGAAATCAGCTCATCAAAATGGATTTTTCAATTTTTATATAGTTACCATTGTGGACAAAACAAAATTCGAAAAAACACAAAAATTATAGGAACTGAAGTTCCCATTAAGAAATGATGCTTGCTACTAAAAATGAATTCAATGCGTGCAGGTAAATTTATGCTTTTGCAGTTTTTAAAGAGTTACCTAATTTTCACGGAATCAAAGGAAATCGAGCCCAATGGAAGTAGAACCAATGTTTATGAACGCCAACTCGCATACAATACAACATAATTCAAAGAACATGCAAAAAACTCTGTTATGAAAAAGCTGAGTCGTATCATATAACAGGTACATGCACTGAAACAAGGCCACAGAAACCTGCTAGGCATCGTTCAACATAGATGTAATTAATAGAATATTACTCACCTAAGACCCACTATTTTGTATTTTTTACGTCTAGAGTTTAAGACAAACAGAACACTGTCGTCTTAAAAAGTCTCTGAATATCCGCAAACAGTTGGAGGTTGTTTAACAAAAAATCTAGAAGAAACTTTATTTCGGAGTTATAGTAATCAAGCAGAATTTCAAGTTGCAAAAACTCAAGCGGCTGTTTTTTTCTTACAAAGTTATCATTGTAGAATCCGATATGGTTATATCGGGACATTCCATCGACTGAATTCTTGCCCTTTTCTAGCAAATTGGTAATGTAAAAATGAAAGGGTGTAGAAGATAGTATGCTTCAGTATGGGACCCCGGGCTAGATCGTATTAGGTATTTAAACTCGTATAGTAAACATGTGTGGGCGGTTGTGACCATGACCAGTTTTAATGGTAAATATACTTCAAACTAGGTAAATATGCCATAAAGAAATAGGCTTTAAATTGCACAATCCGATCTTACAATTATTGCTCCGGGTCTGTAGTAATTGGAATAGAAATAATTATTTATTTGACATTTGAAGTGCCAATTGTAAAACAATCTTTCACTTTGTTACTTTGTTATTACAGAAACGATGTCGTTCTGATAATAAAAGCTTTTAGCTTGTAAAAATTATATTACTATGAAAGAAGAAAGATTTATTGATTATACAAGGTGTGCCATAAAACGGCTAGTAAAATATATAGTGAGAAAAAAACATAAATAGCAAAAACCTTTACTGTAAATCTAATTTGCATAAATGTTTATAGAAAAACATATAAGGAGTGAAAGGGGGGAAATGCAGATTAGAGGGAGTTGCTTCCTATATAACGTGTTATATATCCTTTTTCAACTTTTAAGTTTACCTAGGAAGGAGTTGAAGAGGGGTGGGGGTATTCTAATAATGGATAGCTGTAAGAGCATGTTGAGATATTTACAGGTTTTTTAGTTGATGTGCTGGAGAAATTTTAAGCAAATTCTCTATAGTAAAACAAGTAAGAGGTTAAAAGGTTGGGATAGGGAGTTAATGGGGTTGCTTCCTACATATGGTGTTATAGGTCTTTTCCGGGATTTGTGAAGTCGAGGACTTATTTTTTCATTACTTTCTACTAATAGGTTGATTACTGTTATAAAGAGAGCTTTTAAACTACAAATCCGATTTGAATGCTTCTTTCACCTTGACCTGAGTTAAAAACACCCGATGTAACAAAACAAGTGTCATTAAAATCCTCTAGTTTTGTAAGTATTTAAGGACAAACATACATACATACATACCTTCGCGAAATTTCGTATATCGATTAGGAAGCGTACGGCCTGTCAACTAAGAACGTGTCCGCGATAATTCATTTTTGGTAGACGCGACTCTAATGATTCCACAAAAAAATCGGTAGAGGGAACCTTTGTCTACGACGAGAAAGTTCCGAACAAAGACTTTGACTCAGTTGTCTCGCGAGATTCGAAAAATTTGGAGATCAGTGCAGAAAATTTCGTCGACAGCATGCCTCAAAGATTCCAGGCGATTATTAATGCAGGAGCCGATTGGACAACCTACTAAGATAATTGCGCCCTTGTTAGCACACCAAAGAATACATTGATGGCAAAAAATGTTCTTGTAACATTGGCAAGAGAAGGATAACAACAAATTAATCTTTATTTAACCAAAGAAACACCCAGTAAATTCCCTGTTTCTGTGTGTTAAAACTTGACGTTAGTCTATTTATTTAGGGTCTTTTCATATTAAAATAACGGGTCAAGTGCAAGTTGAACTTGCACAATTAGTGTTCCGTACGTTGATTGCTTCTAAAATAAAAAATGTTGTAACGGAAGTATAAAATGATCAGTGACTTCACAAAACACACCCCAAATGAGTTTTCAACAAATTTGTTTCCAATCTTTACTGAAAATTGATGACCTTGAAATTTCTGTTTTTTTTTTATATACCAGATAAATTATTAAAGGTAATGCACTCGTGATAATTTTCGTTCAATCTACACCCCGTGGAGAATATTCCAGAATTTTTTCAAAATTTTTTGATAAGTACGTTTCGAGATAAGGCGGGTGGACAGCGATTTTTCGCGATTTTTTAAAAATAATACAAAGAAAAGTGCGCGCAAGTATTACATTATATATATATATATATATATATATATATATATATATATATATATATATATATATATTTATATATATATATATATATATATATATATATTTTACTCGTGTTTTCACAAGCTTTCATTTGACACCACACTCGATTACCTAGTAAAATTTTTTTTTTTTCACTTCCGATTTCACCCCCCCAAAACTAACCCCTTAACTCAAAATTTAACTTTCAAAACTACATAGCTCTGATGAGGCCATCAATTCCTATATTATTACCAAATTTCAACTTTCTATGACAAATAGTTTCGGAGAAAATCGGGTGTGACAGACAGACAGACAGACACCGAAGTGATCTTATAAGTGTTCCGTACGCAACACTAAAAACCGGCTAAGTACAAGTCGGACTTGCGCAATTGGTGTTCCGTACTGTGATTGCTTTTAAAATAAAAAAAATTGTTATCGAGATATAAAATGATCAGTGACTTCAGAAAAACACACCCTAAGGCCGCTCTTTGATTTTTCGGTGCGATATCGTTTTTCTCGGTGTGCCTGACTTGCGCGGGATGCGCGGGCGCGGAGCAAGTTAGGTGGGTTTCATTGAAATATAGGCGTCCGGCATGTTTTCGTTACTGAATAGGCATCGAGCACACCGAGAAAAACGATACCGCACCGACAAATCAGGGAGCGGCCTAAATGAGTTTTCAACAAAATTTGTTTCCGATCTTTGTTGAAAGCTGATGACCTTGAAAGATTTGTTTTTATAAACCAGATAAATTCAAGGTAATGAAATTCTGATAATTTTCATTTAATCTACACTTTATGGAAAATATTCGAGAATTTTTAAAACTTTTTGATCAGTACTTTTCGAGATAACGGAGGGAGACAGCGATTTCTTAAAAATATTATGAAGAAAAATTTGCGCGAGTATTACATCATATATTTTTTGAACGCGTGTTTTCGCAACTTTTCATTTGACACACCACTCGATGACCTGGTAATTTTTTTTTTACTTCCGATTTCAGTCCCCAAAACCAACCCCTTAAGTCAAAATTTAATTTTCAAAACTACACGGCTCTGATTGGACCATCAATTCCTATATTTTTTCCAAATTTCAACTTTCTATGTCAAATAGTTTCAGAGAAAATCGCATGTGACAGACGGACGGACAGACAGACGGATACCGAAGTGATCCCACAACTGCTCCGTATGGAACATTAAAAAAAAAACAGAAAACAAAAAGTATTCTGATTTTCTCTGATCTTGAATCTAAAATACTTGTTAGTAAATAATTAATCACAGTATTAAAATGAAAGAAGCCAATTTAGGTGAAAATAAAAAATTACTCCTTGGGTAATTCGAGAGCCAGAAGAAATTAAACTCTAATAACAACGTGGATTTATAATATTACAATCTTAATTTAACTCTTCAGCGGAACTTTATAATTGTATGCTAGTAATTTCACAATTGCACCATCGCAGTAAAAGCAGTAAAAAACGATTTTATAGGTGTTTTGGTTTCACCACTCTAGAAAAGGGAATAAGTATCACGAAGTTCACTATATATTTTTAAGTTTAAAAAATAATAATCCTTGTAGCTACAAGAAACAATCGAATGAAAACCTTAAATTAGTAATAAACATTCGAAATTTGGCGACACTGTCCTGTAAGTTGGCTGTATTGTTACTAGCAGTGTAATGAATGTCCGATAGACGATTTGAAGGAGAAGGTGAAGATTTTCCTACAAAACTCTTTACTGGGGATCGAACTTGGATCCACTACCACATCCAGGAAACAACGAGAGCGAGCATGGAATGGCGTCATTCTGCATTCTCAAAGCTGAAAAAGTTTCGGACCCAACTATCACCATGGAATATTATGTTTACTCTCTCCTGAAAGCAAAGAGGCCTAATTTTAGAGCACTATATGCCTAAGGGGAAGACAGTCATCGATGCCTCTTATACAGATCTACCAAAAATCCATGTTAGACCTGCAATAGAAATAAAGCGACGTGGACTGCTGTCTACAGGTGCCATTTGGCAGCACCACAATACTCGGCTTCATGTTATCGTGCATCAGTGACAACCACTGAAGAGCCTCTTACACACTAGATGTCGCCTTCAGATACATACCAGTTGTCCTATGTTTGAATCCCTCAAGAAGGCAATTTAAAGATTTTGTACTTCGTAAGCGTTGGTGGACTATTGAGCTTGGGGAGATTATCTAGAAAAATAATGCAGATGTGTTGCTCAATGAGCTAATTTTTAAATTTTTAAAATATTTATTTGACTAATCCTCGTATTTCCGCAGTAAAAAGTTTAAATTTCTAAAAAAAAAAATAGTATCTGGCCTCAAGGTTTAGGGCAGAGGTACTGGAAATGAATTTTATATTATACAACAATTTTGAATTAAAAAAAAAAAAACGGTCGAGTGCAAGTTGAACTTACGCAATTAGTGTTCCTCACTGGGAATGCCTTTAAAATGCAAATTTTTGCCACGGAAATATAAAATAATCGGCGACTTTACAAAACACACTCCAAATGAGTTTTCACTAAAAGAATTACGAGCCCAGATTACAAACATGTCTAGTCAGATACCGACACAGCAGGCTAAATAGACAAACCAGAATAAGACAAAAAGTTCCATGTGACATGTATATATCTTAAGATACAATATGTATTTTCACGTTTTTTCTTAGTCAATAATGTATAATACTTTTAGCATCTTAACTACCTAATAGCCAATGCTTAAAGCAGTAGCTATCAGTCCCGATTCAATTCACAACTTTCGACGAAATAAACCTTCACCATTTTGGCGGTCAAATGGTTTTTTATACCAGACTAGCCGTGCCCGCGGCTCCGCTCGCGGGAGCTGATTCACTATTACCGCCACTGCTTATTCCTTATGTTACCTATGTACTAATAAAAAAAAAACACGTAAATCGAATAAGTGGTTCTCAAATGAAAAGCGCAGTAACGGACAGACAGATAGGCGTTGTGCTTTATATGTATTATATATATTATTATTATTACAAAAAGTTCTTCTTTCTCACATTTGATCGATGTGGTTCCATGTTTGGCTGACGGGTCAAAACCAAGTCAGCACAAACGCTATTACCATTCCGTATTAAGGAATGACCTGACAATGTTACATGTTTTCAAAATCACTGACTTCTGAATGTTTCTGTGTATGTCCGTGTTGAGTCCCAATTGCACTAAATGTGGTGTGAATGTTATTGGTGTAAGGCCTGTGGCTGATATAATGAGGGGGACAATGATGACTTTTTCCTGTCTCCATAGCCTTTTTATTTCCGTTGCAAGGTCTGTGTATTTGGAAATTTTTTCTGTGTATTTCGCTTGGATGTTTGTGTCGTTGGGGACAGCTATGTCAATCAGATAGGTGACTTTTCCTTTTTTGCACTGAAAAGTAATATCGGGTCTATTGGCGGAGACTGTTTTATCTGTATGGATACCGATATTCCAGTAGAGCTTGTAATCTTCATTTTGAAGTATGGATGTTGGCGTGTATTTGTAGTAGGGATCTGTGTTTTCTATGAGTCTGTATGTTGTGGCTAGTGCTTGGTGAACCACTTTGGCAGCTGAATCATGCCTGGCTGTGTACTCCGTTCCGGCCAATATTTTACATCCGCTCGTTATGTGTTCGATCGTTTCTTTCTGCTGGTGGCATTTCCTACATCTGTCCTCTGCAATAGTCGGGTCTTTGATGATATGCTTTTGGTAGTTTCTGGTTAATATGACTTTATCCTGGATGGCAAGTAAGAAGCCTTCAGTCTCAGGGAATAGCTGCCCATCCCGTAACCAGGTGTATGATTGTTTTTTATTTACGTGCTCTTGTTCTATGTGGTATCTGTGTTTTCCGTGGAGTGTTTTCTCTGACCACGTTTTCATCTTTTCCTGTTGTAATTGGGTGTGACTGTGTGTGTCTGCTGAGTGGTCTGCCCGGGCTAAGTCGAGAGGTGTGTAGTTTTTGTCTGCTTTCACTGTCGCTGTGTGGAGGCTGGTTTGCTTGCTGTGAAAGAATTTCCTAAGTGTTTGTATTTGTTTTGTGTGTAATGATCTGATGTCTATAATTCCTCTTCCTCCTGCCTTCCTCTCGATGGTAAGTCTTTCTTTGCATGCGTTAGGGTGTAATTTCCTGTATTTGGTGAATTGAGATCGTATAAGGATGTGAATATTTTCTATGTCTGTTTGTGACCATTTGATGATACCAAATGAATATGTGAGTATAGGTATAGCGAACGTGTTGATGGCTTTAGTGAGATTCTTAGAGTTGAGTTTTGTTTGCAAAAGTTTCGTCAGTCTGTTTTTGAATTCGGTTCTGAGCTCTGTTTTGATTTGAGTGTGGTTGAGTTTGGTGCTTTGTTGGAAGTCTAGATATTTGTATGTTTCTTTATCGAACATGTTATCGAGCGTTTCATTGTTGATGGTTTCTGTCTCATGGTGGCACTTCCATTGGCCTTTGTTGATGTGGAGCACTTTGCATTTACTTATACCAAATTCCATATTGACATCTAAGGTGAATATTTCTGTGATTTTGAGGAGTTCTTTCAGCTGTGTTTGTGTGGCAGCGTAGAGTTTTATGTCGTCCATATATAGGAGGTGGTTTATTTTATGTTGATTCACTTTTTGGTGTCTGATATTGCGTTTTTGCGAGTTTCCCTGAAATATACCCCGTCTGATGTACAGCTCTTCTGTTTGGATCCGTTCGGTTTGTGTTTCTATGCGTATTTTGGTTTTCCATGTTTTCATAATTTGCGCGAGAAACTGCCTGAGGTGTTGGTTGATTTTATAGATTTCTAGGGCTCTGATTAACCAGCTGTGGGGTATGGAGTCGAAGGCTTTTTTATAGTCTATGTAACCGATGTGAAGGTTTCTGTGTTCTTTTCTGGTTTGTCCCATAATCACGCTATCTATAATCAGCTGCTCTTTGCATCCTCGACTATTTTTCCTGCATCCCTTCTGCTCTTCTGTGAGGATATTGTTGTCTGTTAGGTGTTGTTCTATTTTCTTCGAAATTGTGGCTGTGATGATCTTGTATAGGGTTGGAAGACAGGTGATAGGTCGGTAGTTTGACGGGTTTATGGTGTCTGAGCTTTTGGGTTTAACGTATGTTATTCCTTGTGTGAGGAAAGTGGGAAATGTGTGTGGTTGTAGAATGGCTTTGTTGATTTGGTGTGTGAGTGCTTCGTGTGTGGTGGTAAACTGTTTGTACCAGAAGTTTTGTATATTGTCTATTCCAGGACATTTCCAGTTTGTGTGTGTGTTTGATAGTTTCTGTAATTTCTTGTGTATTAAATGTGGTATTTTCTTGTTCTGTCACGTGTTTATGTTTGTCTTCTTCGGCTTTGATCCAGGGGGTGTTATTATTGTGTAGTTTGGGTTCTGACCAGATACTTTTCCAATAATCTGTGAGTTCTTGTTTGTTTGGTGGTTCAGTCACTGCTATCTGTCTGTTGTACATAGTTTTCCGGTAGAACTGTTTTTCGCTTCTTCGGAAGAGGTTGTTGGTGTCTTTCCTCTCATTTGATTCTTTGTATCTACGGAGTCTTGCGGCATATACAGATAGTTTTTGTTTCAAGGTATCGAGGATTTCTGGCAGTGTTCTGTTGGGAGACTTAGATTTGATCTCGTTTGCCCCCTGTGTGACACGTTTGGACGCGTTTCCCGCTTATAAACTGGGTAAGATGTCCTAGATCTCTCCTGATGTTGTTGATTTTGTTTTCTATTCTTATTTGCCATTTGAATTTTGGTTTTGTCCTGTTGGGGTTTCCTTGTCGTTGAGGGAGTTTTTGATTATTTTGTGTTAGAGTGGTGATTGCTGCTGCGTATATTATTGTGTGAATGTCTTCGATTGTGCTTAAGTCTGTTATATACTGAGGTATTATGTGCTTGTTTAGTGTGTTGAGGATTGGTTGCGTGCTCTGTCTGAAGATTAAACGAGGGATGGGATTTCTTGTTGTGGGGTCGGTGCCTGACCATCGAGCTAGATGTGACTCCATTTTTGCTTTAAGTGTTTGTATGAGAGGTGATTCGGGGTGATGTTGTGTGGATGTCGTTGTGGGTGGCGAGTGATTCATGTTGTTGTCTGTGATATGGTGTTGCGCGGTACTCGCAATATTATTTTGCGTTATGCTCCTCCTGGGTGGTGGGTATTGTTGTGTTCGACTGGGTGGTTGTGTGTGTGAGGTGGGTTCGGAATCTGCTTTATTGTTTCTATTGTTTGGTTGGTCTGTGTTCAGTTCAACAGCCACTGTGTCCTTGATGGTTTGCAATTCGAGAGGTGTGAGACGATTGTTCTTGGTAATAACTCTTTTTTGGTCTATTACTCTCTGTTCTGAAACAAGCAATTGCAGATGTGGATATTCAGTCAAGAAAAGTCTGTGCAGTTGCTGTCTGTAGCCCGATGTTATTGTTTCGAGTTTGGTGGCGGTGTAGTAACAGCGCATCACCGTCCTATTCATCTCATCCGTCCACTTTAACCGCTGTCTTGGTTTTCCAGCCTTGGTAGTTGCATGTTGTCCTTGCAAAACATACGGGCCCTGGCCTGGCTTTGGTGGTTGTGTTTGTCCCGTATCTACGTCGGTTATGCTTGGGATTGATGTTGGTGGGTCCAAGCGGCGAGTGATTCTCTTCTCAGTGATTTCTTTGTCAGGTTTTGTGTTTTCATTACAGCAACGCATGGCGTGTTCGTTGATTCCTGTGGTGCAACTCATGCGCTGCTGTGATTTTCCCGCCTTGGTGGGTGTCGGCTTAGTCGCCGACACAACACTTTTGGCAGGTCCATTTTCGGTTGCCTGGTCTTCATCGTTTTGGTCGAGCTCCCATTTCCCGCGACGTCCTCGACCGTTACGTAGCTCGCCCGATGCTTCTTTTATTGGTCTGTTGTTCTCTGGAATGTTTTCAATGTTTTGTGGTGTCAGAAGCTCAAAGTGTCCCGACATTGGGTTGCCTGTTAGTAGAAGGTAAATGGTTTTGTTGTATTTTCCCGTGCTTATTATTGTTGGTCTATCCGTAAAAGTTATTTTTGTATGTCTTGTTCTTCGTTGTTTTGAGAAGATATGAAAGTTGCTATTTTGTGTTTCCGAGAGGGCAAGTATCTCTAGGCTCCTTCCATAGGTGCCATTTTTCCGCATATAATTATAATAGTTATTAAAGTCTTTTATATCGTCGACTTCAATTAATAAAAATGTGTGAAGTTCCGACCAGTTTTGTTGTAAACCTCTCGGAGTTTCTCATGATGGTTCTGGTCGGATGTCGGATCTGGTAAAACTATCGGGAGTAGTTTCGACTGAGGCGGTTGTTTGGTTCGTCTGTAGTTGTTGTTGTTGTGGTGTTGCTGTAGCTGTTTGTACGACAGGGGTCCGCCCTCCGCAACACCCTTCCCATTTTCATTATTATAATTATTATTATTTAACATAGTATTCCCACGAGTATCTTAGGAAAGAAGGTCGACTGCGGCAGAGCCTGGATGCCACAGCAAGGCTACTTACTCCCGGAGGGCGCCCGGTATCCGGGGGAACCGTTCGCGACTCATAAACGCTGAGCCATTCATCTTCTCGGCACGGTAAAACACCTTAAGATTGCGTTTTTATTACACATAATCTGGACAACACGAGACAGCACAACATGACTCAGGTACCTCGGGATCGTCAATGCCCGTACTAGGAGAATCCTGGGATTCCCCTAGCCCCTGAGGGCCACCCTATTTATTATTATTATTATTATTATTATTATATAACCTGGCCAACGAACATACGTATATATGAATTAAAAAAAAAACACGTAAATCGAATAATCGATGACCTGCTAAATTTTTCTTTTTTCACTTCCGATTACATCCCCAAAAGCAAACCCTTTGTCAACATTTAACTGCCAAAACTACACGGCTCTGATTGGGCCTATCAATTTCTATATTTGTGCCAAATTTCAACTTTCTATGTCAAATAGCTTCGGAGAAAATCGCGTGTGACGGACAGACGTACAGACGATCTAATTACACCGAAGTGATCTAATAAGTGTTCCATACGGAACAGTAAAAAAGTGAATATACAGACACGGCCTCTGTTACTATTGCTGCTGCAAGACACAAGGACAGCTTAATTTAAATTTGGTGTAGGTTGACTAAAAACTTAGAAACAGTTGATGACAAAACTTGTACATTTAATTAGATATATCTGTTTCATTAGAGAATTATTTAAATCAATGTAAGTGGTAGTGAAAGAAAAAAAAAAACAAAAATAAAAGTAACATGACGTTATGAATGCCTCGGATACTCCATTTTAACTTTGATAAAGAGCTTCCACATCAGAGCGTGAAATAATTCCATACGAGCAAGGGCGGCGTATTTCGAACGGAGGCATGCTAAAAATAGCGATCTTCAAAAATAAATGTCAGATTTCGTGTTCGACCAACTCATACCCTAATTTTAGACGTTCGATAGCTTAATATAAACACGAAATTCGGAGTTTCTTTGTACTAATGTTGTTTCAGTGGTCTATTAAAAAATAATAATATGATTTCCTAGTTGAACAAACCGATAAATTTTGAGTATATAAGAAGATATGGTTATATAAATATATATATATATATATATATATATATATATATATATATATATATATATATATATATATATATATATATATATTTCAAATACCGTCTTTACTTAACGGCTGAGATTACATATTAATTCAATTTTTATTTAAGGTATATAGATCCCTTATAGATTGTTTGTGAGATATTATCACAAATAAACTTTCATGTTCCTTTACGAGCTATCAGACTAGCTGATATGTTCTACTTGCCTACACCTTCTACAAATTTCTTAATTAAAACACCACTCAATCTGTCTATAGATATATTTAAAAAAATTTGCAGTGACATTGATCTGGACGGCCTAGCTTCATCTTACTTTACCCCCGCCATATGAGGCGGATTGTTACAAAACCTGTAAATTAGTTTGTTCTACATAACTGTGTATTTAATTATTTTGTTATGTCGTTGTTTTGTATACTGTGTCATGTTGTTTTATAAATAGATGTATTCTTGTTAGACAAAAAAGAATATTATTTATATATATATATATATATATATATATATATATATATATATATATATATATATATATATATATATATATATAGGGTGTGCCGTTATTTCCGTGTACCTAGAGTTACTGTGGATTTCTGGGATGAAAATATGACCATTTAACTCAACTTACCTTGGTCCAAAAATTCGTAATTTGTATGCGTCTTAAAGTTATACTTTTATTTTAGTTTTTCTTAAGTAGCTTTCTTAATAACTGTACTATTTGTACAAGATTCGGTGCTAAGGGGTCTTCTGATATAAGGAATTGAAATCAGCTCACAGTTTTGTTGTAAATTGTAGGGGGTGCACTTATTTCACTGTGTATACTTATAAATTGTCATAACTTTTTTATACCACTCTGTATAATATTTTTAATTAAATATTCGTATTCTCCGCCTTCTCCTGTCTAAAAAGCTCTCTTGGTAAATGTTCCTTTTAATAAGAAAGATTTCCGTTTAAAAAGTCATCTTTGAAAAAAGAATGAAAAATTAAGATAAGGTGATGCAAGCCTTATGGTGTCATTTTTGACACTTCAGGTTATCACCATTTGCTGAATGCGCTTGGTGCAATCTGACGATACAACCAAAAACCACAAAATGGCTACTCAACTTGTGTGTTGGGAAATGTCTTTCCAAGCCCTTCTGCACCAAGAACATAATACAAATCGCCACTATATGGCTGGCCAGGTATCCAAAAACGACAAATTATACCATAGCGTAAATTTTTAACTTTTTCCAAATCCTATCTTCTTATTCTTGTATTGAAGAAGAGGGAGCATAAACGACCTTATCCTCTTTTGTACTCCCTCCACTCCGGAAGTAGAATTCCCCAACGGAAACACAGATTTGCATTTAAAAGCAAAAATTTGTAAGTAAGATTAGTTCCGTAGCGACTTCACTTTACTGTCGCGTCAAGATGACTAGAGGGTTACATTATTTACTCCAAATCAAAGACAAAAACTGATCCAGTATCACCACAGATTTATAAAATTGAAGACAACAAATTCAGTTGTCTTCAAATAATCGAAAATGATCACAGCCAAGTTGCTAAAATATATTAAAATGAGATTCTCGTATCTGTTTGTCGGTCGTAGAGAACAACGTGAACTAGCCCAAGAATTTTAACATATGTCATATCAGTGGGAATATTTACTTATTCAATACTAATTATCAAAGAAAATTAAGCTTTTCCACCTCTTAATTAACTGAAAAAACACAAGGAAAATCACATACTATCTTCCCATATTTACTAGGAAAAGCCTCCAAAATGTATTATACGAAAAGGTAAGTTATGCATTTTATAAACAAAACAAATTAATTCGATTTTTATTTGAAAATATATTGATTTCGAAATGAACATGAAAAAAACATAAAGTCAGAATAGCTTAGAAAGGTATTTTAATTTAGGTCATAATTTAAGGACTACAAACATTTGAAGGTTTTATTTTTTTTAAGAGCTCAAATTTTGCCCATAACATTTTTTGTTTCTACGTATTCAATAAATTAGGCATAGACTAGTATCATTGAAAATGAAATCAGCTTAAATCAACTGCGGGGAAACTCGCCAAACCAAAAATAAACGGGTTAAAGTTTATTATTAGATTAATTGTACCTAAAATTTGAAAATCTATAATTATTAAAGAAAATCGTATTTTTGGCAACATAGCCTTTCAGATGAGGGTTGCTTTTGTGGAAAAATCCAGTTTAGCCATTTTTTAATTTTTCAAAAATTTTCTAATTTGAAAAAAGTACTGAATGTGCGTCTACATGACCCCACGAGTCACTGCAGTGAATGCAGTAAATTCCATAACATCTCTTTTATATATATATATATATATATATATATATATATATATATATATATATATATATATATATATATATATATACATTCGTTAAAATTATTTTCCCTACATCATCAAAGCAAAGAACCATGCCTAAGGTCTAAGTGACTCCCAAGTAATAGTAATACACGAACAAAGAACTATTTCTTTTGCTTATTTAATGGAAATTCTATGCATTTAATTGTCGCCGCTTGAAAAAATAGGTCTTATCCTGCTGACTTCACTGAGCCAAAACAAACCTATTTTTACAAATTTTGTAGAGCACCCTACCCAATAATTTTTTGAAATTTCGAATATAAAGAAATGACACTATCTTTATCTTTTGTAAATACCCTTTGATAACGAACGCAATATAGTTTTCCAAAGCCCACCTAGTCTATCTCAAAAAATAGTGAGTGAAGTTTTATACTCAATTACAGGATTTTTTCAAAATTTTTTTAGTTCCCATGAAAAAATTAGTATTACATTATATATATATATTTTTAGATTATTTGACCCTTTATTGCTTTGCATTTAGCATTTAATGAACTATCTAGACAAATTAATAAAATGTATGTATATTTAGATTAAAAAAGAAAAATCATGTATATCTTTAAGAAATTAGAACATAAAAAGTGTACGATATATGTAAAAAAGCTGCTCATTAATTGGAAAAAGCAAAAAAAAGACAGTGTATAACGCGCAGGTAAACAAATAAAGAACATATAGACTTTTTTATAGTTATTGTGTGAACATGGGATGAAAAATTCCGAGACTTTCCGTGAGACGGCAGCAGAAATAAAAAAAAACCGGATAATTTTCAAATAGTACCAGCTCTTAGAAGATTCGTGAAAAATTTTGATAGCATTTTATCTATTAGTTTGCTAGTTACAGCTGTTTACCATAAGTGGGTTGATTAAACTTTGCTTTTTGGTGAGAAAAAATACATACAGAACCCAAGAATGGCTTGAGAAGTTTTATGGCACAGCTGCTCCGTCGAAAGCAACTATATGTCGATGGTATAGTGAACTTAAATGCGGTCGTACAAGCACCGATGATGCACCACTTTCCGGACGTCCAAATGAGACAGCCATTCAAAAAACTAGAAAAAAAAACCATATTGTTCTGAAAAAGGGAAAGAAAGATAGCTGCCTCGATCAAAAGAACGCGTAAGGCCATTTCGCATGAATATTTGCATCTGAAGAAGCATGTGCCCGATGGGTGCCACGCCAGAAACCCTGAACAATTCTGACACGATGACATTTTCTTTCTGACCGGACTGACTCTTTTTTGGTATCATTCCAAAGAAGTGTGATGGTCAATCATGAACACAAGAATGTGTGGACAAAAGTTGGAGAATGATAAATAACATATCTTGAGCTTTCTTACACGAGGGATATTCGAAAACTAAGGGCCGTTTGCTTATATTTAAATATTGGCGGGTTTCAACAAAGTTGTACATACGCGGCGCCATCTATTAATTGTTTCCGAAGTCACTGAAGTTATTGTTTTGATTCAGTAGCCGTTTGCCTGTCGGTGAATGCAGACAACAATGTACGCGAAAATTGTTGCTCCTGCCAGTTGTAAAGTGCGTGTTGTGATTCGATTTTTGTGTGCAAAAGGATCATCAGCTGTTCAAATTTATCGGATTTGTACCTAGTTTATGGACCTACAATGAGTGAAGGAAAGCTTAGACAACGGTGTCGAGACTTTAAAAATAGCCGCACAAAATGAGGAAGAGCGGAGTGGCAGGCCCAGTATCAAGACCGATGAAATCGTTCAACAAGTGGACCAAAAACTGCGATCTGATCGACGATTGCACTTGCAATAGTGGCTTGGTGGACAGCAGTTTAAAGACGACGAGGAACTCAAGACCGCCGTTGTCAACCGGTTCAATTCCCAGGCGGAGAACTTCTAGCTAGTGCAGCGTTACGAAAAGTGTTTAGAAGTGAACGGCGAATATGTGGAAAAATGAAGTAGGTTTGTAGGAAACTAAAACCGTCAATAAAAACTTTTTCTAACGAATATATTTTTTTATGACCAAACGGCCCTTACTTTTCGAATATGCCTTTTAAAACACTAAATTTATTATATAACAATATCAATTGGAGTTGAGCACTACAAGATGAGACGGACTATACCCGACTAAGATTACCTGGCTGCGTTATTTTTGGTAAAATGCATTTAAACTGAAAAGTTATCATCCAGGTATAGCGTGCGTCTAAACCAGTCTAGACACTCAATTATTTACAGGGCTAACATACTTTTCAGTCTACTATTTGACAACTTAAGTGTTGCAATAGGTATGAATTAGGGCACCAACAATCGGCAATATGTTTTTCATTGTAAACTAAACCTGACTGAATTAGATTGATGATTGAAGTTAAATCCAAGTAAAGTAATTTAGGCAGTGTTATTGCAAACCTACCAATATTTAGTAAAAATTATTAAAAATGCATCGGTATACTTAAACAATACTTTGTGAAAATTATTTATAAATATTTCAACGAATCATATTTCTTGTTTCTCAAAATATAAACGACATTCCAAGTAATAGTTTGGCTGAAAAGTTTTTGGTCTGACACATAGATGTCGCCCTTTTCAAAAATTCATACGATTTTTAGGAAGTACCAACCTACCAACGACAAATGTGTCAAAATTTCATGACATTTAGACGATTAGTTTACAAGTTACAGTGGTTTTAGTGAAGCTACTTTTGATATTTTCAAAACAATGGAAAAAAATCGAATTTCGTGTGTCGATTAAACACCGTTTTTTGATGGGAAAAAAATACCGTTCAAGCAAAGCATTGGCTTGATAAGTGTTACGGGGACTCCGCCCCTGGAAAATCACTCATCATTTGCTGGTATGCTGAATTTAAACGCTGGCATACAGACACAAATGATGCTGAACGCTCTGGACGCTTAAATGAGATAGTTACACCGAAAAGCATAAAAAAGTCCACACTGTTTTCGATAACAGTAAAGTGAAATTGCGTGAGACAGCTGACACCCTAAAGAT
Organism: Pachyrhynchus sulphureomaculatus; assembly: GCA_019049505.1. Classification (NCBI taxonomy): domain Eukaryota; kingdom Metazoa; phylum Arthropoda; class Insecta; order Coleoptera; family Curculionidae; genus Pachyrhynchus; species Pachyrhynchus sulphureomaculatus. The sequence continues at coordinate 63,344,425 of CM032451.1, forward strand.
ATCAAAAGAACGTGTTGGTCAAATTTTGCATGAACATTTGGGCATGAGAAGGCTATGTTCGAAATGGATATCGCGTTTGCTCACAGTGGACCAAAAACAACAACGTGTTGATGATTCTGAGCGCTGTTTGGACCTATTTAACCGCAATAAAAAGGATTTTTTCCTGCGATATGTGACAATGGATGAAAAATGGATCCACCACTACACACCGGAATCAAATCGGCAGTCAGCTGAGTGAACAGTACCCGGTGAAGACATAACAGTCGGCTGAGAAGCTTTTGGCCACTGTATTTTGGGATACGCATGGAATAATTTTTATCGACTATGCTGAGAAGGGAAAAACCATCAATAGTGAATATTATATAAAGTTATTGGTGCGTTTGAAAGCAGAAATCGCAAAGAAACGGCCCCAAATGAACCAGAAAAAAGTTCTCTTTCATCAAGACAATGCACCGTGTCACAAATCAATGGTTACAATGGCAAAATTGTATAAATTGAAGTTCGAATTACTTTCTCATCCACCGTATTCCCCAGATTTGGCCCCCAACGACTATTAACTATTCGCAGATCTTAAAAAAATGCTCGAGGGAAAGAGACTTGGCTCCAATGAAGAAGTTGTCGTCGAAACTGAGGCCTACTTTGAAGGCAAAGACAAATCTTTCTACAAGAAAGGTATAGAAATGTTAGAAAAGCGTTGAACTAATTGCATCGCTCTTGAAGGAGATTATGTTAATGAATAAAGACGAATTTTGCAAAAAATGTGATAGTGATAGTGAAATTGGACCAATCGGGTTCCTTATCCGCTGTCTTCACCAAATTTAGCCCTCAGCGATTATCGCCTGTTTTCAAATTTGAAAAGGTATCTTCAAGGACAGAGATTTGGCTCAAATGAAGAAGTCGAATGGGAAACAGAGGCTTATTTTAGAAAGCTCGACTATATGAAAAACTATGTTGAAAAATAAAATAGATTTTTGGCAAAAGCACTGTTTTTGTCTTCAAAAGTTTCAGGACTTTTCACCTCATAAGTATATTAAAATTAAAACTGATTGATATCGTTTCGTTCGAGAATTATTGTAATCAACAGGCAAACAGACCGAGGGATATTGAAAATTATATCCTTAGGGATCTGGAGACCATGAAATCTGTGTCTGAAGGGGGTGATTCTTTTACGAATACAGTAGTAACCTCAACGAAGGAAGCAAAAAAAAAATAACGTTTATTTGCTTCCTTTTTTCAACTACTATTTCAATATTTGCTATTCTCAATATTTAAAGCGAATATGCACGTTCTTTTGTTTAGTTTGTTTTAGTTCATCGAAGCCTTAATTAAATACATGTACGTATTGTTTGTTTTTTATTTTTGTAATAAATTACGAACTGAAAATATAATAAATGCTGCGGCTCACCGCAGAGATTTTCTCGCTAAATAGCACTATTTAACACAAATTTTTTAATTTTTAGCGCTGATTACACAACTCTACAAAATTTTTTTTTGTTTTTGTCCTAAAATTTATTTTATGATTTTTCTATTCATTATGCTCCAAAATAAAGGAAAAGTACCCATGTTCCATATAAAGTTTGCTTTTGTGGTAGTTATGATAATAATACATTTTTTGAGTTATCGTAAAAATATTAAATAGTTCTGGTATATTTAAAAGTACCGCGAAAAAATAAACGGGTCGTAACTTTCACACAGTGTCTACAGATGTCACTTAAGTGATAAACAACAATTGACTGTTTTGTAGAAGACTTAAAGAGGTTAAAATGTCGTCGAGAAAGTGTAAATATGATGCTGATGCATTTTGTTATATATGTGGTATATTTATTAAAGCCTATTTCAACTGCCCTATTCGGAATCTAGACAAGCCCTGGGCTCCACATGTTGGTTGTAGTAATTGCAAAAGATGTTTAGAAGATAAACAATTTTTAGTAAAGAAAAATATAAATGTGTTTATTTTTATCTTTATTTATTTCAGGTTGGTATCAAGGTGAGAAACGGAGTATGAAATTCGCAGAGACCACGTTAATGACTGTTATTTTTGTGTAGTAAATCCAGCTAAAAGACGTAGAGGCAAAAATGCCAAACCCATCGAATATCGTGACCTTGCTTCATCTTCTGCTCCAATCTCACATAGCCCACAACTTCCAATACCTTGATCCTCCTAAAAAATTGTCTCAGTCAAGCTCATCTCAGAGTTCAAATAAAAATATTGGAGATGAAGAATTTGTACTGTCACAGGAACCACCGAAACCCCATTTTCTTACCTCAGAAGCCTTGAATGACTTAATAAGAGATTTGAATTTGCCGAAGAGTAAGGCAGAGCTTTTGGGTTCTCGTTTGAAGCAATGGAATTTGCTTATTGATGTCAAAATAACAGATCAACGAAGTCGGCATGAGACATTTGCTACGTTCTTCACAAAGAAGATGGACCTTTGTTATTGTAACGATATAAGAGGTTTGTTTGAAGCAATTGGGATGCCCTGTGTTTCCCAGTGACTGGCGTTTATTTATTGACAGCTCGATGAAAAGCTTGAAAGCCGTTTTATTACATAACGGAAATAAATTTCAATCTCTTCCAGTCGCTCATTCTGTACATCTAAAAGAAAACTATGAAAGTGTTAAAATTTTACTCGAAGCTTTAAAATATCAAGAGTATAAGTGGCAGTTCATTGGAGATTTTAAGATGGTAGGATTTTTAATGGGACTACAGGGTGGATGGAAAGCTAGATGAAAAATCTGAAGCTTTTACATTTTTAAAAAACTTTTTTCCAAAGTTGTCAAAAGCAAAGGTTAAAGCTGGAATTTTTGTTGGTCCACAAAATAAAAAAATTTTTGCCAGTGAAGAATTTTCAAAATTACTTACTAGTGCTCAAAAAAAAAGTTGGAATAGTTTTAAAGCAGTAGTCTCTGGATTTTTAGGGAATAACAAAGTTGTAAATTACCAAGAGCTAGTTGAAAACATGTTAGAAAACTTTAAAACCCTGGGTTGCAGAATGTCTCTAAAAGTACATATCCTTCATGCTCATTTAGATAAATGTGAAAACAACATGGGGGCGTACTCAGAAGAACAAGGAGAACGTTTTCATCAAGATATTATGAACTTCGAACAACGTTATCAGGGCCAATACAACGAAAATATGATGGGGACTACATTTGGGGTTTAGTGAGAGAAAATACTTATGAACATGAAAGAAAAAGTAATAGGGTTCACTTTTAAACTTTTTTCCACTATTTTGTAATTTGATATGATAGTAAAAGTTGATAAAAATCATATATAAATATATTTGTTTCAATTTATCAATAAATAAAAATTTAAACTATGGATTTTCTAAAATACTCTTCAACCGTTCTCCTGGATACAAAAGCAAACTTTTTCAGGCCATATATTTTTTTTTCGTCTAACTGTTGATAAATCTATCGAAATTTCATATCCTCTTATCAAAGTCAAAATTCATGTTGACCTCTTCTTCCTTGACATAATTTAAAAAAAAAAAAAAAACAAATATCAGAGTTTTGTAGGATCAATAATTGAGTATCCTTCACAGCATTTTGACCGGAAGTTTGGACCTTAATTAATTAAATTCGCTATTTGTCGCCTACAAGTTAAACAAAACCTAACCTTGTGTGTAGAATCACTAACAGTACTTCCCAGCAAATTCTGACTTCTACCCTTTCCTCCGACTTAATTTGCCGATGAAAGGAGAGCGATAAGACAACACTGGAAATATTTTAGCAGGAGAGACCACGATCTTCAAGAGTATCCCAAAAAACTCATGTATCAAAGTAATTGATCGTGCACCACCACCGAAGAGGACACTATCGAATTAAATAATTGATTTAAACAATATTATATTTGATCTGTCTTTTGTCAGATCGGCTTTCTTGATCTTTGGGTGACTTATAACATCGAGATTAATCAAAATCTTATCGTCAATGTTAGTTAATTGATCATTCTGCTACCGCAGAAAAAAAAAATAAATTGGGTTTATCCAAGTTAACCTGTGATCACATTACGTTAATATCTCGTATAAATATTTTACCGAAAATAACTAGACCTAAATTCGAATTGTATATTATTATGCCACCGATGGAGACGTACTGGGCGAGGTCAATAAATTTCTGTTCAGTTTCACCGCCTGGAGCAAATAATTTTATATTATAAGAACTCATTCTTTCGTACTGCAGAATTACGCTTACAATATCAAAGTGTTGCGTGTTTGTGATCATATGTATATCAAGGACATTCACCTGGGTGTCTTTTTAATACAGTGCCCTAACATGTACTACTAAGGCGCTGTCATTATGTTAGGGGTGTCGAATTGTCAGTACCAGACATAATGATTATTATGCGATTAAAAAGGAGCTGGAGGGTTCGAACCGGATTTTCGTTCTGCATAATCGAACGTTGCCGCCCTTGAAATTGAAAATAATTTATTGAAAAGGAGCTAAAGAAAATCAGGCGATACGTTATAATAGGGATAAAGTCCGTGCAAAGTCCGAGAGATGGCACCACCGGCGCGTATCGAGGTCATGTTTAGTTAGTAGCATCTCTTGAATGAATGCACACCAAGTTTCAGCCATATTGGTCTATTTCTTTGTGTTTGGCATTCGTGTGAATCAAGGAAGTCGAGTGATTTTCAAGAAATGGACGAAAAAGAATTTCGTGTGGTGATTAAACATTACTTTATGAAAGGCAAAACGCCTCAGGAGACTAAAGAGAAGCTTGATAAACATTATGGTGACTCTGCACCTTCGATTAGAACAGTTTATAAGTGGTTTCAAAATTTTCGGACTGGCCATATGGGCACAAGTGACGCTGAACGTTCTGGACGGCCTGTGGAAGTTACGACTCCAGAAATCATTGATCAAATCCATGATATGGTGATGGATGACAGAAGAGTTAAGGTGCGTGAGATTGCTAGTGCTGTGGGCATCTCGACTGAACGGGTACATAATATTTTGCATAAACATTTGGACATGAGAAAGCTATCCGCAAGATGGGTGCCGCGATTGCTCACGCTTGACCAAAAACGGAATCGTGTGAAGTGTTGCAAGAATGGTTTGCAGCTGTTCCAGAAGAATCCGGAGGACTTTAAGCGTCGTTTCGTCACTGTGGATGAAACATGGATACATTACTATACTCCTGAGACCAAACAACAATCTAAACAATGGGTTACCAAGGGGGGAATCTGCACCAAAAAAGGCGAAGACCGTTCCTTCGGCCGGAAAGGTTATGGCGACTGTCTTTTGGGATTCGCAAGGGATAATCCTCATCGACTATCTGGAAAAGGGTAAAACTATTACAGGTGAATATTATTCATCGTTATTGGACCGTTTGAAAACCGAGCTGCAAGAAAAACGCCCGCGATTGGCCCACAAGAAAGTCCTTTTCCATCACGACAACGCACCAGCACACACCTCAGCAGTTGTGGTCGCAAAATTAATGAAATAGGATTCCAACTCGTTTCACATCCCCCCTATTCTCCAGACTTGGATCCCTCGGACTACTATTTGTTCCCCAATTTGAAGAAATGGCTGGCGGGACAAAGATTTTATTCAAACGAGAAGGTGATTGCAGACACTAATGGATATTTTGCAGACTTAGACAAATCCTATTATTCGGAAGGGATCAACAAACTAGAACATCGTTGGACGAAGTGTATAAGCCTAAAAGGAGACTATGTCGAAAAATAAAAAAGGTTTACCCCAAATACATAAGTAGTTTTTATTTTTGCACGGACTTTTCAAACCAGCCTCGAAGGTGTTAATTAAAAAGACTTTCTTAAAAATACGCCTCTTAGAACCAGAATTTCTTTTATTGAGAATTGTCTCTCCCGGTCATCGATTTTAATTTACTGTGTTGGGAAGGGCTTATGCTTTAGAGTTTCAGTGTGGTCCTTCCTTTCATCAAGGGATTTCTGTTGTTTGACGCCTCCCTATTTAACGATTGACCTCCAGTCTATAACTAGCTCCGCCTTTAGTGTTCTCTTTTTTTCGTTAAATAAATGCCCTTCGTATCCATGTGCGTATATGTAATTTTTTTAAAACCTATATTAACTTGTTCCTCTTGAATATTTGTATGTTAATGTTGCTAAACAAAAAATAAAAATCTTAATAATAATTATAGGTTTATGTTTGAAATATTAATAAAGGTAATCTGTTCCCATTTTGATCTTCTCGTTCTCCGAAATTCCTTTTGTGTAAGACATTCTAAAAGGTGGACCTGCCATGCAACCTAGCAGTTATGTAGTGTTAGGATAATATTATTTTTATCTGCATAAGTAATTACGACAGTGAACTAAACTTATTCTGCGGATGGGGTGAAAAATAAGGGTTGCAAAATCTGTCTAATCATTAATTACATTTATATATCGGGTGAGTGCAAAAGTTCGTGCCTGATTTTCATAGATGGCACTTTTAAACTTGTACAACAACAACAGTTATAGAAAATGATGGAGAGTACATTATTGATTAATAAATACTATTTTTCATGAAAATATGTTGTATTTAATTTGATTTCTAATTGGGCACTAACTTTTGCAATCACCCATATATATTATATATATATATATATATATATATATATATATATATATATATATATATATATATATATACAGTGAAATTCCCCTCCGCTGACACCCCTCTTACACGGACACCTCCCTTGAACGGACAGTTTCTCATGGTCCCGACCGACTCTCATATAATTGGCATTGTGTTAACTCCCTCTTGGACGGACATTCTCTTGAATGGACGAGGACACAAAAAAATGTTCTCTTAACCAGACAAAAAAACAAAAAATAACCGTCTTGTCTTATTTTTCTGTGGCGAGTATCGCTATTGCGTTTCCCAAACGCGCCACGCGCCAACCTCGCTGCCTGCCTTCTCTGAGGGACTTCCCCGAGTAAACCGAGGATTTACCGATCTCATTTTTTCGGTACACGCGGGATTTAATATTAGTCTAAAGCCTATGCGAAAAAGAGATACAGTGGGCGACACATTCATTATATAAATGACTCCAAATAGAAAAATTCTCACGCTTAAACAATAAACTGAGATTGTTAAAGTTCGCAATAAGGAAAAGTTAAGTGTAAAGGACTTATCCAAGCGTTTTAATATCGGAAAAATACAAGCTGCTGATATAATTAAACATAAAGAAATCCTTCTAAACAAGTGGATGTCGAACAGCAATTTGAATGAAAAAAGAAGCTTTTTGACTGATGAGGGTACCACAATTGACAAGTTGTGTTATACTGGTGTATAGCAGCTCGCCATAAGGGGATTCCTTTGACAGGTATGCACAGGAATTATTTTTTTTAGATAAGGTTTTCTGAAATTAGTGCGTTGATTTTTTTTTCATATCAATTCAAAGAATGGATAAAAAGAGTGAGAGTACCAGTAGGTTTGTCGTGACAAAAATCCAAAAAAAATTTTGTTAATGTTTTTTTCAGGTCCGCTAATACGATGTAAAGCAAAAGAAATAGCCGAGTCTCTGGGACATTCTACATTCATTGCCTCTTCTGGTTGGTTTAATAAATTTAGAATCCGCCACAACATAAGTTTTAAACCGATTTCAGGAGAAGGAACTTCGGTTATTGCTGAAGATGTTTCATCATTTTAGGAAAAATGGCCTTCTTTACTTAAGAGATATTCACCGAGAGACATCTATAATGCCGATGAGATAGGCCTGTATTTTAGGGCTCTACCCATCAAAACGCTAACATTAAAAAAAGAAAATGTATTGGCGGTAAATATCCCAAAGAGAGGTTTACAATTTTGCATTGCGCAAATATGGCGGGAGAAAAAGAAAAACTCTTAGTCATTGGTAAGGCAGCTAAACCCAGAGCGTTTAAAAATATTAACATAAACAACCTGCCTGTAACTTGGAAATATAATAAGAAAGCTTGGATGAGAGGAGAAATTATGACAGAGTAGTTGTAAGATCTTGATTGGAAAATGACAAAAGAAAAAAGAAACATTTTGTTATTTTTGTACAGGATCTCATCAAAAAATGTCCGTTAAAAAATATAAAAATCTTGTTTCTGTCCCCTAACTGTACATCAACTTGTCAACCACTTAACCAGGGAATTATAAAAAATTCTAAAATTTATTACCGAAGTCTAATACTAAAACACCTGATACTAAACATTGAAACTGCGGGTATAGCGTTTGACTTAATTAAGAAAATTACGCCACTGGATGCAGTTTACTTTGTAAAAATTGCTTGGGAACAAGTAACCAATTGCTTCCGTAAAGCGGGATTTAAGCATGAAAATATGCAAAGTGAAGACCAGTTAACTGACCAGTTAATTGCTGTTACACCTGATCCAGAAGATGACTTACCACCTGGCAGACATCCTCAAAAATAAGAATTTGTTGGAGTTGACTGAAATGGTTTTTTGAACATAGATGAAAATTTGTATGTTAAAAATCCAGATTCACAACAAGAAAATCCAGTTGAAATACGAAGACTTTCCGAAGATTCTAATGTCGATGAGGTTCCAGTACCAACAGATGCTATCCCAAATTATGGTGAAGCTATTACTCTAACCACGCAGCTTAAAAGTTTTGCCGAAGATCCCGGAGATGCAGAGTCTTTAGAGCTTCTTTCCAAATTAGAAATACGATTTGTGTACGCCATTTTAAAGAAAAAGAGGAGACAAATAACAATATATGAATTTTTGCGTCATTAAAGTGACTTTTCATTTCATATATATAACTCTATCCTATTATATTTCATATACTCGTATATCTAAAGGTAACAAATCTTCGTTTTTTCTTTAAGCTTTAAGTTTTTTGTTTATTTTAAAAATATGTACATACATAAGTATACGTTTTAAATGTCCCAAATTCTTTAATTACAGTTTTCATTGAAAAAGACGATTTTTTTGTATTTCTTTTAAGCGAACACCCCTCTTGAACGGACACTTTTGATCGGTCCCGTTAGTGTCCGCCCAAGGAAAATTTCCCTGTATGTATGTGTGTATATATATATATATATATATATATATATATATATATATATATATATATATATATATATATATATATATATACATATATGTATATTCTTGTAGATTCCACAGGAAATCAGTTGATTAGTGTTTACTAGACCAAAGTATCATTTGGCATTTGGATGCTTACTGTTCAGTAGTTGCAGTATTATAGCCCATAGTAGAACAAACCGAATCATACGTTAAAAATTCTGAACATGGCACTCACATTCTCCATATTTTAAACCTCGAAGAAAACAAAATTTTCAATGTGTCGATGACGTATTCGTAGCAACGCCTTTTGGAAAACATAAATTTCACTAATTTTTTAGATCCTCTAAACTCATAACATCAGAAAATTCACACAAGAGGAAAACAACTAACTGCCTTTCTTAGAGGTGAAGGTACAGAAGATTGCAGAAGAACATCTTAAGCGTACAGTATACAGGAAGGCAACCAATATAAACGGGTATTTATACGCCTGTCAAATGAAAGCTTGTGAAAACACGAATTCAAAAATATATATAATGTAATACTTGTGCACACTTTTCTTTGTATTATTTTTTAAAAATGGCCAAAAATCGCTATCCCCTCACCCAATTTCGAAAAATATTGATCAATAAATTTTAAAAAAATTCTAGAATATTCTCCATAAAGTGTAGATTGGGTGAAAATTATCACGAGTGCATTACTTTAGATAATTTATCTGGTATAAAAAAAATTATGTGTCTTGACAATATGGTGGAAGTATAGTTAATATATTTTTCAGTATATTACTGCTACCGAGTCGTGCGTCACACCTGTACCGAGATACAATAATTTTATTTTATTTTATTTGTTTCTAATTAAACAAATATTTAAGTAGTAAATATTTGTGAAAATACATATTGGGTCGTAAAATGTCAGGGACTTAATTAACCTAGGTAAGGATTTTATTTTATTTTAAAAGCAATCACCGTATGGAACACTAATTGTGCAAGTTCGACTTACACTTGGCCGGCTTTATTATTTTTTTGGTTTAAATTTCCTAAATTACGAGTATTTTTGTATTAAATTCTATTTGTGTCAGTGTTCCCACTCCCATGTAAGCCTGTCTACAAACTAATTTTTACAGGAAACATTAATCTGGATAAGTGAAATGTCGTTATCGCGTGTATTTAAAGAACGGGAACAGGTTTTATGGTTGGGAGTGTTATAGGACATAACAAAGTCATTTTCAGGCTGTAGCGAAATGTTGGTTAGAATGGACATAATTTATTTTACGATTTCATGTGCCAACATCTATAGTCTCTGTACAAAAAGAAACATAATTTTTCGAAAATCGAAGAGAAAAAGAACACTAGAACTGTTGTATTTATTCCATTATGTGTCTAGTCATAATGATAAGAGTCACAGTGTGGTTGGAGGAACGGTTAGAAAATGACTTTTGAACTGATTGAATCTTGTGCTCAATTTGGTAACCGGAATGCGAATTCAAAAAATCAAACGGTGATGAATTCTTATGGATGGAGTCTTTTTCTTGAGCAAAAGAATGCCCGCCCCTTTCCTTCTAGACCTGTATGTTCCGATATCCATACTAGGTTGATGTTGCGTTATTTGTCCAACTCGGGTAAAGCCTCACAGCAGCTCTATACTATTTTACATCTACACTCACCGGATATAACTGTCTTCAGAGCAATTGGTTGATGTAGCTAATTGTTTAGCACGTATCCAGCCACAGAATTCCGCCTCGAACACGATTCTCGTGTGTTTTACGAGTAATATTTTCTTTTCGAATTACTACAGGAGGTGAAAAGTTCCACGACTTTCCAAGAGATGGCAGCACAAACAAAAAACCCATATGACTTTTAGTTAGTATCAACTCTAAGAAGATTCGTGTAAAATTTTCATGACATTTTGTGTATTAGTTTGCGAGTTACCGCTGTTGACGCCACTTTGTATTTTTGCAACATGATGGAACGAAAAAAGTTTCGTGTGTTGATTAAACATTGATTTTTAATAGGGAAAAATACAGCCAGATTCCAAAAATGGTTTGAGAAGTGTTATGGCCTCTCTGCTCCGTCGAAAGCAACTATATGTCGATGGTTTGGTGAACTTAAATGCGGTCGTGTAAGTACAGACAATGCATCACGTTCCGGAAGTCCAAATAAGGCAGTCACTCCAAAAAATATACAAAAAAAATCTACCATATTGTTCTAAATGGCCGCAAAGTGAAATTGCGTGAGACATCTGACATCGTGAAGATGTCAACAGAACGCATGAGGCATGAATATTTGCACGCTGTTTGGCACTGTTTCGGCATAATCCAAAGGAGTTTTTGCGTCGATTTGTAACAATGGACGAAACATGGAGCCACCACTACACGCCTGAGTCCAACAGTCAGTCCACAGAATGTCTGCAACCGCATGAAATCCTACCGAAGCGTCCAAAAACACAAACATCAGGTGGAAAGCTTTTGGTAAGTATTTCTTGGGATGCACATGAAATAATATGGATCGACTATCTTGAGAAGGGGGCGAATAATCATCGGAGATTATGACGTTGCTTTACTGGACTGTTTGAATGGTGCAATCAAGCATTTGGCGAAAAACAAAGTATTATTTCATCAAGATGAAGTATCAGCTCACAACTGCATAAAATCGATGGCCCCCAGCGATTATTACCTCTTTTCAAATTTGAAAAGGTAGCCCCAGGAAAAAAGATTTGACTCAAATGAAAAAGTCCAATGAGAAACAGGTTTACCTTATGGAGCTCGACAAATAGTATTGTAGTATATTGATCTTGAAAGAAACTATATTGAAGAATAAAATCGATTTATAGCAAAAAATTTTGTTTTTTCTTCAAAACTTTATTTAGACTTTTCACCCCATGTATTATATGTTGTATAGCCTGTCCCAAAATATAAGATCTTGATTTTTGCCGTTTTAAGTGGGCAATATAAAAATTCTGACCTTTTGTTTATAATAGGTTGCAGAGATGGACTTAAGAATTTTATTCATTAATGCAAATAAATAAAATTATAAGTGTTTTTGGCGATGTTTTTTTTAAAGATGCATGTAAAAACAAATGGATAAGAAGTACAATTATACAGTTTGAATGAATGAGGTTAACAAGAGGGGACATATTATATAAATAAAAATATATTTTAACTTAAGCCTAATTCGGTTTCATTATCACTGTCATCAGCTGAGGTAATTTATCAGTGGTTTTATATTATTTACATAAATATTTGAATCTTCAACTTTAACAACGTGATGAATGGAATTCTTCCAGCTTTCACAAGGTATATCATCTTTTTACTAATTCAACCACGGCCACGCTTAAAGTAGGAGAAACATTTTGTGACCTTATTTTTGATGCCAATATGTTGGATTAAACACACAATAATACGGAGGAAGCCGCAAAACAGTGTGTCCCATTTTCTCAGCCATACTATCACAAACATATTTCTTTTTCAATTTATAGTCTTCCAAAACTTCCAAAAGATCACTTTTTTTTTATAACTAAAGTCAAAATAAATGTCATTTTCTAACATATATTCCTGTATTGTGTAAACTCTGTTCGGGAATATTTGGCAAAAGGGAATTTTGAAACTAATTTTCAAAAAGTTGTGCGGTCGTGTCTTCGTGATAGTCCAAACTAGAATCTTTTGTTTTTTGCAGATAATAGTAGACAATTTGAAACCCAGCCCTTTTCAGATCCAGCATGCAAAATGGTTATTCGTTTACCTTTATTTGAAGGTGCGTTAGTCTAACATTTTGTACTGCTGTCAACCCACCCTTTTTGCACAGTGTCATGGGTATCGAACCATGTTTCGTCAAGGTAAATTATTGGCCAATTCTCTGATCGAAACTTTTTAATTTCTTGTAAATAAGTATGTCGCAAGATTCGTAATCTTTGTGACTCCATCACTATTTGCCTTTTGTTGATTTTTCGGAACGTGAATCCCCTTCTTAAGAGAATTCTGTAAAGGGTTGATCGGCCACAATGTATATTGGTCCCGTCCTGCACCAGTCTTATTTTATTTTGTTTAGTGTCGGCACCAACTACTCTTCATACATAGAATATATTTTTTCTCGTGATGACGTCTTTTTCACAATCGTCTACATGATGCATTTGAAAATCTTTCCGTTTTTTTCCTGTTCCTGAGTGATGTTTTCTTACAATACCCTTAATGTAGAAATTGGGGTTTTTGTTAGTTCACTGGTTTCTTGCAAAGCACTTTGTTTATTCAAATTTCTTTTACCAAATTGTCGTAAACATTTTTCACTATTTGTTTAGTGTCAAGTGATAAATGTTTTCTCTTGCGATAGTCACTATTGCAATTTTGCCACGGACGCCACATAATTAAAATAGAACCGTTACGTTGTAAGTTGTAAGTAAAACTAAAAATAATAAAAAGTATCTTTCGAATCTTAATGGGGACCTGTGGTCATTAGGCCTATATTATCAAATACCTAAAGGGCTTCCAAACCGGGTTGCCAGGTAGTAAATATATAGGTAAAAATAGATCGAATATGATTGCAAGTGCAAGTGGGGGCGGTATACAAAGCAGGTAAAATAAAAATACGTTTATCGTAATACCTGGCAACTATGCAAAAAACCCTAATAGGGTCGTTTATTGTCCCACTGAAAAAGCAAAAAGGCAGGATCTTATATCTTGGGATTTACTTTAACACAATATCATATAAAAGGAATTTGTATGTATAAAATGTGTAAAATAATCTAGAAAGTATTTACAAGAATCGCCTATGAAACTAAAACCTTTTTCAAGTTATGTTGCAATATAGATAAATAATACTTTCGAACTATGCATTACCACTAATTGATATATAGCCGTGTTACACAACACAGGTATTACGTCTCGTGCGCAAAATATGCATGTCTGATTTTTAGTTGCTGTTTAATTCGGAACTAATTGAGTTGTTTTAAGAAAAACTACTTGGATTGTTAAAAAAGTATGCAGAAAATAAGTATTTACTTTCAGAACAGTATTTCCACTAACATTACCATGCAAAATACAATCGGTATATTATTACACAATTATGTAATTACCATCAAGACAAAAATCAAACATCTAGGCTTGGTCCCAGAGAAAAAATTAAGATGGCACAAACGTATTGATTATATCTTATCTGGATGTGAAAAAATTATTTTTTTTAAGACCTTGGTGAGGATGTAGTGTCAAAACAGCACCAATATTTTATAAATAAAACATTATGACTATTTTGGATTATGAATGTATACTATATGGTGCAGCATGCAACGCAGTAGTTAAGGGAACTCTAACCGTTTTTAGGTAAATTTTTTTTTTTTTTATTGTTTTTTCATCAAAATACACGCGATTTTGCATCAAATGGTGTAAATTTTAAATCCATCTGATCGTAGAAGTAGGTAAATTAATTTTTTGAAGTTGACTAGTAGTGGTCGTTTTTCTCACTCGGTTCGATTACGGTACCCCAATTTCGAGTTTTGCTCATATTTGAACGTTTGCACTTACCCACAATATTGTTTATTAGTAAATAATCCACGATATCATTTTAATTGAATCAAAGATAACTTACATGATAGTCAAGTCCCGGAGACACTTTGACAACAAAAAAGTCGAAGAGCGAGAATCGTGGATCTCATTAACAGAAATGGAGGAACCGGGTGCTGGGGCTCATTGTCTCTAGCATAATACCAACGTTTACGCTCCCATTCCGATTGCTCATTCCACAGTTATGGAAGACCAATATGAAAAAATGAAGCAGCTTTTGATAAAAATAAAATATGCTGATCATAACTGGAAAATTTGTGGAGATCTGAAAATTGTAACAATATTGCTTCTTCAGGAAAAGTTCTTATTCCCCCGCTTCACATTAAGCTTGGACTTATGAAGCAATTCACGAGAGCATTAGATACAAACGGCCCATGTGTTCAAATATTTGTTTGCTTAATGAATCTAAAATTACATTTCCTAGACTCTCACATCGATGATTTCCCAGATAATCTTGGTGACTACAGTGAGGAGCAAGGGAAACGTTTTCACCAAGATCTGAAAATCACTAGAAAATCGGTATCACGGACGATGGGATGACCATATGCTAGCGGAGACTTTGCTGGTCGCTAAAAAGACAAACAAGTCCTCAAAAGCGTTTGGGCAGAAAGCCTTTGAATAGGTCATTCGCGAAAAGGAGGAACCGGGGTGCCTGATGGCTCATTGTCTCTGGGCTTGATACGGATTCTTCGTTTTTACGACAGAATCTTCTCCGTATTTTAAAAACTTTAGGTACACTAGAAGATTGCGTCACACAACAGAAAAAAAAGTCTCAAATAAACGAGGTCAGGCTCACCACCAGGTGGACAGGTTACAAGTATACACAAGTCATAAAAAACTTATCCCCTGAAATAGTTGAGTATAGTTATTGTAAAAACATAATAGATACTTTATTTACTGTTCTGAACTTTACAAAAACTAAAAAACGAGCACGAAAATATATATATATATATATATATATATATATATATATATATATATATATATATATATATATATATATATATATATATATGTTTATTAGAGCGTAGAGAATCACACGGATGAGGAGATGTATTTCCTTGTGGGCCCGTTGTCAGTATTCTACTAAGAAGTGGAGTTAAACAGAGCCCAAAATATAGAAGATATTGAAAAGAACCAAACATAACATCAATGAAATAATTAATATAAGTAGCCTGATTATGATGCAAATCCATGGAAAATACAGGAATGCAACCAAAGAGGACTGGATATGGAACTTATTTTACGGGAAGGGAATATTTCCTTCCTGCTGGAAATAATCTACAGTTTTTGAACAATCGTTCCTTTGCTCAGCTATTGTATTAGATATAGTTACGATTTTTTTTTAGTAATTAAGGACATGCCCCTGTACATTTTGAGCGGCACAAATTTTTCCGTAAGTCAAAATATTCTGAAAAAGAATTTATCGAAAGGAAAAAAATTGAGACGTATTTTGGTACTTCAGTTTTTCTGGCGGTGTAATTAGATTCCTATTAATAGAGAAACAGCTAGAAAAAAAGAAGTTGAAAATCGAACCAGTAGAATTGTAGAAAAGGAACATTATGTGCAAAAAAACACAGATTTTCACATCCCTTTTACAGTCATATTTCCTAGGTTATCACGAACTTGAATAATGAAATTTTTTGATGGGGGTCGAAGTTAAATCAAAGCTTAAAATACAGTGATTCAAACACAAAAAAATGTTAGAATCTACGGAATAGTTTTTAGACAATCGAGTTGAGAAAGAAGTCGGGCATCAGGCGGACACGGTTAAAAAAGTCGATCACATGGATCCACCTCTACATTTTAGAAAGAAATCCATATATCATTTGACTCTAGTCTATTGTTTAAAATAATAACACTCAACACGGAAGATCTCACTAATAACTATTGGGTTCATAAAAACTTCCCGTCTTTATGTTTAGCTTTTAGAAAATACAATTAAGAACTAAAAGTATTAGGGATGTTGCCCAACTAAAAGTTGATCTCTACAGCTTAGCTCAGAATGTGAGTCTGACAATTTCAACCATTATTGACTATTCTACGATGAATCTCTTCATACTTGAAGCTAATTTAGCTAATAACATGCAATTTTACACATATTTACACAGATGCATCAAAAACATCAAATATGAATGAGCTTTCTATACCCTTTCTATTAGATAGAATCAAAATTTGAATTCAATCCTGCCTTTTCCATTTTCACCTGTGAAGCCATTGAGACTCTACAATTGCTTGCTTTTTGTAGGAAATCAGAGTGTAATAGTATACTGATATTGATGGATTCACTCTTAGGACTCAAAGCTTTAGAAAACCTCACGACCCGCTAACATGGCTGCTATACTAAATACTATTAAGTACGAGGAGCTAAGTTGTAAATATGTGCGGATTTGAAGGTGGTTGCTATGCTAATGGGTCTACAAGGAGGTTACAAGAAATACTGCTACTTTTTACGTCTTTGGGATAGTACAGCAACCACAAAACACTTTTTGTGTGTGGTCGAAGAGATCAGCTTACGATCCGGGAGATATAAACGTCCTAAAATACATCCTTAGTAGATCCTGAGAAAATCCTTCTTCCTTCGTTGCACATCAAGCTAGGACTAATGAAGAATTTTGCGAAAGCTATGGATAGAGAAGGAAATGGGTTTGGCTATTTATCCAGCCTCTTTCCTTGTTTGAGTGACGCTAGGATCAAAGATGGCAATTTTACTGGTCCTGACATAAGAAAAGTCATTAACGACCGTAACTTTGAACACGTGCTCAACCCGAGAGAACTGGCACCATTGAAGGCGTTTGTGAAACTAGTATAAGGTTTCCTGGGCAACAAAAAAGAAAGTAACTCTAAAACTTTGATTATAATACTTCTGAAAGCCTATAAAGCCATAGGTTGCCGAATGTCACTGAAAATTCACTTTCTTCATTCACATATGAACTTTTTCCCGGAGAACTTAGGGACAGTAAGTGACGAGCTGGGCCAGCGATTCCATCAGGATATTAGAACCATTGACTCAAGATATTAAGGTCGCTGGCATCCTGCAATGATGGACGATTACTGCTGGTTCTTGAAGAGAGAAGCTCTCTACATAAGAGGAAAAGTGAGTGAAAAAATTAACTAAACATCAAACCTAAGCTGCAAAAGTGTCTTGTTATTCAATATTGATTTATATGTGCATGTTAAATAATTTTTCTTCAATAATGTTATACATTTTGATAGTAAATTGAAGATTTTACTTTCCCAATAATTTTCAGCAATTTTCTTTAAGATTTTAAAATGTCATATAACAAAAAACTTTACGTCCTACATATTTTATGTTATTTTTTCAGATTCAGCAGTACAAAATACACACAAAACACGTATTTTAATTCATGTTACATAAAAAAAAAATTGTAGACCTGTGCAATCGAAAGTTTATTAAGGTGTTTTTTTTTCTTTATCGTTCACCTCCTCGTCTGAGTAGGGATTTTACCCTTTTTTCATATCCTAAGGATATCGGCGAGGATGTCGTAATACCCGTCGACCTTGTCCAAGTCCCGAAACAGACATTTTTGTATTTCACTGCACCAATTCACGAGAGATTTTTGACTGATAACTCTTATTGGAGTTATTCACCGATTTTGTGTGACGTTGCAGGAAAAAATATAGCAGATGGAGAAATCAAAAAAATGGCCTACCACAAAGCAGAGTATCGGCACAATTAATCTACAATATTTGCACCAATGATCTCCTAATTTACCGTCAAATATCCTGACGATACAGTTGTAACAGTCCAAAGAAACTTTTGAAAAATTGAAAAGACTACCTACATATATATAAATCAGAGACTTATCGCATGTTTGGAGGGACATTCTATACTGTCAAACAGGCAGAATAGATTCAGAAAGGGAAAGTCTACAATAAGAGCAATTTACCAGACCCTTTCAGATATTTTAGAGTCTCTAAAACAACCGACAGCAGACGTTGGCCATGTGTTGGGACCTATCAAAGGCTTTTGACAGTGTTGATCACAACATTCTGGTATGAAAGCTGGAGAGGTATGGTATAAGGGGGAATGCACTGGAACTAGTAAAATCTTATTTAACCAACAGATCGCAGCAGGTAGTGGGAATCTGATCATCGAGGTGGGACATTTCTCTTCAACAAAATTAATGTAAAAAAGGGTGTACCCCAGGGATCAATTCTTGTATATCTTCTACACCAACGAGTTGCCTCAGGTGCTCCAGTAGCAGACAGTATGCTGATGACACAATAGTAATTTTCAAAGAAAACAGCATTGAACAGCTATCGTGGAAAATGCAGTCTGCGAGGGATATTTCCGGTTGAACAATTTGCTTCTAAATGTCTTTAAGACTCAATGTTGCTTATTTGGCAACAGTATTGGCCCTGTTGCCAAATAAACTTCAGCTTCAGGCACAGAAGTGAGACTATCACAGCAACGGAGACTGTGGTGTTTTTGGGCTTGAGCATTGACAGGGGATTGGACTGGGGGAAACACATCGATGTGGTTGCTGCTAGGATATCCAGATACTGCTGTGCTTTGAGGATTATATCGCAGACGGTGGGGATTGATACGGCGCTTTTGGCATATCATGCGTTCATCCAGTCGAGGATCAGATATGGATTGATTTTTTGGGGAAATTCAAGGGATATCAACAAAGTTTTTGTTTTGCAAAAAAGGTGTTTAAGGTGTAATTTTGGCATGAAAGCACAAAAAAGCTGCAGAAAGGTATGCGCCTCTAATAACATTTTAACATTATTTAGCATTTATATTTTAGAATCGGTTATGTTTGTAGCTGATAATAGGGATTTGTTTGAGGGCATGAGTGTCAGGCATGGACATGACACAAGAAATAAAGCCAACCTTCTAACCGACATTTCTAGGACTTCTAACCTTCAAAAAAATGTTGTGTATTCAATAACAAAAATCTTTAATTGTATACCTGAGAATGTGAGAGAAGTCTTCCAAAAATTGAACTTGGAAAGGTTTTAAAGGCCTTTTCTCTGCAGGAAAGCATTTTATTCCTTAGAAGAGTTTTAATGTTTGTGATATAAACTTAAAATAGGTGCATGTTAAATATTGTGTTTATGTTTTAACTCGAAATGCAAATTATTTAAAGTTTACTTAAGGGCTGCTAGATTCAGTTTCTTTACAAATGTGTTTTATTGACATGTTCCATTCCCATTGGGCTTGTACTGTTTTTGGTTGGAATGAATAAAGAATATCTATCTATCTATCTACCTATGCCCTTGAAAAACTAACTTTAATAGTGGAAAACTATAACAAATAGATTCTTATACTGCACTCTGCCGGCGACTTACTAAGTCTATTCAAGCAGAGCGGCACAGCACGGCTGGCACTTTCTTGAGCTTACTGCTCGAAGGCATAGATGGCAGCATTGGTATAACAACTAAAGATGAAACGAAAAGAATCGCATTTTTAGAAGTTACCAAAAAGTGTTCTTCGTATTTGCTGAACCATCCCAAGACGCGTTTCGCCGTATCACGGCTCATCAGCTGGGCTAGGTTCAGCAAATACGAGAGCACATTTTTAGTCCTTTATCCAGGTAACTAACGGAAAACTATAACAAAATAGATGCTTATACTGCACTCTGCCGGCGACTTACTAAGTCTACTTCTAAAAATGCGATTCTTTTCGTTAGTAGACTTAGTAAGTCGCCGGCAGAGTGCAGTATAAGCATCTATTTGTTATAGTTTCCCGTTAGTTACCTGGATAAAGGAGTAAAAATGTGTTCTCGTATTTGCTGAACCTAGCCCAGCTGATGAGCCGCGATACGGCGAAACGCGTCTTGGGATGGTTCAGCAAATACGAAGAACACTTTTGGTAACTTCTAAAAATGCGATTCTTTTCGTTTCGTCTTTAGTTGTTATACCAATGCTGCCATTTAATAGTGGAGATGTAGCACGAAACTTGCAGTCGGATGATCCATCAATTCATTATGTCAAACAGAGTTGATTACTTCGAATATATCAAGTGAACATCTCGAAACTCCCACAATTTGTTATGTTGCAATATAGGTTAGTTTCAGGTCAGATATTCTAATCATATTTACTTACGAAAACAATAATGATGATCGCTAAAAACATTTTCCGTTTTCTTATTCCCAATCTCCCGAAACAAAATAACAAGTCAAACACCAGTTCATAAAGGCCATAATACATGAGCTATTAGATCGACTCTGTTATAAACACATCATCATTTAAGAGCTCAGCTTCATTACGACTATTCAAGAAAATTAATTTAATCAATTTTAATTGAAATATTAAACTAAATGGATATTGGCACATTTATGAGGCTTTAATTCAATAAAAATTTAAATAGCCAATTTAAGAAATGTAGAAATAAAACTTAATTAAATTATTATGTTAATGATGGTTTAGAAAACACAGTAGACTCTGAAAATAAAAGCTGTCTCTTAAATAAGTTTAGTTGGCTTTATACAGAGGGTAACGCTGGTCCTTGGAAACTTAGTAACTATGCAGTACCTCACCGGTACGAAGCATACCTTATGTATCTGAGGGTTTTCCAAGCACAATAATTTTGTGACTATAGCAGGACGAAAATTGTGTATTCAATGTCATTTAGATAGCATAAATAAATAGCCGAGTGGTCAGTTTAAAAAAAAAATAAAAAATAGGCTCAGAAGTTTTAAAAAAGTGGAACTATAACAAAACAACAAACAAAATTATGACTTATGACTGTGTATTTAAGCAGATTTTTTCCTGACAAAATATACTCATTAATTCAAAAAGCGACCTAGTTGATACGATTTTGAAAAAACTATTTCACGGATCCGGCTCAAATTTGTATGACATATTCTACACATGAATGGCTATCGCCGATACTACTTTTATAATTATTTATTAATATTTAACCATATTTTTAAACAACTGAGGTTGCAAAATTAAGGTCGAAAATAACAAAAGTCAGTCGTTATGTTTTTTTTTTCATCGTGGGTATACAATTTTAGTACCGGCGATAACGGCACCTCTATATTATAAGAATCAACTCGAATATTCGCTTTCAGATGATCCAAAGTCAAGATATCATGTCAATCAGATTTAAATAGGAACCCTATTCAGGCGGTCCTCCTACCAAGGAAATAAATTATGAAAAAACAAAAAAAGACCTCTAGTATTATGTATAAAAATATTAAATTTCACAAATAAATTTTACTATGAATAAAAAATTCTTAAAAAAAGATTACGAGTTACCAGACTACACCCTTAATTGGTATGGTGGCATACGCATATGTATGCCACCGTACATATGTAAATATATATATATATATATATATACATATGTTACAATAGAGGTTTTCACGGATGGTGGTATGTAATACATAAAATTTCGAGTTTCAATCCGTTCGTCTAACAATGAATTTGCACGACGTTTCGCCAAAATCTCATTTGGTATTTTCAAGTGCGCCCGCTGCTGCTGCTACTCGATACTGTGATTTTGCTGTTGCTGCCGCTCGAAGCTGTGCGTGCGGTCGCCGTCTTTTATAGGTCGGCGTCTACGCAGATCGTAGATGGGGGGGGGTCGGAAGTGTTCGTCCGAGCATCGGTGTTTGCCGGCTGGGTGGTAATTACGGATTCCGGCGCTATGCTGACTGTTGCCTTCTCGATGTTTCGGTTATGCCTTGGTGTAGCTAGTAAACCCTTCCATGTAGTGGAAATATTTAGCGCATCATTTAGCTGTCCATTCTTTTCGATTTAGAAGGCTTCTCTGACTATGCGTGTTTTATAATGTTAAATCGAGGCTATTTGTTTAGATCCCTCAAAATTGATATTGCTGAAAAAGAGCTGATGTTGTTTGTTTGTTTTTGATACTTATTTTATGTTCTTGGATCCGGTGGGGATTCTTCTGTTTGTTTGTCCTATGTACAATTTGTGGCAGTCTCCGCATGGGATACTGTACACTCCATGATTTTCCAGTTTTTTTTTTGTCCTTGGGGTTACCCAGGATGTCGGGCAGAGTGTTTTGTGATTTGTATGCTGTGCTTATGTTGTGTTTTCTTAGGACTCTTCCTATCTGTAACTCCTTTCACATATGGTAATAGGACTCTACTCTGGTTGAGGTCGCGTTCTTCTGTCCTTGTCTGTGGATGGCGCTGCCTTTCTAATGCTTTCCGTATGGACTGGTCTTTATATCCATTTTGCTTAAAGGCCCTAATGATTTGTGTAATTTCTTGCTGTCTCGGTATGATCTCGATACGAGGGTGTTGGCTACCGACTGGATTTGGGATGGATGGTGGTGTGAGCTAGCGTTTAAATATCTGTTGGTGTGAGTGGGCTTCCGATAGACTGAGTATTGAAGCTGACCATTGTTTTTCCGAGTTATGAGCACATCGAAGAAAGGGAGGCTTTTTTCTTCTTCTACTTCCAAAGTGAACTGCATCTGGTGGTGAATTCTATTTAAATAGGTCAGGAAGTTGTCTAATTCATTTCGTCCATGGAGCCAAATTATAAAGATGTCATCAATATATCGTTTCCAGAGTTTGGGTTTGAGTGGTGAGTATTTAAGGGCCTCTGTTTCAAAATATATCATATACAGATTGGCTATTACTGGTGCAAGGGAAGATCCCATGGGCGCTCCATCTGTTTGTTTGTATATCTGACTGTTGAAGACAAAGAAGGTAGTTTTTAGACAGTGTTCCCGATAGTTCTATAACATGAGCTAGAAAATCCTCGTTCATTGCTATTTTGTCTAGTGTTTCATCCATTGGAATAGCAAGCTAACAGTTAGCTTCGAACGGCAGAAACAGCAAGAACACAGTATCGAGTAGCAGCAGCAGCACGAGCATTTGACAATGCCAAATAAGAATTTGGACAATTTTGGAGAAACGTCGTGCAAATTCATTTGTTGGATAAACAGACTGAAACCCGGAATTTTAATGTATTTTATAACGCAACAAGCAGCGATTAAAAATTTATCATTTGCTTAGAAGAGGACCACGAACGTAACAGTTCTCATTGAAATGCCATTATTTTTAAGACATTATTTTCCAAGGAGTGAAAGTTTGATATACAACAAAGTTTCCTTTTTATTTATCAATTTGTCTGTTTGTCTTATGCTACAAGTATTTTAATTTCTTTTATGAGACACCCTGTATTTCTATAACCACATAAAGAATTATCAGCTCGTATTGCTGTATCCATAATACATTATTACAACTCCATACTCGAAACGATATGCATAAATACTGTTTTAATATTTGTTTACACAACGATACACGAAGTTGCCTAATCCTATTTAAGGTTAAATCCTTTCACTAAAGTTATTACAGTAAACCATACATTTCCGGTTAGTAAAATTATTTATTCAAAATTCCTAATGGTCAATAGTGCATTTAAAGTTATGTTTTATGATTTGTTTACATTGGTCTTTAAACGAAATTAGTGCAAATCGTAAATACTGATCAGGTAATGTTAAAGTTGTTATGTTAAGGGTAACCCTGACTTCCGTGTTAATACTAAATAATAATTAGTTAGAGATGGGCGATACTTGGTTTTATCTATCGACAGGCGATACGAACTAAGATGAGGAATGTTGTGGGGGAAAGAAAAAAATGGAAGTACATGGAAGAGGCCTATATCTAGAAGTCAATGGCGGAAGGCTGAAGAAGACTATATATATATATATATATATATATATATATATATATATATATATATATATATATATATATATATATATATATAATCAATATCTTGCTTATGCTAATGAAACGAAAAACCAAAAACGATCCGGTAACAAAGATTAGGAATGGTGAGGTAGAAATCCATAGTGTACTGGTCTTGCCCTAAAAGGTAGTAGACAGTGACTACAAAGGTCTAGTTTTTGAATTTCGACAATTTTTATTGATAATTTTTGTGACAATTTACTTCTGATCATTTAGTAAATATTACGAATACTTTTTGACATTAAGCAAAATGTAATGTCTATTATGCATTTAATAGAATTGTGTCGTTTTTTATTCAACGAATCATAAACTCAATTTTTTTTCTTTAAGAGTTAGATTAATTTAGGATAATAACTGTATCTGTTATCTAAAAATATACACATCATATATCACATTGTGTCTTTTTATATCCACGGAGAGATGGTTTGTGCTTTGATTAATCTATAATAACGTCATTGAATTATCAATTGCTTTAATTTTGGGTGATATCGTAAATAGGGTGGAATGACAGGATCCATCGCTGCATAAAAATGCATCCACCCCTATCTTTACTGCTATGTATACAAATAAAAAAACCTGCCTTTTCTCGTGTCCCTCTAAAATTAATGCAGATTACAATTAGAAAGAATATATTTATAAATAACATACCCCTACAGTTAATTTTAGTAAAAATCATTAGGTCTTTAGTTATGATTTTTGGGACCATCAGATCTTAAACACCTTTTTTTTTAACATGCTAAGAACGCAACAAGTTTCCACAAAATAAATATTTGTATTTCAGTTTTAAAAAGTTTTTTGTCTTGATTAATATCTCTCGGTGCCATATTTTAAAAGTTAAAGGGTAAAAGTTAAAACGTAAAATACCATCCGCATAAAACTATGGTTTATATCCCAATACTAAGTCATGTTCTCAAATTCATGGGAGCGAAGCGACGGACAAACGCTAGGTTTCCAATAAATCACTATTTTATATAAAAATTTTTAAATGATGATATATATATATATATATATATATATATATATAATATATAAATATATATATATATATATATAAGTTGGATTGAATTCTTTCTTGAACCTTGGAGTATTGAATATATATTTTTTTCAATTTCTTGGGCTTTATGGTTCTTTTGTTTTAAGGATAGAGAAATTACATCATGTTCTAGTTAGAATTTATTGAAAACGTTTCGCCCGATTTTCAGGCTTCTTCAGTTCATCTAAAAATTGAAATTTTCTGTTTTGGATATTCAATAGGACGCACAAAATTTTTTAATTATGAATATATAAAATTCTTAAACTTATAATACAATGTAGAAGGTGAAAATAATAAAAATACCCTCAAAATATATATAAAAACTTACATGTGTGGGTTGAAACGAAGACACACTTAACATTCTTTAAAAGGTGTTACTAAGACGGTCACATTTTTTAAAATAACTTTAGATCTGTATAGGGAACGAAAGTCATCCTTTGGTTTGTTTATGTATTTTTTTATTTATTATCTGCTATTGAGTTACTATGAGAAGAGTCCGAAATAAATATGACTCAGACCCCTAACGTCGCTTTTGTCGTTTATATTGTTTTTCTCTTTATTAATACAGATCATTTCATGCATTGATCTTTTAAAATAATTTGACTCTTTTTTTAGGATTTTTGTATTTTTAAAATCAAATGAGTGTTTGGTTTGTTTAACGTGTTTTGATAGAGCTGTTGGGTTATTCTTATCATACTTATGGCCATTCACTCTAGTTTCTAGATGTTGTTTAGTCATGCCGATATAACAGCCGTTGCAGTTTTGACATGGAATAGAATATATCAGGTTTGATTGTTTCAGTAGGGGTGTTTTTGGATTTTAGGGGGGTAAAAAGGTGTTTTAATGAGTTATGCGTTTTGTGGCAAACAGTTAAATTATGTTTTTTTGAGGACTGCTTTAATTTTTTCTGAAAGTCCTTGAATATATGGCATGGATATGTATGTTGTAGCTGTTCTTTGTTTTGGTTGTTTATCTAGAGTATTATATAATTTGTGAATTCTGGTTTTTAAAATTTTGTTAATTAACTTAACCGGATAATTGTTGTTGGTTAAGGTAGTTTTTATTTTTTTTCTATTATTTCTGCTCTATATTTAGGACTTGTTAGTTTTAAGTCTCTGTCAATTAAATTTATGACGGTATTTTTCTTAAAATTTAAAGGATGGTGTGAATGGTAGTTTAGATATTTTCCAGAACTTGTTGGTTTTGTGTACCATTTGGTATTTATTTTGTTTTTTTCTCTTATTAGAGTTAGATCTAGGAAATTTATGGCGTTGTTTTGTTCTGTTTCGATGGTGAATTGTAATTTTTTGTTGAACTGGTTGAAGGCTTTAACTGTGTTTTCTATTTGGTCTTCTTTTAGTGCTAGAATACAATCATCTACGTATCTTTTGAAGAAAATAGGTTTGTTGCTTAAGCTGTCAATAACACTTTCCTCCAAATATTCCAATGCCAGTTGGGCAAGGGTAGCAGAAATAGGAGCCCCCATTGCACAACCTTCCATTTGAAGGTAGAATGAGTTCTGGTACTGAAAGAAGTTGTTTTTAAAGATTATATTTATGGCATTTATGAATTCTTCTTGTGGTAGGCAGGTGTGTTTTTTAATTTGGTCCCATTTATTTGTTATTGCGGTGATTATAAGGTTTATGGGTAAGTTTGTATATAAGGACATGACATCGAGGGATATGAGTTTACTTTCATTGGGCATGTGTATACTATCTATGAAATTTTTAAACTCGAAAGAGTTTTTTATATAGAAAACATTTTTTCCAGTGACTTTAGAAAGAATATTTGAGAGGAATTTGGAGATATTGTAGAAAGGGGATTGTATACTAGAAACTATCGGTCTTAGTGGGATGTTGGGCTTGTGTAATTTGGGAAGGCCGTATATTTTGGGAGGTTCTGCATTGTGAATGATAAGAGTGTTATATGTTTCCTTACTGATGTAGTCTTGGTTGTACCAGGTTTTAACTAAATTGTTATTTAAAGTTTGATAGGTATTTGTGGGGTTGTTTTGTATTTTCTTATAAGTACTTTCATCATTTAATAATTCTAACATTTTTGATTCGTAGTCGATTGTGTTAAGAATAACAGTTTTGTTGCTTTTGTCCGGAGTTAGGATCGTAATTTGAGGATTATTTTTTAAAAACTTTTTTACTTTGTGTATTTTATTATTAATATTGCGTTGAGTTATGTTATTTTTTGCATTAATGTTGTTTTTGATTTTATTTTTATGGTTTGTCAAAATGTTTACTACTTGTGATCTGACTGTATTTTTTGTATCGTTATTCAATGTTTGAATTGCATATTCTGTGCTGGCTATATAATCAGTAATTGGGTATTCAGATGGATTAGTTATTGTTTTGGCAAAATTTCGGCCATAGGATAAAACTTCTAGAATATCTTCCGGAATATATGTGTCTGATAAATTTTCGCACCATTCTTTTATTATGGAATTTTTTGGTTGTCCATTTGTATTTAAAAGAGAATTGTATTTTTTTATGTTCTTAATTTTAATTTGTGAAAAGGCCTTTTCATATTTATTTCTCTCTATTTCTCTCTAAAAAAAAATATATATATATATATATATATATATATATATATATATATATATATATATATATATATATATATTATATATAATATATATATATATATATATATATATATATATATATATATATATATATATATATATACACATTATATATACATATTACGAATGAATTAACGATATAAATTCCTAGAGAAAGCATGTTCCGTGGTCAGAATACAAGCCAGGAACATTTTTTATTATACAATTTGAACTGTGTCAGATGAACCAACACAGGAGCTTGAAAACCCCACTCCATGATTGGGTGAGACCTGAATTATAACAAAGGCAATAACTAGTTCTATACATATATATGAATAAGATGCCAAAGGTAACATTTTATTGTCCAATCATATGATAGTTTGAAGTTTCAACAGCACTTTAAATACATACATACTATAATTTTATTCAGTGATCATTATTTTATATTATATCATGCTATATCAAAGGAAGACAGTCACAGTAAGGAATAAAACTAATGCTAAAATTAAGAAAATCAAAACTGAATGTTAGCGAAAATTTACCAGCGATATGAAATCCGATTCATTTGGAGCTCAAAAAAGGTACGAAAGATGCTAAAAAATAGGAAAAATCAACAGACAATGAATACATACAAACCAATCCTGTAACTGTAGCCGAATGGGAGAGACATCAAAATTGTATATGATACAAAAGACGAAGCTGAAGCACCGCTGTACGAAACAGAATAAGAAGTAGTATTTAATGAAGAAGTAGATAAAAGAATAAAAAGCATAAAAACAGAAAGGCATCTGGAGAAGGCAACGCTCCAAATTCCACTTCTAAAGTACGGAGGGGGTTACACTCTGTGAACGACTAACAATGCTATTTACGACTCCTGATGAATGGCATCACTATACCCATATTCAAAAAAGGTCAGAAAACTATCCCATATAATTGTAGAGGTATTACTCTCCCACCTACGACTATGAAGCTTCTCACGTCCTTACTAAAAGAATATCCAGAACATTGAAACAAAATTACAGACGAGCAGCAAGGCTTCCGACGGAACAGACCGACAAGCGACGTTCTATCCGCAGTAAGATAAATAAAGGCAAAATCGATCGAATACAATACTGTTGCCTTCACATGCTTTATAGACTTAAACAAATAATTTGACAAAGGTACACTATTAGACGAAACAAAACTACTGAGAGAAAAGCAAATATCATCTTAAATCACCAATCTTATTCTCTCTAAACACAAATAACACCAGATGCATCAAAGCCAATCAAGAGACTTCGAATGACATAAATGCACCAGGAGGTATCAGACAGGTAGATAGCCTAAGCCAGTTCCTATTCAACTTAGTTATGGACGAAATAATAGTAGAAGTTCTACGAGCGAATCTAGGTTACCGGTTAAACAACAATATATATGCTTGTTGTTATATAATTTGCTACTCGGATGAAGCAACAATCTTAGCTGAGACAGAGAACGACCTGCAAAGACAACTCCACAGATTCTACCAAGTGGCTCGCCAATATAACATGTCCATCTCAACAGAGAAAACTAAATCATTAATTAAAGATCCTGTGAGATGCAAACTGGTGGTAGAAAACAACTCTATCGAACAGGTTATACAGTTTAATTATCTTGGCGTAAACCTGTCAAACAGCCACAACGAACGAAATAAGATCTTAAGTTAATAAAGCCGCCCTCATATCTGGCGTATGTCACTAGGTAAAACAAATTTATGACTATTGAAAGTAAAGCAAATATATACAAAATATGCGTAAGACCAGTACTAATACACAGTTTAGAAACCAGAGCAGATAACAACAAATTTTGAAATGGGCGGAAATGAAAACATTAAGAGAAATATCAAGAAAGACACTACCAGACAGGATAAAAAAAAAGAAAATATGCGAGGTTTATAACGTGGTGAGATAGGAAAGACAGAGGCGACGATTCGGGCGGGACCATGGCAAGAGAATAAATGCAAACAGAAGACTAGCTCTAGACGGAAAACCGCCGGGACGACGCCCACCGGGAAGACCTCCCAAAAAGTAGACGGATAGCTGGCATTCTGGCTCCCAAGAGAGCTCATGAGGCCTGGGAAGTTAAATGGATCAACGGTCTATAATAAGGATGAAGAAGAAATCATGGTGGGGTCAAAACTACAGTATGGCATTACCAATATTCATTCTTTCTGCTTACATCATTCATACATCAGCCAACAGTTTCGTTGGTTGATGTATGAATCTCATTGTAGTTGACTCTTGAAGAAGCCGAAAAAAAGATCGGCGAAATATTGAGTATAAACAACAAATGAGTTTTTAAATAAAATATTGATAATAATAGACCGCTGCCGCTGTCCTGAAATTTCTTCCAATTAACTTATTTATTATTACGGTCGATAATATATATACCATATCATATATATATATATATATATATATATATATATATATATATATATATATATATATATACATATATATATATATATATATATATATATATATATATATATATATATATATATATATATATATATATATATATATATATAGCATAAATGTATAAGTCCGCAAGTAGACGCAAACTGTATGTGAAATTAATTTTTCACGATAGAATAAAATAGGCTCTCTCCCCCCTTTTATTTCCGTATTGCAAAGGATAATTAATTATGAAAAGCTTCATTTTTCTCTAAAGCCCTGGGCTCTCAATGGCAATCATTTATTGTATTCAATTTCAAAAATATTTAGTAAATAATTTACTTTACTTTATTAAAAATCATTTTACGGCGCCTATTTTCAATTTACTTAGGAAACTAATTTCAAGAATGGCACAGTGGTAAGCTTGCTCTCTAAAAGGGAAATGGACCAAAATATTTACGAAAAAATGTCCGGTAATGACGACCCCTATTATTTTTAAGTAAAATTTTGATCCAACAGTTTGGATGACTTAATTCACGATAATCTCTAATCAAGATGATCAGTTTTTCTTCATAGCCTCTTATACGTATCTATCTATAATATTACCTTTTAATAAAACATCAGAAATTCTTTTAAAAAAGTATTTAAAAATAGTCTACTCACACTGACGCATACTGTGCTCAAAGGCATCTCCTCGTCCAAATAAGAAAACTCCAAGGTCATCAACTAAATTATATTAAGAAAAACACCATGATGAGGGCTATTGTTCACATTATAATTAAATATCCATCAAGTTTAAATGAAGTTCACATACCCGGGCAATCCAAAATGTTAACTTTTTTAAAGTACCAAAATAATAATCACTTCAAAGTTTGGTATATCACGATGGCGAAAATTCTAAAAATTAATTTTTAATGTTTTCACCTGGACCGAGATGCTTATCAAAAAAAATGACACACTTTAAAAGAATCTTTTCTTATCACTATAGTAATGTTTACGACTTCACACGGTAGATAAAATTAAAACAACAGTTTTAAGATTTGTCCTTTTACCTTAGTTCTTTCGTTCATCAGTGAACATTATTTTTTTAATTTTCACGTGAATTTTCGTCACTTGGAGTTCAAAAAATTATGGCAAGTTAATAGATGTTTAAACAACACCATAAATATGTCAAAAAGAACCATTTGGCACCATATATTCCTTTACTGTACCTATACAAATTCAAATAACTATTGACACACTTCGAAAAATTTACAATGAGATTAATTGAATCGAAAAACCGGTTAAAATAACTTAAAATCCACTTTCAATTGTTGATTTTCGCGGTTCTTCGAGTACGCCACCTGTTGGCGAAGTGGTAAAACTAGAACACACGTTAAGAGCGCTTAAAAAGCACACTAATGAACTTACGAACGTTTGGTTTTGTTGCTCTCAGCTAGACTATTGTCCGCACCTTTCGGATTGTATTAAGTGAGTGTTTTATGGGTAGAAACGGCGGTGTTATGGGACGTGTATGGTGGCTTTACGCTGTTGCCGATGTGAGCGGGAAGAGATATTGTTTAGATAAAGATTTAAGATACAAAATCGATGATGGCAACTATAAGTAACGAAAATTAAAGTAAGAAAAAAAAAACTATTTACTTCGCTTAACCGGTCGGAATCACTTATAGCCTTTTATTTCTTACGTCGCAGAAAGTGCACGTCAGGGATTTGGCTTAACAATGGTAGAATTACAGTAAATAATAAATTGAACCTCATAATCGCTCTTGTAGGGCGCCACGCTCTTGACGTTGCTATTTGAAGCCATCGACGATCTTTTAGTGTTACTGGTGCTGTTGACAATCAAAAGATGGTGATATCATCAAATAATTACATACATATATACAGCCTTGGCCAAAAGTATTAGGCACCCATTATAAACACGTGAAACTCATAAAATATTTAAAAAAAATACAAAATTGTTTTAACAATACTATAGGCGGCGCTGTCAAAAGCTAACTTAAACAATAGACAACCTCTTTTACAGGTCCATAAAACACCTGGCCCACAAAATTACGATAATGAGATCTTTTGAAAAATATTTTTAATGTTATATCAGTCTCTTTTTACTACTTGTAGTGTCAAGAAGCTTCCGTGTGTGTTTTATTTGTGAACTGGACATTCTTATATTTAAGAAATGCCTAAGAAAAGTGAGCTTTGTATCGAAAAATGAATTAAAATTCAGACCCTACATGAACAAGGCAAGTCCCAAGTAGAAATAGCCAAGTTAGTAAAATGTTCTCGGTGCACAGTGCAATGTGCTATTAGAAGGTTTGTGGAGACTGGCTCCCATGCCAACAAAATGAGAACGGGCAGAAAAACGTAAGACTAATGAGCGACAGGACAGAAAAACTCATCCGCGAGTCTATTAAAAATCGAAAAAAAAACATCATCTCAGCTCGCTGCAACTCTGTCGGAAGAGATTGGGATGCCGATTAGTTCTCGAACGGCAAGGAGAAGACTGACAGAAGCTGGATTAAGAGGGTGCAAAGCTAGAAAGAAGCATTGGCTTTCAGAGACCAATAGGAAGAAACGCTTAGAGTGGGCTCTGAAGCACCAACATTTTAGTGAAGAGGATTGGTCTAATGTTATATAATCCGACGAATCTAACTTTGAGGTAAGTTTTTATATGATTTATTTTAACAAATAACTACATACAATTACTCTTGATTTAATCCGTTTGAGTCAAAATAATAACTAATTTTTTAATTGAGTATTTTTTCTATCTTCGTGAGGCGGCGTGCCGGCAAGGAATACCATCCAAATCGCGTGGTACCTACTGTAAAACATTGAGGAGGCAGCATTATGATCTGGGGCTGCATGACTGCTAAAGGTGTCGGCGAAATATTCGTTTGTGAAGGCCGCATGAAGAGCCAAAAGTACATAAATGTACTAGAAACTGTACTGATGCCTTCGCTAACGCGCATTTTTGGCGACACTAAATTAGACGACATCAAATTCCAGCAAGATAATGCACCTTGTCATAAATCAGCGGCTACGATGCGCTGGTTTAGAGGCAATAACATTGTCTTGTTGGATTGGTCGGCGCAGTCTACAGATCTAAACCCTATCGAGCATCTTTGGGGTATTCTGAAGCGCAAGATACGGGAGCATAGCATAACATCAAAAGCAGCGCTAATAAGCGCTTTGATGGATGAGTGGGATGCCATAAGTACAACTGAATGTACTAGGCTTGTACGCAGCATGCCCCAAAGAATTGCTGCTGTAATTAAAGCTAAGGGCGGACATACCAAATATTAATTTATTTCATAATTTTTCCTCAATATACGATTTTACAAAACATACGAATTTAATTTTTTACCCTGAAACACCAGAAATGAAGTAAATTGTAGGATGCCCAATACTTTTGGCCAAGGCTGTATGCACATTAACTTCAGAAGGTAAATGGTCTCTATTTCTTACTAATTATTAAATTGCTAGACATGCTTTTTGTACTCGTGCCTGTTATACAAACGGTGGCATTGTACTAAAAAGAAAATAATCAAAGCTATTTATGAGATTATGATTAGTAGTCTCCATTTCTATCTTAATAACGATGATATGCTGTATGTTGTAACATACAGTTTAAAAATTTCAAAGAAAATTTGCTTGAGAGCCAGAAAAAAAGAACACTGGAAAAAGTTCCCAAAGGGAACTGTGGAACATTATAAGGAGACAAAGGAAAGACATGAACGAATTTATGCGTATCCACTATATCAATGAAGAACAACGGACCAAACACTTCACCAATTTATACGGAGAAACAGAAGACGAAAACTGCAGGGAAAAAAGCAATGGAGAAAACAACGCTGACAGAGTACAAATAATACAAGAAGAATTAAACACAAGAATACAAAACCAAAAACAAAAAAAAACAGAAAGGCGCCAGACCCCGATGGAATACATAATGAGCTCATAAAACATGACGGAATAACGTTGCACTCATAGTTACTAAAACTATTTAATAACAATCCCAGGAATGGACAAATAGCGTCCTATTACCGATACTTAAAAAGGGCAACCGAAAAGACCCAGGAAACTATAGAGGCATTAGCTTAATGAATAGTACTGTAAAACCACTAACGGCAAATAAGGGACGAATTAGAAAAACACGTAGATATAGCAGAAGAACAGCAATAGTTCAGAAAGAACCACAGTACAGTGGATGCAACATTCATTGTTAAACAAATAGTACAAAAGTCAATTGAATATAACAAGCCGGCACATATGTGCTTTGTGGATTTAAAGAGGGCCTCCGATTGAGTGAAAAAAATGACACTTTGAAATTGTTAGAAACGCAGAATGTAAACTGTGAGAGACTTAAACTACTTGAGGAAATAAATAAAAATAACCAGAAGGAAAATTATAATGTCAAGAGGCGATACAAAACCCATACCTATAAACGGACCGATACGATAAGGAGACTCACTTAGTCCATTACTGTTCCATATAATGATGAATAAAATAATAGGTGAAGGCAAAAAACGAGAAGGATACAGAATGAGACCTAATAAAATTAATATACTATGTTGACGCTGACGATGAATTACTAATAGCAGACAATGAAGACAATCTATAAAGGCAACTCCACACATTTAATACAACAGCGCAAACATATAACATGACGACCTCTGTGGAAAAAACAAAATGCATGTTAATTAGTAGAGAGCCTCGAAGATGCAAACTGGAAATGGAAGGCAGAAGCATGGAACAGGTGATGACTTTCACATACACAGGGACATAGCAGCAGAAGTGAAAAGACAGACAATAAAAGCATCCAAAGAGAATCAATATGAAATAATAAACATATGCAAAGCAAAATGAAAATATACAAAACAACTGTGAGACCGATCTTAACCTACGCGGCAGAAATTCTAGCAAACACTAAAAGAACAAAGCAGATAATAAGTAATGTAGAAATGAAGACTTTAAAAACAATACGAGGAAGAACACCCAGAAACAGACAAACAAATAAGGCAGACTAATCTAATCACTAAATGGATAAAGGCTAGGAAAACAAACTGGGATGATCACGTGAACAGAATGGCGCCTGACAGATTGGCTAACATCTGCAAAAATAACAGACCGTACAGTAAGGACCAAAGAAGAGATGGAAAGATAACTTACTAACAACAGAAACGGAATAAGAGGCAAACAAACAGGCGCAATCCTAGTCATAAGAAGAAAAAGAAGCTACGTATTATTGAAATAGGTAAATTTTTTACATAAATTTGTGTGTTTTTATAAAGTCACTTCGGTGTCTGTCTGTCTGTCTGTCCGTCCGTCTATCTGTCCGTCTGGCACACCCGATTTTCTCCGAAATTATTTGACATAGAAAGTTAAAATTCGGCACTAATATAGGAATTGATGGCCTCATCAGAGCTGTATAGTTTTGAAAGTTAAATTTTAACTCAAGGTGTTAGTTTTGGGGGGTGAAATCGGAAGTAATTTTTTTTTTTATCAGATCATCGAGTGGGATGCCAAATAAAAGCATGTAAAAATAAGAGTTCAAAAATATATATAATGTAATACTTGCGCACACTTTTCTTTATATTATTTTTAAAAAATTGCGAAAAATCGCTGTCCGACCTCTTATCTCGAAATGTACTGATAAAAAAATTTTGAAAAAATTCTTTAATATTTTCCACAGGGTTGAAAGAAAATTATTACGAGTGCATTACCTTCAATAACTTATCTGGTGTATATATATATATATATATATATATATATATATATATATATATATATATATATATATATATATATATATATATATATATATATATATATATATATATATATATATATATATATATATATATATATATATAAATATATATATATATATATATAAAATATATATATATATATATATATATATATATATATATAAATATATATATATATATATATATATATATATATATATATATATATATATATATAAATATATACATATATATATATATATATATATATATATATATATATATACATATATATATATATATATATATATATATATA
Organism: Pachyrhynchus sulphureomaculatus; assembly: GCA_019049505.1. Classification (NCBI taxonomy): domain Eukaryota; kingdom Metazoa; phylum Arthropoda; class Insecta; order Coleoptera; family Curculionidae; genus Pachyrhynchus; species Pachyrhynchus sulphureomaculatus. The sequence goes on from CM032451.1 coordinate 63,380,748, forward strand.
TATATATATATATATAAAATTCAAGGTCATCAGTTTTTAGTAAAGATCGTAAAAAAAACGGTGAAAACTCATTTCTGGTATGTGAAGTCAATAATCATTTTCTACCTCCGTAACAAAATTGTTTATTTTAAAAGCAATCAACGTACGAAACACTGCGTAAGTCCGACTTGCACTTGGCCGATTATTTTTTAATTTTGTGTGGAAAGTTGTATTAATAAAAGACATCGCCGTTATTTCTGGCTTATTTTAAAATTCCCATTCCTTTGTTACATGTTGAATTAAATATAAAATAAATTTTTACATGAAAATATGGACTTTACTAAATATTTTTGGGGAGTTTATTCCACACATCTATGTAACCATATTTGCATAATTTTAGGAAAATTTACAATAATACTAAGAATGTTACTGAAATTTATATATGAATTATCGATGGTTATAAATGGATATAGAATTAACTATGAAGTTATTTTTAACTGTATTCTGATACTCTTGACAACTGTAAGTTTGTTTTTATGCTTACTATTTCCAAACTTTATGTCACCATTTAGAAATGTCGCGCCGAAGGTGATTTATCAATTTTTCATTAGTTGAATCTAAATGTACATAATAAATAAAGAATATTTCTCAAATAACTTTATAGCGTTTGGTTTGGTCATTATTCTGCCTTTTCTAAGAGTGATGGCAATTTGCGTCAATCTGATAGAAACAAAAGAAAAGGTAGGCCCATTTATTGACGTACATGACAATCAAGGTGGCGAATAAGCGTGTTCTATACTCTGATAGTTCATGTCACCCGATTTAATTCGCAATATGACTACGTTCAAACGTAAACTGATGGAACTGGACCTGATTCTCCTCTACATACAGTTTTTCTGCTCCATTAAAATAATATTTTGTGAGTCGTGCATTACAATTACGCATACAAATTTTGAATGACATGTTGTATTGTGTTCATTTACTACTTCTTTGAGCTCCAAGTCGGCTTAAGTTCAAGGTTACTGTAAACATAATCTTTAGCGATAAGTCGTTATATTTTCTAATAATGATATTATATATTCTTTTTTACTTATAGTACAGTGTATTAAGTAAGAACGTGTCCGCGATAATTCATTTTTGGTAGATGCGATTCTATCGATTTAACGAAAAATCGGTAGAGGGAACCTTTGTCTACGACGCACTTTAGTAAAAATATCAATCGATTCCGAACTTTCGTCGAAACCACGTAAAATCCAAAATAAGTAATTTGTTTGCGCATCGGTTCAAAGCAGTCTTTCTTTGCTCCCATCTAGAGGGGCCAAAAATGACATATTCCGCAGCCGCTAAATATATTAAAAAGTCGACGACTTGCCAAACGTCACTACGAAAGTCGAAAAACGAATCGTGTCTGTTTTCAAGGGACTCAAAATTGGCGCTGTATCAAGGAGCGGCAAAATTAAGAAAACTGGGTTTAAATGTGTCCCATGAGACCATTCGACAACATCTTCGTGGTCATGATGTCAAATTAGGAAGCACGTTGAAGAAACCCTTGCTGGGCAAAAATCACGTCGCGGGGCGACTCGCTTGGGCCCACGATAAGATACTAGAGTGGCCCTCACAATCGCCAGACGCCAACTCTATTGAAAACATTTGGTCCGTTGCAAAGACAAAGCTCAGAGGAAAGACTCTGAGGACTTTGACTCAATGGTCTCGCAAGATCCGAAAAATTTGCAGAGTATGCAGAAAATTTCGTCGACAACATGCCTCGAAGATGCCAAGCGATTATTGATGCATTAGGGGATTGGACAACTTACTAAGGTAATTGTGCAATTATTAGCACACCAAAGAATACATTGATGGCAAAAAATGTTCTCGAAACACATTTTTTTAAATATAAGCGGGCACGTTCTGACGTGACAGACTGTATATGCAGATTTGGCATCCAAAACTATATGTTTTTAATGACAGAACAAACGTATAGTAAGTATACTAGGCATTTATTTGAGCCAGGACATTGACTTACTACTCCCTATTTTAAAACGATACAAAGTCGTTTTACTTAGTTTTTCATCTACCTTACCTTACTTTAATCATTTGGCAACACTGCAAAAAAACAAACAAGCGACGACGGCCGAAATGTGACTTCCATACTACTATTTTCAACCCTGAATCAATCCCCCATCCTGTTTCCCAGAAACTATAACCCCGATTCAAGCCTCAAACTGCGGATCAATGAATAACACAGGATGAGAGTAGTTTTTATAATTTTTTAGGGCCCGGTTTTATGGTGTGAAATATATAGGATTTAAGCATTTTATCGTTAAAATTACATAATCAGTTCTACAGGATGTCGATAAACAAGCGTCACGAATTTCAGCTAACTCAAAATATTAGACCAAGCTAATAGTAGTAGCAGTGACAGCGAGGCTCAGCGCATAGTAGAACTTCTTTTTGCACATTCCTGAATAATTTCTCGCGCCCACTTCCGAAGGAACGACAGGGTATTAGCTTACTCTTTTTAAAGTACAACCAATCAAGATATCATACGTGGGTGTTACCAGCGCCTCGCATGCGTAAATGAAGTGAAAATATGTCACATAGACAAGTAAAGTCATTTTATACGCGCAAGAATGTTAACCGCTTTCGCATCTTACGGAGTCCCGTGAGAATTCCAAAGAAAAAATTTGTTTTGAGTGTCATCTAGCTACCTGAGTAGATACATATATACCAGCTGTTCGCGTCCGGGTTACGTCTTTCATTGTCTCTGGCGTCAAGAATCCAAAGAGATAAGAGAATAAGTAATCCTGATACTACAACATTATATGAAAAAAAAAGAATTAACGTAAACATATCTTCGAATTGATCATTGATAACCGGTGATTTCGAGTTAGATCCTTTGTGGTGAAGATAGGAGTGTTACATTATAAGGACTGGAGTGAAAAACGCAAAAAGGGGATAGAAAATTTGTAAATACAAAGACCAGGAAATGTGGCGTTTTCTACATATAGGTATAAAAAGATGTCATTTTTATTGACAATAATTTCAGAAGTTTTATATAAATATCTACATGGTGACAATGATATCATGGAAATCCAATTTAATGGCCTTTTTATTTCGCCAATAGATTGCATTACGGAGAAAATGTATTGTTCACTCATCAATTGCTTCCATCATGTTAATTTTCTTGGTACTTTTTCTTTCTCGTGAGATGAAAATCTCGTAAAACATCTCATCGTACAGTTGTACAATTTTTAATGAAATTTTTTAATGAAATAAAAATTTTGTAAGACTAAAGTCCAGTGATCTGTTTGTCTTCATGTACATTTAACTTTAGACACGAATTTATGAGTACATGCCTGCGTATAAACAAAAAATAAATCCTTTAACTTTTATTAATTATAAGCACTATTCCGTTTTTGCACACCGAGTCAATTTGCAAAAAAAAAATGTTCATTTTAATTAGGTGGTAATATATTTTCCATTTTTAAATATTTACATAGTTAAGTAGGGCAACGATTTTTCACTTTATTTACTTTATTATAATAAATCTTTTAACAACGAAATAAAACTTTATTTAAGCTTGGACTAGTCGTGTTTTGTTTAAGGTCAGGTGTGTGGAGTTAACATTAACTCGTAATCACTGTAAAAACACCAATCGGCCGTCCTTATTTCGTTAGTATTGAGAATGGCAACTTGGAGTAGCGCGTTAAATCAGTTAAGACTAATAAACCCTAGCGGATTTACTAACAGACCGTATCAAAATTAAAAAAACTTCTACACATAGACCTCTGTTAAACCTTCTGAAGGTTTAATTAAACCTAATTCAGACAGATTTTATTACAACTTCTACATTTAATCCAGCTAGCGACTCAAAGCAATATAAAATAACTGGTCAAGTGTAAGTTAATCTTGCGCAATTAGTGTTCCGTGCGTTGATTGCTTTTAAAATAAAAAAATTTGTTACGGAGGTATAAAATGATCATAAAACACATCCTAAATGAGTTTTCAACAAAGTTTGTTTCCAATCTTTACTGAAAACTGATGACTTTGAAATTTTTGTTTTTTTCATATACCAGATAAATTATTAAAGGTAATGCACTCGAGATAATTTTCGTTCAATCTACACCCCGTGGAGAATATACTAGAATTTTTTCAAAATTTCTTGATAAGTACTTTTCGAAATAAGACGGTGGACAGAGATTTTTCACGATTTTTTAAATATAATACAAAGAAAAGTGCGCGCAAGTATTACATTATATATATATATTTTTTACTCGTGTTTTCACCAGCTTCCATTTGACACCATATTCGATGACCTAGTAAAAAAAAATTTTTTTCACTTCCGCTTTCACCCCCCAAAACTAAACCCTTAAGTTAAAATTTAACTTTCAAAACTACACGCCTCCGATGAGGCAATCAATTCCTATATTAGTACTAAATTTCAACTTTCTATGACAAATAGTTTCGGAGAAAATCGGGTATGACAGACAGACAGACAGACGGACAGACAGACAGAGAGGCAGACACCGAAGTCATTTTATAAGTGTTCCGTACGGAACACTAAAAATTGTAAGCAGGGACCTAAAAGACAGCATGAGAAGAAACACAGAGCATATACATAGTGGAAAAGACATTTGAAGAAAATAAATGTCTTTTCTGTGTCACTTTATGAACTTTATACACAAACATCAGTATTATTGATCGACTAAATAGGAACAGAAACCAATAATAGAGAAGAAAACATTTAAGTAACAAAAAAATATCATTAATCCTATGGAAGGTGGAAATACCAAACAGAATAAAAAGAAAATACAATATAAACTTTTAAAAAAAAATAAAAGTTGAAAATTTTAAAAAAAAATGACATAAAAATGTATCAGCTCCATTGTAACTAATTTATAGTTTGGTTCGAATTTCGAGCGTCAAATTATGGTATTTTTATTGGAGTTATATAGGGTGTTTTTGAATGGCAAATCTTTGTTATAGTTCTCAAGGTAGAATTTTGAGATTATTCAATGCTGGTTACATAAAATAACATATGTATAACATGAATATAATTTAACAAAACACAATTGATTTATATGTTTTCACCGCGGTTCTCATATTAATTTCATTGTTCTGCCACTTGAACGAACTAAAGTACTTTGTGTGAGCTTTAACTTTTGCTTTTATAAAATATGGTATGTTTATTGAAGTTTAAATTTAACTGACATCCTGTTTAGGGGAACATTTGTCTGACAGTGCAGTATTGATCTTTATTCCCATACACCACATATTCAAAAAGTACATTTCAAAGGCTTAGTTTTTAGAGTGTATATATATATATATATATATATATATATATATATATATATATATATATATATACAGTGTGTATTTACAGGAGTATTAAATGTACCAACTGTTCAGATTTTATAACAGAATATGCAAACGATAACTGTAGAGTAAAAACAATATGGAAATAGCATAAAAAAACTGTAACCTATATTCCAGGGAATATATTTATCATAGTACTATAGGGAGTGTCAAACTAATACTCTGATATAATTATTTAGACAACATCAAAAAATGTTTCCTAACATTTGGTTGTAACATAGGATGTTGTTTTTAGTTTCTGAAAATATGTTAGAAGATGAAATTGTTAAACTGCCACAGTTTCCAATATGATTTCTTCATCATCATCAGTTTATACTATCCACGGACGAAAGCCTCCCTTAAGTCTTGCCACCTTTTTTGTTCTGGGCCACTTGTACCCAATTTCCAGCCACTCTCTTCAAATCATCAGTTCACCGCCTTGGTGGTCTACCTCTACTTCGATCTTGGTCGCTACTCTATAATTTTTTCTATCCATTGTCCCTCCTTAAACCTAGCAACATTTCCAGCCGAGTTCCATTTTAAGATGTAGAATGAATTTGACTGCGTCCTGTACCCCCATTTTTTTTCTGATAATTGGATTTGGGATGTGATCTCTAAGAGTAACGCCTAACATAACATTGACCTCTCCATTTTCCTTTGCATGACACATATTTTGTTGATACTTATACAATATAATCTGCATATTCTAACATATTTTACAAAAACTGGAAACTCATCTCACGTAGAATTAACCAAAGTTTCGGAATAATATATTTTGTCGTTGTTAGGCCACCAAATTTGACACACCCTCTAATTATTTCTGTGTTGATTTATAATATTCTCAATATTTACTATTATTTTTTTTAAAACATCAGTTCTCTAGCTTTAATAAAATTTCTTATAAATTGAGAGGTAAATTGAGGCAGTTAGCCCCATGCTGGGCACCAATTTGTATACATTCTCGGTATTAAATTGGATATACATTAAGTTTTAAAACTGGCTTAATAAAAACTTACTGCTCATGTTTATTCGACAACATTTTATAAAAAGAAAATGGTGTAGTATAATCCTATACAACTGCTATAAAGAAAAATGTTACACCATAATAATATTATCGTATTGTTTATTATAGCACACTAGAAATCCCGTATTTATTTGCAAGCTTGTTATATTTCGAAGTTTACTTTCATGCTTTAAAAGTGTAGTCGTTTTCGGAACTATAATAATTTTTCTCATAATTTGAGGGGCATAAGGTAGTTGGCCCTATATTGTGCGCCAATTTTTAGGCATTCTATAGAATGTCTAAAACGTCCAGGCAAAATATAAAATATCCTTTATTTATACTTTGCCTAGGTATTCTATAGAATGTCTAACGTACAGCCGGCAATGTGTTTAATAGGTATTGAAAACAATAAGCATTAACTAACTGTTCCTTGTGTTATGACATTAATTAAGCTGAACTAATCTTTTTTTAAAGTTAGTGTTTCTTTTAGAAATAAAACCAACGTTCGACTTTTTCAAAAACTGCCGAAGTCTCTAATTTCATTCTCCTACGCATTATTTTTATATACAGTTGATAATCTTAATATTTCTAATTTTGAACAACCAAAAGATGTGATTGTAGTAATTTGTCTGTCATTTTATACTTATTCATTGCATGAGAAACAGTTGTGACATTTGAAAGTACACAAAACCTTCTTCTTAAGACATAAGCTCCTGTTAGTTCAGGCTAGTTAAGGTTAATTCAGGTTAAGTCAGACTAGTTTATGTTATAACGTATTGACTTCACTCCCACTGTGCTCCCCCGCCACCTGCGACACGAGTAATATCTATTATACACATTGCCGGCAGTATTTGGTATTATGGTAATTTGTCTTTCATTTTATACTCTACCTAATTTTTTGTCGGCATTCTATAGAATTCCTAGGCATTCTATATATTATCTAGGCAACGTATATAATAGTTAAAGAAAAAGAAAATAACATGTAACATATACATTAAATTTTAAAATACGTATTCGTTTTATGAAGTGTACATAACTCGGCTGAAAAGTTTTTGAGCTGACACATAGATGTCATAAATCTACATGATTTTTAAGAAGTACCAACCTTCAAACGATACGAGTCAAAATTTTATAACATTTCGACGATTAGTTTACTTTTGATATTTTCAAAATAATGGAAAAAAATCGAATTTCGTGTGTTGATTAAACACTGTTTTTTGATGAGAAAAAATACCGTTCAAGCAAAGCAATAGCTCGATCAGTATTACGATGACTGTTCCTGGAAAATCAATCATCATTTAACGGTATACTGAATTAAAACGCGGTCATACCGATAGAAATGATGCTGAACGGTCTGGACGCCCAAATGAGGTGGTTACACCGGAAAACATAAAAAAAATCCACAAAATTGTTTTGGATGACCGTAAAGTGAAATTGCGTGAGACAGCTGACACCCTAGGTGTTACATTTTATTCGATAACACAGGAAACTGTTACTGTTTTGTAAAAGAAAAAAATGGTATGCCATTACGTTTGTATAATTTCTATGAAGGAAAATGTAACATCATATTAATAGTTATAATATTCTTTGTTGCAACACACCATACTACGAAATTAATATTTATTACCAGTGAATTATTCAGGTTGTATAAACGTGAAAATATTTTAGAATGCAGTTCCATCAATGTTAACAATGTCCGATTGTTGTTACGAAGTTCTGATAGCATACCTGTGTAAGTCTACTTATGTTGAATATTAAAAAGATTATTTACTTTTTGTTCATGTTGTGTCTAAGGATTATCAAGCAAGATTTATCAACACATGGTTCACATATATACAATAAATTGTATGTCAATGAAAGATATTAATTTTTCCTTAGATTCAGATTACCCATATTAACTGTATTGTCAATAGCCTCTGTCGGTATCTTAATGTGCAATGCACGTCTGCTACTTATTTAAATAGGTCAAAATAGCCTATTGAACTTTCAGTACCGTCGAGCTCTTTCTTATTGTACAATTTCACTGTCCAACTACAGAATGTAAAAGAAATAATATTACGATGTCGTAACTGATATCGAGATACCATGATGTTGAAGGAAAACGATAACAGAACAGGATTACATATATATATATATATATATATATATATATATATATATATATATATATATATATATATATATATATATATAAGATTTGGTGATACCCAAAGGTAATACAGAAATCATTTTAAACCATTTTAATGCATTCAACACACATATACAATTCACTATCGAAATAGAACAGGACTTCAGTGTTCCTTTTTTGGACACTAAAGTAATAAGAATGAGTGACAACAGTATTATACTTGACTGGTATAAAAAACCCACAGCGTCAGGCAGATTCATTAATTATTTCTCTAATCACCCAAAAAATCAAAAATTTAACACCGTAATAGCAATGAAAAACAGGGTCATACACATCAGTGATGATAGGTTTCGAAAAAGAAACCTAGACGAGCTGTATAACATTTTTGTCAACAATGCCTACCCTAAACACATTTTACGAAAATTAATTTATAATTCAGATAGTGTTGATGCCCCTACTGACGAGACGCCTGCGCAGCATAGGATATACAGGAAGCTACAATTTATAAAGCCAATCACAAACTCAATTGTCGCCTTATTCAGAGATTTTCCAAAATATAAAAATTGCGAAATATAACAGCATACGAGGTTCTGACCTGTTTTCAAAAATAAAGGATAGAACACCTATTTTATATAATAACTCTGTAGTTTATAGATTATCTTGTTTACAATGTGAAGCGTGTTATATTGGGCAGACAGGTCAGTGGTTGAAACAGAGACTCACACAGCACAGGAGTGACTCCCGATTGGGAAAGAATACGTGTGCTGTGGTGCAACATAATTTGAAAACGGGTCATAATTTTGACTATAACAACGTTAAAATCTTAGCTCATGACAGCAACTATAAAGGGAGACTTTTTAAAGAAATGTACCATATCAACAGGGACCCAAAGTCAATTAACTATAAATCAGACACTAATCAACTTAGTATTATATATAGCAACATAATTAATAGGTATTAATCATTTACAATTACAGCAATAATAACAAATAAAGATTTGCCACCTCTTAGTATAAAGTAAATTAAAGACGTTTTTTCTGTTGCTGTTTTTTTTCCGTTTCGTTTGGAATTCACGGCAGTGCATATGTACCGAGGCTATTTACTCTCAGTTTGTTGTAGTAAATCGAGATGTTGAATGTTGGTTTCCAGGACAAACTCGCATTTTCGTACGTGTTTTGATTGATTGTTCGTTTGTTTCATAATTGTTTGTTTTATATTTCAATATTTTAATGCCTTGACGAAAGAGAATAGTGTGTTAATATAGGTGTATTAATTTTGTAGTTACTCCTGAAGAAGTTATCAAACGATAACGAAATATTGAGTTTTAAAGAAGAAAAGAGTTTTATTTACAGTCCAGACCGATTCCCCGATAATCATATATATATATATATATATATATATATATATATATATATATATATATATATATATATATATATATATGTAATATATGCATTATTGACAAGAATATCTAACATAACACAGAAATTTTATACAAATTGGCCCCCAACAAGGGGTTAACCAACCTAATGTGCCGCTTAAATTAAGAAAAATTAGAATCTAAAAACTACGACACATTTTGAGAAAGAAAAAAAAATGTATTCCAGATTAGCTGGTAAATAAATATCGGGTACTAATAAACAGTACAATGAAACTACTATTATGTTTTTTTACATTTTGCTTAAATTTAAACAGAATTCACGCTTTTCTAGCTGTTTAGATGATGATATTTTATTCTGTTACAAAAATGTTACTTTTTTGTTAAATTAAATTTTTAATTTAAAGTAACATATATTCAACATACAAAATCTCTCCAGATTATATGGATTACTTTTATTTGTGTATAATTTTGTTACGTTAAAAACTAAGCAAATTTCTAATAAACAATAACTGTTTTAGTCTTCAAAATTTTTGTTAGCATGTACACGATTAATAAATAAATATTGTAATTGTAAACCGTTTAAAATGTTAAGACTAGAGATGGGAATTTAAATGTTTCCATACATACTTTTGTTCGCCATTGTCTATATATATATATATATATATATATATATATATATATATATATATATATATATATATATATATATATAACAAGGATTTTCTACAGCTGACGCTGTCTTCCTTCTCTCAGCCTTTGATTCCATCCGTTTCTATCTTCCCAGACTCCATCTGTTAGACCCCTGTCCTCCATAGCCTCGTCCACATCGTTTCTCCACGATCGTCTGGGTCCTCTTTTTATTCTCCCTATAGGGCTCCACTCCGTTATTTTCTTTATCCACCTATTATCTTCGCTTCGTCTTATGGGTCCATACCATTTTAATCGTTTTTCTTCAATGGTATTTATTACGTTCTCTTTGATGTTCATTCTGCTTCTTATTTCTTCATTGGTTACTCTCTCCATACGTGTCACTTTACAACATCTTCTCCAATACTCCATCTCTACCGCGTTAATTTTAGATTTATTTCTTTTGTTGATCGTCCATGTTTCTGACCCGTATGTCATTATGCTTTGTATTATTGATTTGTATATGTGTGTTTTGTTTCTATTTGTAATGTGCTTGTCCCACAGGATCGAATTTAATTGTCTTATGCATGTTCGCGTTTGTCCTAATCTAGCTTTAATCTCTTCTTCTAATGTTGCGTTTTTTGAAATGATGGTTCCTAGATTTTTAAATCTATCGGTTCCTTTGATTATTGTTTCGTTATCTACTTCTAGATTCTCCACGTTTCCCTCCTTTGTTGTTAGATATTCCGTTTTATCAAAGTTTATTGCTAATCCTGCATTAGTGTATTCTTCTTTCAGTTTTCTTACCATATAACTGAGGTCTTCCTCATCTTGCGCTATGATTACTTGGTCGTCTGCGAAACTTAGAGTATATAAGTAATCTTCTCGTATTGGGACTCCCATTCCACTACATTTTTGCTTCCATTTTTTTAATGTTTGTTTGAGGTATATTTTGAATAGTGTTGGGGATGTAGAGCATCCTTGTAATAGGCCTTTTGATGTTTGGAGTATCTTCCCTATTTTATGTCCTATTTTTATGTTCACTGTGTTGTTTTGGTAGAGAGCTTTTACTGCGTATATTAGTTCTTTGTCAATGTCTATTTCTTTCATTGCGTTCCATAATCTGTGTCTTGGTACTGAGTCATAGGCCTTTCTTATGTCTATGAAGGCTAGATGAACTTCTCTATTCTTTGCCAGTTTTTTTTCCATTGTTTGTTTTATAGTGTATATGTGGTCTATACATGATTTTCCGGCCGTAAAGTCTGCTTGGTCTTCTCCAATTTTTCCTTTTATATTTTCCTCCATGATATTTTTAATAATTTTTCCATACAAACGTCCCATACTCGATATTATGCTTAGGCCTCCATAGTTTGTGCATTTTCTGGGGTCTCCCTTTTTAAATATGGATACTATATAAGCTTTTGACCATTTCTCTGGTATTTTTTCTCCATTTATTGCTCTGTGGAACATGTTTCTCGGCATTCGATGTAATTTATTAGACCCGTACTTAATCATTTCATTTACCACACCCCCAGGCCCTGCAGATTTATTATTTTTGAGTGTTTTTATTGTCTTCTCTACTTCTTCATAGCTTAGTTCTATCTCTTTTATTTCCTTATTCCGTTCTTCTTCAGGGTTCTCTTCTTGGAATTCTTGTCTATCTTCTGTTAGCAGCTTCTTATAATATTCTTCCCACTCGCTTTCCGGGATGTACTCTATATACGTCTTCTCTCTATTGTTAGTCCTTAATGCTTTAATTATTCTCCATGACTCTGACTCTTTTCTTTGTTTATCATCCTCCTCCTTTCTGCATTTTTCTCTTTATATATTTCTGTAGATCTTCTTCTGATTTTGTATTCAGCCATTTTTCGTATAGTCTTTTTTTCTCCTTTATAGATTCTTTTTGTCTTCTTTACCTAATGCTTCTAGGGACGCCTGTTTGATGCATTCTTTTATGTGGTCATACATCTGTTGGAGGTTGTTGTAGTTAAATTCATTTAATTTTTTATCTAATCGTCGTCTATATAGGTCTCTTATCGTTTCGTCTTGCAGTAAGTGTATTTTGTATTTTATTTCTTTGTCTGCTTTTTCTGTTATCTCATTGGTATTTCTGTTTTCTTTATCTATTGTTTCTTTTTGCTTTATTGTCTTGTACCACGGTACTTTTATATTTGCTATTAATAGTCTATGGTCTGTTCCACATTCTGCCCCTCTCTTTACTCTTACGTCTTTTTATTTTGATAGTGGTTTCGTTTTTAATTATAATGTAGTCTATTATTGATTTTAAGTTTCGTGTTTCTTGCATCCAAGTATATTTGTGGATGTCTTTGTGTTTGTAGAATCCGTTTGTTATTTTGAGGCCGTTTAGTTCACACAGCTCTATTAGTCTCTCTCCGTTGTCGTTAGTAATGTCTTCTCCGAATGGTCCTACGGTATTATCCTTTGTTTTCCTTCCTGTTCTCCCATTCGGATCTCCCATTATTATTAATTCTTGGTTTTTCTTTACTTTTTGTGTTTCTATTTCTAGTGTTTCCATGAAATTATCTTTTTCTCTTATAGTGCTGTCTTCTGTTGGGCCGTATACTCCTAATATTACCATGTCTAGCATTGTTATATTTAGTTTTATGATTCTTTCATTGATATATTTATATATATATATATATATATATATATATATATATAGGGTGTTATGTTATCACTGCATATATCGGGTGACTGGTGGGGTCAGGTAGAAGTACATTCAATACTTCAAAAACTGCTCACCGCTAAACTAAACCGCACGAAACAAATATCTTCATTCAGTTCTTTAGGATCGATTTTTTACTTTATTACTGAGATCCGCTATTTAAGGTGAATTTTCTGCAATCGTAGTTGCCATAAGGAGGTGCCAGTTCCAATATATGATGTGTTTTCCGTAACACCCTGTATGGGTATAGATAGATTCTATACCCATACTTACATCGCGATAAAGCTAATGTTTTAGCGAAACACGTGTTAACTATAATAACCAATAAAAGTGGAAATTTTACTAAAAATTTAGTGTTTTAGTCTGACTGAATAAGAATTTCCATCAAGTAACAGCCGAGTCAGTTAATTATAGTAATATTTACTGTCAATATGAAATTGCCACTATAATAAAGATAAGCCATCCAGTGACATGCATGCATTTATTTTTAATGATCATTTAATACTAAAACAGTATGCCCAGATCACCAGATGTTATTTTTTCTTGAATCTAAATCCGTACAACATAAACAAATTTGACTTTGTTGTTCGGTGTTTTAAAACCGTTATTCATTCATGACTATTTTTAGCAAAGCATCAATGTCATTCATGTGGATCTTTTTTTTACCTTTCGATGAAATTATAAATTTATATGACCTGAAAGAAATGCATCCGTCAAAGGTCGTTGTTGGCATCCGAGAAAGCCTGATGTTCCTACTACGCAACCATAACCTCAAAATCACCGCGATGTTGAAACCAATTGCGGAGTATAATGGAAGAGTCGTAATTATCGAAGGAATTTGCTCTGGGCGTTCAGAAACGGAAATAATTTGGTTTTTTCGGATATCCGAAATCAACCGTTTGTAAAATTGTGGCAGAGTATAGGACTTCAAAATAGTACAACGAAGGTCCCAGTATGGTGGCCAGGAAGAGTCAATCGAGAGAACGCGCAGCAGAGACCCCCGCAGTAGTTGAAAAGGCTCAGTGTATGTGCGCGTTTTGACGAGTATAGTGAAGCCATGGATGGACACTCTGACGCCCGAAAGATCATATGCTTTTCAGTTAGATGGTGTACCGACCCTCATGAGCCATTTGGTCAAACACTGATTTTCAGACAACGTCGGTGTTTTGGTCCAAGGAATTCTGGCCTCCTCAGAGGCCATTTGTGAATCCTTGGACTACTACGTATGGAGTATAGTTGAAAAGGTCATGAACAAATCCCAGCATTCCAATGTAACGTCATTAAGGGCTGCTGTTGAGGCAGCATTCGCCGGTATGAACAGCGCTGCATTATAGCATGCGTGCGGACGCTTCAGACCAAGAATTGAGGCCGTTATTCAAACTAATGAGGGATGTATTGAAAAATTGTGCTCTATACGAATCCCTTAAATGTCATTTAAAAGAATTTTTTATAATATTTAAGGTTTCATTAATAAAATTGTTCAGTTTTTCCAGATATTGGTGACGCATCTGGACGATCAACAAGTGACGGCGAAAAAAAGGCAGATTTATGGTAATTATGCCTGCGATATCGCCGGGATATAGTTAAAATATGATAAGATGTATATTTTATAAATTATAATTTCAGGTGAATCCCGTTAAAGGATCTTGTTTTAGACGTTTCTTGAATTATAATGTACGACTAGTTTGCATACAATCATAATATATTGCACGGTGTCCTGGAGCCGAATCAAATAAAAATATGAGGTGGTTATTAAATCTGGATGGATTTTGATTCTAGCAGGTATTAGAGACATTTCAAGCCATTATTGAAAAAACCCCAATCGATGCTCTTTTTTAAAGTTTTAATTTAAAAAACATTTTTTTTAAACTAATTTAAAAAAAACTTGATAAATTCCGCTGAGGCTAGTTTATACGATTTTCCTATTAAAACAAACCCGAAATTGTTTTTCTCATAGGTCTAATGTAAACTTGACATCTTCTGCCCATAGAGTCAATAAGCCTACCACAAAAATCGGGTGGTATTTTTTCCCATTCTTGTTTTAATGCGACCCAAAGTTCGTCCCGGTTTTTTTATATTTCTTTTCCTAATTTGTTTATCCAGATAGTGCCAAAGATTCTCTATCGGGTTCAAATCAGGTAATTGTGAAGGCCAGCGCATCACCCGAATCCTTTGTTCAGAAAACCAATTGTCTTGCCAAGAAAACTGCTGTTAATAAAGAACTAAGGCCGGAATATCAGGGTGTATTGGTGTCAGACATGACTATTAGGCGTCGTCTATTATCTGAAAATCTTCATGGTAGGCGTGATGTTAAAAAGCCACTCCTTACAAAGCGTCACAGAAAAGAGAGATTGAAATTTGCTAAGGAACATAAAGACTGGACTCAAAATCAGTGGTCTTTAGTAATCTTTAGTGACGAAAGTAGGATCAATCTCTTTGGAAGTGATTCTACTGGTTATGTAAGAAGACCAGTTGGTCTAAGATAAGACCCAAAGTATTTTGTACCTACTGTCAGACATGGCGGTGGAAATG
The DNA here is from genome assembly GCA_019049505.1 of Pachyrhynchus sulphureomaculatus. Lineage (NCBI taxonomy): Eukaryota > Metazoa > Arthropoda > Insecta > Coleoptera > Curculionidae > Pachyrhynchus > Pachyrhynchus sulphureomaculatus. The sequence continues at coordinate 63,396,439 of CM032451.1, forward strand.
TCATGGCATGGGGTTGTTTTCGACGGTCTGGTACGGGGCCATTGGCAAAGATAAATGGCAGAATGGATGCTCAAATGTATCTTGAGATGTTGGAAAATACCATAATTTGATTCCTTATGAAGAAGATTTGCCACTGTCATGGATTTTTTAACAAGGCAATGACCCAAAACACACATCTAGCTTAGCCAAGAATTGGTTTTCTGAACAAAGGATTGGGGTGATGCACTGGCCTTCAACAATCACCTGATTTGAACCCGATAAAGAATCTTTGGCACTATCTGGATAAACAAATTAGGAAAAAAAATATAAAAAGCCGGGACGAACTTTGGATCGGATTAAAACAAGAATGGGAAAAAATACCACCCGATTTTTGTGCTACGTTTATTGACTCTATGGGCACAAGATATCAAGCAGTGATTGACGCAAAAGGATATCCCGCTAAATATTAAATATTTTCGACATCTTAGTCGTCTTAGTGGAATTTTTATTTTATAACAAAAATGTTTTCATACTTTTGTTTGTGCATAATTTTGTTACGTTAAAAACTAAGCACATTTCTAATAAACAACTGTTTTAGTCTTCAATACATACATAGCAATATATACGGATTTTTTCTTTACATAATGAAAAATTTTCTGTAGTGAAATTTCGGTCAACATTTTGGTCTTTCACTATATAGACGACTGTATATATATATATATATATATATATATATATATATATATATATATATATATATATATATATATATATATATATATATATATATATATATATACATATATACATATATATACATATATATATACATATATATACATATATATACATATATATATACATATATATACATATATATACATATATATACATATATATACATATATATACATATATATACATATATTATATACATATATATACATATATATACATATATATACATATATATATATATATATATATATATATATATATATATATATATATATATATATATATATATATATATATATATATAAGAAAGAGGAAGGACAGTAACAGGGCACTGGCAACAAACAATCCTAGGTTTAACTGCTGGGAAACGCCCTTATAAGGAGAAGAGATGAGCAATCAAAGATCTAAAGGCTATAGTATCTGCTTTTTATTTTTATTATCGAGCTTTCGCTGCCTAATGGTAGCTTCTTCTGGATTCTAAAAATGCAAACCAGTTACAGAAAATAAACTAAAACGTTCGTTTTTTAAAACGTGATTAAATGAATTGTACGACTGAATGTGAAATTACTTACAAAAATTTAGCAGTTAGTTCATCTCTGGTGAAGACAATGAAATTTGCATTTTTGTTGGCCAGGTAGTATGCATGATTACACAAAACATGATTAAAAGACACTTAGAGAGTTACACAAATATTGAAAATAAAACTTAGTCAATAAACATTAGTTAAAACACTTTTTTAAAGACAGAAACACAACTGCAAGAAACCATGATGTTGAAATGGTACTCCATTTTAAAATTTTTTGACGTCGAGTTTAGTAACTATTTAGTGATATTTGAGTCCGAACTGGATATTGTTGGTAGTCTATGTCGTCATCAGGTCGACAAAAAAAGCATTCAAGTTAGGGATGTGGTAAATTTTTTTATTAGGTAGATGCTAATTTTAGATAAATTATTTATTATTAATGATATCTATTTTTTAGTTTTAATTTTATAAAAAAAAGGGGACTTAGATTTGATGAATGTTACTCTTCGACGAGTTATTTATTATTAATTATATTAATTCTTTTTAATTTTATAATCAAGAGATTCATAGGCTAATTTAAAAATTTAAAAATTTGAAATCGAAAATTAATACTGGACGTTATTTATTATTAGTCATATTTAATTTTTTATTATGTAATTTTAACAAGAAAATATAGAAAAGTAACCGGTAATAAATAGCAAAAAATGACAGAAAGAGATCAGAAACGTCAACTTTACTAGAAACTAATTTTTTCATAAAGATCGTTCTTTTTTATTGGTTTGGTATAGTTTTGTGTTAGCAAATAAGTATACATGGAAGGATTGAGCTCTATGTATATTGCGTATGGGTAAAATAATGTTTTTAAAAAAATTTTATTCATAGAGGTTTAAATTAGAGATTAAACTATGAAATAAAAACTAGGAAATAAATTAAAGTTTTCTTTTTTATGAAAATCAGTCCGATCGATAAAAGTTACCAAACAAAAAGTAAGCAAAAGCGACATCTAAGCTCAAAGTAAAAATAAGAAAACGACGACTATAATCGTTTGTACGTATATGTACATCATTATCGGTTGAAAAAGTATAATATCGTCAATAGTGAAAAATACCCCTTCCACTCATCAACTTCCTCCAGCAAGCTTAATAATCACTGATTTATTTTCTTACGCTCCCAAGTTAATTGATGCTTTGTTTTGAAATAAAAAAAAGGATGTGTAAAAAGAAAAAATATATTATTATCCATCATGTAAAGGTACTGGTATGTTAGGTTCATAACATAATACATACATGGAATAATGTATATTATTTATATCGAAAAGTAAAATTTAATTTTATATTTATGGTAACAAAAAGTAATAATTTTGAAATGTATAATACTATAAAGTACACTTTACATGTTTGAAAAAAAAATAAGAAAAAATTATGTATTGTATCAACATAATATTTTTCGTAATATTAATAAGAATTTTTAGTGTTCCGTACGGAACACTTATAAGATCACTTCGGTGTCTGTCTGTCTGTCACACCCGATTTTCTCCGAACCTATTTCAACACGGAATGTTAAAATTTGGCACTAATATAGGAATTGATGGGCTCATCGGAGCCGTGGAAGTTAAATTTTGACTTGAGGGGTTAGTTACGGAGGTTAAAAACGGAAGTGAAAAAGAAAAATACGAGGTCATCGAGCGTGGTGTCAAATGAAAGCTTGTAAAAATACAAGTTCAAAAATATATATCATGTAATACTTGCGCCCACTTCTCTTTTTTTTTAAAACGTGCGAAAAAACGCTGTCCACCCCCTTTCTCGAAAAGTACTGTAGATTGAACGAAAATTATCACGACCTTTAATAATTTACTGGTATATAGAAAAAAAAAATTCAAGGTCATCAGTTTTCAGTAAAGATCGAAAAAAAAAACTTTGTTGAAAATTCATTTAGGGTGTTAAGTCATTGATCATTTTATATCTCCGTAACAAAATGTTTTATTTTAAAAGCAATCAACGTACGGAACACTAATTGCGCAAGTTTAACTTATACTTGACCAGTTATTGCGCAATTGCGCAAGTTCGACTTGTACTTGGCCGGTTATTTTTTTTTTAAACAATAAATAGTATCTTTCAAAAAATAAAACTAGCTGAAAAGTTTTTTCTTGCGTTGACACGTGCAAGCTATTGAACTCGCACAAAGCTTTTAATAAATGGACATTCAGGATGAATTTTTAACATCTTGTAACGCTCCCAAACGTTGCTAAAGTCACTATGTGCAGACTCTACTGCACTGAAGTATGCCAGTCCTTTATTGTTTTGTGAGCAAAACTCCAATACATGGTAGAAAATTAAATAAACAAAAGTTATATTATTTTACTAGTATAGCGTAAGAAACTAAATTAGTATTTATTTAGATTGCAGGCGGCGCGGAAGTTGATGCGTGGAAGGAGATTTTTTGACTATAGACGATATTATATTTTTTCAACCGATCATGACGTACATATTATATTAATACAAACGATTATAGTCGTGGTTTTCTTATTTTTACTTTGAGCTCAATAAAATGAGCTTTTAGTATGGATTAAACAAGATTTAATATTTTTTTTTTTCATGGAAGTTTCATCGTCATCATCAGCTTATATTGTCCACTGCTGGACGAAAGTCTTCTTCAAGTCTTGCCATTTTTTTCTGTTCTGCGCTGCTTGTACTCAATTTCCAGCCACTCTCTTTAAATCATTACTCCACTAACTTGCTAGTATATTTCTACTCCGATAGGCTTCGGATCTTGGTCGGCACTCTATAATTCTCTTCGTCCATCAATCATCCTTAAACCCAGCAACCTGCCTAGCCCAGTTCCATTTAAGATGTAGAATGAATTTGATTGCGTCTTAAACCCCCGTTCTCTTCCTGATAATGTGATTTGGGATGTTATCTTTAAGAGTAACGCAACATTGACATCTTTCGTTGAATGACACATATTTTATTGATGTTTTTCTTAGTCATTGTGAGAGTATCGGCTCCGTACGTACGAAAGGGGAGTATACACCTATAAAATATTTTTCTTTTTAAACATATAGGAAGGTTAGATTTGAATACAGAAGCCAGTTTGCCATATGCAGCTCAGAGGAAACCTATTCTCCACTGAATTTCATGCGTTCTCGTCATATTCTGATTTCATGTCCTAGGTATTTATATTGGTGCACTTGCTCGATCTCTACGTTATTTAGTTTTATAGTATCGCTTAATATAAGATTTGTCATAAACTGGGTTTTGGATAGATTGGTTTTTAAACCAACTTTTCCTGAAGCTTCCTGAAGCATGTGCAACATAGTTTGTGCTTCTTGCATTTTAATTGTTATTAAGACAATGTCGTCGGCAAAACAGCGGTCCTTTAACTTTTCACCGACAGTGTCAAATTTTTTTCCCAGTTATTAATTGTAGAATACTTTCTATAACTGTTACGAAAAGCTTGGGAGAGAGCGTATCACCCTGTCGCACTCTTCTTTCGATTCGAAATTTGCTGGTGGATTAGTTAGTTTGTGTTTTTACATGAGCGGTGGCATTTCATATATGTATTTAATTACATTGGAATATCGATAATGAATACGACACTCAGCAAATGATTCCAAAAGTCTCTGCCGATTTACAGAATCCAAAGCCTTTTGGAAGTCCACAAATATGAGCACAAGGGGCTTATCATATTCTCTGCATTTTCCAGTGAGGATTTTAACTGTAAGCAGATGGTCTTTTATTCCATACTCCTCATCGGAAACCCGCCTGTTATTTTGAGAGGAAAAACTCAAATTTTTGTTTGGCAAGTAATTTCGTGAATAATTTGTATACATGACTCAGGAGCATAGGTCCATAGTTTGTAAGGTCTGAAGTATTTCCTGGTTTATGCATGATGACGGTAGTTGCATTATTCCACTGCGATGGAGGCATTTATTGAATTCCTTTTTAAGAGATTTGAGAATTTGTTGTCCTGGTTTAATTGCCTCTACTACAATATTGTCTTCACCCGGAACTTTGTTATTTTTGATATCATAGAAGTTTACATCAGACATAATAATTTTTATTATAAGCTGGGAAAAAAAAAACAATTTCGGGTTTATTTTAATAGAAAAATCATATAAACTAGCCTCAGCGTAATTTATTCATTTTTTTTAAAATTAGCAAAAATATTAAGAAATGTTTTATTTTGCTTTAATAGAAAACGCCGGGCGGATTTTTTTCTATAATGGCTTGAACCTACCTTCTAGAATCAAAATCCATCAAAATTTTGGAACCGCCCCATATTTTTATTTGATTCGGCTCCAGGATACCCTGATTGGTTTTTGTCGAAATGTTATATATTACATAAATATTTTACAAATTTGTTCTATTGTATGTTAATGAGGCCTACAAGCTTCAGTAAAAAGGATGTATACTAAAAACAGCACGCATTACAATTTTTTATCTGAATGTGTTTGTTCTTGAAATGCATTTATGTATTTCATCTACGAAAGTAGGCTCTGGCACTAATGCCTGCAGTACTATTTTCGTAACTCGTGTGTAGGAAGTAGTTTGTTTCTGTCCTATAAAGATTAAATGCCGAGTAGTCAGAACTCTATCGGATTTTCCTAAGTGAATGATGGTGTAATTTTTGTTGATATTTTACCATAATGTTTGATACGAATACAAAGCGCAGTCTGTTTTTACGAGTACAATACACGCGATGCAGGTACGTTACCGTCAGAAAGTATTTGCCCACCTAGAAATTTCAATGTAACTGCCAAAATTTAATACCTAATTAAACCCTTTTATTATATTAGGTAAATTTAATTGTTCTTAGCAAGTGACCATCATAAAATTGTTTAGATAAGCCTTTTGGTGAAATCCCAAATTAAAAACCAATTAGAACAAATTTCCAAGTTTTGCATGATAATCGTTTTGAGGCGATTTCTGAGAATTCCAGTTGAAGTAAGAACTCATTTCAAGTTTCTAGAGATTATGGAAATTCCTAGTGACATTCTATGATAAAAACTATGCTATAAATACCATTGCCCTTTTGGAAATTAACCATTCGCAAACAGTACTTTGTCACTGATACAGGCTCAATTGTTTTGCGAAAATGCCAAAAACGAAAGAAGTTTCCGTTGAAAATCGGGCTCTGATAATTGCGAAACATCAAAATGGTCACTCGAGTCGACAAATCGCGAGTGATATGCGAATGCCAAGGAGAACGGTGGACTATATCGTAACAAATTTTTCTGCGAGACATGGAATTCCAACCAAAAACGTTCAGGAAGGCCCCGAAAAACGACTCCTGCTGAAAATAGAGCTATAACAATGTCCAGCAGACGTAATCGCCGAATACCGCACCAGAAATGACAGCTCAAGTAAACCTGGAGCAGCCCATCCCCATCAGCATGACAACCATGCAGAACAGGTTAGCAGAAGGTGGACTATACAGGAGAGTTGCAGTGAGGAAACCACTTCTTAGGCAAGTGAATAAATGTAAACGATTAGAATGGGCCTGAGAACCTGAAAATTGGACATAAGAACAATGGAATTCCGTCCTTTGGAAAGACGAATCTAAATTCGAAATTTTCGGTTCAAATCGACGAGTTTATGTGCGACTGTCAGCTGGAGAGAGGATGTTGGAAGCCTGTCAGTTGCCTATAGTAAAACATGGTGGAGGTTTAGTAATGGTTTGGGGTTGTTTTGACAACGGTAAAGTTGGAAGCATCTATAGGATAGAAGGAATCATGCGAAAAGAACAGCATCAAGAAATTTTGCTAACTCAAATGGTTCCTTCTGGAAGAGATATTTTTCAGGGGAAATTTATTTTTCAGCATCACAACGACCCTAAACATTTTGCTAAACAAATCAGAGAACTTTTGGACCAATGGAAATCCGATGACGTCCTGAAAGTGATGACTTGGCCTCCACAATCACCCGACTTGAACCCCATCGAATTGCTGTGGAACCATTTGGACAGGTGTGTTCGAAAACTCAATCCAACATCAGAAAATCATTTGTGGGAACTTTTACAAGCAGAATGGGTTAAAATAACGGAAGAAATAAATTTTTGATTATTCTAAAATTTCGATGTATTGCGAAGACTTAAAGCACAAGTACCCTCAGGGGCTAGGGGAATCCCAAGATTTTCCTAGTACGGGCATTGACGATCCCGAGGTACCTGAGTCATGTTGTGCTGTCTTGTGTTGTCCAGATTATATGTAACAAAAACGCAATCTTAAGGTGTTTACCGTGCCGAGAAGATGAATGGCTCAGCGTTTATGAGTCGCAAACGGTTCCCCCGGATACCGGGCGCCCTCCGGGAGTAAGTAGCCTTGCTGTGGCATCCAGGCTCTGCCGCAGTCGACCATTCTTTCCTAGGATACTCGTGGGAACACTATGTCAAATAATAATAATTATACTAGTGATAATGGCAGGGTGCTGAGGAGGCGGACCCCTGTCGTACAAACAGCTACAGCACCACCACAACAACAACAACAACAACAACGACAAATGATCCAACCAACCGCCTCAGCTGAAACTACTCCCGATAGTTTTACCAGATCCGACATTGTAGGTGATGGAAATTGCCTTTTCCGTGCAGTTAGCTTATACTTATATGGCCACCAAAACCATCATGTAAGACTCCGAGAGGCTGCTCTAAGATATATACAACAAAACTGGTCGGAACTTAACACATTTTTATTAATTGGGGACGACGATATGAAAGACTTCAATAACTACTATAACTATATGAGGAAAAATGGCACCTATGGAACGAGCCTAGAGATACTTGCCCTCTCGGAAACCCAGAATAGCAACTTTCATATCTTCTCAAAACAACGAAGAACAAGAGATACAAAAATAACTTTTAGGGACAAGCCAACAATAATAAGCACAAGAAAACACACCGAAACTATTTACCTTCTACTAACAGGCAACCCAATGTCGGGACACTTTGAGCTTCTGACACCACAAAACACTAAAAACATCCCAAATAACAGTAGACCAATAAAAGAAACATCGGGCGAGCGACGTAACGGTCGAGGACGTCGCGGGAAATGGCAGCTCGACCAAAACGATGAAGACCGGGCAACTGACAATGGACCTGCCAAAAGTGTTGTGCCGGCGAGTAAGCCGACACCCACCAAGGCGGGAAAATCAAGGCAACGCATGAGTTATACTACAGGAACAAACGAACACACCGTGCGTTGCTTTGATAAAAGCACAAGTCCTGACAAAGAAACCACTGATAAGGGAATCACTCGCCGCCTAGACCCACTACCATCAATCCCAAACGTAACCGACGAAGTATTTAATCAAAAACTCCCGCAACGACAAAGAAATCCCAACAGCACAAAACCAAAATTCAAACGGCAAATAAGAATAGAAAACCAAATCAACAACATCAGGAGATATCTAGGACACCTTACCCAGTTTATCAACGGGAACGTGTCCAAACGAGTCACACAGAGTATAAACAAGATCAAGTCCGGGTCTCCCAACAGAACACTGCCAGAATTCCTGGATACTCTGAAACAAAAATTATCCGTATATGCCGCAAGACTTCGTAGATACAAAGAACCAAACGAGAGGAAAGATACCAACAACCTCTTCCGAAGAAGCCAAACACAGTTCTACCGGAAAACTATGCACAGCAAACAGACAGCAGTGACCGAACCACCAAACAAACAAGAACTCACAGATCATTGGAAAAGTATCTGGTCAGAACCCAAACTACCCAATAATAACACCCCCTGGATCAAAGCCAAAGAAGGCAAAGATAAACATGTGACAGAACAGGAAAATTCCACATTAACTACTGTGGGACCAAAGAGCATGATGGGGCGCCTGGATGCAAGAAGTTCCGGAGGTAGAATGGCCCCCCGTTCGGATCTCCGGGTGGGGGCTGCTTCGGAGGCGTCGACTTGCAGACATCATAATTTTAAGATAGATTTTTGCAACATACGAGGTATAAACTCGAACATAAATTCAGTGCATCAACACCTGCAATCAGATAAACCTCATGTACTCGCTCTATGTGAAACCAAGGTCAGTCCATCGACCAGCACGGTCAACTATCTTTATCCTGGGTACGACTTCTATTCCCGATTTAGGCGTAACTTTGGAATCTGTCTTTTTGTCAGAAGCGACCTCTCTTGTCAACGAGAAGAAGCTCTGGAGCCCCCAAACTTTGATGTTATGTGGTTAAAAATAACGATTCAACAAACCACAAGGTTTATCTGTATCCTGTATCGACCACCAAGTGATACCAATTTTCGAACACTTTTCGCTTCTCTTGCAGACACCATCGATCATTTACAAAGTAACTATCCAAGTGCCGAAATTGCCATCCTGGGCGACTTTAATGTCCACAATATCAACTGGCTCAAATATTCAAATACTACCGACGAACAATGTCGTGAAGCTGAATCATTCTCAATTAGTTGTGGCTTAACTCAGCTTATTGACGAACCAACACAGATCCCTGATCGAGACGGGGAGTTCGCCAGTCTTCTTAATCTGTTTTTAACCACCAATCCGGAGATTTACACGGTCACCGTAAATCCGCCGTTAGGTTCTTCCGACCATAAACTGCTTTCGACATCGAGTATCCTGCCAATCAGTGACAGAGAGGCGCCTAGGCCGCGCAAGATTTGGCACTACAAATCTGCTAAATGGGAAGATCTCATGGAATACTTTCGAACTTTCCCTTGGATGGACGTTTGTTTTCGATCCGATAACCCATCTGACTGCGCCAGGGAGGTCTCCGATGTTATTTTGGCTGGTATGGAAGCTTACATCCCTTTTTCGAAGAAATGCTCCTCCAACGGCAAACCTTGGTTCGACCGAAAATGCAAAGAAACTGTTGCTTCTAAACATATTGCCTACCGACAATGGCGTGAAAATCCTAACACCATAAATCGAAACATCTTTGTTCATGCCCGGAACAGATGCAAGGGAATTATCGACGAAACCAAGGAGGCACACAATCAACGAATTAGAAACAAACTTCTCGCTTGTCCCAACAATTCCAGGTCCTTTTGGGCAGTCGCTAAGGCAGTTAGTCAAAATTTTACCAAATCCACCATACCACCACTCACACGGCCAGATAATTCCATTGCAACCACACCTGTTGAGAGAGCGAACTTGTTGGCTGAACTCTTTGCTTCACATTCTACTGTCGATTTCCAAGGAAAAACACCACCTACTATTCCCATATTGCAGTCAAAGATGCCCGATGTTGTCTTCAGACAGCGCATCATAAAGCGTATTTTAATGAAGCTAGACACCAAGAAGGCTTCTGGCGCTGACGGAATACCTGCCATAGTTCTCAAAAACTGTGCAAGGGAACTAACACCAGTTTTCTGTAGACTTTTTAACCTATCCTACAGAAAGGGAATATTTCCGTCCTGCTGGAAATGTGCCACGGTTCAACCGATACCTAAAAAAGGTAAGAAGACCTTGCCAAATAACTACCGACCAGTTGCACTGCTTTCAATAATATCGAAAGTCATGGAAAAGGTTATCAATGAGCATCTTCTAAAATATCTTGAACGATTCAATATTATTAGCGATCACCAATATGGTTTTCGTAAACATAGATCAACAGGAGATCTTCTGACTTATGTAACACATGTTTGGAACAACGCAATTGAACACTTTGGAGAATCTCGAGCGGTTGCTCTTGACATATCCAAGGCATTCGACCGTGTTTGGCACGATGGACTGTTGGCTAAGTTGCGCTCTTATGGTATGTCTGAAAGGTTCTGTTTGTGGCTCTCATGTTTCCTCAGAGAGCGTTCTTTACGAGTGGCGGTCGACGGATTTCTTTCTAACACCCTCACTATCAACGCTGGTGTGCCCCAGGGCTCCATACTGTCTCCTACTCTCTTTCTCATTTACATTAACGATCTGCTGGAAAAGACCGGGAATCCAATTTATAGCTTTGCAGATGACAGTACGCTTGTCTCTTCATTCACCTTGAACGCTCGGACATCGGCTGTTCAGGCGAATATCCGCAGACAGCAGGAGGTCGTTCAACTTAACAAAGACCTGGAAGAAATTCTATCTTGGGGTGACAGTAACCAAGTGGAATTTAACGCTACAAAAACCCAAGCGGCAGTTTTTTCTAAAAAAGTTAACGTTGCTGAACCCGACATAGTTATGTCGAGGCACTCCATTCCCCTAGCATCGTCGCTCAATTTGTTGGGCGTTAGTTTGGGAGCAAATATGTCTTGGCATGAACATGTTGCAGGCATAGCAAGGAGAGCTTCTCAAAAGTTGGGAATATTATTTAGAACCAGAAAGCTTTACACCCCACAACAACTGTTAATTCTTTACAAAGCCCAAATTCGACCAACTATGGAATACTGCTCCCACGTTTGGGGCTCTGCTCCCAAACATACACTGCATTTGTTGGATTCTGTTCAGAGAAGAGCGGTCCGTCTGATTGGGACCCCGGAATTGACCGGCGGCCTTGATTCGCTGGAACATCGAAGAACGGTTGGCGACTTGAGTCTGTTCTACAAGTATTTTCATGGAGAGTGTTCGAAGGATGTAGCCCGCTTAATTCCTCCCAAAGCGGTGCATGTTAGAAATACACGTCGCGCTGGTGCTTCGCATCCGTACGAGGTTCAGCTTGTTACTCCGCGTACAACGCTTTTCAAGCAATCTTTTATATGGAGAACGTCATCCCTTTGGAATAATTTGCCCAGCGCTGTGTTTCCCACCGAGTACAATTTACAGCGATTCAAGAACAACGTGAATTGCTTTTTCCGCACTCGTGCCGATCCTGGAGCGCTTTAGGGACTGCCCTGCAGCACGTGTGCTAGACCAATAAAAAAAAAAAAAAAAAAAAAAAAAAGAAGAAACTCTGAAGAAACTACTAGACAGAATGCCGAAACTCTGTAAAGCGGTAAGGAGGGTCACATAGATGACGAAAAATCTTGGAAAATCATGAATATTTTTCTGATTTTCTAGACTGTAAATAATGTGAAAATAAATAACAATTCATTGCAATTAAAAAAAATATATTATCTGGGTTTTTGTTATCTTGGGACTGAAATAACTAGGTGTGCAAATACTTTCTAACGGTAGTGTATATCGATAAATAGCTAGAGAAGCAAAGCGTCAGCAGAAATAACGATTCACGTTAGTCTGATTCGCTGCAGGTTGTACTCAATGGGAAACACAGTCTAAACACTTTATTAAAAAAGAATAGGTTTCTCTACATAAAATAATTGTGGCAGAAGCCTGTTCAAAAAAATTACAAGCTGTTTTATCATGTGATATCTACATTAATTTATCATCCCAACGAGGACCGTTTGCTCCTTGTTCATTTCTTTCGCTGCTTCAGGAAGGCAAGACTGACTTGTGCTCGCTTGCATTATGGTTTTAGTATTGCTGTGTCATAGCTTTAGAAAGTTCAATATTGCCTGACGTAAATATAGCTGATAAGATCCAATGAAACCATGTCCCAGAGTGGCACTTATTTAGTGCGCGGGGGGAGGGTCCATTATTTTTGGAGCCCCATATTTTGAATACAGTGTAAAATGTTACTATTTTCAAACTTTTGTTCCTTAGAAAATATTTTTATGCGGAAACTTATAATCTAAACATTGTGACAAAATTAGACCGCAAAACTACACCTTCTTTCGGGTTCATAACCTCAAACAACCCCTGTATTTACAATCCATTAACAGGCACCTAAATCATTATTAATTGCTTCCTATTTCACCTCGTAAAACGTTAAAAGGTTCAACGCAATTTAAAGAGGTTATCAACGACAGACGTCGTCAGTAGAGGATATTATTGCAAATAGACAGGAGACAATGAGAAAAGAACAGCGCTAGAGACAGTCTTTAATACATGTATATACGTAGGTTTCTTAATTCGCTCGCCAAGCTTAAACTACTGGATGGATTTTAATAAGTGCGAGCTACAAAAATTCATCATAATTTCGCGAGTGACACTGACTATATACAGGGTATCTCATAAGTAAGCTCAAATTTGTTTGGCTTATTTCGCGAACTCCGAGGGAGAGAGAGACAAGATGGAGGCCCAGAGCCCGGTCCTTCAAACTAATAACCATAAATATCAAGAATAAATGTGCCTAGAAATTCGCAACAACATATTAATCGTCAAGATTTTAGTAGTCATAACCAGAACACCCGATTTCAGTAAAATAGGGGCAACATTACACTTTTCAAACACATTTTTGCCTGTGTTTCGAGAAATTTTTCCGAATGAATGGATGGAGGTGACCTAATTTAGTCTACTTGTAGCCGTCGCTTAACGTCGACAGATTTTTTTTCTTGTGTGGTTTTCTAAAATGGTGGAATAATTTAAAAAAAATATTCGACAGGCAATGGGAGCGATCACGGTTCACATTTAGATGACGTTAAAGAAGTATTTTTTCAAGGGCAGTATTTCGATATACAATAAGGGTTCTTTACTTACTAATTTCTTCCTTCCAAAAATGTTTGAAAATTCAACGCTTTAGGTATATTTATTTATTCGCTTGTAGAGCCTAAACTACCGTATCGATTTTAATAAGTATAGGCCAAAAATAATCGCCATAACTCTGCGAATGACATCCACTATATAATAGTTATACAAAACATTCAACATGGTAAATGTCAAGTGCGATTTTGCCACTAAAAAACAATAAGAGAAATCAATCAGGTAGGTTTTTATAAAGATTTCCAACAAACATGATTTAATTTGAGCCATTATTTTTTACCTGTTTAGTAATCACTAAATAATGTCGCATACTCCACAGAAAAGTTTTCAAAAAGTTGTATTGTAATAGTATAATTTTTTTACTTCGACGGAGATCAATTGTATACAGCCATTGTCTGGTACGACATTCGGATACGAAAATTTCAATTTTCATTTTGTAAACAAGCCTGACGCAATGAAATGGTAGCCGAACATCTATATATATATATATATATATATATATATATATATATATATATATATATATATATATAGGATGTTATTAAAGTGGTTTAATATATTAAAATGGAGTTGAAGACTTGAGTCAATCGGAGACACACCTAATATCTATTTTTAATAAATGTGAATAAAGTTGAAATTCAGCCGAAGAGAAGAAAAATGCCAAGCAGTCATCAGCTATTAATAATGTAGCCTCTTGTTTAGCTTGGGAAAACGTGCTGCAAGAATAAATGATTTTTTTTTCGTGTAACATCATAAACTGGTAATACAAAAAAGTATTTTAGTGAGGTTGCCAAAGTGAAGTGACAATTATTTCTGTTACAGTTCTTTTAATTAAACAAAAATAGTAGAATTTGTGTTGGGTGTATCATATTTCATAATTTTTAACCTGTATCTATGTGTCTAATGCATCTATAATTTATAAGAAAAACACCTTATTTGCTATTTTTTGAACAGTTAGCTGATTCGTTTGGTAAAAGAGGTTTTTTATATGTGGTATGTATAGGTTAGTCATTCTGAATTCAGGTTCCCCACTGAGTTAGTTTTACGCATTATTATCGAGGAGTGCTATTTATCAATATATTTCTACAATCGCTCTTGCCAGTTCAAATATATTAAGAGATTTCTATAACGCCTTGTATATATATATATATATATATATATATATATATATATATATATATATATTTATATATATATATATATATATATATATATATTTATATATATATTTATATATATATATATATATATATATATATATATATATATATATATATATATATATATATATATATATATATATATATGTAAATTGCACAAACCGGATTCGACTAGTCTGAGCGAACATGAGAACAAATATTACCATGAAGTCCATTATAACGTGATCTTCATTTTGGACACTGAAAGTAACATGTTCAGGCGGAATTTTTTGGAAATGTGCTATATAAAGAACTGCCATAACAGGCTTCCCCACAAAAAAAAGGCGTCGAAGGGTTAAGCTCCATTTACACATATTTATTGTCTTAAGAACATACTGCAATGATGCTTACACCAGAGTTTCTCGATATCCGCTGTTTTATTTTTCATCCGAATTAACGTTCTTTAGTCGGCTTTTTAAAAATATCTTTCCTCAATACGCAGGTCCAGGTTTTGACAGCATTGACATTTATATTAAGCACGATTTCGTCGCTAATTTTATTTTATAATAATTTAAAGATTTTAATAATTGCTAAGTATGATTCTCTTACCATATATTCTAACAATTTAATAAACAAAGTTGTGACCGATTGTGTGAATTCATATGTATAAGAATAATTTCTGCATTAATTATTGTTTAAAATTATGTGTTAACACTTCCTCTCCTGCAATTGGCATAGAATAGATTCAGTAAGTACTATTTTAAGGTAATAACTCGGATTCAAAAAATTAACAAATTATGGTAGTGTTTCCTACTTTTCTCCTTTGAAAGAACGGTATATTCCTTCAAAGGGTACTCTGGCTTATATAGTAAAATTTCTTTTCTATTTCTTCCAGGTCCTGATGATGATATACAATTTGGAATCGAAAGCTCGATATTAGAATAAAACTGCAGTTACTAAGAACTTTAAGACCTTTTTGTTCCCTCTGTAATCCTAAGGGCTATTCCTAAGTTAAATCCTTTTTTTGTTGTTACTAGTAAGCCCTTTTACTGACCTTCCTCTTCTATATAATATATATATATATATATATATATATATATATATATATATATATATATATATATATATATATATATATAAACTTTATGTTTGACAAGAAATCGAACTTTTTCGACAATGGAAAAAAAGTAGTAGTAACGCCAAAAGTTGTATCTTTTGAAAAGTCTATGAACTCAATAGTAAAATAATCTGCAATCTCCATTTGCCATTGATCTACAATGGTTAAGATTACTAAGTAGTCTTTTATTGTTTCGGTATTTGAAATTCTTGTACGATTACCATTGCGTGTCGTTATTATGTGCTTTGTACTTGGTGTGTATTTTAATTAGCTAATCTTGCCGAAAAATGGGACATACATGGCGTGTAAGCGCAAATAACCTACCGTAATTACAGTTTCGTTAATTACGAATTTTTCTAATGGTTTTGAAGGACACCCACGCCTTCTTTTCCACCCTTTTTTTGATTTATATAGGTAGCAGTCACTACAAAAATAGCTGTCCGTTGCTGCGTTGCCTAAGATTGCCGCGAAATACAAAATATATCTTTCGGTAGTTGGATAACGTTGATAGATATTATGACATCCTCGTCATGATATACGAAGCATCTGTCCCTACTGAAGGTGAGCACGTGAAGGATGAAAAAAAATACTTAGCAAGTTACTGAGAATTTGGTTGCTATAGAAACGTTGGTTGTTTTGAGGTAGTTTACACCGAAAGAGACCCTGTATTTCCTTCATATAACAATTGCTACTTGCCGCCTTTAACACTGCTTGTTGGTAAATGTTGATACGGTCTTCGTATCCACCGGATTTAAACACAGTGGTTACCACTGATTACTGAAATTAAACAACACACTTCCGTGATACTAATTTTCCGGCTAATACTTTCGTTATGGTCATAGAGGAAGTAAATACAAGTAAGTGGCTTAAATTCATTTCGTACTTGTAGAAGGTTTTTAACTAAGTAATTACGAATTTTTTTACGAAAATAAAAAACATTTTTTTTCTATCGAATGAAATAACTTTATTCAGTAATGTAGTATCCGTTTTTATCGACGCTATTTACCCATCTTTCAGTTGACATAATAATTCCGCGCTCATAAAACTTCTGACTTTTATAAGCAACAAACTGAACCAAAATACGAATTCACATCGTCATCACAATTGCAATTTTTACCAATGAAGAAGTTTTGCAAAGAACGAAATAGCTGATAATCTGATGGTGCAAGGTTAGGGGTATACGGTGGATGTAGCAACGAATTTCAACTCAGCTCCAATAAGTTCTACGGGGTGACCAAATATATGCGTGGCTTTTCATTGTCATGGCGGAACATACTCTCTTCTTCGATTTGCCAATTCTTACTTTTCTGAAACAATAATTTTCAGTTTAGTTAATTGTTGGATGTATACTTTTGAATTGATCGTTTAGTTGTGTGGCAAAACTTCACGATTACGATCTGGCTACGTCAATCCACTGTTGAATGTAGGCTTTTCCCATTTCATGCCACTACCATCTGTTCTCTGCCTTTCTCATCCATTGAGTTCTTACCGTTTTCCTGATGTCGTCTCTCTATCTTATATTTGGCCGTAGAAGCCAAGCCTTGGTCTCCACATTTTTCTCGCCCAACTGTTGTCTCTTCTACGGGTCATGTGTCCGGTCTTTCTCTATTTTAGTTCGGCCACTCTTTCTAATATGTCGACGACTTTAGTTTGTTGCCGGATTCATTCGTTGCGTTTTCGGTCCGTTAATTTAATACCCAACATTCTCCATTCGTGCGCTCGCTGTTTTCTGTCTTTTTGCGAGACTCCATGTTTTAGCTCCGTAGGTGAGTACAGAAAGAATACACTAAACGTACAGTTTTCTTTTTAAAGTATTGGATATTTCTAATGTAAGGCTGTCAATTAAGTTGCCAATGCTGTCCAAGGCATTTAGATTCGTCGAGAAATTTCCTCAGTCATCCGGTCTTTAGTTGTGGTGATTTTCTGTCCTAAGTATATATATATATATATATATATATATATATATATATATATATATATATATATATATATCATATACATATATATATATATATATATATATATATATATATATATATATATATATATATATATATATATATCGTTCGACATGTGTACGTATCAGTGTTCATCATGACCTTTGTTTTGTTGATATTGAGTGTTAATCCTACTAATTTGAAGTGGTATTCTAGTTCAGTAGTCATCTCTTGTAGTTCAGCAGGAGTATCGTCTGCGAATCGCAGATGGTTCAGATATTCGCCGTTTATGCCTTTATCTGACCAATTTATTTTGATATACATAATTTGGTAGAGATCGTGGCTCCTTGCCTCACACCTCGTTTTTTTTTTGGAATTGGAGATGTTTTTTCATAGAGGAGGGTATGCATTGTTGCCTGCGCATAGATGTTTTCTATTAATTTTGTATGTCTGTCTACACGATATTTCGCCATTGAGTTTAGTACAGCCCACACCTCGATACTGTCAACTGCCTTTTCATAGTCGATGAAGGCCATGTAGAGTTTTATGTTGTATTTTTCTATTATGTGTTTTGGCGTCAATCTGTTAATGAGTATTTTCGTAAACAATTTGTGCATTTAAGGCAGTAGACTTATAGGCCTGTAGTTACTAAGTTTCTTGTGGATAATGATGACTTCCGCTTCTATCCAGGGTTCTGGGATTTGTCCCATCTCCAGATACATGCCAAAAATCTCTTTAAGTTCCTCGATCAGGTTCTGTCCTCCATGCTTCAACATTTTGGGCATGATACCATCTAGTCCAGCAGCTGTATTCTTCTTAACTATGCTGAGGGTGTTGTAGATTTTATCAGTGATGATCACGGGAATATCATCAGAAATAACATTCTATATTTTCTCTTTCGGTTCTTGACTTTGAGTTTCATGTGGATGGACTTTGTTAGTGCAGTAAAAAAAGCATTTGAAAATGCGCAGTCTAGATACAGCAATATTATGATTTTATTCTCTTTGGGGTATTACCAGAAGTATTGTCCTGAGTTTTGGACCTGGAAAAACTTGTGCTATTTTGTTTATAAACAATTTAAGTTTTCAAAACGCGCTTTTTGACCTTAAAATGGGAATAACTCCGGTTACATAAGTCGGATCGAGACAAAAAAAAACAACCTCTTCGTAAAATGAAATGAAAAAAAAAAAAATTTTGCCTGTATTTTTTTTAATTTTGTAGGTTATGTATGCACTTGGGTGACTTAAAACCAACGAGAATTTGCTGAAAATTTCATTACGAACAGTTTGATTTTTTTCTTGTCTCGATCTGACTTATATAACCGAAGTTATTCTCATTTTAAGCTCAAAAAACCTGTCAAGTGCAAGTTGAACTTGCGCAATTAGTGTTCCGTACGTTGATTGCTTTTAAAATAAAAAATGTTGTAACGGAAGTATAAAATGATCAGTGACTTCACAAAACACACCCCAAATGAGTTTTTCAACAAAGTTTGTTTCCAATCTTTACTGAAAATTGATGACCTTGAAATTTTTGTTTTTTTTATATACCACCAATTCCTATATTATTACCAAATTTCAACTTTCTATGACAAATAGTTTCGGAGAAAATCGGGTGTGACAGACGGACAGACACCGAAGTCGTCTTATAATTGTTCCGTACGGAAAACTAAAAACGCGTTTTGAAAAAGCACAAGTTTTACGAGTTACAAAACTCAGGATAATACTCCTGGTGATACCCAAAAAGGATAATAATAATGTTGTATTTAATCTATATCATCATTATTTTGATTTTTTTTTACTGCACTATTTATAACTTGAAAGTAGACAATTCCTGATAACATAATCTCTTGTTGAAAATAATTAGCTTCGCTGATATTTTGTATAATTCGTTTTGCATGTTCCACGATCTTTTTCGACTGACATTGTTATAAAGAACCCATTTTGGTCAGCTGACAATATATTTCATTAAAAAATCGCAGATAAACCCAGATTTTTTTAAGTAGCCAAGTTCTTTTAAATACCTTTCAACGCATTTATGTGATACACACTCCCTTTTTACCGAGTTGATTAACCCAGAAGATGATCTTTTACAGGGTGGACAATCTCCAGATGTTACTTTTCAACTTATTCTACTTTGCTTTTGTCTGTTACTAAAATGTCTCTTCCAGAGAGCTCTAATATCGTTACCATTCCAAGAGCAGTATATCAAAGTTGAACGACACATTAAACACTTCACCTTTTAATTTCGTATTTCTGGTAGATTGCCAAAATTAAATTTAAATATTAAATTATTGAGGCATCCGATTGTCTGACGTTCTAATTATTTATTTGTGTGTTTCTGTAAATATAACAGTTCTAAAGATCATTGCATCCGGATTATTTTCTTACCGACAACCGAGTCGACAACTGGCGTAACATGATTATCGTCGTAACATTTGTATAAATCATTTCATATAAAATTAACATGGATCGTTGTCGGCAATTTACGTGAATTTTCAGATTCAAAAATCTTAAAATCGGTGACAGCAAATGGAAGCCTTTTTTGGTTCATCATCATCATTCATCATTGCACTGTATCAGACCAGAACCGGGCATAGACGTCTCCCAACTGGAACCAACTTTGGTTAAGTAAGAAATGATGGTCTTGGGATTAGACCGTATCAAGTTAGAACGAAATTCCGACGTTTCGCTTACGATTGCACGAAACATTTTGGTCATGATGGTCTTGGAATTAGACCGTATCAAGTTAGAGCGAAATTCCGACGTTTCGTTTACGATTACGCGAAACATTTTGGAAGAGCTTTACTCTTCGAGACTAGAACACTAAACGAGCCCGAAGTAGCACGAGCAAAGTACTCATACCTGACTAGTGTTCACTGAATTGTGATTCAGTATAATAATCGATATCTACGTGTGATGCAGACTATAATTATTATTGTGTGTTTGTAGATTTTAAGTAAACACCTAGTTTTTCCAGTGTAAATCAAACTTCCGAATATAAAGAACAATGCGAATTTCCTTATGAACACAAAATATTGGACTGTCGAAAAAGTATTGAGTTTTTTTTCTGGTTAAATAGCTTTAGCGTCATATATCTCAGGTCGGGTCATACTTAGCGTTAGTTGAAAGCTGACATTTGACAGTACTAGACGTTTGGAATCAATTTATTCAGACTTAATTGAGAGCGCCTTGAAGATTAGTGAAATTTCTGCAAAAGTTCGTTAGATTGTACAATTTTATTTCGATAACGGCAAATGCTGCGCAGGCCTATGAAGAAAATTGTGGTGTTTCTTCATAGGCCTGCGCAGCAAGATACGTTATCAAAAGCAACAGCCAAAAGATGGTTCAGTCATTTTTATTCTGGAAATTTTGATATCAAAATGCTTCTCACACTGATCGACCAGACAGACAGAAAAAGTTGATAGAATTTTAGCAAAACTTGAGGAACACGGGCATCCATGACATCATCAAGGAATTAAACATCCATCATCAAACAGTTGTAAACCATTTGGAGAAAGCTGACTACAAATAGAAGCTCGATATTTGCGTGCCACATGATTTCCATCTACGAATTACGTAACAAAATCGAGCTATTTCTGAAACGATTGGTCACGGGCGATGAAAAGTGGATCACGTACGACAATAATGTACGAAAACATTCGTAGCCGAAAAAGAATGAAACTCCACCAACGATGCCAAAGCCTGGATTAACCATGCCAAAAAAGGTGAAGCTGCGTGTTTCGTAGAATTTTAAGGGAATCGTACATCATAAGCTGCTGATCAAACGCCTGATTCTGTACTCTAAAGTCAGCAATTGACGAGACTGAAGCAAGCGATTGAAAAAAATCGGCCGGGACCAGTCAACTAAAGGGTATAATCTTTCACCATGACAAGACCACACACATATTTGATGGCTCGGCAAAAATTGAGAAAGTTTGGCTGGAAAATTTCAATGCACCATATACCCCGGACCTTGCACCGCCAGACTACCACTTGTTTCGGCCTCTGCAGAAATCCCTGAATGGTGTTAAGTTTAAAAAGAGGCCTATAAAGACACAATTTTTTGCCCCAAAACCACGAAGTTCTACAGTGGCGGAATTATGATGTTGTCCAAAAAATGGCCGAAGATTGTTGAACAAAACGGCACTATTTGATTTCAAAATATAAAGAACAATTGTCTCAATTTTGACTTTAAAAGGCTCCATATAATTTCGTCAACCCAATATAACTTACAATTTGTTTTTTGCACTTTTGCAAAGTACTTTTGGTATTCCAGAGTGTATTTATTTACCTGTCAAATGATGTCAAATGTCTACGTTTGCATAAATAATAAATAGTGTAAAACTATTTCACGCTATTTAATAGTCGTTCTCATGAAGAATGAAGCAGATGTATTCATATCAGGGAGTCCCCGAGGCAAATAAAGACACCTTTAATACTTATCTTTTTACTAATTTGAAAATTTTACAAAAGCATTCAATTACCTAATTTTAAAAAGTAACGCGTTGCTACTGGAATTATGCGAAATTAACATTACAACTCATTAATGAGAAACTCGGGGTTTTAAATAAGAGATAAAGAGAATAGGGCGCTGGCGAAGTCAACAAGCATAATAAGTTTCCTGAAAAAAGTTTTTTCGCTAACTATTGCAAATTGGTGATTTCCAAGGCTCCGCATGTTTACATCTAAACGCTACCCAACATTAACAGTGGACTCCAGGAAGAGTGTCTAGAAACGATAAGTTATGATCAGGTTAGTTCAGGTTATTGTTGCCAGATTTCTAAAATTGCGTTCACCGGTTTTCGCAATATTATTAAAACTCTAATCTAATGCAGTAAAATTATCGTGAATAGTTTTAGGTATGAGAGAAGAAAGTGAATAACATATTATATATAGACACATATAACCGGCTATTAAAATTGACAAATATAAGTGACAACAGCGGTATGCATTCAGAACAAGTTTTACCACCAGACCACGTACGATGATTTAGGTTTACATCGGGGTTGCACGGTACGGGATATAATAATTTTTTTACATAAGACAGCGTTGAAATTTTGTCCAATATTTTCTACTTGTCCTTACCGAATTCACTGCAGTTCCTAATGCATCATAATTTGGCGAGAAACGATGTGATAAATGACATGCTCTGCCTATTCCTTTTCGTGTCTGGGGTGATTTCAAAAAGTGTCTTAAGTGATTGATTAATTTTTTGGAAGTTAAATGACAATTAGTTTTTATTATAGTTTGCTTAAATAGACACAAGAATAAACATTTTTAATGTTATGCGTCATATTTACTGGTCACCCTGCAAATGATGTGTTACTTTGAAATTTTTAATTACAATACACAATAATAAAAGATACTTGTCAGCTCAAATCGGTAAGTAGTTGTTAGTTCAGGGTCAGCCAAGCAGTGGCGGCGATGATTTTGAATTAATTTTACGTCTCATTGTAGACGAGTATTATTTATCAATATTTTCTACAATTCCTGTGACTACAGACCTATAAGAGTTTAATTATTATATTAAGCTCGTTCTCTTATGTTTTACCAACAAAGTAATTTTTTATGATTTGGCAATGTTGTTAAGACGCGATAAATTAACGCGCCTGGCTGCTTTGTGTGAAACCTCGTATTTAGAGGTAATAGGATGAATCCCCAAGCGAAATAAAAATCTTATTTCGATATATTCTTTTCAACGATTGAGTTTTAAAAAATAAGCAACGTCTGGAACTACTTTTTCTTGCTAAGGCAGATGAAACAAAAGCAGTATGTGCGCTGCGTAGCGTAAAAATCACGCGAGGTTTAAGACAAAAAAATAGTACTTCATCTTTCTGGAAACATTCCACTTATTTAGTCACTGAAGATAAGGACGAAACAGAACCAACAACCACTTCTGGGAATTTAAAACAAGTTAATATTTTTTTTTGCAGAGAGGAATCCGCCTTATGGATAATGGAGCAGTCTTCGTCACCTCAAGGGTGCCCCAGAATGCCCCAATTATGTGGTGGTTCTCCAGCCGGAGTGGCTGGCATACCCACTAAACCTCCTTGTGAGCTGGGTCTGTGACGATTATTCTTTATATAAGGGGTGTGAGTTTTAAAAACTTGTGGGTTATTTTCTACTGTGTAGATCTGACAAGTTAATATTACAAAATATTTTGGAACAACCAAACAATGGATTATAAATGATTCTAAAACAAAAATTGTGCATACGGCAAAAGGAGAGATGATAGCCTTGGACAACAAGCCTTTTTCGTTTGTAGAAAATATACTTAAGCGTAAAAATAACATGTTATTGTACTAAGGTTATTGTTATTTACTTTTGCAAAGTAAACTGTACCTACAGATTAAAGGATAAAGGTAACAATAAATTATTTTGAAAATAATTTTCTTTTCCTGTGTCGGTATCGGAATTAGACTCCTCAGGCGAGGTCCCACTTAGTATTTTACAAAACTTAACAGTACCAAAAAAACGTAACAAGAAGAGACAGACATTTTGGGATGTATTTTCTAATATTGGTCAAAGCACACATAACAATAAAAAGAGCTACCATGGAATAGAAGAGGTAAAAATAGAGTTCCGATCTTATTTAAGTTCGCCATTGATAGAACGTAAAGCAAGCCCGTTTTTATGGTGGCAAGAATTTTCCAAGGTTAGAAGACCTTGCTCTTAAGTTTTTTTCAGCACCAACATTTTTCAATATTTAGTGAAGGTCTATTTTCTGAGGTTGGAAATATATACAGTCTGTCAAGTAAGAACGTATCCGCGATAATTCATTTTTGGTAGATGCGATTCTAACGATTCAACAAAAAACCGATAGAGGGAAACTTCGTCTACGGCGCATTTTTGTAAAAGTATCAGTCAATTCCGTCGATATCACGTAAAATCGAAAATGAGTAAGTTGTTTGCAAGTCGGTTCGAGGCAGTCTTTCTTTGTTATCGTTTGTGAAGAAGTGGGTAAATCATTTTAACCAGACGAAAAATGTCGACGAGTTGCAAAAACGTGGCTCAGTTGGAAAGTCACTCCGAAAGTCGAAAAACAAATCGTGTCTGTTTTCACGGGTGCCGAAATTGACGCTGCGTCAAGGAGCGGTAAAATTAAGAAAATCAGATGTCCCATGAGACCATTCGACAACATCTTCGTGTTGACGATGTCAACTTCCGAAGCACGTTGAAGAAACTTTTGCTAGCCGAAAATCAGGGCGCGAAGCGGCTCGCTTGGGCTCACGGTAAGATACTAGAGTGGCTCTCACAATCGCCGGACGCCAACTCTATTAAAAACGTTTGGTTCCTTGTAAAAGAGAAAGCTCAGAGAAAAGACTCTAAGGACTTTGACTCAGTTGTCTCACGAGATTCGAAAAATTTGCAGATATGCAGACAATCTCGTCGACAGCATGCCTCGAAGATGCCAAGCGATTATTAATGCAGGAGGCGATTGGACAACATACTAAGGAAATTGGGCCGTTGTTAGCACACCACCGAATACATTAATGGCAAAAAATGTTCTCGAAACACATTATTTTTTCAAGAATACGAGCGGTTACGTTCTTACTTGACAGACTATATGAAGAAAAAATGAAAAGATTGATGTCTGAAAATGCTGAAATACTAACATACCTACATCACAAGTTACTTTCGCTTGATTTTAAATATTAAAATATTCTGTGCGAGTAAGTTTTGGACTAATATAAATAGTTTAGGTTTGTTGTTATTTTGTTTAAAGTGTCTCTCATATGCATATTTGGAAATAAATATTATTTTTAATTTGGTTTTATTTCGCTCAAAAAATTTGGCAGGGTCCCCGTCCGAGTAACAAAGTATCCGGCCAAATCACCGGGGTACTCGGTTTTACAAGTATGAAATGTGGATTTTAGACAACAGATGGCGCACCAATGCAGTTTGTGCTATAAAGATTCGACATTGCGCCATTTTGTTGTGTCATCAACAAGTGTCAGACGCGCACGAGTAATAAATTGGAAAAGTGTGTGCATAAGGTTGTGTTCAATATGTCGAAATTTATACCGAACAAAGAGCATTCGCGGACAGCATTAATTTTTTGTTTTCATTTGAAGAAGACTGCTGTTGAATCATACCGATTATTTCAAGAAGCTTATGGTGAACATGCTCCATCGCAAAATATGTGTGAATAATGGTTTCGGCGTTTCAAAAGTGGTGACTTCGATGTTGTAGACCAGGAACGTGGAAAACCGCCAAAAAAATACGAAGATCTGGAATTGTAAGCATTGTTGGACGAAGATGATTCGCAAACACAAAAACAACCCGCCGAGCAATTAGGCGTTAGTCAACATGCTGTTTCCAATCGGCTACGAGAGATGGTAAAGATTCAGAAGCCGGTAGATGGGTACCACATGAGTTGAACGACAGGCAAATGGAAAAGCGCAAAAACACGTGTGATATTTTGCTCGCTCGGTGCAAAAGGAAGTCGTTTTTGCATCGAATAGTTACAGGGGATGAAAAGTGAATTTATTTTGAGAATCCCAAACGCAAAAAATCATGAGTAGACCCAGGCGCACCATCCACATCGACCGCAAGACCGAATCGCTTTGGCAGAAAAACGATGCTTTGTGTTCGGTGGGACCAGAGGGGCGTGGTCTATTATGAGCTGTTAAAACCTGAGGAAACGGCTAATACTAAACATTACCAATAACAATTGACCGATTTGAACCGTTAGCTGCTGGAAAAAAGGCCAGAATACCGAAAGAGGCAACACAAAGTCATTTTTCTTCATGACAATGCTCCATTACATATGGCAAAACCAGTTCGCTACATGTTGGAAGCACTCAGCTGGGACGTTCTACCCCATGAGGCTTACCACTTGTTTGTATCGATGTGTCACGCACTTGCTGAGCAGCGCTTTGGTTCGTACGAAGATGTGAAAAATGGCTCGATGAATGGTTCGCAGCAAAAGGGGATGATTTTCACTGGCGTGGTATTCATAAATTGCCCGAAAGATGGGAAAAATATATGATAAGCGATGGAGCATACTTTGAATAAAGCACTTTTTATCATTCTTCCGAACTTAACATGTTTTTTTAGAAAAAAAAATCCGCATTTCATACTTGTACACCGGGTAATAGTTAAACATGTAAATCACAATTGATTTAGTAAAAAGATTTTGTAATTCCTTTTTTATTATTTTAACATAAACTTTATTTAATGTGTCTCACCTAGAAGGTTTAATTTTGAATTTAACTTTATCCCATTAAACAAAGTTTAGAACTTTGTCCTAAGACTTTTCTAAATTATGTTCTAACCTTATACCTACAAGTTGTTTAAGAAAGGTCTAAGTTCACAGCTTTCAAGTTTAAATCTAGTTTACATTATTGAATCGGACTGTTAATTTTTGAAAGCCTGCATTATACAATTAATGCTATTAATTCGTTTCAAAATCCACATAAAACCTTTTAGAAATCTTCCATTTGTAACAGCTTTAACTGAAGTTAATGCGTCACAAATGTATTTTAATGTCTTTCATTAGGTTTACTATTTTAAATCACTCGACACATTACAAGTACTTGCATTTTTCAATGACGTCAAGTTATATAAGCACATGTGCATTAGTTTTTAATCAAAATCCCAACCATTAGTGCATGCTAGTATATTATTGTAATTTTTGGTTTCTTACGAACATACATATTTTTATAAACTTTTTTAATAAACTAGTAGCGTCATCTGTAAATTTAAATGCCAATTTAAAGCTGTATTTTTTCCGATTTTTATTTTAAATTTTAGCGCAAAATGTTGACAGGTCACTGAGATACCATATTTTCCTTAACAGTCAAAAATTTTATTGTACAATATGAAGCTGTAATTAAATTTCTCGTAAAACTTATCACGAATGCCACAAAAACAACAGAATAATGAAAAAACTGATTGCTTATCAAGACTACAAAGACAAACAGCCGGGAAAACTAATACTAGTTCGCACACCGGAAATAACTCCGAGTTTGTGAATTTGAGCCACATAACGTCAACGCATTATTGAAATTAACTGAAGAATATGACTCACAGACAAAATTTAAGTCAAAACAATCACTGCAAGTCAAAAAAATACGAAAATTCCATCAAAATGATGATGGTATTTTAAGATAGCAAAGATATTATACATCGTAAATTTGTCGTAACAGGACAAACCTCTCAACGGGGAGTATTATTTTAAAACACTGAATCGTTTAATAAGTAGAAATCATCGTGTTTAACCTTAGATTTTGATTAAATGGTGCTTATTACACGCTATTATATGATATTACACGATAATACACCAAGTCAGCGTGTTGAAAAATTAAGTTTCCCCTGTGGTTTCTCATTATTTCCGACAATTAAAAATACGCTTTTTCGCGGACATATAGGCAATCTCACAAAATTCTCTAGAAGATGTATTTATAGCAGTATTAAATGATCGCAAAAATTTTATGAATCTATCAAATAAAAAAAACTAAAAAAAAAAAAATAATTTTTACTGCACTCTCCCGGAACAATAGTTGACGCTCTGTATATATATATATATATATATATATATATATATATATATATATATATATATATATATATATATATATATATATATATATATATATATATACCAGGTGTACAAGTATGAAATGCGGAGTTCAGACAACAGATGGTACACCAATGCAGTTTGTGCTATAAAAATTTAACACTGCGCCATTTTGTTGTGTTATCAACAAGTGTCAGACGCGCACGAGTGATAAATTGGAAAAGTGTGTGTATAGTGTTGTGTTCATTATGTCGAAATTTATACCGAACAAAGAGCATTCGCTGACAGCATTAATTTTTTGTTTTCATTTGAAGAAAACTGCTGTTGAATCATACCGATTACTTCGAAAGGCTTATGGTGAACATGCTCCATCGCAAGATACCTGTGAACGATGGTTTCGGCGTTTCAAAAGTGGGTGACTTCGATGTTGCAGACAATTTAGAAGATGGTAGATAGGTACCACATCAGTTGAACGACAGGCAAATGGAAAAGCGCAGAAACACGTGTGACATTTTGCTCGCTCGGTACAAAAGGAAGTCGTTTTTTGCAACGTATAGTTACAGGAGATGAAAAGTGGATTTATTTTGAGAATCCCAAGCGCAAAAAATCATGGGTAGATCCAGGTGCACCATCCACATCGACCTCAAGACCGAATCGCTTTGGCAGAAAGACAATGCTCTGTGTTTGGTGGGACCAGAGGGGCGTGGTCTAATATGAGCTGTTAAAACCTGGGGAAACGATTAATACTAAACGTTACCAACAACAATTGACCGATTTGAACCGTTCGCTGCTTGAAAAAGGCCAAATACCGAAAGAGGCAATACAAAGTCATTTTTCTTCATGACAATGCTCCATCACATAGGGCAAAACCAGTTCGCGACACGTTGGAAGCACTCAGCTGGGAAGTTCTACCCCATGCGGCTTACTCACCAGACTTGGTTCCTTCCGATTACCACTTGTTTGCATCGATGGGTCACGCACTTAGTGAGCAGCGCTTTGATTCGTACGAAGATGTAAAAAAATAGCTCGATGAATGGTTCGCAGTAAAAGGGGAAGATTTTTACTGGCGTGGTATTCACAAATTGCCCGAAAGATGGGAAAAATGTATAACAAGCGATGGAGCATATTTTGAATAAAACATTTTTTATCATCCTTCCGAATTTAACATGTTTTTTTAGAAAAAAAAACCGCATTTCATACTTGTACACCTGGTGTATATATATATATATATATATATATATATATATATATATATATATATATATATATACATACATTTAGAACTTCAAAATATTACAATTAAAACATCGGTACAATTTCTTGATATATATATATATATATATATATATATATATATATATATATATATATATATATATATATATATATATACATACATTTAGAACTTCAAAATATTACAATTAAAACATCGGTACAATTTCTTGATGTCTAATTAAAAATAATTGAAAAATAACATAATTTTCAGATTTTTAGACTCCAAGAAACCTAAAAAGGACTTACAATACGATATATAGGGAGCAACCCCTCTAACCCTCCGAAGCAAACCCTCTAACCTTCATCTCATTATCCCCTTATATAACTAAGTTGGGAATGTGGAATCTTTGGCACAATGATACTACTCAGTATATATCACTACTACACCAAACACTTTATTTTTGCTAACATGGTTAGCGAAACGCGCGTCGAGTGCAAAAATAAAGTGTTTGGTGTAGTGGTGATATATACTGAGTAGTATCCCCTTATATGTTTGACCGTAAATAATGATATAACCGGTCAAGTGCAAGTTGAACTTGCGCAATTAGTGTTCCGTACGTTGATTGCTTTTAAAATAAAAAATTTTGTTATGGAAGTATAAAATGATCAGTGTCTTCACAAAACACACCCCAAATGAGTTTTCAACAAAGTTTGTTTCCAATCTTCACTGAAAACTGATGACTTTTTTTTTTTTTTTTTTATACCAGTTAAATTATTAAAGGTAACGCACTCGTGATAATAATCTACACCCTGTGGAGAATATTCCAGAATTTTTTCAAAATTTTTTGAAAAGTACTTTTCGAGATAAGGCGAGGGACAGCGATTTTTCGCGATTTTTTAAAAATAATACAAAGAAAATTGTGCGCAACTATTACATATTTTATATATATATATATATATATATATATATATATATATATATATATATATATATATATATATATATATATATACATTATAAAAAAAACAATCTTAGTTGGGGAACTCGGCAAGAAGGGCGTGATAAGAGATCACGCAATTTTCATTAAGCCAATATTTCGGTCCTGGATTGGGACCTTCTTCAGGGCAGAACTGAAAAGAAGAATAGAGCGTATTCACTGATCGTGTCTGGGACAACTTTATATTAATGATGTTATCATTAAGTTGTTATAATAAATAAAATTAGTGTAGAACAAGAATAAGATATTAGTCATAATAAGTTAAAAAACTCACATGAGAAGTGCAAAGATTTCGTTAGCCTGAATGGCCGTAGGTTATACATACAAAAGTTGTTACATATAAAAGTTGGTTAATCCATAAAATATATAAAATACACACTAAAACACTGTAGACAAAATTCTAAAAACCAAATTTAAAACATGGATGTAATTGGGAACCTTGGATGTTGAGAACATTGTTAATTATTTCACCTGTGACCACCACATATGGCCACCGCCATTTAGGAAAAATGACAAGGACGACAGGAGACAGCTGCCCGACAGAGATACGGGGTTTAGTCAAGAAAACTCAATTAACCAGAATGCGGGGTCGACACCTGGAAGGAACCGATAGAAAAGGAAGTGCAAATATTGGACCCTAAGTGAGAAGGAGATAGCCAATTGAGCGACCAAAAAACCCGGTATGTGGTAGAGGAAGGATAAATCATAACCTAATTATAGGTAAATGGTGAGCGAGGGAGCGAGAGAGAGAGAGAGACAATAATGGGAGCAACGAAGAAGAAGATTATCTAATGAAATAATTATTAATTTATTAATTTCTTGTTGGAATCTGGTTGGAGGAAGAGATTGTTTGCAAAACCCATGAAGACTGGAGGCACCAGGAGGTGTTAGAGGGGTGACGCAAGGTACTGTCAATGGAAGGAAGACAGTAATCGCTAGGTGCACAAAATGGCCCAGATAAAATGGAAGGAATCTGTGGAGCCCAGGATCAAAGAGAACAGTAAATATGGTGGTCACAGGTGAAATAATTAACAATGTTCTCAACATCCAAGGTTCCCAATTACATCCATGTTTTAAATTTGGTTTTTAAAATTTTGTCTACAGTGTTTTAGTGTGTATTTTATATATTTTATGGATTAACCAACTTTTATATGTAACAACTTTTGTATGTATAACCTACGGCCATTCAGGCTAACGAAATCTTTGCACTTCTCATGTGAGTTTTTTAACTTAATATGACTAATATCTTATTCTTGTTCTACACTAATTTTATTTATTATAACAACCTAATGATAACATCATTAATATAAAGTTGTCCCAGACACGATCAGTGAATACGCTCTGTTCTTCTTTTCAGTTCTGCCCTGAAGAAGGTCCCAATCCAGGACCGAAATATTGGCTTAATGAAAATTGTGTGATCTCTTATCACGCCCTTCTTGCCGAGTTCCCCAACTAAGATTGTATTTTTAATAATTTTGGTAGATACGGCAATTTTTTGCTTTCTTTCTTTATTCTATATACATTTATATATATATATATATATATATATATATATATATATATATATATATATATATATAGATAGATAGATAGATAGATAATGTTTTTATTTATTCCTTGTAAATTACAAAGCTCCATATAGGAGCGTGGAACAATGTCAAAAGTTCTTAAACTAAGAAATATTGCATTTTATCAAATATTCTAGTTACACACATAAAAATAGCCGAGATTCATCAGCAAAGAACTCCTCCAAACTATAAAATGCCTTACGGATTAAATAATTCTTAATTACTAGTTTCAGCAAGTTCGTTCTTAAAATTCTAACATGATTAGGAAAACTATTGTACAATCTTAGAATACAAAAATGTACATTCTTTTGTACATAGGAATATTTACTTTTGTTTGGTTTTAAATCATTTTTTAACCTAGTGTTATGTTCATGCACTCTTATGCTTTCTTGAAATAGGTCTTTATTACTATGAACAAATAACACTGCTTCATATATATATAAATTATTACAGTAAAAATCCGTTTTGAAATGAATACGTTTTTACAACTATCTCTTTCCTTTATTCTGTACACTACTCTTAGACACTTCTTCTGCAAAACTAAAATTCTGTTTATCTCACAGGAATTTCCCCAAAAGATGATTCCATATCTCATACGCGAATGAATGTAGGCGTAATAAGAAGACAGTGCTGCGTCTTCTTCACCAACATAATCTAAAATGACTCTTAGCGCGTAACAATACTTAGCCATATTATTGGCCAAAGCACTGACATGACACTTCCAGTCAAGTCTCCTGTCCACAATCACTCCAAGAAAATAAAATCTCATCTCCCGAAACTACATCAATGTTGTCATATGTTACTGTTACACGTTCATTACTTCTGTTAGAAAATAGAATCATCTGTGTTTTTGAGATATTTAAAAGTAGATCATTCGAAGTAAAATATTGCCTTAATAGGTTTAGAGTATTAACCATTTTTTGAAGTAAGAGATGTTTATTATCCTCTTTAAAGATCAGAGTAGTATCATCGGCATACAGCACTATATAGTAGTCATGCGACACTTTAGGCAATTCATTAGTATACAGTATATATAACAGGGGTCCTAAAATTGAACCTTGAGGTACACCCCTTTTTATTATGACCTTCTCAGAGCAAGCAAGCTTTCCACAAGGGTCTGTTTCAATAACACATTGTGTTCTGTTTTTTAAATATGATTTTATGAGCTGAAGAGCTACACCTCTAATTCCATACTTCTCTAGTTTTAAGCAAAGTATTGAGTGATTTACCGAGTCAAATGCTTTTGACAAATCGAGAAGCATGGCCACAGTCATCCTATCATCATTTAAAGAATTAAGAATCTCTGACATGGCTTGATAAATAGCTCTAATAGTAGATTTATGTCGACTGAAGCCATTCTGCTGATCAGCCAGGACATTGTTTCGCTCAAGGAAGGATATCAATCTGGAGTATAATATTTTTTCAAAAATTTTGTTTACATTTGATAGCAGTGATACCGGCCTATAATTTTTTTCTTCAGCTCGGTCACCTTTTTTATATATTGCTTTTATATGTGCAAGCTTTAATTGGTATGGGAAGACTCCTGTCGAGAACATAACATTAATAATATGTTCCAAAGGTATAGATATAATATCTGCCGTCTCCTTCAGCAGGGAAACAGGCACCTGGTCCTCTCCTACGGATTTTTTGTTTTTCAAATTTTTTATGCATCTACAGACATCTTCAGTGCTAGTTGGTTCTAAGAATATCGTTCGCTGACACCCTTCTATAGGGAATGAGTCAACTGTCCCACTACCATCAACATCTGGACAAGAATTAATGAAGTAATGGTTTAAAGCATTCAATGCTGTCACTCAATGTATATATATATATATATATATATATATATATATATATATATATATATATATATATATATATATATATATATATACATATATATATATACATATATATATATATATATATATATATATATATATATATATATATATATATATACATATATATATATACATATATATATATATATATATATATATATATATATATATATATATATATATATATATATTTTAAATGTGTTTTTACAAGCTTTCATTTGACACCACACTCGATGACCTAATAAAAAAAAAAATTTTTCACTTCCGATTTCGCCCCCAAAAACTAACCCCTTAAGTCAAAATTTAACTTTCAAAACTACATGGCTCTGATGGGGCCATCAATTCCTATATTATTACCAAATTTCAACTTTCTATGACAAATAGTTTCGGAGAAAATCGGGTGTGTGACAGACAGACGGACAGACACCGAAGTCATCTTATAAGTGTTTCGTACGGAACACTAAAAACACCATTTTCAGATTTTTAGACTCACAAAACTCCAGAAAGGACATATAATTCTATATATGAAACAACAACTCTAACACCCCCCTTCCATTTTATTCCCGTAAATGGTTAATTATAAATAGTTATGCTTGAAACTTTATTATCTCAAATATAAGCCAATAAAAATTCTCATAAAAGGACATTAAAAATTTATCAACCCCTACCTTCGCAACCCTTTCCCCAAAGCGACATCGCCCAAAAACTATAGGTTTCATTTCTCCTTCAGGTATATATCTTTATCAAATTTGAAATCGATATTTGATTTCTTTCAAGAATTACTGTGACAATAGATAGACACACCGACAAATAGACATACTGACGAAAATGGAGGACTACGTTTTTCGTGATCTAGAGATCCTAAAACGTAAAGAAATTCAAAAGGCTCGGAGAGGTACTTTCTCACGAATACAATACTTCCTTGTAGGAATGAAAAATGACTGAGGCACCTTAAAAGTACCAGCTTCTTACAAATATCATCAATTTAAATACAGCAGACAACAGCATCAGTGGGTGTGAGTTTTTATAGAATAATGACTATTTACATAATCCTAATAAGGTTATCTTCTCGATTTTTGACCGTCAGAAAGACGAGTAAAGCATAACAAATAAATATATGATAATGTTATTCAAATTTTAATCAAATTTATGTACGAATTCAGCTTTTTTGTGTCGTGCATAACATAAACAGTGTCGAAAGTTTTGATAAAGGTGTTAGAGGGCATTTTAGATACCTATATAATATTCAATTTTAAAATGTCTAATATGTAAATATATACGATGTGATATTATGTTCATTTAATTTAATTAACAATGTATGGTACAGCAAAAATAGAATTGGTCCTGACGAAATACCCGTTAACCCACTCAAAAAATGTGACGACAAACCGGTCGGTTGTAGGATTTTCAGTTGCATCCTTAGCAAAATAATATTTCCTTCTTATTCCAAACATACCCAAAATCAACTTACACTTAAGAAAAGCAAGAAGATCATGTTAAACCAGTGTCGACCAATCGCATTGCAATATCGAAAATTGATCAGATTTAATGATACATCACCTACGTGGTTTTCATCAGCAAAAATCAACAGATCTTTCAAACTGTATCACACAGATTTTTAACAAGACAATTGAATATTATTAATAGTCTTTAGTGGTTATGCTTGACATATCTAAGGCTTTCAACTATGTTGCCATTGGGTTTGGAGTTTCCTCGGAAATTATTATTCGGAGAGGCAATTCATGGGTTTATTCCGACACTGTTATCAGCGCCGATGTATCCTAGGTTTTAGGGGGGGAGGTAGGTGACTGCGCCTATTTATGCACTGCAGCTTCTTGGCTTATTGTGTGTCCCCTCTATCGGTTACATGGACGTCGTCCCTTCAATAAGGTTTATTAGCTTCCTTCCAATTTATTACCACGATGTAGATATTCGAACAGTTTATGTCTGTTCCGAGTTAGAACAACCTATTGATATAGGATATACATAAAAGTTTTTTTCCTTTTTACCACATAGTCTGCATGTCGTGGGGCCATTGTCTTCTTCTTCTTCTCATATATATCAATCGGTTTTATAACGTCTTCCGTCTTCCGATGGCTAATTTCCACTCCTCCCGGTTTCTCCATCCCTCCTCCTCCAGATCTCTCTCTAGTACTTCCTTGTTGATTCCTGCTCTCCAGCTTTGGCGTGGTCTTTCTCGCTTTCTTTTTCCATGAAGGTTCCAATTTAAAATCTTTTTAGGTAGTCGGTCTTGTGACATTCTCTGTACATGTCCGTACCATACTAACTGTTGGGTTCTGATTTCGTCCACTATATCGTGCTTTATTTCTAAAGCTCGCCTTATCGTGTCATTTGGTATGCGGTCTTTTCTGGATTTTCTGGCTGCTCGTCTCCAGAAATCCATTACTGTAGCTTTTAGTATTTTTTCTGCTCTTTCCTTTAATGGCCACACCTGGGAGCTATAAGTTATTATACTTTTCACTATTGAGTTGTAAATTCTCTTCTTATTTTCAATGGTTATGTTTTTGTCCCATAGTATACTATTAAGCATTGCAATCGCTTTTCTTCCTTGGATATTCCTCTCGAATATTGCTTCTTCCAGTGTTCCGTCCCTAGATATTCTCGTTCCCAAATACTTATAACTGGCACAGTGTTTGATGGTGTGTTCTGTGGCCAGTTTCAAGTCCTGCTGTTGTCCTCCGACGTACATGTACTCGGTCTTTTTAATATTGACTTCTAGGCCCCATTTTTCATATTCCTCCATACGTTTTCGTGTCATGTATTCCATATCATCGATGTCCTGAGCGACTACTACCTGGTCATCTGCGAATGATAGCGTGTACAATGTAGTATCGTCATCCAGTGGTAATCCCATACTGCTGCATTTCCTTTTCCAGTTCTTCAGTGCACTCTCCAAATAGATTTTAAATAGCGTTGGGGATATACAGCAGCCCTGTTTGAGACCCTTTGTGACCGGGAACCCTGTTGTTATACTATATTTGGTTTTCACACTACTTCTTGCGTCTTGGTATAAGGATTTTACGGCTTTAATTATTTCGGTGCTTACATTACTCTGTTGTAGTGTTTCCCACAATCTCATTAGGGGCACGCTGTCGTAGGCCTTTTTTAAATCAACAAACAAGACATGGACTTCCTGATCAAATGCGGTTTTCTTTTCTAGGATTTGTGTCAGTGAGAAGAGATGGTCTATTGTGGATCTTCCTGCTCTAAAGCCT
This sequence comes from Pachyrhynchus sulphureomaculatus, assembly GCA_019049505.1. Classification (NCBI taxonomy): domain Eukaryota; kingdom Metazoa; phylum Arthropoda; class Insecta; order Coleoptera; family Curculionidae; genus Pachyrhynchus; species Pachyrhynchus sulphureomaculatus. The sequence goes on from CM032451.1 coordinate 63,433,703, forward strand.
GCCTGTTCTTCAGCTTCTACGTCCGCATATTCCGTTTTTATTCTATTTTTAAGTATTTTTTCCGTATATTCTGCTAATAGATCCTGTAACCGTTATTCCCCTATAGTTGTCGCAATTATTTTTGTCTCCTTTCTTATGAATTGTTGATATGTATGATATTTTCCATTCCTCAGGTACTTCTGATGTGTTAATGCATCTTTGGAATAAGTTCCTCAAAGCGCTAAATAGCTTTTCAGTTCCGTATTTTACTATCTCTCCTGGGATGTTTCCTGGTCCTGGAGCTCTACCATTTTTTAGCGTTTTACAAACTTCTTTAACTTCTGATGTTGTTATCCTTATTGGAGATCCTCGTATAACTATATTTGGGTTTCCATGTTGGGTACTTTTGAACTCTGGTCTGTCTTCGGTTAGCATACTTGTAAAATATTGGTTCCATTTTTTTGGTGTTATTGGTGAGAAGATTTCTCTTTTCCGTTCTGTTCTCATATTTTTAAGAAGTCTCCAGCTTTCTGTGCTTTTTCTTCCTCCTATGTAAGTGTTGAGTCTTGAGCATGTCTTTTTCCATTGGTTGTTCTTTTTGTCACTAATCATTTTGCGTACTCTAGCTTGGGATTCTTTGTATTTTACTTTGTCGTTTGTGCTCTTTGAACTTAAGTATTTGTGATAGCTTTTCCGTTTTTCTTCAATTTCGTATTTAATTTCTTCATCCCACCAATATGGTTTTTGCTGTTTTTTTTCCCTTTTCTCTTGGTACCCTAAAGCTTCCAGTGCGGCTGCGTGTAGGCATTCCTTTATATACTTATATTCTTCTTCTATATTAACAAATCCCGTCCGTTGCATCTTTTGGTCCAGTCTACTCTTGTATAGATTTCTGATACTTCCATTTTGTAAGCTGTCTGTATTATATCTTGACTTGTTGTGTGCTGTGTACTTGTATCTTCCAGTTTGCTTTCCCGTGTTGTTAGTGAGGTTATCTTTCCTTTCACGAGGTAGTGGTCGCTGCCACATGAAGCCCCTCTCTTCTTCTCATACCTTCTCCTAATGGAGGTTGGTGACCACTTCTCTAAATGTTTCTCTTCCCTCGCAATGCAGGTTCATTCTTTGATGTGTCTCAGCCAAGACTTTTTCTATCTTCCAACACCCTTCCTGCTGTCAACCCTTCCCTGCATGATAGTTTGCAATAGTGAATATATGTCGTTTCTGAGTACATAACCTAAGTAGGATGTTTTTTCGTACTTTTATGATTGTCAAGAGTTTTCTGCCTTGGCCTATCCTTCGTAGAACTTTTTTGTTTGGTCTGGGTCTTTGTTAAACAAAGAAGGTCAGTTGTGGGTTTCTTTGAGGGGCTGCAATTATATCCCTCGCATGTCTTTGTTATTGTTATTTTTACCTCCTGTTTTGGTATACTAAACGCTGGTTCTGGACCCATGTATAGTTTTGGTATCTCTCAGGGCTTCGTATCGGAGATTCAAAAAATAGATGCTGATGCAAATATCTGTAGACAACAGATAGTTACGAATTTGGTCAGGGGTCTCAGTAATCAAATATAACTTAACTCTACAACAACGCAAGCCACAATCTGGTGACTTGAGTGTATTCTATAAAATTAGTTAGTAAAATAAGTTCGATCGTTTTTTTATTCTCGAGCAAATTCAAGTTGGTTTAATCTTGTTTTCTGATATAGTTTTGTGTTATTTGCGTCCATATTATTCTAGAAAAACAGTTTTAATACATCCAAAAATAAAATGAGCTGCACAAGCATCTAAAAAATATGTCGAGTGCACGGGGATGATGCTATAATAAAAGTTGTGATCGAAAATGACTTGTTAAAAGATAACACATAAGCTGACTAAATTGGACTTGACTAGCTGCATAGACTTGTGCGAAACGAAAAGTTATTATGATTTGATTACGATAACATCAAACGTAAAAAGTCATTGTAGACACGAGACTGACCATCTCAATCAAAGCCAACAGCATACCTGGAGCTACAGAATATCCTACTTTCTGTTTGTTGGGATTACAAGGGTATCATTTATGAGCTTTTATTACGAAGCCGAACGATCTACTCAACGGTATATTGCTCTCGAATAACAAAATCGGACTAGGCAATCCGCGAGAAACGTCCATAATGACCGAATCGTGAATGAGTGTTGTTTTCCATCACATGCACCTTTGAGCTGGGCGTTGGTCTTTCTGGTTATTATCTACTCCGCTTTGCGAACATGTGGAAAAATACTTTTGATTGCGGTCGCCTTTCCGCTAGCCACATATGTTATAACGGAAGCCTTCGTCTTAGTTCGTTTATGCGTGTTTAAAATGTCTCAAACCATTGAAAATCCCGCGGATTGTGAAATACCCACTGTAATTCTTTTCTTAGATGCAAGAGGCGTGGAAGTGACCTAAATTCATCGGCAGATCAGTGAACTGTATGGCGATAACGCTATGAGAGATGAAATGGTAAGAAAATGGGTTAGAACATTTAAAAATGGCCGTATAAACGTGGACGATAAGGAACAAAATGTGTTTTGGGATGCGCAGAAGGCGTTGCTTCTAGGTTTTTTGCCTCGGGGACACAGTAAATGCTGAGAATTATTGTGAGACCTTAAATAATCTGCGTCGTGCAATTCAAAAGAAAAGGCGTGACATGTTCAGTAGAGGGCTCGTCGAACCTAAGATCGCATCGCGTTATTTGGCTGGAGACAACTTGATCACCCCCCATATAGCCCCAACCTAGTGCCCAGTGACTACCATTTATTCCTGGACTTAAAGAAGCACCTTGGTGGCAGTACTTTAATGGTTAGCATATCAAGTTTCTATGAGGATGGAATACAGAAGCAGGCTTTACCATACGACAAGTTGCCGTAATATAGGTGGAAATTTATGTTGAAAAGGAGATTAAGGTCCGTGAATTTATATAAAAATGAAATTGTTAAAAAAATTGTGTTTTTTTTTATTATCCACACGGTATTTATTTTAAAAAGGAGCCTCTTATATTTCCTATATATAAAACAACTGTATTAACAAAAATGTGTATCAATAAAGCATGTATAAAACTAAATTAATTAAAATACCGTTGTCTACAGAAAAAACAGATACTCTTTGACTGCCACTAAACTCCGTTTTAATTAAGTTTTATTATAGTTTTAATGGAAAAATCATAAAATCGTAAGATGTGTTAAAGCCGAGCGGAATTCTATTTTTAAAAAATCGTTCATTTGTCGTATGAGCGTCAGCCGGCTAGAGGCGTTATCTGATGAGTTGACAACTATGTTGGAGGTAGACATGTTGTTTCATAAATAGTAAAATGTAGATATGTATATATTTTTATTATTATATACTTTTTAGTCCAAAATTATATAAATTCAAATATTCCGCATGATTATAATTTTCATGAAAGTGTAAAAAGATAATTACATAAGCCAACAAAAAAAATATTTGTAAAAACTTTTTAAACCAACATCTAAGTGTTATGTATTTTTGGGTGCTGAAGCCCTGGTATCAGTTTTTTTGTATCACCCACAGTTCCCTCACAATATGACATCGATTAAATTTCAAAACCAAATCCTCTTCCTGCTTGAAAAACTAAGCAAACTGTTGATCTCTTGTTCTATAATGGTAAATAGATTCCAATAAATGTTTTTCTTTCAGCCTAGAACCAAGCAATTCTGCTTTTTCCTTAGTCAAACCCAAATCTCTCACTAAATCATTTAACTCAGCTTGTGTAAACAACTGTGGTTTTAAATTTTCTAGAGAACATTGAAACTCATCATCATCCGGTCGACTTTCATTAAATTCGGGACTGGATTGTAAAACGTCATCAATAGACTGAGATGGCTCAGGGACAGGAAGTCCCGGTCCATGTCCTACCGGCCGATTAGCTGAAGTAAAGTTAGGATAGACAATTACTTTCTAATTTTTGGAGTTATATCCAGAAACATCAACGCTGCAAAAATAATGATCATTTGAATGATTTTCTTGCTCTCTCCATACCATAGGTACTGCAAATCTAAAAGCTTTCTTTTCTTTCTTATACATTTCCTAAGATCCTAGACACAAACATAACATATTGAATCAATATTGTCAAAAATTTGATACTGAAGATGGCTCATAAAAAAAAATCAAATAAAAGACTCGTCTTTAAAGTAAGTACCGTTTTGATATTAAAAAAAACACAAAGTCATTTGTTTTAAAAATTTTATTTTTACATGAACAATCGGACCTTAATCTACTTTTCAATATAATTTCCACGTACATTAAGACATTCGTCGCATCGTAAGACCAGCTTCTCTATTCCATCCTCATAGAAATCTGCCGCACGGCCGTTTTCGCGTCGTTGTCGGTATCATGGCGCTGACCGCCAAGGTGATTCTTGAAGTGCAGGCGCTTAGTCAGGGTTATACGGTGGGTGATCAAGTTGCCATATGACGAGATGTGATCTTGGATTTGATGAGCCAAATGTGGACGAGCGTTGTCATGAAGTAAAACGATCCGTCTACTGAGCCTGCAACGCCTTTAGTTTTGGATTCCACAACGCAGTTTATTTAAGGTCATACAATATGTCCCAGCTTTACTGTACCCCCAAGGTAAAAAAATCCACGAGCAACATTCCCTTCCTATCCCAAACAACAGTTTGTACGGCCATCTTTAAATGCTCTCACCCATTTTCTTACCATTCATCGCCATAGCGTTTTCGCCATACACTTCACAAATCTGCCGATAAATGTCGGCCGCTTTCAGGCATTTAAGAAACCAATTACATCCCGTATTTCATAATCCACGGGATTTTCAATATTTTCCTGCGTTGCCCTAACGTAAATACCGTACCGCGGAAGTTTAAAACTAAATGTAGATCAATATTTTAGGAGCTTTCGTGTTGACAGTGTCGAAATAACACATATTTCAAAAAGAAAACAACAGATGGTCCAATTTTAAGTTTGATTATAGAGTTTTAGGGTCCCGACAATGATTATATAAATTATTTATTATCTATTTAAGACTACCGCGTTTGGCATAATGAATTGTGGGCTAAGGTACACTTTTATGGTATGTCCAAAAAGTGTTGTTTATCGTTTCGTATTTCCTCAGAGAGCGTTGCTTACGAGTGGCAGTCCACGAATTTCTTTCTAATACCTTCACCATCAACAACGGTGTGCCGCGTACTGTGTTTTTCATTTACATTCACGATCTGCTGGAAAGGACCAGGCATTCAATCTGCAGTTTTACAGATGACAGTACGCTTATTTTTTCATTTTGAACGTTCGCACATAAGTTACTCATGCAAATATTCGCAGGCAGCAGAAAGTCGTTAAACTTAACAAAGGCCTGGAACAAATCCTATCTTGGGGTGACAGTCGTTTTTTCTAAAAAAACTTAACGTTGCTGAGTTATGTAGGGACACCCCCCCCCCACTCAACTTGCTGAGCGTTAATTTAGGAGCAAATATGTCTCGCCCAGAATATGTTGTATCTATAGCAAAGACAGCTTCTTAAAAGCTGGGAATTTCTCTCAATTAAGAAAATCAGACTAGGAAATCCGCGAGAAACGTCCAGAAAGGCCAAAACGTATGAGTCTTGTTTTCCATTAAGACAACACATGCATCTTTCAGCTGGGCCTTGCTCTTTTCCTATTCCTATATCTATTCCGCTCTGTCAAAAAGACATCAACAAATGACTGAATGTTTTTTTTTATCGAAAAGTACCAGAGTTTTTGCGAACGAGACACAACGAAGTGAAGTACCGTTTGAAAATGACTATTACAGCGTCTGCCGTTCCACTAGCCACAGACGTCATAACGGAAACCTTCCTTAGAGTTTAAGTTTGTTTGTGCATGTTTAAAATGCCTCAGACCATTGAAAATTCCGCGGATTGTGAAATACGCGCTGTAATTCGTTTCTTAGATGCAAGAGACGTGAAAGCGACCGAAATTCATCAGCAGATTAGTGAAGTGTATGGCGAAAATGCTATGAGCAATGGAAAAATGGGTTAGAGCATTTAAAAACGGCACGAGAAGGAACAAAGTGTATTTTGGGAAAAGCAGCACCATTCCCATAGCATCCGTCACTCAATTTGCTGGGCGATAATGTAGGAGCAAAGAGAGCTTCCCAAAGGCTGGGAATATTATTTGGAACTAGAAAGGTTTACATTCCACAACAGCTGTTAATTTTATGCAAAGCTCAAATTCGACTAACGATGGAATACTGGTCCCATGTTTGGAGCTCTGCTTCCAAACATACACCGCATTTGTTGGATTATATTCAGTTCGCCTGATTGGAAATCCAGAACTTACCAATAAGCAACCTTAATTCCTTGGAACATCGAAGAACGGTTGCTGACTTAAGTCTATTCGGTTAATTCCTCCCAGAGCGGTACGTGCTAGGAACAACCCCTTTCAAGCACTATTTTATATGGAGAACTTCAACCCTTTGGCATGATGTGCTGTGTTTCCCACCAGGTACAATTTACAGCGTTTCAAGACAAAAGGGAATCGCTTTTTCCGCACACGCGTCGCTCCTGTAGCGCTTTAAGAATTTCCCTGCAGAACGTGTGCTGCTCATTAAAAAAACTTAACACTTATATTTTATAAAAAAAAAACTCAAAATACTCACATAATCTCTTCAATGAGCAAACTTGCAAAATATATCCGGTATCATGAGATTTATCAAAATTGGCTGATTATCCACACACAAGTAGAACACATTCACAAGAAAAATAATAAAAAATCACACAACGAAAGAACTTTGGCAATGGAAAACTCGAACTAATTAAAGTTTTTCAACGGATTTAACAAATAACAAACTTCGAAACTAAAAACACTGAACTACTTGTAGCCGATTAAGACTGTTTAAAATATTTTTGCCGCGATTCTAGACGAGTGAATAAAGAACGCGCAAATTAAGCGCACGCCCGACGATATTTTCAAGGGAACGCGTTTGGGTAAACTGGTGATGCTCCGTATTATTTTTGCCTGGATCCAGGATCATAAGCAGAAATTATTCAATTAGGGAATTATGCCGGAAATGTTTTGGATAATGGACCTTAAAGGCGTCAACTTGACAATAAAAAGAGCGTTATAACGCAACGTTTGGGTAATCGAAGCGATATTTACGCACTAAAAATAATTCTGGTTAAATTTAGGACCTTGGTAGCAAAATTATTATATTAGCCTGCAATTCCTCATTCATTCCTATAATTTTTTAGTTTCAAAATATTCTATCTATCTAGCTCTCTCCGACTTTATAGCGTTCTATGCCTTGCGGATCCTTGTGGTCAGCCTCTTCTGTCCTCGCTATCTCCCGGTCGTAGATTTCTTTCCGACATAACTCTCTGAATACCACCAATCCATATTTTTTTCAACCTTCCTCTCTTTCGTTTCTCCGGGCTTCCATTTCAAAACCAGCTTTGGAATTCGTTGTTCCGTCGTTCTTTCTACATGTCCGTACCTGACCAGCTGGCTGGTTGGATATCGTCCAATATTGTACTTTCTATCTTCATGGCTTATCTTGCTCTTGGGTTTCTCATTCTAACCACGAGAACAAAAATTTCCATTCCAAGTTCTTGTTGAATTACCAAGCTTCGCAGCCGTAGGGTACGATGCTCTTAACGGTTGCGTTACAGATGTAGAGCTTCTTTTGAATTGATATTTTCTTTGACCAAAGGACAAAGTTAAAGTGTTCTAAGAAGGCTTTTCCTTTGCTTATACTGTCTTTTATTTCATTTTCTGTTCTACTGGCTCTATCCATTGTTGTTCCTAAAAAGACGTCGTCATTACAGGTATAAATCTCTTGACCTCCGTTTAAGGTAAATTTTTATGATTTTCTAATACACAGATATTTAGTTTTTTTTATAGTTTAGTGTCCGTCCCCGATTTCATATTCCTCAAACAGTTTTCTGATCATATATTATCTATCTTCCTTGCCTTGTGCAAACACTGCTTGGTCACCAGCAAAATGAAGAGTATATATCGTTGTTTCATCATTCCTCTGTATTCCCATTCCCCGGAATTTTCTTTTCCATCTTTCACTTAGGTAAATTTTAAACAAGGTGGGCGATAAACAGCAACCTTGTGTAAACCGTTTTGTTTCTGAGAATGTATCTGATAATATTTAATCAAAATATTAATATTATATATAATCACTGATTTCCTGCTTCTTTCCTCTAAATAGGAAAAATTTACGGCGATATGATGAGTAAATTTCCAGATAAGCAATAAAAAAAGAGAACAAGAAGTCTCAAGAGCATTCCACTATGATCAGGGATCTGATGGATTCATCAATAAAGTAGGTCAGGCCACAACTAATTGTAGAAGATTCAGCTTCATGCCCGTGTTTGTCGATAGTATTTGAATGTTTAAATCAGCAGCAGCAGAAGTCTAAAATACCTTAAAGTTATAAATACGAGTATTACTTGCAATTGGCGAGATCGATAAGGCTGCAATTAATTTATTCCCAAATCTGCAGGATAACAGACTCAATACACAGCACGGTAATGTCCGCCTACCTATTAGTGTTAGCTAAAAACCACCTAATGAAACCACTCTCAATGGAACCAACCTTAACTCCACGACTATACCTCCATCACGCCGATCGCCCGGGGCTTAAGGCATACGGGGGAAGTTCACACCACCCCCTATATATACTGAATAATGCTTACAGTATGATTTCTATAAGACTTCAGTACAAAATCGATAACTACCTAACCCAATCTGACACTGTTCCTTCCTGGCCCTAACATACTAGCTAGATACTATTCTGTACTAAAGGCAGAGATGTTTCCATTCATCGCCAGTTATTCCTCTGAGTATGGTTTGTTCTCTTCCGCCTTTAAGGCACTTTCTAACCAAACGTTCGGTCTTGAAGACCTTCTCAATTATGATTTCAAATCATCTGCCAAATGACAATACGTTAAATTGTTTTCTATGAACACCCCACGCGTGCTACAGAAAGAGCTCTGAACCACTACAGGGACCGCCTGCGTACTGTGGTATTAATTCATGTTGATCTTGAACCGCTGCAGACCGGATTAGGCGGAAAACAGTATTCCCAAGAAATGAGTTTCCCAATATAAAAGAATCTTTGAAGAGTGGGGTACAAGCCGAACCTCATTTAAATACGGTTTATTAGGGTGATTGAAATTCATAGCATGCTTCGCCTTCGACAAAACTAGGAGACTACATTATTCAAATATATTCCGTAAATTTTTTAGAGACATAAGTCGCCAAATTTTCTTCAATATTCAAAAGAATCAGAGTCTAACAAATACGGAGAAATGCGGTGACAGTACAAATCTGAAGATTGGGAGAGAAACAGACATCAAGGAGACTCACAAACACCCCATCACAATCAAGAATCTTTATTTGATATTTTGAATATTTGTTATTATTTTTAACCAAATAATATCAAAGTCCTGGAAACACTTTTGATAAAAACACATTTTTAAAGTGACCTCGGAACGAACCGGGACTAAAAGTCAGAAAACTAACTACTCTAGTTGATGAAGGATCTGTTACAAATTGTGAAAACCATCGCACGATAACTTTAATTTCTCATACCAGTAAAGTCCTCCTGCAAATTATTAATTTAATCGTTTAGAAATGTACATTCAATCACAAATCTCACCAAAGCAAGCCGGATTTTCAAGAGGTCGGGGAACCGGAGGTCAACTATTAAACGTTCGCCAAATAATTGAAAAAGCGCCTAAATTTAACAACTCTCTCTATTTATGCTTTTTAGATTATCGAAAAGCGTTTGATAAGGTAAAATGAGCAGAGCTCTGGTCAGTACTTAATAAAATGGGAGTTCCTAGCCATCTTACAAGACTAATTAAAAATCTGTACACAAATAATAAGTCCCATGTTATTGTTAATGATACAAAATATGAGGAATGTCAACCTTACTGCGGTGTAAGACAAGGTTGCATCCTATCTCCCAAACTTTTCAATATACATGACGAATATAACATGCGAAGGGCCTTGGATGGTTGCCAAGGAGGGATATCAATTAACTGTAAAATGATTAGTAATTTGAGATTAGCAGATGACACGGTTCTTCTGGCTGGCAGCAAATACATAAGAGAGTTGAAAAAGAAAGCATAGAACTCGGACTTGAACTGAATATAAATAAAACCAAAATTATGACTGTCGATAGGCAAAATAACAGATCATATATCAGACAAATTGATCACCTTGAAGTTGTTAGTGAGTATGTGTACTTGGGATTCCTAATTAGTAATGCCGGTACAGTAGAGACGGAGATCTGTCGAAAGTATGCTCTTATAAACGTTGCTGTGCAAAAAACTCAAAAAAATCTGGCAAGACAACCACATATTCAAACAAGTGTAAATCAGACTGGTAAATTGTCTCTTCTTTCTTTTGGACATTGAGAAAGTCGGAAATAAAACTAGATGCCACAGAAATGTACTGCTGGCGAAGAATGCTTAGGCTCTCGTGGACCGCACGACGAACCAACGACTCAATTATATCAGAGCTCAATATCCAGCAACGTATTTCAAGTTTTATCCAAACAAAAATCATTAAATTTTTTTTCAAAAGATCAGGAATGTTTAGAAAAACTCATCATTCAAGGAAAAGTTCCAGTTAGAAGACCTCGAGGACGTTCTCTGTTCCGTTGGGTGGACCAAGTTATTCATCTTGCGAATAAACCACGTCACTGGTCCACGAAGCGCAGGATAGAGAAGTGTGGAGAAGAACATCCCACAATGCAACAAAATGACCACTACATTCTCTGGAGGGAATTAAGATTGAAGAGAGAATTTATGAACTCATTTTAGTTCCACAGAGATCGAGAATTTATCTTACATCACTTTAAAACCATACGTAATACCAAGAATCGATTGCCTGTTAAAAAAGAACTTGAGTAGTACATTTCCCAATTAAGTTCCTGTTGAGATGTGGATAACAACAATAGAGTAACGTAATTTTCTGATAAATTATTTTAATAATCACACTCGCTAATATTTTTACTTGACAGTATACAAGCTATGATGAAAAGGAACCCAGCCCCACTCATATATTATCGAGAATGCCTGAAGACATTCATAAATCGAAAATGTTTTGAAACTCGAACCAATGAATTTGAAAATAAATTATAAATGTTAATTAAATACCTTATGATGTGAAAACCAATAAATTTTAAACGTTTTGGTTGATCTAAAAATAGTTGAGAATTAATAGAATTGTTGTTGATGATGATGTGTATTGGCTAAAAATACTCGTGGCAGTCCGGACGGAAGTTGGAGGAGGATAATTAGTGGGATTTTAATCCCTGTCATTTTACAATTAGCATTCTTTTAATATAGTGTATTTTACCCTGTGTCAAAAAGAATATCGGTAGCCAAACGGACAGATACATGACTGATAGGTCGCTTAAATGTTTACAGTGTTCCGTTGTGCACCTTTCTTATTTTAAAGTTGTGGACGGCCAATATCCTCCAAAAAGGACAGCTACCCTCTAAGTTAAATTCTCTTAGTACATTCTTGGTCCTGAATTATTGGAGATCCGAGATGAGTTTGTCTAGTCCTTGTTATTGTTGTGTAAGATATAATTAGACGACGAGCTGTTTCTCCCTGCGCCAAGTACCTTCTGCAGCCTGGATCATCTTTGATATTAGTGCTCGTTAAGTTGGCAACATCTTGTAGGAATTGCTGTCACTATCTTCAAATCTTTGCTGTTTTTTGCAGCAAAGACCTAGTGTACTTAGAGTTAGGTCTCCTTATGATATTTTTGGATAGTCTCATTTCTGCTGCCTGGCTCCAGTATCTGACAAATTTATTGAACAACAGATTTGCAATCGCAGCATCGTCCATATTGCAGCATTTTAAAAAATGATTAAATCCAATTTGGCTCATTGGAGACCCTGGTTTAACCAGTGTGTCAGCGATCTCATTCGTATAGATACCCTTAAGGCTAGATGCCCAGAGGCAGACAGCTTGTGAGATTACCCTAGGGCAGGGGTGCTCAAACTTGAACTGCTGGCGATCTACCTCAATATTGTTAGACTACGATCGATCGACTCTGAGAGACTGCAAGTAAGTGTGATGCAGGATTGTCGTCTAGGTAGGGTGTATTGTGGCATAGATATTAGTTTTCCGCACAATATGCATTTTTTAGTCAAGGTAAGTGTAGGTCTGCTCTAAAATGTCAATGAAAAGACTCATAATTATTCAAAATTGCGAGTTTATTGGTTCTTACAAAACAAACGAGTTCTGGTGTCTAAACTTAAAAAAAGAGTGACTTTGAATGTTGAAGCGTGGCACTGCATGTCCTCAGCATACTTTTCATAAGATGGTACGTAATTACCGAGTGCTAATCGCAAGCATGATGACATATGTTCGTTAGTTAGTCGATTGCGATATTTTGACTTAATTATCTTCATTTCAGAAAATGCAGACTCGCACAAGTAAGTTGACCCAAACATGGCCGTCAGTTGAAGGGCGATTTGCCTTGAATTCGGATATTTATCTTCAGATATAAAACACCAGAATTTTGTATCAGATGTTGTGGCTTTGAGATGTATATCTGATATAATCTGCACTAACTCATTTTCAACAGAACATGAGTCCATGTTAAACTGACTTGCTATTTCAGTAGCTAATTCCTCAATGTTTTTACACGAAAAAGGATAACTTATAAATGATGCGATAATTGCCAATTTACTGAAATCATAAAAACGTATTTCGAATTGGCCCAAAATATTTGATAATTCTGCCTTATAAATATCATAATTCAACTGAGGAATCCTTGCTTTCAAAGACGGAAAATTTTTCAGATTGCGCTAATCATCTCAATAATAGTTGTTCCTTTACCTTGAAGCTCCAAATTAATGGTGTTTAAATGCTTTGCTATGTCTGTCAAAAATGCCAAATCAGTCAGCCATTTTCCGTTTTTCAGCATCTGAGGTCCGTGTGAAGAACTAAATCAGTGTGTTCAGCTGACTCACTATCTTCCAACTGCAATTTAAAGAGCCGTCGTTGTAAGCTACGTGCACGGATAGAATTTACAATTTTTATTGCAATGCCCATAATCTCCTCCATGTTTAGAACTTTTGAACACAAAACTTGTTGATGTATAATGCAATGGAAGGAGAAAAATGAAGGGAAATCATCATTAGCTCGACACAATGCCACAAAACCGTTTTTGTTTCCAGTCATTGCTGGTGGTCCATCGGTTGTAATGCACCCTAGTTTTTATATATTGGTAGCTTGTAGTTTGTTACAAAATTGAAGAAAACGTCATATATATCTTCGCCACGGGTCTTTCCTTTCAGAGGAATCATTGTCAAAAACTCTTCCTTAGCCGACATGTCATTGAAGACCATTCGAATAAAAATACACAGCTGGGCAGTGTCTGTCATATCGGTGGATTCGTCGAACTGTAAAGAAAAGTATGTACATTCCATGATATCATGTTTTAGTTTATCTGCCATGTCCTGACTCATGACTTCAACACGCCTTGTGACAGTCGGACGAGATAACTGAAGTTCTCTAACAGCAGACATAATCTGTTTTATTTTTAAAATCTCCAAATAAAGTCTCACCCGCTTCAATAAATGCTTCCTTCACGACCAATCCATCATCAAATGGTTTCTTGTGTTTCGCCAATATATGAGATATTTTAAATGACGCGATCGTTGCAGCTTTTGATTGTTTGGCTGGTCTTGTGAACATGGTTTGTTCTTTTTTCGAACAAGTTATCAAATCACGTACTTTTTGTTTTGTTAATTCACTCTGTGATGGAAAATCCTTTTCATAGTTTTTATGAACCGTTTTATGATGCCTCTCTAAGTTCCCATGCTTAGGTATTGCAACTGACGCACGGCAAATGAGACAAATGCACTTATCCTTTACCATACAAAAGAAAAATTCTTCCTCCCAATCGTTATTAAAATGCTAAGTTTTACTTTTCTTCGCCGCACTCATTTTGGACTATTTATTAATAAACTTTGTATCGATGTATCGCCTTCAAGTTACAACTCAGACTGACTCCTATTCCTGCAGGCGCAACATTTATATCGGCGCGAACGAAGTCTCGAATGTTCCCGTCAAACACGCCGCCCGAAGTTTCTAGAAAAATCGGCGGGAATCAAAAACGCGGCTTTTCTTTGACAAGTACCGCGCGTTCTTTTGATAAAGCCGCCTTTTGCCGCTAGCAGGGGGTTATTACGATAAAAGAAAGTGATGAGGGGGTTATTCTGGCCTAATTGTGGATCGAATAAATTTTAGTAGTTTATTCATTACATTTTGTTTTAGTTACCTAAAACAAAATCTGTGAATAGTTCTATATCGGAATTTTTTTATCGAGATCGACTCAAAAAGCACTCGCGATCGACTTGTCGATCGCGATCGACCGTTTGAGCACCCCTGCCCTAGGGGATCAGATGGTGGAGCAAATATACAGTCCTCCACGTTAGGTACCTTTTTACCATCTCCCAACCACACATAAGGATGGCATGTATTTCTGCCTGGAAGTTAGATGCGTGTCAATACCAAAACGTTGGTAATTTAGTTCGCGTCTGTGGATAGTATGCACCCCCCTGCCTTCATTCCATTTAGATTCATTTCCATACCAGATGAGTCCCTTTGGGACTGTCCATTCTCAGCTAGCCCGTATGTTACGATACCCTAGCGCCTATTTAGATGCCCTCAGACAACCAGCTGATACCGGAACGCTCCCAATTTTATATATAGATGCAAAGGTGGTAGGTTTAACAGAGTATTCGTGGTTACTTATTTTGATAACATATTGCAGAAGATTCGCCTGCTGAATTTAATTGTGCTTCAAAGTCTTTAGCTAATATTTAACACCTAGATTTTTCAGTCTTATCTGAAACCGACACAATACTGACAGCAACAGTCACTAGAAGGCCTTGATCAAGTCAGCAATAATCTTTTAACACATGGGGCTTCTAAAATAATATCTCCAATCATTTCAAAGGTTAGTTTCAGAGTGAGGTAGTAATTTGAAACTCAGTATAGATGATAAAACTTTAGAACAATGGAGATACGAGTAACTTTTGTGTTAAAATTGATTACTGAAAGGCTTCGTATTCTACTAAAACTTTTTTAAAATTCTTTTTATAAAGATTTTATAAAAATTTAGAGCACAATAGCTTGGTATACTTCCCCCTAGAAAAATGACTTCAGTTAAGTCTGTTAAGATGACACTCATTTAGATACACTTATGTCTGTTAACATATTTGTCATAATTGGATCAAAAAATAGTGTCATATTTAGTGTCATTAATTCTGATCGGCAGGAAGTAAACTAATAAAAAATCGGCCAAGTATAAGTCAGACTTGCACAATTAGTGTTCCGTACCGTGACATTCATCTTCATTATAAGAACTACCAAGAATATATAGAACGCGTCGACGAGTAAATCTACTTAGGTCACACTATTAAGATCGGAAAGGAGAACCAGCATGCAGGGTTAGCAGGTCATGTGGCTAGATCATCCGGAGACAGATGGGTATATAGGATCATGAAATGGAGACCCAGAGAAACAGGTAGAAGCGTTGGACATCCACAGAAACGATGGGTTGATGATATAAGAGTAGCAGCAGGAAAGCAGTGGTTAAAGGTAGCAAAAGGCAGGGAAGCATGGAAGATATTAGAAGAGACCTATATCCAGGAGTGGACAGACTTCGGTTGAAAAGAAGAAGATATAAAACGAGAGACATTTTTGTTTTAAACAAATAATTACTACCTAAATATTTGCTTAATTATAAACAAATAAAATAAAATTATTTTATCTCGGTACCTATCCGTACGTCACTAGTAGTAATGTACTAAAAAGTATATGAGTATATTACTGATTGCACCGAATAAGTACTGATACTTCGTAGCTCTTAGTCTCGGTTAAATTCACAACTTTTCACCGTATTGTCAAGTCAAATAGTTTTTTTTCTATATCAGGTAAATTATCAAACGTAATGCTGTCATGATAATTTTCGCTCAATCTACATTTTATGGAAAATATTCCAGAATTTTTTAGAAATTTCTTGATTAGTACTCTTAGAGATAGGGTGGGGGACAGAGGTGTTTGGCCATTTTTTAAAAATAATATAAAAAAAAGTTGTCCTTGCAAAAAAATTTTCTTCACTTCCGATTTCACCCCCAAAACTAATCCCTTAAGTAAAAAATTTAACTTTTAAAACTACATGGCTCTAATAGGGCCATCAATTCCTATACTTGTGCCAAATTTCAACTTTCTATGTCAAATGTTTGATTATAGAGGGAAAGATTCCAGGCAGACGTGGTCTAGGGAGAAGGAGAACATCATGGTTGAAAAATCTGAGGCAGTGGTACGGAAAGTCTACGGTTTAACTCTTCCGAGCAGCTGTCAATAAAACGATCACCATCAACAAGGTAGCCAATATGATAACTAACGATCGTTGGACAGTCATGGTACCCGAAAAAGATGTCAAATAATTTCGGAGAAGATCGGGTGTGACAGACAAACGATCGACTTATTTTTTTACTTTAATTCCATCATCAACTAAATTTAGAAATATATCTTAACACAAATAAAACACTAATAATGTTTTTTAATTTCCAATATATTATTATTTTTCGTGACAATTGTTTCGGCACACGGTGCCTTCTTCGGACGAATAAGAATTTTAAACTAAATGTAATATTGAATGCATATCCTTAAATATAGTATTTTCGTTCTACCTGTTTAAGAAATCCTCAGTGTACTTAGATAATTCTGACTATATAATTGGGTACAATAATATAAAACCATAAATACACAATATACAATTGGAAAAACCTAAATATTTAATCTTGCTTATTGTTCTAGGTAAATCTGGTTGGGTTAATTTCTAATTTTTATAAAGGTTTAATAACGGAGAGTTGTTGGTTTCAAGTTGTTGATTCAGTAAAATGTTCCTATTATATTTGTTAATCTCCATGCTTTCTAAGAAATTCAACTTTTTAGATTTCGATTCATTATGAAAAATTTTAAAATTTTCGCCAAAATTGTGGCTTTCTAAGATTAAATGGTCGGCATAATGAGAGGTAATATTTTGTTTTATGTAGATTTTTTTATGTTCGTTAATTCTTTTTTAAAATGATTTACCTGTCTGTAAGGTTTTTACGATAGTGTATTCGTTTGAATTATGTCCATTGGATTGTTCAAAGGTTTGCAGTTTAATTTGTCTTGCTAACATATGTTACCTTACAAAAGAAGACCAAAATTTAAGACACCATATTCACTAGAGCAGACAAAGGTAAATCAATAGTATTTTTAACAAAAGAAAACTACATTTCTAAAACTTACCACAGAAACATTCCAAATTATAAAATACGATCCCACAGAATTATTTTAAAAACTTATTAAAAACATTATTAAAGATATCACACCTTTCAAGGAATTTAATTTTATTGAACCCTCAAGCCCCTAAATATTCTTTAATTAAGTTGCATAAAAATAACTTTCCAATTAGACCAGTTGTTTCGTTTGTTACTGCTCCATCAGTTAAATTATCCAACAGATTGATAGACATCTTAAAACATTATTGTCATTTTCGTGCAAAATACAGTATACTGAACTCACATGACCTAATTAATAATATCAAACACATAGATATCCCAAAAAACGCTAAACTAATATCTTTTGATGTACGAAATCTTTTTCCTAGCATACCCCCTAATGAAGTTATAGAATTAATTGAACACTTATTAGACCAAAACAAAGTAAACATAATAATCAAACAAGAAATACTAGATTGTCTATCGGTTTGTTTGGCCCAAAATTACTTTGATTTTAACGATGTTTTTTATATGTCAAAAGAAGGTTTAATAATGGGAAACCCCTTAAGTCCATTGTTAGCCGAAATCTTTATGAATCATCTAGAATCTATAATTCATTCATGTAGATGACATATTAGTTTTTTTTTGGACCAGATAGACAACTTACACAATTTCTTAACGTTATAAATAATATTCATCAAAATATAAAATTTACTGTGGAAATGGAACAGCATAAATCAATTAATTTCTTAATTACGATTAAAAATATTAACGATAAACATGACTTCTCGATCTTCCATAAACCATCACATACAGACTCGATAATACATAATAGCTTTAATCATCCTCACTCACACAAAATGGCTGCTTTAACTCGTTTATTCATAGACTTCTTCACATACCAGTGACAAGAGGGAATTATATTAAAGAACTAAATATAATAAAACAGATAGCGGTTAACGATGGATATCGACCAGATATAATAGATAAAATCGTCAATAAAAAATCTTATAGAGAAGCTATTAATATGGTACACCCGACAATTAAAACTCATAAACATAATTTTAAAACACTCACTTATACAGGAAAGATAACCAACTTTGTATACAAACAATTGTCTAAAAGAGGTTTAAGCGTTTAAAACTAATAATAAACTTTCAAATCTAATAAAAAATAACAAAAATAAAAGTGATAAAATGACAAAATCGGGAGTATACCAACTTAATTGCGGTTCTTGCTCAAAATTCTACGTTGGTCAGACAGGCAGATCATTTCAAAAAAGAATAAACGAACATAAAACAACCTACATAAAACAAAATAACACTTCTAATTATGCCGACCATTTGACGAAAATTTTAAAATTCTTCATAATGAATCTAAATCTAAAAAGTTGAATTTCTTAGACAGGAAGGAGATTAACAAATATAAGAATAGGAACATTTTACTGAATCAACAACTTGAAACCACCAACTCTCCGTTATTAAACCTTTATAAAAATTAGAAATTAACCTAACCAGATTTACCTAGAACAATAAGCAGGATTAAATATTTAGGTTTTTCCAATTATATATTGTGTATTTTATGGTTTTATGTTATTGTACCCAATTATATAGTTAGAATTATCTAAGTACACTGAGGATTTCTTAAACAGGTAGAACGAAAATACTATATTTAAGGATATGTATTCAATATTGCATTTAGTTTAAAATTTCTTATTCGTCCGAAGAAGGCACCGTGTGCCGAAACAATTGTCACAAAAAATAATAATATGGTGGAAATTAAAAAACATTTTTAGTGTTTTATTTGTGTTAAGTTACAATGAATTTCCCTCAAGCAACTGCTAACTCAGAAAATATCTAAATTATATATTTAGTAATACAAGTATTTTAAAAAGGTATATCCCCTATTTTTAATTATTTATCAACAGCTCTTATCTGGGCGATGGCTAACGAATTGAATCACACAATCAATTACAATATTTTAATTGTTTAAATCAGTATTTATCTATTGTCGCGTTAGCGACGATAAAAC
Source organism: Pachyrhynchus sulphureomaculatus (assembly GCA_019049505.1). Classification (NCBI taxonomy): domain Eukaryota; kingdom Metazoa; phylum Arthropoda; class Insecta; order Coleoptera; family Curculionidae; genus Pachyrhynchus; species Pachyrhynchus sulphureomaculatus. The sequence continues at coordinate 63,453,004 of CM032451.1, forward strand.
TGTTCGAAATGGACAGTTGCATAGCGTTTTGTTTCGGTTTTAAAAAAAACACTGATGGTATATTGTGTGACTAGTTTTTTTTCTTACTGGGCCCTCGTCTTGAGTGTCATCCCTCCAGTAGGTGAGTTAAGAATTAAAAACACTAATAAAATTCGAGCATTAATCCGAACTAACCTAAATTTATAAAACTTTTGTTTAACAAACACTCCCTGTTCAAAAAGTGGCAATTATTTTTTGATTTTTACTCGATTAAATACCTAGTTAAAGTGGTAATAGAAACAGTGTGTTATGACGAATTGTCGGAAAGTGTTTTAAACAAAGAAATGCAATTATGTAGATTATGGTAAATTTTTTACCGAAACATGCACTTAAGTATACAAATTACTTAAACGAATCGTCGGATCCTTGGCAACAACGGAAAGTTGGGCCGCCCAAAACCGAAAATTGCTTGATCTTATTAAAAGTCGGACTTGCACAATTAGTGTTCCGCACCGTGATTTCTTTTTAAATAAAAAAAGAATTCCAATCTTTGTTTTTATATACAAGATAAATTATTATTTATTTATTTATTTTTATATCATCACGATCATTTTCATTCAATTTACACCTTATAGAGAATATTTCTGAATTTTTTCCAAATTTTTTGAATAGCATCCACAGGGTGGGGCGCAGCGATTTTTGGCAATTTTTTTAAAGTATATATCTATTTCTGAACTCATGTTTTCACAAGCTTTCATTTGACATCCCACTCGATGACCTGGAATTCTTTTTGCAATTAACCCCTTAAATCAAAAATTAAACTTTCAAAATTACACGGCTGTGGTTGGGCTATCAATTGTTATATTTATGACAAATTTCAACTTCCTATGTCACATAGTTTCGGAGAAAATCGGGTGTGGCAGATAGACACCAAAGTGATTTTATAGGCGTTCCGTTTTTCAATTTTAATACGAAACACTAAAAAACGATACTGTCCATGAAATCGATTGCAGATCAACTGAGAATACCAAAATATGTATCCTAGTAAACATAAAACACAGTGGCGAAGCTCAAGAACATTTTTAGGTCCTGCTTTTTATCACGCACGCGTACCCTATCATACCAACAACATGGCCGCCTGCGCGGTTGCGGGTTGTGTTTACATCTGGATTTTAAGGAGAATCTTTTATAACTTGCTCCGAAATTCATTATTAATAATTTTCCAATGACTCGTTTGATGTCATAATTGAAAATAATTATAAAAAAGATGTCAAGAGGAAGTTTTTGTTGTGCGGTTAGTGCTTGTGAAAATACCTGTGGTATCTCCAAAGGAGTTCTTTATTCTATTATGCAATATATTATATAACGATTAACTTTCGTATTAAAATTGTTTGCCAGAGTTAAGTTATATTATCTGCTAAAATTCGCTAACCAAACTTTGAAAACTCAATCTGGGCATCCCAGTAGTAATTCTCCAGCACGAATGAGTTTGAATAAATCAGTGCATGGATTTAATTTTTTCATATAGGTAGTATATAAGTACGAAAAGTCATTAGTTACATGAAAATTATTAACCTAATGGTTTAACTAATGATAAAAATAGAGCAAAAAGTGTGTTTTCATTTTTAAGTTCAGAAGAAAGACGATCTCATCTTAAAATGATAATTATAATTATTTTCAATTACTCCAGGTTACTGGGACATTATATGCGCGAAGCCGAAGGTGTGCAGAGATATATTCTCAAAATGAACTTCCCACCCCCGGATAATATCTCTAATAGCTGAGAAATATAAATTCAACAATGAGATATTTAAATGAATAACGTGCAAAAAGTGATGAAGCTAAATGTATTTTTACCTTTTTCCCTGTTTTTGGTATATCTGTTTTAATAAGAACTTGATAAAAAACGTTTCTAAAAAAAAGGACTTTTCTCGTTTTTTCTTCCTTTCAATTAGCAAAACTCATTTTTATTCTATAGAATAGGATTTTTGTTGAAAGAAGGAATCTGAATATTTCAAAAACTAGTAGGCATCATACCAGCAATATGGCGACAGGTCATATGATCATTACAAACTCGAACCTCTTGAGATCAAAGGTGTCGACTCGGACTGCTGCTACTGGGTCTTATGTTTACTGTGTTTGTACTACATGTGGATCACTCGTACGACTTAAACTGCCTTGAAACGACTTTTTACCAGGTGTACAAGTATGAAATGCGGATTTCAGACAACAGATGGTGCACCAACGCAGTTTGTGCTATAAAGATTTGACATTGCGCCATTTTGTTGTATCATCAACAAGTGTCACACGCGCACGAGTGATAAATTGGAAAAGTGTGTGCATAGTGTTGTGTTGTCGTATTCAATATGTCGAAATTTATACCGAACAAAGAGTATTCGCGGACAGTATTAATTTTTTGTTTTCACTTGAAGAAAACTGCTGTTGAATCATACCGATTACTTCGAGAAGCTTATGGTGAACATGCTCCATCGCAAGATACATGTGAACGATGGTTTCGGCCTTTCAAAAGTGGTGACTTCGATGTTGCAGACAAGGAACGTGAAAAACCGCCAAAAAAATACGAAGATGTGGAATTGCAAGCATTGTTGGACGAAGATGATTCGCAAATACAAAAACAACTCGCCGAGCAATTGGGCGTTAGTCAATAAGCTGTTTCCAACCGGCTACGAAAGATGGGAAAGTTCAGAAGACCGGTAGATGGGTACCACATGAGTTGAACGACAGGCAAATGGAAAAGCGCAAAAACAGGCGTGACATTTTGCTCGCTCGGTACAAAGGGAAGTCGTTTTTTGCATCGTATAGTTACAGGGGATGAAAAGTGGATTTATTTTGAGAATCTCAAGCGCAAAAAATCATGGGTAGATCCAGGCGCACCATCCACATCGACCGCAAGACCGAATCGCTTTGGCAGAAAGACGATGCTCTGTGTTTGGTGGGACCCAGATGGGCGTGGTCTATTATGAGCTGTTAAAACCTGAGGAAACGGTTAACACTAAACGTTACCAACAACAAATGAACCGATTTGAACCGTTCGCTGCTTGAAAAAAGGCCAGAATACCTAAAGAGGCAACACAAAGTCATTTTTCTTCATGACAATGCTCCATCACATAAGGCAAAACCAGTTCGCGACACGTTGGAAGCACTCAGCTGGGAAGTTCTGCCCCATGCGGCTTACTCACCAGACTTGGCTCCTTCCGATTACCACTTGTTTGGATCGATGGGTGCAGCGCTTTGTTTCGTACGAAGATGTGAAAAAATGGCTCGATGAACGGTTCGCAGCAAAAGGGGAAGATTTTTACTAGCGTGGTATTCACAAATTGCCCGAAAGATGGGAAAAATGTATAACAAGCGATGCATGGAGCATACTTTAAATAAAGCACTATTTATCATTCTTCCGAATTTAACATGTTTTTTTAGAAAAAAAATCCACATTTCATAATTGTACACCTGGTAAGAGAAACTTTAAAATTAAAGAGTTTTTTCATTAAAGAATTTTTCAGGATCCTATTTATATAATCTGTATAAAATGTAAAGTACCATGGCTTGATATTCTTCCTTGTGGAAAAATGACATCAGTTAATGTCAATTAAGATGATGCACTCATGGATGCACTTATATCTGTCAAAATATTTGCCGTAAATGGGTAAAAAAAAGAGTGCTGTATTTATTATAACGTACTGAGTCTAATCAGTAGAAAGTAAATTATTTATAAAATCGTTTTTGTTCGTTTCCATTTTTTTTTTATCGTTAATTCTATTATCATCTATTATAATGACGATGAAGGTACATCATAATTTAAAAGAATAATTTAAAAAGATATACCCTCTGTACTCACTATCTAGCGACAACTCTTATCTGGGCGTTGGCCAATAAATTCAATCAAAAAATAAACTATTTATGTTTTAGTTCGTACATTTTCATTGTTGTCTTAGTGAAGGTAAGACTATTTAAGATGAACGTTACGATTTGTTCCCCGGTTAAAAAGAAAATAGTGATTATGCTTTGTGTGGTTAGTTCTTTTCCTTATTAAGTCTAGGTAAGTTTCCGAATTGCATACAATTAGAAAATCCAAAGATTAATTCGAGCTACCCCAAATTAAAAATGGAATATGGTAATACAGTTTTGTGTCCACAAAAAAATCTCAACTTTCGGTATGATACAGTCTGTCAAATAGGAACGTGACCGTTCGTATTCTTCAAAAAATGTGTTTCGAGAACATTTTTTGCCATCAATGTATTCCTTGGTGTGTTAACAACGGCGCAATTACCTTAGTAAGTTGTGGAATCGCCTCTTGCATCCATAATCGCCTAGCATCTTCGAGGCATGATGTCGACAAGATTTTCTACAATGATCTCCAAATTTTTGGAATCTCGAACAACAACTAAGTAAAAGTCCTTAGAGTTTTTCCTCTGAGCTTTCTCTTTACAAGGGACCAAACGTTTTCAATAGAGTTTGCGTCCGGCGATTGTGAGGGCCACTCTAGTATTTTATCGGGGGCTCAAGCGAGCCGCTTCGCGACGTGATTTTCGCCCAGCAAAGATTTCTTCAAGGTCCTTCGGAATTGTTGTCGAATGGTCTCATGGGACACATTCAAACCCGATTTTCTTAATTTTGCAGTTCCTTGGTGCATTTGGCGATTCGTTTTTCGACTTTCGGAGTGACTTTGCCTACCGAACCACGTTTTGGCAAGTCGTCGACATTTTTTATCTCGTTAAATCGATTTACTCACTTCTTCACAAACGATACCGACTTTTTAATATATTTAGCGGCCGTGGACTGTGTCATTTTAGACCCCTTTAGATGGGAACAAAGAAAGATTGCCTCGAACCGACGCGCAAACAAGGAACTCATTTTAGATTTTAGTGATTTCGACGAAAGTTCGGAATCGACTGATACTTTTACTAAAATCGTAGATAATAAGTTCCATCTACCGATTTTTTATTGAATCGATAGAATGGCATCTACCAAAAATGAATTATCGCAGACATGTTCTTACTTGACAGACTGTATTTAATCCTTCCATCTCGACCTGAGACCGACATCTAGCTATCTCGTCCACCTCTCGATTCAAACGGTTAGTGTTTCTAGACCGTGAAAGACAGAGTTTCTAATTTTTGTCGGTCTATCTGTTGGCACCACAACAATCGAACCAAATGTAGTTAGTCATGGAAATTAAAAAAAAAAAATAGAAAAGGGTTGGAACCTGTAAAATTTCATGATAAGAGAGGGGCAATATTTGGGAGGAATATAGTTTCTGGTCATAGTTTTATTTTTTTGAATGATGTTGGAAAGCATTTAAAGTTTTAAATTGAAATCGTGAGAGAAGGTCTTTGTTCCTAGGAAAGCCCCCCTCCAATCCTCCAGTCACTGATTTTCTTTCCCCTTTCGGCCTCTCTTTCTTGTCGTTACTTCATTGCTGAAGATTGTGATCTACTTATCATGAACCATGTCCCTCCACAGGCATTTGTCTTCGGCCCTTCGTAGAATGTTGAATTTATTGATTTCTAGATTTAAACTGTCCATCTCGTAGGGAACCTACCTCTCAATCTTTTGCCTAGCACATCACCAGCCATGATTAACCTCTCCAAACTATCGGCCCCTTTTCTTGCAATATGGCCAAAGAACTGAGAGTATACGTTGTTGGGGCAGATTGATGACAATCGAACATTTATTTTGACCTCCACCATGAGAGATGCGTTGGTTCTGTGGGCTGTTCAAGCGATATGCAACATTCGTTGCTCGAAACAATCTGTTTTCTTTCGTTCTGCTTCCCTTATGATCCATGTTTCCGCGCCGTAGAGGAATATAGCAAACAAAAAAGAGCGAAACAATCTGATCTTTGTCGTGGTACAGAAACAACGGTCTTTTCATATCTTGGTCAGTTTTGTCATAGCGGACTTTGCCATGCCTATTCTTTTATGAATTTCCTTGGAACAATTATCTTTGATGGATATTAATGATCCAAGGTATAGGAATTTATCCACTATTTTGAAATCGTTGAATTAACCGAAGATTTGTACAGTGTTGCTGCGGTCTACTTTCATAATTTTGTTTTTGCTCATTTATTTCGAGCCAGACGGCAAGACTTGTCCCTTCTTCTACGCGTTGAATTAGTTTGACCATATCGTCCTCATTTGCCGCTAAAAGTGCGGAATCATCGGCAAAGCGCAGATTTGAGATCTCCACATCCGCAACGCTCACTCTACCATGCCAGTCATCAAGAACGGTTCTCATAATATATTCACCGGATAGATTAAGGAGGTCTGGAGTCCTATCAGACTACCCTCTCCTTTATGCACTTTAAACGTAGGCTGAAAAGTTTTTGGTCTAGCTACTTAAAACACATTTTTTTCTGCAAAATTCGTCTTTGTTCTTCAACATAGTCTCCTTCAAGAGCGATACAATTAGTCCAACCCTTTCCTAACATTTCTATACCTTTCTTGTAGAAGGACTTGTCTTTGCCTTCAAAATAGGCCTCAGTTTCGGCGATAACTTTTTCATTGGAGCCAAATCTCTTTCCCGCGAGCATTTTTTGAGGTCTGCGAATAGATAATAGTCGCTGGGAGCCAAATCTGGAGAATACGGTGGATGAGGAAGCAATTCTATCTTCAATTCACGCAATTTTGCCATCGTAACCATTAACTTGTGACACGGTGCATTGTCTTGATGAAAGAGCGCTTTTTTCTTGTTCATTTGGGGCCGTTTCTTTGCGATTTCTGCCTTCAAACGAACCAATAACTTTATATAATATTCTCTATTGGTGGTTTTTCCCTTCTCAGCCTAGTCGATAAAAATTATTCCATGCGCGTCCCAAAATACAGAGGCCAAAACCTTCCCAGCCGACGGTTGTGTCTTTGGTTGCTTCGGGCGGGTTTCACCAGCTGCTGTTCACTCAGCTAACTGCTGATTTGATTCCGGTGTGTAGTGAGTAATCCATATTTCACCCATTGTCACATATTGCATGAAAAAATCCTTTTTATGGCGCTTAAAGAGGTCCAAACAGCGCTCAGAATCATTAACACGTTGTTGTTTTTGGGCCACTGTGAGCAAACACGGTACCCATTTCGAACAGAGCTTTTTCATGACCAAATGTTTATGCAAAATATGACCAACACGTTCTTTTGATACCTTTAGGGTGTCAGCTATCTCGCGCAATTTCACTTTACGGTCATCCAAAACAATTTTGTGGATTTTTTTATGTTTTCCGGTGTAACCACCTCATTTGGGTGTCCAGAGCGTTCAGTATCTATTGTGTCTGTGCGACCGCGTTTAAATTCATCATACCAGTAAATGAGCGATTTTCCAGTACCACTTATCAAGCCATTGCTTTGCTTGAACGGTATTTTTTCCCATCAAAAAAACAGTGTTTAATCAACACAGAAAATTCGATTTTTTCCATGTTTTGAAAATATCAAAAGTAGCGGCACTAAAACCACTGTAACTTGTAAACTAATCGTCGAAATGTCATGAAATTTTGACACGTAACGTTTGAAAGTTGGTACTTTCCAAAAATTATATGGTTGTTTTTGAAAAGGGCGACATTTTTTGTGTCAGACAAAAACTTTTAGCCACATGTTAGATGGAGAAGACTGGTATCAATTTTTACCACAGTCACATTGGATTCATAGAAGTTTCTTATAAGTAGTACTAGGTGTTGCGGTACTCCCATCTCAATAAGTACTTTCTACGTTTTGTTCCATTTGACACAGTCAAATGCCTTTTTGTAATCCAGGAAGCAAAGTACAAAGGGTGTATGATATTCTCTTTCCGGTCATCGATTGGTAAAACTAATGAAGTTTTATTATAAAGAGGTTTTTTTCACCTCGACGTCTGTTACGCCCGATTTTCTCCGAAACTATTTGACATAGAAAGTTGAAATTTGTAGTTTTGAAAGTTAAATTTTGACTTAAGGGGTCAGTTTTGGAGGGTGAAATCGGAAGTGAAAAAAAATTTACCAGGGGGGTGGTTACGAGGGGGGTGGTAAATATATAAAATGTAATACTTGCGCACTGCAATATTTTCCACAGGATGTAGATTGAACCAAAATAATCACCTTTAATAATTCTGGAATATAAAAAAAAAATTCAAGGTCATCAGCTTTCAGTAAAGATCGGACAAAAAACTCATTTAGGGTGTATTTTGTAAAGTCAACCTCCGTAACAAAAATTTTTATTTTAAAAGCAATCAACGAACGTACGGAACACTAACTGCGCAAGTCCGACTTGCACTTGGCCGGTTATTTTTAAATTGAGATCCCATGCCTTTAAAGTTTTACTGTAAGAAGGTTCCTTTTTTGAGATGTGCCCCATGGTTTTCGATTTTTTTGCTACTCCCCTAAGAATGGTCCACATTTAAGTTCCACTATAAGAAGTTTTTAGGAGAGGTGTCCTTATTGGCACGTCGCGTCCTCTAATTTCAACGAAAGTGGGGATCCGAATAATAAATAACCTCCGGTTCGCATTTTGTCTTCACAGACTTAGTCAAATTAAGCTTTATACTGCGTTTTTGTGACAGAAAAGCTGGGTTTCAAATACATCTACATGATTTATTTAATTTTCTACACTTTGATGTCACATAACTGGTTGCCTACCATCCAACATTATTGATTTTAGTTCAACCTTATAATTTCTTGCTAGCATGGTGAAGGTGCTTTATTCCTGCATTATAATAATTGTTTCTATTCCGATATTCACTTATTTATTAGTAAAATTTTCTCTATTCTCGTGGTATTATTTTTTCACAATATAATTAAATATTTTCTGAGAGTTTTCTCATTTTTCATACTTTTTTATTTCTGGCAAGTGATTAAGTCTTTTTCTGTCCACATCCCTGAAAAGAAGGACACGCAAAAGCTGCTGAACAGGCCAAATACCGACATTTGGTATACTGACGGTTCGGGTGCTAACGCCTGCTTTGGGGCGGGAATCTTTTGTCATAAATTAAACCACAGGGAAAGTATACCCATGGGAAATATGGCAACGGTTTTTCAAGCTGAGGTGTTAGCCTTCCTCAGATGTGTGAAAATACAAATCTTGAAAGGGACAAATAACAAGAAAATTTTAATCTGCTGCGACAGCAAGGCAGCTATACAAGCTCTTGCCAAATACACCATGGACAGATTGCTGATCAGGGAATGTGTGTAAGAACTAAACACGTTAGGAGGTAACAACGAGGTTATCCTAATGTGGGGTACCAGGCCACCAAAACATATCTGAAAATGATATAGCAGACGAACTCGCTAGGTTGTAGGAGTTCCATTCGCTTTCGGTAAAAATAAGATCAGGAAATGGTTGGACAAGGAACACCAACGCTCTTGGACTGCAGGAGAGGGGTGTCATCAAGCCAAACTCCTTATGAAACAAGCTACGACAGGCAAAACAAAGGAACTCCTGTCCATGTTAACACAAAGGCTACGCCTAAATATAGGATTCCTTATGGGACATGTGGCATTACAAACCTATTTATATAACCTGAAACTGGCTGAGTGGAAAACATGTTGGCTGTGCGAGGGAGAAAGCGAGGACAGCATTCACTTTTTGTGTGAATGTCCTGTACTAATGGTTAAAAGATACAGATACTGGGGTTAACTATTCTGTGAACCCAAAGATCTACATGAGGTCAGGGTGAGTAGCCTATGTCTTTTGGCAGAAAATGCCGAACTGGGACTGTGACCCTGATTCGACAGCAGGGAGTCACAGAAGAACTTTTAGATCTATGTGACATTAGGGACTTAAGGTACTACCCACTCTTCTGACTTATATCTATCTACCTCTGGGTTCCCAGCGAATGTGGTCGCCTCCCAGTTTCTTGCTGCCATCCCCTCTTGTTGTTCCAGTCTCCGTCTTGTAGATTTCTCAAAGACATGGCTCTTGTTACTTCCCCCCTCCCAGTTTATTGTGGGCGTTCGCATTTGTCTTTAGATCTCCAGTGCATTACCATTTTCAGTGGTCTTTTCTCATCCATTCGGCTAACATGTCCATATCAGACTAACTGTTTTCTGTGGATTTTTTCCATAATAGTATTTTCTTTTTTTGTCAGTTTTCTAATCTTCTTGTTTCTTATCTTTTCTAGTTTCGACATTCTGGCCAATCTTCTCAAAAAGTCCAGCTCTTTGGCAAGGCGTTATCATTCCATTGCCTTACTAATTTGTCAATCTTCACAGCTGTATGTTAGTGTACTTTTAACAATTTTATCATAAATTCGCATTTTCATTTTTGTTATTATATTCTTTTGCCACAGTATGGAATTAAGTGCTCTGGTAATTTTTCTTGTGTTGTTAATATGCATATTAATCATCCCATCACATCTACCTATGTTGTCTATTTTGGTACCTAAGTATACAAACCTGCTACAAATTATCACAATATTTCCATATTCTCTCAAGTTGTATCTCTCGTTCCACACCATCAATACAAAGATATTCCTTTTTGTTTAAATTTAAAGTGATACTCTATTTGCAGTATTCTGCCTTTAATTTCTTAGGCATGTACTCAATAACTTCAAAATTGTGTCATTATAACTTAATCGGCTGCAGCAGATTTTCCCATTTCACTTCAGTTCTGACTCCACTGATAAAATGCTGCATCGAGGTAGATATTGAAGAAAATTGGTGATAGGCTACATCCTTGATGTAATGTGGCGGCAGTGGTGTAGTACTTGCTTGTAGTGCAAAAGGTCTCAGTGTCCAATCCCGGCAGGTCAGTATACTTTTATTTAAGTATATATGGCCTGGCCACATACAAAAGTAGTAGTTGTTTGCAGAAATGTAATAAGGTCTGTGGTAACACTACCACATTGTCTAAAAGGAGCCGTGAAATACAAAATGTATGTTTGAAAACTTGTGCAACATTGATGAGTATTATGACATCCCTGCTGATATCCTCAGGATATTAAAAAGGGTAAAATCCCTACTCAGGCAGAGAGGTGAATGATAATAAAAAAAAATCCTTTGTTAATATTGAAACTTGTTAATTCGTTTCCATTTTTAACTCCTACATAGGCTTTTTCATAAAGTTGCTTAACTGCTTTAACTAGGATGACATTTATGCAGGATCTATCAACTATTGGGACAAAATTATAAGCTTTCGTAGGACTAGAAATATCATGTGCATTTCTCTTCCTGTTGCTATCAACTTTTCGACCATCTGTGTTATCCAGAAAACATTATCAGTGGTTGAATGTCTAGCCTTAAAACCTGCCTATTCTTCAGTTTGGAACATATGATTGTTGTCTTTGATTAATGAACTTAAAATTTTCCTGTAAAGTCTATAGAGGGAACCGTTTACAGTAAGGCCACGCTAATTTTCGTGAAGTTTGTATGAGCATACAATTTTTTTAATAGTCAATTTTTAAGGAATATACTTTTATATTATTTTTAGATTTCTTATAATAAAATAATGCCCAAGTATTAAAATATTTAAAAAGAATATTGGAGTTAAAAAAACATTTACCTTTGTGCCTCTTCTAAGTTATCAATTATTCATATTTACAATTGATTTATTGCTAAAATGAATTTCAATTTCCCTAAGATAAAGTTCTTTGGCATAGAGCTCCTGAAGTTTGTTTTTAATTAAATAAAAAATAATTCCTGATCCTCTTAGTTTCTTTCTGTATCAATGAAATACAAAATTTTTGGACCATAATAACAAGTCTGCCTAAGATGAAGAATAGTTGTTATTCGATGGCTCTTTTTCGAGTAATCATTTGATGAGAATTAGACATAAAAGAAGACTAATTTTACTGAGATCGCAATTGTTTTACGTTAATACTGTATAAACCTAGTACAGACTTACCAATTTCTTTTTGATCCCCCATTCTAGGCTTTATCTTCAAGTAGGTAGGCCAAATAATACATTTAAACACTGTTAGGTCACTAAAACTCACACAAAAACTTAGTATTACGAAGAATCACGCTATTTTCTGTTAATACAACAAAAAGTTAGTGGTAAAAACGGTTACGATTAGAAAAAAATAAGGCAAATAACTTACCCGAATAGCTCCAAAAGGTTCGGCATTTCGAACGTAGAAAAATAGACGAAAAAGTTTGAGATGAAAAAAACTTACCCTGATGAAGATTAATCCGAAAATTCGTATAAACACTAAAACACTACACTTCACTAAAAACGAGCAATTAACACTTTTAAAAACCGTAAAAATTCAATGTATCTAGCCTAAAAAAAACACGAACTGGTTTGACAGCTGACAGATCGTAATGCAAAGAACTTCCGACGCTATGTTGCCGCATTGTGAGTATTTTCGGAAATATTTGAAAATATGTTAAGAAACTGATAAGAAATTAAGCAAAAATAGCTTAGTACTATTTACTTTTGTCTATTTAAGTGAGTAGTTAAGGTTAATTATACAATTTTGATAATGTTCTGAAAAATAGTTAGTGTAAATATCAGCTTAAGACGAAATTAATTGGTATTTAATGAACCGACGGCAACACTTTTTGATGTAAAAGTCAGATTTGGAACATGCGTGAACTATTTACAGTGGCGTAGAAACGAAGACCATGTACCAGGTTGAAATCAAAGAGCGACTACCATGTAAAAACACTTTAAACACAAGGGCACAATGAAGATATTGATAGCAACCAGAATTTGGTGAGATTAATTGTTTGATTGTTATAATTAATCTCTCCAAATCCTGGTTGCTATGAACATCTTCTTTGCACTCTTTTGTTTACAGTGTTGTAAAATGATGTATCTCTTGAAATTAAGAAAATCAACAAACTTTTGATTAGAACTGAAAACTAATAATAATAAGTATACCTACTTAGTAGTAGACTTGGAGGTTGAAAAAGAAATTAATTATAATATCTATAAAATGCTTATTAAAAATGGTTTAATTAACTTATGGTGGATGGAAGATACAATGAAACTGAACGACAACTAATGAGAGTGGCTGGTTGTCCATTGATGGATACTGAACAAAGCAACTAAGATATACGGTCATATATAAAAAATGGTGGGCATTAGATTGCCAAAAAGAATTATGAGATGGGTCTCCCAAACTGCTGAAACTCTGGAAGATCTGAAAAGACGTACACAGAGGGAATTTCTAGAGCTACGAGCTTAAATGGTCTAAGAAAGGACCAATGGAATGATGAAATGCTTCGACGTTTTAAACTCGGCCTATGTATGCATTAATAGTTGTAGTTGTAGGTCCTGTCCTGTCTTTAACTATTTTTACGACCATGTTCACCAACTGCAGGTGTACTCATTTAATTTTAAGCGTACTTTATTTTATTTAAAATTTTAAGTAGTCCTCTACCACCGATTTTCACTTGATCCCAACTCGGATTTTGAAAATTCTTGTTTGATGTTAGATATTATGGCGTATGGGGTTCCCCATATTCGATTTTTTACTGTAAATGTGCAGCCATTTAGACTCTATGAGAGAATAAATGTTTTATTTGACTTTTGCAATTCATTATAAAAAGTAAATCCCCCTTTTGCTGGGAACCATTCATCGAGCCATTTTTTTCACATTTTCCTACGAACCAAAGCGCTGCTCGGCAATGTGATGGACCATTGTCATGAAGAAAAATGACTTTGTGTTGCCTCTTTCGGTATTCTGGTCTTTTTTCAAGCAGCGAACGGTTCAAATCGGTCAATTGTTGTTGGTAACGTTTAGTATTAACCGTTTTCCCAGGTTTTAACAGCTCACAATAAACCACGCCCCTCTGGTCCCACCAAACACAGAGCATCGCCTTTCTGCCAAAGCGATTCGGTCTTGCGGTCGATGTGAATGGTACGTCTGGGTCTACCCATGATTTTTTGCGTCTGGGATTCTCAAATTCAAAAAATCCACTTTTCATCCCCTTTAATTATACGATGCAAAAACGACTTCCTTTTGTACCGAGCGAGCAAAATGTCACGCGTGTTTTTGCGCTTTTCCATTTACCTGTCGTTCAACTCATATGGTACCCATCTACCGGTCTTCTGAATCTTTCCCATCTCTCGTAGCCAATTAGAAACAGCTTGTTGACTAACGCCCAATTGCTCGGCGAGTTGTTTTTGTGTTTGCGAATCATCTTTGTCCAACAATGCTTGCAATTCCACATCTTCGTACTTTTTTGGCTGTTTTCCACGTTCCTTGTCTGCAACATCGAAGTCACTATTTTTGAAATGCCAAAACCATCGTTTACACGTATCTTGCGATGGAGCATGTTCACCATAAGCTTCTCGAAGTAATCGGTATGATTCAACAGCAGTTTTCTTCAAATGAAAACAAAAAATTAATGCTGTCCGCGAATGCTCTTTGTTCGGTATAAATTTCGACATATTGAACACAATAACACAACACTATGCACACACTTTTCCAATTTATCCCTCGTGCGCGTCTGACACTTGTTGATGACAACAAAATGGCGCATTGTCAAATCTTTATAGCACAAACTGCATTGGTGTACCATCTGTTGTCTGAAATCCTCATTTCATACTGGTACACCTGGTATATATATTATATATATATATATATATATATATATATATATATATATATATATATATATGTATATATATATATATATATATATATATATATATATATATTTATATATATATATATATATATATATATATATATATATATATATATATATATATATTTATATATATATATATATATATATATATATATATATATATATATATATATATATATATATATATATATATAACGGACACACAACTAGCACTAGCTTATAAAGATTAATGTCTAGAGATAATTTTTATCTCTTTCTCGCATACAGCGGGCATAACGTGACCATATTACTAAGAATGCCGCTGTCTCAAAAACACTTCTTCCTTCGCAATTTCCACGTTCTTTACCAACAAAGAACGCTAATAGTTTGTTAATAGTTCATGGCGGGCGGCTACAAAAAAAAGTTTTTTGAATTGTAAAATTTAGGTTCAGTTACTATTTGACTATTGGGGAACCATATCAGGTGTAAAGTAAAAATTGTCGTGTGTTGTTAAAAAGTGGAAAAATCTAATGTCGATATCTGCAAAAATATGCGATTGTCCAGTTCGATAATGTCAACAATATTAGCACAATTTCGGATGCAGCACGGAGTAAGAAAAATGTTAACTTAAAACGACTAAGACAACCTGTAAGACCCTACGTAGACAAAGCTTTGCTAAATGTCTCATATAATTATATAGCGTGAAATTTAAACAGATTTATTGAGCTGTCCATTAAAGAAATTTGATTGGCGGTCGATTCCTCTCGGCCCGTGAAACTCCACAACGCGTTTTCCCGACTGGACTTTCCAAGGGATAAGTGTGAGAGCTTGAAGTATTGTGTAAAAGAATATCACACGTCTCTTAAAATTTAGAGTAAGAAGAAAAGAATGTCCATTCTGGCCTTGGAGATATAAGTTAGATTTTTTTAGGTAAATATAAGATTCGGTTTTTTCATAAATATATTAATTAATTGCTCCAACATGCAAATTAAGATGATACTTTACGTTGGGTAGTTCCTAAATCTATATCACAACCAATCAGATAATTAAAATTGTGATTTCTGAGGTACATCTAAGCTAAGTATACGCAAAATATGTTTATGCAATTGAGCATAAAAATACTTTTCAATATTTAAAAGAAATAACCGGTCAAGTGCAAGTTGAACTTTCCCAATTAGTGTTCCGTACGTTGATTGCTTTTAAAATAAAAAAAATTGTTACGGTGGTATAAAATGATCAGTGACTTCACAAAACACACCCCAAAGGAGTTTTCAACAAAGTTTGTTTCCAATCTTTACTGAAAACTGATGACATATTTTTTTTTTATATATATATATACCAAATAAATTATTAAAGGTAATGCACTCGTGATAATTTTCGTTCAATCTACACCCCGTGGAGAGCATCCAGAATTTTTTCAAAATTTTTTGATCAGTACTTTTCGAGATAAAGTGGGGGGACAGCGATTTTTCGCGACTTTTTTAAAAATAATACAAAGAAAAATGAGTCCAAGTACTACTTTATATATATATATATATATATATATATATATATATATATATATATATATATATATATATATATGTATATATATATATATATATATATATATATATATATATATATATATATATATATATATATATATATATATATTTTACTCGTATTTTCACAAGCTTTCATTTGACACACACTTGATGACCTAGTGAAAAATTTTTTTTTCACTTCCGATTTCACCCCCCAAAACTAACCCCTTAAGTCAAAATTTAACTTTCAAAACTACACCGCTTTGATGACCATCAATTCCTATATTATTTCCAAATTTCAACTTTTTATGACAAATAGTTTCGGAGAAAATCGGGTGTGACAGACAGACAAACAGACATCGAAGTCATCTTATAAGTGTTCCGTACGGAACATTAAAAAAGAGCTAAATCAACTGCCCCTCTGCCAGTGGTTTATCATCTGGTTTTACGGGTAATGAAAACATTTTGTTAGCTAAGACCACAGAATATGCAAAATACAACAATTAAGAATATCATAATTATATATAAAACTTAAACAAAATTGTGCAATTTTAGAACTTTGAGATAGTAAATATATTGCTTATTGATAAATTATTCTCTTTTCTTGCCTTATTGTATCTATTTGTTTATTTGTGTCTTTATTTGGACTACGAGGGTAGTATGGCCTCGGCCAGAGATGGCGCTACTTTAAAAATAATATTTTTTGTAAACATAATCTTTCAGAAGAATCTAGAATCTGAATTCAAACGCGACTGTATAAGAGTTTTGGGATGAAGAGTGTCCATGTCGTCCAAATGAGGTCACCACATCAGAAATGATTGAAAAAATCCACGATGTAGTTATAAATAATCGAAGAGTAAAAGTGCATGAGATTACTGAGACTGTGGGCATCTCAGTTGAACGGGTGCACAACATTTTAACAACTCATTTAGATGTAAGAAGCTTTCTGCAAACTGGATGCCGCAATTTCTCACAATTGACAATAAACGTTTAAAGTTGTATGTCAACGTTAAATGAACGTTGGGGGACGTTAAAGCGCAATCCAAATGATTTTAGCATCGATTCGTAACTGTTGACGAAACATGGATTCATTATACCACACCAGAGATCAAAAAAACAGTCCAAACAGTGGAGTTTCCGTGCCGAACCGAAGTCAAAGAAGGTCAACGCGACTTTATCGGCCAACAAATTCATGACCATAGTGTTTTGGGATGCACGCGACATAATCTACTTCGATTACCTTGAAAAGGGCAAAACGATTAATGAAGAGTATTCTGTCAACTTATTGGATCGTTGCCCCATTCGTCATTGAGTAAGGATACGCTTCCACGTCGACCATATTCGCCAGATTTAGCTCCCAGCGATTATTTCCTATTTCCGAATATGAAAAAATGACTCGGTGAAAAAAAATTTGGGTCAAACGATGAGGCGATTGCTGAAACAAACACCTGTTTTGAAGGGTTTGAGAATTCGTATTTTTTAGATGGGATACAAAAGATAGAAAAACATTGGACTAAGTGGATTGAGCTAAAAGGAAACTATGTTGAAAAATAGAATAAATTTTATACATAAAAATGTTTTTTTTATGTGAAGATTAATTACTTATTATACAACCCTGTTAATTAAGATTCAACATGATCAATTTTATTGGGGTTATAACTCTTCCGTACTTTCTAAGAAGGTTTAGCACAAAGTTATCCATTAAGGAGACTATCAGAGGCGTAGAGACGTTTCCTATAGCCTTATGTTCCACCCTGACTCAGAGTGGATAATGATAGGGGAGGTCCGGGATATTATTATTATGAAGATGATTAGGCGGCCGTGTGAAGCCGGATACATCACTAGTATTTATTTAAATAAGAAACTCCTTTACCTTTTAGAATCCTGATCATATGGATGCATCTTACGATATTAACTCGTTACCATTTTAAAACAATTTAATGAAAAAAAAAAAGAAATAAAATAAAATTATAATTAAATAAAATTGTCAAATACTTATCATACAACCCTGGTAATTAAGGTTCAACCTGATCAATTTTATTGGGGTTCTAACTCTTCCGTACTTTCTAAGAAGGTTTAGCACAAAGTTATCCACCAAGGAAACTATCAGAGGCGTAGAGACGTTTCCTGTAACCTTATGTTCCACCCTCACTCAGAGCGGATAATGGTAGGGGAGGTCTGGGTTATTATTATTATGAAGATGATAGGACGGCCGTGTGAAGCCGGGTACATCATTAGTATTTATTTAAAGAAGAAATTCCTTTACCTTTTAGAATCCTGACCATATGGAGCCATTTTACAGTATTAACTCGTTACTATTTTAAAACAATTTAATGAAAAAAAAAATATATGAAATAAAATTATAATTAAATAAAACTGTTCTTTTTATTATATAAAAAGAAGTAAACCATTCCTAAGATGTTGTCTGTACGTTCAAGTACGCTTATTAATGATAACATAATTTATCGTAATATGTTTTTTTTCAGTCCTAAGGTACTAAAAATCTTAAGAACCTCCTTTTTAAGGTGCTTATCATGGAATGCAAAATGCAAAATAACGTGTGCAAAAAATTTATTTAAAACAAGTTCACTGTCTGAACGCCACTGTTTTTAACCATTCACGTGAAGGAGATAACCGTTCCTTAAAACCACGTGTTAAAGAAAGACGCAAGCGATCACTGACGTTTATATTAAAAAGAGAGACCTCTGACTGTCAGCTTTTGCTCGCTGTGCCGTGCAATGCATGTGCCTTTCTATTAATTATTTAATTTATTTTATAGTAAATTGACTTTAAAAATAACATAACCTAGTGAAAATGTTACTTAAAATATTAGTGATTTTTCTGTGTATACAGATTGCCCGGGGGCAAAAAGAACACGGAGACTGGGGTAAGTTGAAATTTGCCAAGTTTGAATTTGCGGTGAGTTTGCCGCGCCATGCGGCAGGGAATCCTCGTCACGTAGACCCTGGCGCGCTCGATATTCAATTGTTTTAGAACGAATTTTTCAATTGTTTTTTGGCTTGCTTAATCGATTTGATTGCTTTGGAAAATTTTGTTGGCACATTTTTGTACTTAATTTTTAAATAGGTTAGTTATATTATTTAATCAGTTATATAAACCAATTTTTTTTTATAGAATTTTATAGAATAGTCGATACTCACATTCACATATTGTAAATTGTTCATTACGATATTTTTATTATTAATTTATTATCTTAAGTGTACAAAGATACTACATGATAATTTAAATGTAATCAAAATATCTACGGAATTAATTAGAATCACATTCTAGATAGTACTTTAATAATAATTATGTAAATGACTGTCCTGTTGACGGGGCAGACGCTGACAAGCTGGCAAAACAAATGGTATTTTTTTCAAAAATTCTTTCTGCAATTTCGGCATCAAAGTTATAAAAATCTGAATCTGATAAGGGGGCATGTGCGACCCTGTTCCTGGGAACTCTGCGACTATAGTTATTAATATATTTTTCCTTTGCTCCACCTATAGATAGATAGGTGCATCTAGTTTTTGCATTTTAAAAAATATGTAGGTAAATTTTTCGTTATCTAATAGAAATTTTCTTTTAATGGTGAAATTTGTAACAAAAAGCCAACTTTTATTTAAAATTAACACACCTGTATATGTAGGAAGTTACTAAAAGTATAAACTAACTTTTTTTTTTTTTCTTTCATTAAATAAAGAAATACTTAAAACAAGAAGAACTAGTTATAATAATATTTTTGAAAGATATCGAGACTGGGCAAAGTTGAAATGTTTCGAATTTGAATCTGCCGCGTTGATTTTGCGGCACCATGCGATAGGGCACCTTCGTCACGTAGGCCTTAGCACGCTCGATATTCAGTTGTTTGAAAATAAATTTTTCAATTGTTTCTTGGTTTTGCTCGATTAAATTCTTTGGGCACATTTTAGTATTTTGTTTTTAAATTGATTAGTTCTCGTATATAAATTAATCCGTTATATAAAACAACCATTTTCTTATAGAGTATCTAATATTTATTCTCAAAACTAACATATTGTAAATTATATTAGATACCTTGAATATACGTAGATACTGGATATTATTATTATATAAAATAATTAGATTTTTTTACATTGAATCACATATGCCCGAGAGGGGATCCCTCGAAAAATCGCGCTACCTGCGGTGAGGTGTGGGCAGTCTGCTAAACACACTGTGGGCAGCGAGTCAGCCTCCGATGGAGTGCCAAGCACGAGGTATGCGTTATATTTCACCACTATCGACCGTCAGTACTGACTTAGGTACCAGGAAATTCAGTTCTCTTGTTTGTCAATCCCAGCCCGACTGATGAGCCGTGATACGGCGAAACGCGTCTCGGGATGGATTTGGCAAATAAGAGAACAGTGGGTATACGGCTGAAATACAGGCCTTCGTCCGGTTTCAGCTGTTTTACATTGAATTATATATGTATATATATATATATATATATATATATATATATATATATATATATATATATATATATATATATATATATATATATATATATATATGTATACACACATATATACAGTAGATGCTCGATTATGTAAACCAATAAATACCAGGGGTTTTCATAAAATGAAATTGTTCATATAATTAAAAAGATATTTTTATTGAAAAAACAGTTACATTTTAGGGAAATATTGTGTGATTTATTTTTGAATTTTTTTTGCAGCCAAACTTTTCTGCAAAGTCTTATTCCTGCATTTTCGCAATACCAACAAATCACTAGTATTAAAAATATTTTTTTCACTCCAAATAATTGCCTTATTAAATGCGTCCAAAGCTTCCAACGAATTAATTTCCAACTTTTCATTATTTTCATTTTCATAGTCAGAGTCGTCATTGATTAAATTATCTTCGTCTTTATCATCTTGCTCATCTAAATCATCTTCATTCCACTTCGCAATATCCTTTCTTAAATATTCAACCTGAAAAATATTTTTTTTATTAAATACATAAATGTTAAACAGATTTATGCAAATAACAAAATTACTTCGCTGTTTACTTCTGTCAACAAATTCTGACCTTCTTTGAGCGATTTCTCCATTTTATTTTTGTATTTTTCCTTCAAAATGCTGAATGGAATGTTTTCCTCCGGATCAGAGTCATCATTACTCATTTCAGTGAAATCCAAAATATTTTTTCAAGATTTTTTATCGTGTCAATCTCAAGCTTATTCCATACTAATGATAGGTTTATTACAGCATCTTTTATTGCTAAACGCTTTAACAGTTTTGAGAGATCTTCAGATTCTGAAGATAAAATTGATAACAAGCTTGACCTGTAGTAAAGTTTTGTGATTCGAAGAACATTTTGATCCATTGGCTGAATCAAAGGTGTTACATTTGGTGGCATGTAAAGAACAAAGATTTTTCCATCATCGGTTTGTAGATCTTTTGCAGACGGATGGCTTGCGGCATTATCCAATAACAGAATGGTAGTTTCGGGTAAACCTTTTTGTTTTAAAAATGTTTTCACCTGAAAATGTATATACACGAATTTAGTTAATTCGAACATTTTCATATTGCATATTTGCTGACTTACCTGAGGAACAAAGCATCTATAAAACCAATTCTTAAAAATGTCCACAGTCATCCAAGCATTTTTTGAATAATCGTAATCCAGAGGAAGAGTAAAGTTCTTCAAGCACCTAGAGTTTTTTACTTTGCCTAATATGAGAGGTCTAACTTTATGTTCTCCAGACGCATTTGTGCAAGCGAGAAAAGTAAGTCGTACTTTTTCACCTTTCCTTCCTGAAGCGGTTTTTTTATCATTCATTACCAATGTTTTCTCAGGTAGTAGTTTCCAAAACAAGCCAGTTTCAACTATGTTATAAATTTAATCATTTGTTAAATTCAGTTTACATATGACCGAACAAAGATCTTGTTTAAATGGATCTACTAGCTTAGGGTTTGTAGATAATTTTTCACCAGATATCTTCAAAAATCTAATGCCAAATCTGCGTTTAAAATTTTGCAACCAACCATCGCTTGCAGAAAATATTGGTGTTTCCTTTAGAATTTCATATAAGGATTTTGCTTTAAGCTTTATATAAGTTCATTAGTCACTGGAAGATTCCTTAACCTTTGTTTACAAAACCATTCATACAATTTTTTCTCCATCCTATGGCTTTGTCCCGACTTTAACGTTTTTCTTTTAATAATACCAACGCATTTTGTTGTTACGCTTAGAATATTCGCTTTATTTTTTTTTAATTGCACAAACAGTAGATTTAACTATATCTTACGTTTTTGCAAGGTGTGTAACACTCACTCCATTTTCCAATTTTTTTATGATGTCACTTTTTTCTGATAGTGTTAACACTTTTCGTTTCATATTTTCCAATTGGAAGCACTAAAGTCAACAAAATATTTAATACCAAATGAACAGACCGGACACCAAAGGTAGCACGATAATCATTCATATGCCTTGCGTATATATATATATATATATATATATATATATATATATATATATATATATATATATATATTTTTTTTTTTTTTTTTTTTGACAATTTTATTATTATATGAACTCCCGGGCCTTAATCTACTTTTCAATACAAATTCCACCTATATTAAGGCACTCGTCGTATCGTAAAACGAGCTTCAGTATTCATTCCATCCTCATAGAAATCTGCGGCCTGGGTTACTAACCAATGCAGCACGACATTTTGGCGTCGTCGTCGGTGTTGTAACGTTGACCACCCAGGTGCTTCTTTAAGCGCAGGAACATATACAACCGTCAATCGTCCATTTTCTCCATCTTTAATACTCTTACTCATTTTCTAATCAATCCGTCGCTCATAGTGTTGTCGCCATACACCTCACTAATCTGCCGATGGATTTCGTCTTTCACGCCTCTTGCATTTAAGCAAGGAATTACAGCGCGTATTTCACAATCCGCGGGATTTTCAATGGCCTGAGGCATTTTAAACACGCACTAACAAACGTAAACGTGGACAAAGGCTACCGTAATGGCGTCTGTGGTTAGCCAAAACTCAGATATTCAACGCACATAGATAGAACGGCGACAGCAGCGCTACATCGGCCATATTTCAAAACGGCAGTTACTTAAAAAAACGCGCCTCGTAGTATCGACGACTATTAAAATTATTAAAAATAAAATTTAAGGTGATATTTTCTGATAGTGTTAACACTTTTCGTTTCATATTTTCCAATTGGAAGCACTAAAGTCAACAAAATATTTAATACCAAATGAACAGACCGGACACCAAAGGTAGCACGATAATCATTCATATGCCTTGCGTATATATATATATATATATATATATATATATATATATATATATATATATATATATATATATATATATATATATATATATATATATATATTTTTTTTTTTTTTGACAATTTTATTATTATATGAACTCCCGGGCCTTAATCTACTTTTCAATACAAATTCCACCTATATTAAGGCACTCGTCGTATCGTAAAACGAGCTTCAGTATTCATTCCATCCTCATAGAAATCTGCGGCCTGGGTTACTAACCAATGCAGCACGACATTTTGGCGTCGTCGTCGGTGTTGTAACGTTGACCACCCAGGTGCTTCTTTAAGCGCAGGAACATATACAACCGTCAATCGTCCATTTTCTTCATCTTTAATACTCTTACTCATTTTCTAATCAATCCGTCGCTCATAGTGTTGTCGCCATACACCTCACTAATCTGCCGATGGATTTCGTCTTTCACGCCTCTTGCATTTAAGCAAGGAATTACAGCGCGTATTTCACAATCCGCGGGATTTTCAATGGCCTGAGGCATTTTAAACACGCACTAACAAACGTAAACGTGGACAAAGGCTACCGTAATGGCGTCTGTGGTTAGCCAAAACTCAGATATTCAACGCACATAGATAGAACGGCGACAGCAGCGCTACATCGGCCATATTTCAAAACGGCAGTTACTTAAAAAACGCGCCTCGTAGTATCGACGACTATTAAAATTATTAAAAATAAAATTTAAGATGATATTTTCATCTTTGAACTTGACCCCCTGATACCTATTCAGCTGTATCGGAATAATCTTTTTATGCGTTTACTAATTTTTTTTAGGGGAGAAGGAGGCAGTTTTG
This sequence comes from Pachyrhynchus sulphureomaculatus, assembly GCA_019049505.1. Taxonomy (NCBI): domain Eukaryota; kingdom Metazoa; phylum Arthropoda; class Insecta; order Coleoptera; family Curculionidae; genus Pachyrhynchus; species Pachyrhynchus sulphureomaculatus. The sequence continues at coordinate 63,477,126 of CM032451.1, forward strand.
GACAAGAAAGAGCGAAAGTTCAATTAAATCTAATGTAAAAAGTTTATTTTTAAAACAATCTAACAGACAATCATGTATCAAAGCAAGAGTGCTCTAGAAGGTGCTCAAGTTGTGGGAGTTGGTAATTTCAATACCATATCAAACATTTCAATCCCACGTTATTTTCGTATAAAATTTATGAAATATTTAATTTCATTAATTTCTTCAATCTAATATGCCTTTTTTTAATTCCACCATGACGTAATTCTACGTACATTAAAACTTAAATTTATAAATGTTCTTAAGTATTTTTTATGATTTTCTTTATTGTGGCCTTCACAATGTGTCTCAGCATAGCTGAAATCATAAAAGGAAATAGAACTTTCATTATTTGGATCATTCTTCTTCTTCTTCCTTTAGCCGTTTTCTACCCACTGTCGGGTATAGGCCTCTCTCAAATCTTTCCATTTTTCTCTATGTTGTGCTTATTGATACCCATTTCTCTTCAGATCGTCGCTCCTTCATCTCTGCTGGGGTCTTCCGATGCTTCGTTTTTCACCCTATGATCTCCACCTAGTGATCTTGCCAGTCCACTTATACATCGCTCTCTCCACATGGCCGGCTCAGCTCCATTTCAGAGATGTTATCCGTTTGGTGATATCATCCACTTTGTTTGTTGTCTAATCCATTTGTTAGTTTTCCTGTCCTTCAAAGTAACATTTAACATCCTCCTTTCTATTGCTCGTTGGTGAACTTGAAGTTTTTCTATTGTTCTTTTAGTTAAAACCCATGTCTCGGCTCCATACGTTGTAACTGGTAAGATACATTGATTATAAATTTGGGTTTTTGATCTTTGAGGAATGTTCATATTCGGTATATATTTCAATTTTCCATATGCTGCCCATCCCATAACTATCCTTCTTTCTATTTCAAGCTGCTGGTTATCCTTTCCTATCGTTATTATTTGTCTGATATGTAGATGTACGTATTTACTTTTTCTATTGTTGAATGTTCAATCACTATATTTTCATCATTGGTGTCTTCGTTACTCATGTACTTTGTCTTGGAGAAGTTTATGTCAAGTCCCACTTTCTTTGCTTGGTGGTGGAGATCTGTAATAACCTGGATTATTTTATGCTTGTTGTTTGCTATAATTACAATGTCATCTGTGAATCTCAGGTTGTTTAGCCGATCGCCAGCTATTAGAAGACCATTTTCGTCCCAACTCAGTTCTTTGAATACATCTGCTAAGATCATTGTAAACAACTTAGAAGATATTACATCGCCCTGCTTTACTCCTCTGTTCACTGGGACCTTGCTTGTCAGTTCTTGGTTTACCATAACTTTCAGTGTTGCTCCCTCATATATTCTGGCTATTAATTCGCTGTATCTGTGGCCTATACGAGCATTTCTAAGAGCTCTTATAAGCGCCCATTTTTCCACTGTGCCGAAAGCCTTGCGAAAATCTACAAATGTGAGCCACATTGGTGTATTATATTCGGTGACCTTCTCGATTAGTATTCTCAATGTGTGCAAGTGCTCATTTATACTGAAGCCCGACCTGAATCCAGCCTGTTCTATCGGTTGGTATAATTAGTTATCATTAGTTACACCCATATACCAAAAGCAACATGAGTGCATCCTACATTACAGTCGAGACTGAAACAGCTCAGCCATACACAGTAACCAAGTTGAAGCTATTTTTTACAAATTATTTTGATAATTTTTTTATACAAATTGCTTTTAGCGGCTTATTTTATTAACCGCTAAATAAAAACAGTAGACCACCGCCTCTTCATTGTTCGGCCAATAAAACATAATTATTTAGTGTTGCTATTGCTCCATAGATGACATTAATAGCTCTAAAAATTAAATAAATCTCCCAGTTGTTCTTAACTGTCCATATTCAAAAACGCTTCCTTCTCCCCTACATATTGTCTTGCAGGTCTTTCATTCCGCTAGGTTTTCGACAAATAGGAACCACCTTGGTAGTAACAAATTGACCTCATTACAATATTTTTTTTATAACTTTCGAAATAACAAAATTTTATTTTTAATTGTTATTTTTTAAGATCTCTTTCGGGATCCAAGCTCCTATCAAATTATTGTCATTATTCTTCTTATTATGGGTAATCAATCTATTTACTTATTAAAACTAAGTCATGCTGACATAGGATTTGATGACAGTTAGGTAAAAGGATAAAGTAATTGTGACATGACAATTATTTATTAAAAATAAATAAACAGAATAAAATTGCTAATAAACGCAGCGTATTGATGAACTAACTATAGAAAGTAGCTTGTTTGTTTATATGAAAAGTTAAACAATGTATAAGGCGTCCCAAAAAAAAGATTGTATTTACCCAAATTTTTCGGTGAGGGCAACAATATATTTGATGTTTAAATGGCTATTACTGATTACAGGATTTTGTTGCCTTCTCTGGTTTTGTAACCACAAAAAGAAATAATTTATTAGAAGGCGACCGCATTTAAAAAAAAATTCACTTAATTTTTGAAAATTGTAATTTATATATATATATATATATATATATATATATATATATATTGTATATATATATATATATATATATACTAGGCTGGTTTGAAAAGTCCGTGCAAAAATAAAAACTACTTATGTGTTTGGGGTAAACCTTTTTTATTTGTCGACATAGTCTCCTTTTAGGCTTATTCACTTCGTCCAACGATGTTCTAGTTTGTTGATCCCTTCCGAATAATAGGATTTGTCCAAGTCTGCAAAATATCCATTAGTGTCTGCAATCACCTCCTCATTTGAATAAAATCTTTGTCCCGCCAGCCATTTCTTCAAATTGGGGAACAAATAGTAGTCCGAGGGAGCCAAGTCTGGAGAATAGGGGGGATGTGAAACGAGTTGGAATCCTATTTCCATTAATTTTGCGACCACAACTGCTGAGGTGTGTGCTGGTGCGTTGTCGTGATGGAAAAGGACTTTCTTGTGGGCCAATCGCGGGCGTTTTTTCTTGCAGCTCGGTTTTCAAACGGTCCAATAACGATGAATAATATTCACCTGTAATAGTTTTACCCTTTTCCAGATAGTCGATGAGGATTATCCCTTGCAAATCCCAAAAGACAGTCGCCATAACCTTTCCGGCCGAAGAAACGGTCTTCGCCTTTTTTGGTGCAGATTCCCCCTTGGCAACCCATTGTTTAGATTGTTGTTTGGTCTCAGGAGTATAGTAAGGTATCCATGTTTCATCCACAGTGACGAAACGACGCTTAAAGTCCTCCGGATTCTTCTGGAACAGCTGCAAACCATCCTTGCAACACTTCACACGATTCCGTTTTTGGTCAAGCGTGAGCAATTGCGGCACCCATCTTGCGGATAGCTTTTCTCATGTCCAAATGTTTATGCAAAATATTATGTACCCGTTCAGTCGAGATGCCCACAGCACTAGCAATCTCACGCACCTTAACTCTTCTGTCATCCATCACCATATCATGGATTTGATCAATGATTTCTGGAGTCGTAACCTCCACAGGCCGTCCAGAACGTTCAGCGTCACTTGTGCCCATATGGCCAGTCCGAAAATTTTGAAACCACTTATAAACTGTTCTAATCGAAGGTGCAGAGGCACCATAATGTTTATCAAGCTTCTCTTTAGTCTCCTGAGGCATTTTGCCTTTCATAAAGTAATGTTTAATCACCACACGAAATTCTTTTTCGTCCATTTCTTGAAAATCACTCGACTTCCTTGATTCACACGAATGCCAAACACAAAGAAATAGACCAATATGGCTGAAACTTGGTGTGCGTTCATTCAAGAGATGCTACTAACTAAACATGACCTCGATACGCGCCAGTGGTGCCATCTCTCGGACTTTGCACGGACTTTTCAAACCAGCCTCGTATATGTATATATATATATATATATATATATATATATATATATATATATATATATATATACATACATATAATATATATATATATATATATATATATATATATATATATATATATATATATACATACATATACATATATATATATATATATATATATATATATATATATATATATATATATATATATATATATATATATATAGTATATATATATATATATATATATATATATATATATATATATATATATATATATATATATATATATATATATATATATATATATATATATATATATTCGATATATTCGATTTCCAAGGAAAAAACACCACCTACTGTTCCCATATTGCAGTCAAGGATGCCCACTGTTGTCTTCAGACAGCCTATCATAAAGCGTATTTTAATGAGGTTGGACACCAAAAAGGCTTCTGACGCTGACGGAATACCTGCCATAATTGTAAAAAACTGTGCGAGGGAACTAACACCAGTTTTCTGCAGACTTTTAAACCTATCCTACAGAAAGGGAATATTTTCTTCCTGCTGGAAATGTGTCACTGCTCAGCCGATACCTAAAAAAGGCAGGAAGACCTTGCCAAATAACTACCGACCAGTCGCACTGCTTTCAGTAATATCGAAAGTTATGGAAAAGGTTATCAATCAGCATCACCAATATGGCTTTCGTAGACATAGATCAAAAGAAGATCTTCTGACTTATGTGACACATGTTTGGAACAACGCAATTAAACACTTTAGAGAATCTCGAGCGGTTGTTCTTGACATGTCCAAGGCATTCGAGCGTGTTTGGCGCGATGGACTGTTGGCTAAGCTACGCTCTTATGGTATGTCTGAAAAGTTCTGTTTGTAGCTCTCATGTTATGAATGTTTAGTTCCTTGTTGCTTACATGCCCATCTTGCTTTTGCCAAAATTCTATCTTTTGTCATTGATCAACTAGTGCGAGGGGCATCTTTAACATCAAACTTTCTAGAACGAAAGCGACTGAACCAACTTTTGTCTGTTGCATAAACAGCACAAATTTCTTCATAGACCTACGCAACATTTGTAAGTACATCGAAATAGGATTATAAAATGTAGCTAACTTTTGCAAATATTTCAACCATCTTCAGGGGATTCTAAATTAAATCTGATTCAAAGAATTCTAACAAGTTTTCCACGTCTACTACTGTCAAATGTCAGCTTTCAACTGATGCTAAATATGGTCCGATGCGACTTATATTACCTGAGATATGTAACGCCAAAGCTGTTAATCGTGGCTAGAAAAGATCACCACAAAACCAATAACAAGAACAATCTGAAAGGTTATCGAAATCGAAAAATGGGACATTTGACGGATTAGATGACGTACTAGACTTGTTTAATACGTCGAAAATGGTAATTAAAAATAAATCTATCAATTGACAGACAGAACACAAATTACCGGAACTGAAATCTCTGAAACGATAGTCAGAGAGGCGGAACCAACTATAATCAATCAGAGTCCTACAACCTTCAGCGTAGTAAGCTGCTGAATTTACGACGAGTTAGCATTAAAAAGATCAGGTGAGACCTTGCCAAAACCTCTGCAAAATTCCAGCCGAAATGTAACAAACGAACGGATGTATTCCCGGATTATAACTTTTCTCCATCTTAACAAGATCACAGTTTACAAAACATGCTACATAGCGAGCGAGCTTCTTCTTCTTAATTTGCCGTCTCCTAACGAAGGTTGGCGATCCAAATGGCTAACATCGTCCTGGAAACTGTAGCTCTAAAAATATCAGTTGATAAGTGATTAAATCATCTTCGGATGTCCTTTAACCAGGAATTTTGACGTCTTCTAACTGATCTTCTTCCTTGTACTTTGCCCTCGATGACCAGTCTCAGCAAGTCATACTTTGCTCTCCTCATTATATAACCGATATAACTAGTTTTTATTTCCTTTATAGTCAGCAGCAGTTATGAGCATTTGCTCATTCGCCCAAGTACTTCAACTATTCAGTATATATCGTATATATCATCATTACACCAATCATCGCACCTGATAAAGCTAACATGGTTAACGGAGCACGCGTCGAGTGCAAAAATATAGTGTTTGGTGTAGTGGTGATATACTGAGTAGTGTCATTGTGCCAAAGATTCCACATTCCCAACTTAGTTAAGTACTTCAACATATGTTACTCTCTCTACCCATGATATCCGTAGAATCCTTTTATAAACATGCGTTTCAAAAGCCTCGAGTCGTTTCTCTGTGCTCAGATCAAGAACCCAGCCTTCACATCCATATAGGAGTACCGAAAAAACATAGCATCTAATCATGCGCACTCGAAGTTCTAGATTAAGGTCGCATCTAATAAAAAGACTTGTCATGTTCATGAAGGTCCCACGGACCTGCTCGATTCTCGATACTATCTCTATTTTTGGCTTACACTGGCTATTAATGAGTGTTCCCAGGGATTTTACGTAGCGAGCTAATTGTAACAAATAATAAAAATGTGACTTTTGCCTCTAGAATGCGATAATATTATCGTGGTGCGCAGGTGGCATCCTTATTAAATAGGAGGTTATTTTCTACAATTTACCGCACCCGTATCAGTACACAATTTTCTGACTGTTTTTTTGCAATTAAATTTGGAAACTTATTTATGCTATATCTGACGAGGTGACTATATTTGTTGAGTTCTATAACTAGGTAAAAATTAGGCCTCAACATGCCACGCCACTGTATGCTACTTTTTAATAAGTCCTTGTAACAAATAAGTATTAAAGCAAAACATTACGTTAAAATAACATTTTTTTTTCTAGATAATACCCAAAGGTATCGTCATAACATGGTAATTAATTTGACCGGAATTTTAACCTCCCGGTAAATTAAGACTGTTTTTATTATAAATAGTAGTAAAAAGTTAATAATATTTAAAAAGTATAATTTCCTTTGTTGCAGTTATTAAGTTTAATGCAGTTTTAATTTATTTCCTATGTTATTAATTAACGTAATTGAAATTATTACACACTTTTTGTTGGCAGTATTTTGTTGAAGACCTCTAGAATTGGTGCGTCTAAGGTTTTAGCCATAAAATATTAGGTCTACAAATTAATTATCGGTTCCTATTTTTCATCGACAACAGAATGTATTCATATTGGAATTTCTTCCGAATCTATATCGATCTTTAGTCATCCTTTAGCTCCTGTGAACCTAATCAAAACCCAATTGTAGACGCAATGTAGTTGAAAAAGCCACGTTTTAAGCACTGCCTCCAGTTCACATCGGTTCCAGCAATTTTAAGTGGAAAATTTCAACCCTTTGCACTTTTGGGCACTACAAACAGTAGAAGACGAGAAATTGGAGCAAATTTTTAAGATATTTTGTACCAAACCTGCAAATGCAGCCCAGCAGCCAAACCAAACATTGTGAGATGCTACAACCTGATTAAACCATGACGTCTGAGTTCTATCAACAACAGCTAATCCATGTGGATGGCGCAGCAAGGACGGTGATACTGCTGCAGTCTCACACACCAAAAAGAATCTAAAAACCATCTCAGATTTGGTCTGGAAATTGTTCCTCTTATGGCATATTCTCCAGATTTAATCTGTTCTGATTAATACTTATTTTGATTTCTACAACACGACCTGGTTAATTATTATTAAGTCAGTTGATTTGGTTTAGAAAAGCCGCTATAAATTCATCGCATCGAAACAACCATGATTTTTCCGTAATCGAAGATATTTAAAGGATTTCAAAAATGTGTAGGAAACGAAGGAGATTACTTCAAAGATTCAGTTTGCAATAATTTTTTTATAAATAAATATCAAAGGTGGTCTATAAAGGTCGAGAATAAATTTGTATATATATAATAAAAATGATAGCTTAAAACCACAGTAAACTCAATACAGTAGCAAGACTCAGTTTAAGACTGTTTAAGAAAATCAGGTCGCAGTTTTCAAGAGGTCACGTGACAGTCCGCCAAGTTAAAAAGGGGACCAGCGCGAGATTTTTAAATAAAAATAATGTTACTGTTCAAAGTTTTATCATTTAAAATCATAGATATTATACAAATGTTTAAAAATAAAATGTCAAATTAATGCAGCATGAGTAATATAAACAAAAAGATGGAACGCTTTGTTACAAAAGAGATGAATACAAGTGAAAAACTTCACAGGAAGGCATTTTCAGAAAAAATGTTGCAGACAAAAGTTTTAGCATTTTCTCCAGGGAATTGAATAGACATATCAGATTTTGGGCCTAATGCTTTGTTGGGACTCTATAAGACCCAAAAGTGAAAACTGAAACTGGAACCCAAATTTTTAAATACATATTTGAATTCAGCAAGGAATTTTATGCCCGAATACAAATTGAATGTTTCTGGGCCTGATTAGGCCTCATTGTAACTACAATAAAATCCTACCCTTATGTGGATCTTTGCCTGTGTTATTAGCCTTTGACACACGGAGTATTTTTTTCTCACAGGTAGAATTATATTCAAGCTAAGCCCGTTTGGTTGCTGCAAGCCAAATCTTTGCTCTATAATCAAAAAAATGTCATAAGAGAAATAGCTTCTCAGAATTATTCAATTTATTCGCGTACGATTTCTTACGAAATTGATACCTTTTTACATCTTTGGGGAAGAAGAAGAAACTCCCGGCATATTTTTGTTAACGGCATAACAATAACCTCATTTCCTCATGATTATATAAATTGTTTGTCAACCTTTTCAATTCTTTTAATTTACAAACGTTTTTATTTTCTTTTTATAAAGACTCTCTCTTCTTTCTGTTTTTAAATTCATATAAACTGCAGTCACATTCCGAGATTGAGCCGCCATTTTGAAAGAAGGACCCGTCGATGCACGCTCCGTCAAAATCTCGTCACCAACTTGGAGATCACTTTTGCTACTGTATTGGGTTTACTGTATTGAAACTAGATAAGAAGGTCAATGCAGACGATAGAAATATATTCAAAATAATGAAAGTATTTAGAATGAAGAATTTATTTCGTCAAAAACTCGCCTTGTCAAAAACCTTTGCTTGCTCTAATTTTTCTACAGATATTTGTTGTTACCAAGCAACCGTTTTTTGCAATATGCATATTTGATTTTTGACTAAAAACAAATGTCGACATAATCTTAATCTTGTTTTTATCGTGGAAAATTGTCATTATTAGTAGAAAAATGATTCGATTATTTGACATTAATAAGTGCTGCAACTGATAAAATTCTATATAGGGTGTCTCCTAAAAAGTTTAATTTTAAAGTGGTTATCTGGGGGCACTGTAGTGCCCCCGCCAAGTCGAGCAGAAAGCACAGCCGTACCTTCCTTTTCTCGAAGCCACCCACGGCACTTTCGACCCCCCCCCCCCCTGTAACTTCGTTGTGGATAAAACTAGAAGCCTGAATTTTCAGTGACCAAGAGGACATACTATACTAACTATATTCCGAAATTACCTACTATTTATACCTTATAGTTTACGAACTATCGCCAGTCGAAGTTCTTTAATTTTGTTACTGACACACTCACCGATCATCAAAATTCTAAGATACTTCTAGCAGACACACAAATTTTGAATTTAGTTAGTGTTTAGCCTATAAAGGAAGGAAAAACTGAAATATCCCTAAATTTCAGTCCCGTTTTCTAAATTGTACAGTCACTTAAGCCAAAAAAGAGCGTCAATCTCGGAATGAGAGATAATAAGCTGTAAACTTGTATAAACCTTTATTTTGGCATTCTAAAAGTTGTCTCAAAAATCTCATAAAATCTCGTGTCTGCGTCATAAGATATTCTTCTCTCTTCTCTCGCTTCCTATGATTTCATTGATATTTGCATCTATTATGAAAATTGTATAGCATAAAATTCTCTACAAATTTTGTTCTAAACATTTTTTTATACGCTTAACCGTTTTTGAGATAGATCGCGGAGAGCGCGCAGCGCTTAGCTATACATAGCATAATGCAAGGTCAACCGTGAGTCCCGGTAAATAATACGTCGTATAAAGTTAATTAATCACTAAAAAATCCATAATTATGAATAATTTGTATTATTTATTAATTAATATATTATATTTAATAATATTTTTCATTTATCAAATATATTCGTTTAATAATACTTACCTACTTCGTGTAATTAAAAGATTGTTAAGTGAAATACTTTAAATATATTTTAATTATAAAAAAGTATGAAGATGATACTTCCATGGCAGCAGGGCTAGAAGAGAATATAGTTATTAAAATAGGAGCAAAAGTCATGTTAAGACGAAATATTGACGTGAGTCTTGGCTTAGTCAACGGTTCTATCGGTATAGTACAACGAGTAAAGGTTGATCCTGAAAATACAAATAAAATAAAAAAAAAATACATATTACATTTAATAATGAACATCTTTACGAGCTTGGTCCAGCCAACACTAAATTTGAAATTATTAATATAGCTTATGTTCATCGCGAACAGTTTCCGATATGTATAGCCTATGCTATTACCATACACAAAAGTCAGGGGCTAAGTCTAAACAGTGCACTGATGGCCATCGGTTTTTCAGTGTTCACATGCGGTCAAGCATACGTGGCACTTTCGGGAGTCTGGGCGGATTACATCTAATTAATGTCGACTTCGGTAGTATCAAAGCTCAGGAGTCCGCAGTCGTTGAATATAATCGACTTAGAAGCACTTATCGTCTAGACTTGTCAAAAATTGTTACATCATAGCCTTTGAGAAAAACCAATAGAAACAGGGAGTGGGCTTTAAGAAAATCCATAGCTGACGTACAAGAAATATTACCCGAGAAGAAAAAAAAAGAGGACTACCTGCAAAAAGAAATGAGATCCCATCAAAAACATAAAATGTAAAAAAATGCCAAGTCTCGCAACGCAGTCCTTTCACCACAAAAAGTTGTGAGATCTCATGTAAAACCAAGTCAGTTATTTTAGTTAGTATCTATGGAAGCACGTATTCAACAACTTTGTCATAAATTGTTATCTATTTAGTTACCTACCAACATTTATAGTGGCCTCATCAATATTAGACATCTTTATTTCTATAATAAATATAATGACATGGCAATCACACGGCAACATAATCACATAAGAATAATCTACTATTTAAAATACTTAATTCTTAAGTGCACTGTTTAGACTTACTTAGCAATCGAAATAGTAGATTATTCTTATGTGATTATGTTCCCGTGCGATTGCCAAGTCATTATGTTTATTATAGAAGTAAAGATGTCTAATATTGATACGGTCGCTATAAATATTGGTTGGTAACTAATTAGATAACAATTTATGACAAAGTTGTTGAATAGGTGCTTCCATAGATACTAACTAAAATAACTGACTTGATTTTACATGAGATCTCACAACTTTTTGTGGTGGAAGGACTGCGTTGCGAGGCATTTTTTTACATTTTCTGTTTTTGATGGGATAGAAAATAAACAAATTGATAAATGAAAATCTTTTTTAGTGTTGTGAGATCACTTCGGTCTGTCAGACCCGACTTTCTTTGAAACTATTTGACATAGAAAGTTGAAATTTGGCAAAAATATAAGCAGAGCCGTGTTGTTTTGAAAGTAAATTTTGACCTAAGGGGTTTGGTTGGAAGGGGGAAATTTTCTAAGATCATCGAGTGGGGTGTCAAATGAAAGCTTGTGAAAACACGAGTTCAAAAATATATATGATGTAATACTTGCGCGTACTTTTCTGTGTATTATTTTAAAAAAATTGCCCAAAATACCTGCCTCCCCTTATCTCGAAAAATATTGATCAAAAAATATTTTAAAAATTCTGGAATATTCTCCAAAAGGTTTGTATAATATACTTTTAAGTGTACAGTACTGTAACCGAGTGGTGAGTCGCTCTTATGCTGAGGTATAATTTTATTTTATTTGGTTATAATTAAACAATTATTTAGGTAGTAAATATTTGTTTTACACTTTTATTACTAGCTTTTAGGTTGAGCTGGATTGATTTATTGACTGTTAGGTAGATAAGAAGCTATAACTATTATACATTATTGACTAAGAAAAAACGTGAAAATACATATTGGATCTTAAGATGTTCGGGTCCTAATTAACTTAGCTTATGTAAGCATTTTGTCTTATTTTAAAAGCAATTACGCAAGTCCAACTTGCACTTGGCCGGTTTTTTTATATGTCAAACTGCAGTCCTTGGACAATCATTTTTTTTTTTAAATAATGTCATCTAAATTGTAAACTGTTAGGTTCCTGGCACTCAATCAAGGAAAGTGGTGAAATTATTGACCACAGGTGAACACGTCGTTTTAAATTACTCCAATAACGAGAAAGTGGTCGTAAAAGTTGAAATGTGCCCCATCCGAGTATAAATTATTGGCAAATGCCTGAAATATTTAATTAACGATGTGGAGTATCTGAGCAATATCCTAATTTCAGTAGGAGTTAAGGCAAAAAGCTTTATAAAGGTGCGTTGTAGTAAACTCGTTAGCATCTTTAGGGCACTTGGTCGTTTGCGTATTGAGAGGTCGTGACACTCGAACGCACTCCACGTTTGCGTCTTTTCTTGATGTCCTTATTCGCTCTGCCCGTGGATTACCTAAAACTACCAGCTTCTTTAAATTTCTACAGCCATTTTTCAGTCAACTAAACATTAAAAATTTATTATTTTTTTATCGCATTTAATAATGGTTATTCATTAAATTTAGTGGATAAAATCTTACAAAAAAAGTTATAAAAAAAACAGTCGATATGATTTATCCTAAAAGTAAAGAAAAAGCAAACAATTACAAAGTTATATCATATATAGGTCACTCGACTTCCAAAATAGGTAAAATCCTCAACATTGTAGACATTAAAGTAGCTTACAAAACAAACAATTCTTTAGGCAAATTTATTAAAAATAGTAGTACTAAAACGGATAATCTTGAAAAATCAGGAGTTTATCAACTAAATTGCGGAGATTGTGACAAAACTTACATAGGCCAGACTGGTAGATATTTTGGTAAAAGATTAGATGAGCACAATAAATGTTTTATTTTAGTTTTCTAAAATATTACCGGATTTTTTCCGTGAATTTTTTTTAACTTTTTGATGATTTTTAAACTACGGTAATTAATAAACTCTGGACTAAGCTTGTTTTAATTAGAATAATTTAATAAAATTAATTTTTAGGAGTAAAGTAATAATGTGGTGATGACGTAGTATGGTAATATATTTAATTAGGATAACTTGAAATCTGACCTTCGTTATTATGATTTAAATATTGCTAAATTATTATTAAGATTTTCGGTAGTTTATTGACTGTAATCTTCGACGTCGACTTTATTATATATATATATATATATATATATATATATATATATATATATATATATATATATATATATATATGTATATTCACGTTAGCCTTTTTTTAAAATCAAATTATTTTTGTAATTTCGGAAACAGTCACTTTTATTAACAATTTGCAATCCGACATTTAGCAAAGCTGGCCATCTTCAGGCTTTCTAAACAATAGAATAGTGCGTACCAAAATATCGGTTACATAAACATAATTGTAAGTAATATATGGCCATATTATATCAATAACATACAATAAACTCGATGGTGCCGCAATTTGATATAGTAAATAAACAATGACTCAAGTATAAATTAATTTACATATTGTAAACAAACCAGCCTGCCTGAAACCAAATAATAATCTATATTCTACTTCTTATGTTACATCTTCTGCCTATCTTACAAATTTGTTGTTTTTCACCAGGCTAGGAACGGGGATTTTTCCATACAGTATATTTATATATATATATATATATATATATATATATATATATATATATATATATATATATATATATATATATATATATATAACACATGGGCTGAAAAGTCCCGGGCCTAACAAAGAAAACACGGTTTTTTTGGTTCAAAAATTAGCTTTATTCATCAACGTAATCTCCATCAAGAGCAACGCAATCATTCCAGCGCCGCTCTAACAATGGCCAAACACTGCTCAGAATCATCAACACGTTCTTGTTTTTGATAAACAGTGAGCAAACGCGGCACCCACTTTGAACAGAGCTTTCTCATAGTCAAATGCTCATGCAATATAAAGCCAACACGTTCTTTTGATATCTTTACGATGTCAGCTAACTCACGCAACTTCACTTTTTCGATCATTCAAAACGATTTTATGGATTTTTTTGATGTTTTCTGATGTTACCGCCTCATTTGGACGTCCACTGCGTTCTGCATCATCGGTGTCTCTACGACCACGTTTGAAGTCAGCAAACCAACGTTTTATTGTTGTTTCTGATGGAGCGGAGTCCCCATAACACTTTTCAAGCCATTGCTTCGCTTGAACGGTATTTTTTCCCATCAAGAAGCAGTGTAAAATTAAAACACGAAATTGTTTTTGATCAATTGTCTTGAAAATAACAAAAGTAGCGTCACTCTTAGCACAATAACTCACAAACTAATGAATAGAATATCATGAAATTTTAACAGCTGTCTTTTGAAGGTTAGTATTAACTGAAAAAAAGGTGACTGCAATAAAACTAGCGCCATCTATGTGTTAGGCCCGGGACTTTTCAGCCCATGTGTTATATATATATATATATACAGTAATACCCCGCTTAGCGCGACCCCCGTTACGCGCGGTTTCACTATAACGCGAATTTCAAATTTCGCGCTCATGTAGTCATTAACTTCTCTATGGTCGCGGGGGATCCCCGCTTTCTCTGAATATTCTCTTTGAAGAATTGGGAATTCCCTGTCCTTCGACTTTGTTCTATGGGGATTTCCTCGTTCGTTTCGTGTGTTCATTTGTTCCGTAATGTTAGTTCGGTCGGCTGGCAGTTTTGTTTTAATATTTATTGGAGATACATACATACATACATAATTTAACCCTACGTTAAAAATGCCGCCTGTAAAGAAAAAAGAGCGTAAAAGCGTCACTTTGGAATTGAAGATGAAAGTGTTAAGAAGAATGGAAAATGGAGGCAAAGCAACAATTGTTGGGAGAGATTTTGGACTCTCAGAATCGACTGTGAGAACGATTTATAAAAATCGGGAAAAAATTAAAATCTCCAGCGAAGGTTCAACACCTATAAGTGCAACAAAACTTTCTCGTTCGAGATCATCTATCTTAGAAAGAATGGAGAAATTACTGTCAGTCTGGATCGAAGATTTGAATAAGAAGAACACACCACTAAGTCAAGATCTCATATGCACAAAAGCAAAATCTTTGTATGAGATGCTGAAAACAAAAGAAGGAGAAGGGAGTGCCACTCCGACTTTTGCTGCCAGCAGAGGCTGGTTCCATCGGTTCAAGCAGCGTTCTAATCTTCACAATATCCACATAACAGGCGAGGCGGCCAGCGCGGACATTCAAGCTGCAGCTGAGTTTCCAGACAAGTTTCAAGACTTCGTTAGACGAGAGAAAATTCCTGCTTGTCTCATCTTCAATGTTGATGAGACCGCACTTTACTGGAAAAAAATGCCATCTCGAACATTCATTTCTAAGGAAGAACGTCAAGCCAGTGGTTTCAAAGCTGCGAAAGATCGACTAACACTTCTGCTGGGTGGTAATGCCACTGGTGATTTCAAACTGAAACCTTTACTAGTGTACCATTCAGAAACACCCCGTGCAATGCGAGGCACAGACAAGACAAGTCTACCAGTTGTGTGGCGATCAAACAGAAAGGCGTGGGTTACACGGGAAATTTTTCAAGAATGGTATTCTAATAGTTTTTGCCCATCAGTCAAATCATACTGTGACAGAAATGGGCTTGAACCTAAAGTTATATTACTCTTAGACAATGCCCCAGGACATCCAACCTCACTTGATACGCCCAGAGACTTAAAAGTGTACGTAAAGTTCCTTCCACCAAACACTACGTCAATATTACAACCTATGGACCAGGGAGCAATAGCAAACTTCAAAGCTTATTACCATCGCCGCACTTTTAGCCAACTAATTCATGAAACTGACGGGGAAGGAAGACAGTCTATGCGAGAGTGGTGGAAGTCATACAACATTATGAAGTCTATTCACAACATAGAAGAGGCTTGGAAGGAAGTTAAAATGAGTTGTATGAATGGGGTGTGGCGTAATCTTTGGCCAGATGTAGTGGAAGCACCTAGAAGAATTGTCCAGATGCAGAGACAAGTGCTTGAAGACATTGCTGCAATGATTGAGGGGTCTGAACTTGAAGATGTCACGGTAGAAGATCTCGTAGAACTTGTAGCAACGCACGACGATCCTATTAGCAATGAAGATCTGATCGAGTTACAGAATAATCCTATCTACGATGAGGAAGAACAAGTAGAAGAGAAAGTTTTATCTTCAGGGGAAATACAAAATGCACTTTCAAAAATTTATTCAGGTTTGGACATATTGCAGAGTATAGACAATAATGATGACCGTGTCTTGACCGTGCGTCAAACAATTAAAAACAGTGTTGGGTGTTATGAACGTATTTTACAAGAACGTAAACAAAACGTTACCCAAAAGACAATAGATGTATTTTTCCGTAAAAAATAAGAGTATGTATTGCATAAAGTGTTCTTAGAATTAAAGTGATTGATTAAAATGATTTGTATTTTTTTGTATTAAATTTTGACTATGTTTAATCATAAACCTCGATATACGCGAATTTCAGTTAACGCGATTTTTTTCGGAACGTATCCCTCGCGTAAAGCGGGGTATTACTGTATATATATAATATATATACATGTATATATATATATACATGTATATAATGTATATATATATACATGTATATAATGTATATATATACATGTATAACATATAATGTGTATGTGAAGACTCTCCAGCGTGTTCTATTGGCTGCTATTGTCTTTGTGTCTGCTCATGTAGTCAGCTCTTTTCAGTTCTTCCATGTCATGTTTGTCTTGGGCGCCCGCATCTTCTGTGTCCTTGTGGATTCCAATCTAGGGAGCTTTTTGTTATATCGTCATTAGATTTTTGCAACGTGTAACCTACCCATCCCTATTTGCGTAGTAATATATCCTGATGTATTTCCTGTTGTGTGAGATGCCAGAGGTCTTTTTTACGAATGATCTTCGGCCAAAATATACCGACCTAACATTGCTGTTAAATATCCTCGGCGTGGTGTCTGTGTTGATATGTCTTGCTGCCTGTATAGTTCTTAGTTGACTAACGGCTTGCCGAGCTTTTTAGTGTTCCGTCCGGAACACTTATAAGATGACTTCGGTGTCTGTCTGTCCGTCTGTCTGTCACACCCGATTTTCTCCGAAACTATTTGTCATAGAAAGTTGAAATTTGGTAATAATACAACAGGAATTGATGACCTCATTAGAGCCACCTAGTTTTGAAAGTTAAATTTTGACTTAAGGGGTTAGTTTTGCGGGAGTGAAATCGGAAGTGAAAAATTTTTTTTTTAACTAGGTCATCGAGTGTGGTGTCAAATGAAAGCTCGTGAAAACACGCGTAAAAAATATATATAATGTAATACTTCCGCACACTTTTCTTTGTATTATTTAAAAAAAATCGTGAAAAATCGCTGTCCCCCCCCGCCTTATCTCGAAAGGTACTGATCAAAAAATTTTGAAAAAATTCTGGAATTTTCTCCACGGGGTCTAGATTGAACGAAAATTATCACGAGGGCATTACCTTTAATAATTTATCTGGTGTATAAAAAAAAACAAAAATTTCAAGGTCATCACTTTTCAGTAAAGACTTGAAACACACTTTGTTGAAAACTCATTTGGGGTGTGTTTTGTGAAGTCAATGATCATTTTATACCTCCGTAACAAAATTTTTTATTTTAAAAGCAAATCAACATTCGGAACACTAATTGCGTAAGTTCAACTTGCACTTGACCGTTTTTTTTTTTAATTCGACTATGTATGACGAAAAATCGCTGTCCCCCCTTTATCTCCAAAAGTACTGATCAAAAAATTTTGAAAAAATTATGGAGTATTCTCCATTAATTGTAGATTGAAAGAAATTTATCAAGAGTGCATTACCTTTAATAACTTATTTGGTATATAAAAAAAACCAAGGGCGTTAGTTTTCAGTAAAGATCGGAAAAAAACTTTGTTGAAAACTCATTTGGGGTGTGTTTTGTGATGTCATGGATCATTTCATACCTCTGCAATAAAATTTTTTATTTGAAAAGCAATCAACGTACGGAACACTAATTCCGCAAGTCCTACTTGCACTTGGCTGGTTATTTTAAATGACATTATTTTCATCGTTAGGTAGACAACTACATCCTCAAATTAAACAAACTATAATTCTAATTTTTCTATAAATAAACAGTGTATTGTTTAAAAACATTTAGGCTGATAGGATGATTTGTAAAACTGTTTGTTGTGATGGCTCGTAAACAATATGAAACTAAAATAACAATTAAATGATGTGATAAACTTTGTGTGTTTTCTGGTACACTGAAATAAAAATAAGGATCCAAAAAGTTGTGACATATAGGCAAAAGGAAAATTAATGTGGAAAATTTGCAGACTTGGTGGATGCAATGAATTTTAGTGAATTGTATGTAGATTTCTGTCACTTCAAATCATACATTTTTCCAAGTTGACACAGCCATTTAATCAAAAGTGAACTTTGATTCATCATTCATCAGCTGTTGTCATCCACTGTTGATCTCCTGTCCTGAGCGGCGCTCGCCCACTTTCCTGCCACTCTTTTGATGTCATCGCTTCATCTTGTTGGTGGTCTACCTCTGTTCCTGTTTATCTGGTTCTCCATTCTATTAGTGTTCTACATCATCGGTTATCATCCCTTCAGACTATATGGCCTGCCCATCTCCATTTAGATTGCGTAATTTTTTGGATAATTATTACTTTTGTTCGTGGTCTGATAGTTATGTTTGTTATTCTATCCTTTTTTGTGATACCCAGCATAGCTCTCTTCATTGCCCTACTTATGCCCCAGTAACGGGATAGGTGAAAAAAAGTAGCTCCACTGCTGCCATGATTGGCGCCTCCACATTGCCCGGAAGAAAAAAAACATAATGATCATTAAAATAGATATAATTTTCCGTACTTTTCCATGGATTTTAAAAAATATTGAAAATTATAAGAAGTTCACTGAAGTATTATATGTTTAACTTTAACTTACATGATGACGTTTTGGCATTGGAATCTTAATACCTGCTCCGGTTCGCGTTACGCTTCCAAAAACGAGTTTATGGCCCCCGAGCAGCTGTGCCTATCGACAGCTGCATTTTCAAAAATAGACGTAAACCGAATTTGATACTTCGATCTTTTATTCTATACCTATAGAAGCATCGAAATGTGTAAAATTTTTGAACTTATCACACGGGTATGGCCACTTAAGCCACACATGAAAACAGAATATTAGATCAATGACATTCCAGCCCTGCTATGTGGGACCGAAGCGTGAGCAAAGAAAGGGGTAAAAAAATCTACAGAGTGAATTAGAAAACGTGTCAAAAATACCAAAATGTGAGAAGAAAAAAGAAATCCTGGACTGCCTTTACTAGGACGATAGGCTGACATAGACCATACTCACACGGTAGGATAGCATATAGTGGCAGAAAAGGAATAGATAAATGTAGTACAGGACAGAAACATGAAAGCAAAAAAGTCGGCCTATCTCTACTGATGGGCAATAAAAACTGAATAGAGAGAGATAGAAGGAACCTGAACAAACTAACTTTATTTCAGTAGTTTCACCTGCTTGGATCGTTGCTTTCACTGTCCGTTTACATGTATATCTGAACTCAAAAGGGGAAAAGATTTAAGTGTATGAAAATATATCATCACGTGTTGCAGTGGCTACAATGTCGTCTCATTTTTACAAATCCATGGAAGAGTTAATTAAAAATAAAAATATATTTAGCGGAAGGTTTTAAAATCTAGAAAATCCTTATAAAACAAAACTATAAATAACTGGTAGATAATATACGAGTACTAATAGTAACCTAACTCCTGATTGTTTATTAATTAAACAGATAAAATATAGAGTATATATAGTAAATATCGCTTTATCTCTTTATAACCATAAAATAATTTGAATTATTAAAATAGACGCCGGCGCTTTTAATTCAAGGATATGTCTCCGTTTTTAGCGCTTGAGTAATTTAGTGTTCTTACGTATGTACTTTTTATGTAACATATACGTTAATAAACTCATTTTTTTACGTAAACGAATAATTTCTGAATAAGATTAATGCAGTATTATCGTTCTTACTTTATTTACTTTAATTTTTTCATATTACGTTATTTACTGATACTGGAGTTACCTATGACGTGCGTTTACCTGTATTTACCCGACGAAACTAAAAACTGAATGACATAACTGCAGAAATCACTCTTAAAAAGTATTTGCTACCGCCAACAGTGCTGCGTCAGCTCCTCTTTTATAATATTTAATCCATTAGATGCCCAGTTATAGTAGTAAGAGGGTGTTAAATTGCAAACTCCATGACGTAATTGAAGAAATCAATCTTAGAAAAACATTTACTTGCTCCAGCAGAATAACGTCAGCTATTTTATGATGTTTGATCCATTAGATGCCTAGTTATAGTGGTAACAGTAACAGTGTGTTTCGACAAACGGTTGAAAAATTAGTTCCGAGCTGCCATTGGCTTTTGTGTTAAAGTTTTGTCACGAGTGGAGGGTTATTGCTTAGAAATGGACCACTCCGCCAACTCCTTCTATGACGAGTTAGACAGAGACGTTAAATGCAAAAGTTCAAGTGTTTTTAAAAACATACGAGTATTGTGTTTTTATATAAGACACAAACTTTATATTTTTTAAACGGAATACCTCGTATATTAACTTCATTTCGGTAGAACTCTTAATTATATAAACGATAATGTACATGGTGCGTTACCAAAATCCGGACAAATCAAACAACTTTTTTACGGGAGTGTTTTTTAATGAAAAATGAAGTTTGAAAAAAAATCGTTTCAGATGGCACCTAGGGCATCTATGGTCAATAACAATCATTCAGTGTATCCCCTATTAGCTTGAATAATGGCCTTCATTCTTGGTCTGAAGCGCTGGCCCGCCCTCTGTAATTCTGCACTGGTCATATTGGCGAACGCTGCCTCAATAACGATCTTTAATGATGTCACATTGGGATGCCGAAACTTGTTTGTGACCCTTTTAACTACACTACATACGTAGTAGTCCAAGAGATTCAAATCCGGACTATTAGGAAGCCAGAATTCCTTGAACCAAAACATGTCCGAGTACCAGTTCTGGACCCTGCTCCGTCTTGTTGGAATGGTATCACAGGTCATTCTCGACAATTCTACGCATTGTCGGCTCGCTTTTACCCACCATCGACGCAAATTTTTGTAACGATTGCACGGAGTCGTCCGAAATCCACGCTTGACTACTTGTGATGACTTCAAGTGGCGCTTCCTCGCCGGCATACTGTACGTATTATTTCGATTATACGCCGCACATATTTTCGACATGGCGACAATTTCGAAACTAACACTATTTACTTCAGTCAGTGTGCCACTCGGACGCTAACGGCGACCTCTGGCAGAAGCATAATACGGCGGGAGATTTCAATTGAAATTTGTCCGGACTTTGGTGACTCACACTGTATATTTTTATGATCTTATTATGCAAAATAAGAAAGAATAAAAGCTTTTTCTAATTTTACTGAAGTGAGCTCTACTCATTTGATGATAAGGCAAATTGACAATGGCATTTATCTTAATAATTTTGGTAGTAGTAAGTGGAAACTAAGCCTTTTTAAAAAAATGTTTTTTAGACAGTTAAAAACAGGACAATTGTAAAATCTTAGAAAAAATTATAATGAGATTACACGAGATTTTATAGAAAGCAAGGAATAATTCCTAGCTTAAGTACATTTCCAAGAATATATAACCAAATCTTTACCATTAACATCAACATTTAAATATAAATGGGAGAATAGGTCTCCGAATACAAAGTGTAACCAGTAAGCCAATGTTGTAGCAACATGGTTAATTGCTGTCTTTTTGAGTTAATTAACCCATGAACCTTAATACTTATTTAATGAAATGAAATTTAGGAATAACATTCATAATTTTAACCCAAGAAATTAAATTATTTTAAAAATTTCTATGCACGACACATACATTTATTTAATAATAACTTATAATAATAATATGCCATCTAATCTTTAATCTATGATATATCAAACATTGCTTTAAAAGTATCTACGAAGAATTGGATCGTCAGAATGATTAGTCAAAATTTCGCGTATTTGTGCCGACTGGTATGTTGCTGTTGTTTTTGTTCTTTTTTTTAAAAACATATTTTGTTAGTTAATTGATTAGGGCTTTCCTGTATTTTTATTACGTATTTAGACGAGAAATACAACTGCTTTTTCGTCTGTTCAACTGAAACTGATTAGTTTGACGCAAATTGTATAAGACAACCAGTTTTTCGATGGGATACTGATTAAAAAGTAGAAATTTAGCTGGTGAGGCAACTGAGCAATTATAACTTATTTTTCTGGAGATAGAACTATTTTGTCTACGTTTTTTCAAGCGTTCTTTAGCATGCAATGCTCGCCGACCTTTCCACCAAGTTACTTTTAGTATTCCATACGGAACACTTATAATATCACTTCTGTGTCTGTCTGTCCGTCTTTCACATTCGATCTTCTCCGAAACTATTTGACATAGAAAGTTGAAATTTGACACTAATATAGGAATTTATGGCCTCATCAAAGCCGTACCGGGGGTAAACTCGGAAGTGAAAAAAAAAAAATTACCAGGTCATCGAGTTGGATATCAAATGAAAGCTTGAAAAAACACGAGTTCAAAAATATATATGATGTAACACTTGCGCACACTTTTCTTTGTATTATTTTTAAAAAATTGCGTAAAATCGCTGCCTGCCCCCCCCTTATCTGCAAGTACTGATCAAAAAATTTTGAAAAAATTCTGAAATATTCTTTACAGAGTATAGATTGAACGAAAATTATCACGAGTGCATTGCCTTTAACAATTTATGTGGTATAAATAAAAAAAATTCAGTCAGTTTTCAGTAAAGATCGGAAAAAAAACTTTTTGAAAACTCATTTGTGGTGTGTTTTGTGAAGTTATTGATCATTTTATACTTCAGTAAGAAACATTTTTATTTCAAAAGCAATCAACGTACAGAACACTAATCGCGCAAGTCCGACTTGTACTTGGCCGATTATTTCATTGTAAATTACTTGTTCATGACCGTTTATATACATTCAATTATGAATACTTTAAATAAATGTAAAAAAGGAGTTTTGTTTATTTTAGACAATAGTTCAAAAATTCAATAATTCAAAACATAACCTAAAAGTTCCCTCCAGGAGTTTCCAAATAAACCTTCACGCTTCTTAACACTTGAAAGGAATTCGAGACACACTTTTTTGACTATAAAACGAAAAACATCACCAAGTTGAAGGTTGAGAAGCTCCTCAAGCAACGACTATGAATACAGGCCTAAGTCCTTCTTTCTTTTCCCAGCAAGGTTAGGAATTCTATGACTCACATGTACCTAAATACAATAAAACAATAATTGATCTGCATTATTCATAATCAGGAACAAGAATACTTATAAACAACCGGGATAAAAAAATAAATTGGTAATTAATTTATGAAATTATGAGAAATATCTTACAAGGTTTTTTGCTGCTCCAAATGAGCAATGAAAAAATTCTATACAATAATTTTATCATTAGTTACCGTCAATATCAGTGAGTTTTGTAAATTTTAATTTTTTGTTCAATGAAAAATGTAACATTGAGAAATCATTTATTTACGGACAAATTGAGGACAAATATTTTACGTGCATGATGAAGAGACAAGAAATATTTTAATATAGAAATACATACATACAAAGGTCTAATGTGTTTACAAATAGTCTGTCCCATTAGCTTTGCCTGTAATGAAGTGTAAACCTACATTCAAAGAGTTAGGGTACTTATTAATTAAACATAAATTATTAATTTCTTCATTGAAATCTACAGTCTGTCAAGAAAGAACATGATCGCTCGTATTCTGGAAAAAATGTGTTTCGAGAACATTTTTTGCCATTAATGTATTATGTAACAACGGCGCAATTACTTAGTTATTTGTCCAATCGCCTCCTGCATCAATAACACAGGCCGACAGAATTTGGCCAAACCTTTTACCCAGAAACCAGAATATACTTTTGACGCGCTGAATTCGAATCCGAAGTCAGAATTTCTCTGGTGACTCCGGTTTTCGAGATATTCTAACCTAAAAGTGCGAAAATCACGGTTTTTCGACATATTTGAGGTTATGTTACATCGAAAGGTCATTTTTTTTATTAAACCATTAATAGGGTCCGAAAGAACTACTCTTCCCCTTCAAAACGCATTTAGAGTTGTCCGGATATCTTTTTACATCTTTGAGAAATCGGATGTTGAAATTAAGCATTTCGACTTACTCGATTTTTGAAAAATGAAAGGCACCTAATAAATACCAGGTGTACAAGTATGAAATGCGGATTTCAGACAACAGATTGGTGCACCAATACAGTTTGTGCTATAAAGATTTGACACTGCGCCATTTTGTTGTGTCATCAACAAGTGTCAGACGCGCACGAGTGATAAATTAGAAAAGTGTGTGTATAGTGTTGTGTTGTTGTGTTCAATATGTCGAAATTTATACCGAAAAAGACCATTCGCGGACAGCATTAATTTTTTGTTTTCATTTGAAGAAAACTGCCGTTGAATCATACCGATTACTTCGACAAGCTTATGGTGAACATGCTCCATCGCAAGATACGTGTGAACGATGGTTTCGGCGTTTCAAAAGTGGTGACTTCGATATTGCAGACAAGGAACGTGGAAAACCGCCAAAAAAGTACGAAGAAGTGGAATTGCAAGCACTGTTGGACGAAGATGATTCGCAAACACAAAAACAACTCGCCGAGCAATTGGGCGGTAATCAACAAGCTGTTTCCAATCGGCTACAAGAGATGGAAAAGATTCAGAAGACCGGTAGATGGGTACCACATGAGTTGAACGACAGGCAAATAGAAAAGCGCAAAAACACGTGTAACA
The DNA here is from genome assembly GCA_019049505.1 of Pachyrhynchus sulphureomaculatus. Classification (NCBI taxonomy): domain Eukaryota; kingdom Metazoa; phylum Arthropoda; class Insecta; order Coleoptera; family Curculionidae; genus Pachyrhynchus; species Pachyrhynchus sulphureomaculatus. The sequence goes on from CM032451.1 coordinate 63,501,998, forward strand.
TTTTGCTCGCTCGGTACAAATGGAAGTCGTTTTTGCATCGTATAGTTACAGGGGATGAAAAGTGGATTTATTTTGAGAATCCCAAGCGCAAAAAATCATGGGTAGGTCCAGACGCACCGTCCACATCGACCGCAAGACCGAATCGCTTTGGCAGAAAGACGCTCTATGTTTGGTAGGACCAGAGGGGCGTGGTCTATTATAAGCTGTTAAAACCTGGGGAAACGGTTAATACTAAACATTACCAACAACAATTGACCGATTTGAACCGTTCGCCGCTTGAAAAAAGGCCAGAATACCGCAAGAGGCAACACAAAGCCATTTTTCTTCATGACAATGCTCCATCACATACGGCAACAGTTCGCGACACATTAGAAGCACTCAGCTGGGAAGTTCTACCCCATGCAGCTTACTCACCAGACTTGGCTCTTTCCGATTACCACTTGTTTGCATCGATGGGTCACGCACTTGTTGAGCAGCGCTTTGGTTCGTACGAAGATGTGAAAAAATGGCTCGATGAATGGTTCGCAGCAAAAGGGGAAGATTTTTACTGGCGTGGTATTCACAAATTGCCCAAAAGACGGAAAAAATGTATAACAAGCGATGGAGCATACTTTGAATAAAGCACTTTTTATCATCCTTCCGAATTTAACATGTTTTTTTAGAAAACAAACCCGCATTTCATACTTGTACACCTGGTATATTATTAAATAAAACCTACTAGTCAGTTTTGCAAAAAAATAATAAGTTTACAGTCGAAGCTCCTGTTATCATTTTCTTATGTGCAGGGATTAGTTGGGTACATATTAACAAGGTTAAAGTTTAACTTGAAATTTTACTGCACAAAAATAAAATTAAAAATAGTACAAAGTAATAAACTGAATACACGAAACTTCAGTACTGCAAACGCTAAATAAAAATATGACCTGTCTAAAGGTTTCAATGTTACATAAAAGATATAATAATCTTGCCAAATGTACTGATAGAAAAATCAACAATTCGTCATTTTGACTTTGCAAGTATATTTAATCTACATAACTGGTCTATTGTCGTTAAAAAACTGCAAATAAAGCTTTTATTTCTTAGGGACTACGTGACTACATTCACGTGGATTTAACGGCGCGATTTTCCAAAATTTTTTAGGAAATAGACAATAAGGTCACCTAATTTCTATCGAATTTTCATAGGCTCGTAGCATGGCTTTCTGTATGGATAAATATTCATTTAATAGATACAACGAAATTTGAATTATTAATACGTAAATACGTGAACTTGATCCTATATAGATCAGAAATAGAAACAAATATCTTTGTTTTTTTATTGATAAAACCCATTAAAATTGTTATCATCATTTAACACTACTTTTAAACTGGGTAATTACGAATAAATGCAATTTTAAATTGGCAATTAATAAATTTGAAAGTTGTGATATCAACACTAAGACCAAGAATCTAATCTACAGCTTTACAGATGACAGTACGCTTGTTTTTTCATTTACTTTGAACGCTCGAGCTCTTTGTGTTATTCTGACCATTTCCATTGATTTCTTCGTTATTATTCAGATTTGGCAGCCGTAAGTTATTACAGGGAGCGAGCATACACCGATCGAACCGCTGGCAATGAAGACGCATTGGGATATTTTTGTTCGTCATCGTTTTCTTCAGTTTTTCGAATGCTGACCATGCTAATCTTCTAAATATCTTTTATATTCGATTTTCTCTTCCCAAGGATATTTTATGTCCTAAGTGAATATAGTTTAATACGTTTTTTGTGACTTGGTCTCTTATTATTATATGTGGTTCTTCTCTACATATTACCTTACTTTTTCCTAGGTTCATTTGAGGTCTGATTTTTTTGCTGAGTTTTCTTCCAATTTCACTAACATTTGTCCAAGTTCTTCCTTATTTTCAGATATTAGATTGATATCATCTGCAAATCTCAGATGGCTGAGTATCTTTCGATTTATTGGTATTCCCTTATTCTGCCTTCTTAAACACGTCTTCGAGTGCCTGTGTAAATAGTTTTGGCAGTAGAATATCACCACAGTAAACATAAATCGCACTAACGACAGTCCGACTCGGCACCTTTGATCTCAAGGGGTTCGAGTTTGTAATGATCACATGACCTCTCACCATATTGCTACTATGATGCACGCAAGTGTTTGAAATATTCAAATTCCTTCGTTCAAGAAAAATCCTAATCTGTAGAATAAAAATGAATTTTGCTGATTGAAAGGGAGAAAAAAACGAGAAAAGTTTTTTTGCTAGAAACATTTTTTTATTAAGTTCTTATTAAAACAGATATACAGAAAATAAGGAAAAAGGCAAAAAATACAAAGAAAAAAAAAATTTGACTTCAACTCCTTTTGCACGTTATTCATTTAAATATCTCATTGTTGAATTTATATCGGGTGGCGCATAAGTAACGCTATGATTTATTTAATGAATAACTTTTTTCTTTCTGATTTTATTTAACGTTGGCGTTTATTAAAATTTAGAATATAGTTTGGAAATATGTTCACATTATGTTTTGAAGATAATATCTTTCAAATGGTGCCCATTGTTTGCTTCGACCTGACGTGCTCTTTCCAGAGCATTTCCCATAACTTTTCTTAGAACTTCAGGTCCCAGCGCCCTCACTTCTTCTCGGATATTCGCCTTAAGCTGTTGGATGGTTTTTGGCTTATTGGCATATACCTTACTCTTTAGGTAACCCCAAAGAAAAAAATCGGGAGCCGTTAAATCGGGCGAACGCGGTGGCCAGTTAAAATCAGAAAAAAAACGCGATATTATTTGATCGGCAAAAATTTCGCGCAGGAGAGCCATAGTTGGACGAGTTGTGTGAGCTGTGACTCCATCTTGTTGGAACCACAATTCTGGATTGTTCTCTACCTCGGGCCTTAAAAAATTTTCAATCATTGCCCGGTATTGAATGCCATTCACATTAACCGCAACTTGTTCGTCGTTTTCGAAAAAATATGGTTCAATGATCTTTTCTGAAGTTATTCCACACCACACTGTGCATTTAAGTGGGTGCATTTGATGTTCAACAATTATTCTTGGATTTTGGGTGCCCCCATATTCTGCAATTTTGTTTATTCACGTGACCATTGAGGTGGAAATGGGCCTCATCGCTTATTATGAGTTTGTGAATAAACTCGTTGTTTTCTAGGCACAATTCTTGTAAACGGCGACTATATTGAATGCGTCTTTGTGCATCATTTGGTTTTAACTCATGAACCAATTGAATCTTATACGGGAAAAGGTGTAAATTATGTAAAATTCTTTGCAAAGACCGCCTAGACATCACCAACTGCTGAGAACGTCGCCTGGTGGAAGTTTCAGGGTGTTCCTCAATACTTGCTTGCACCCGAGCAATGTTCACATCATTTCGAACTGTAGGAGGTCTTCCAGCACGCGGAAGATCACAGACAGCCCCTTGTTGCCGAAAACGCTGAACCAATCGGTAAATTGTTGGAGCGCTAGGTGCATTTCGAACATGAAAGAAATTTCGATATGATCTTTGTGTCTGAATAATCGAATGCTGACTTTCATAATAAAATCGAACAACTTTGGTTCTTTGTTCTGTGCTGAGTCTTTCCATCATAAATTTCCCAAGATTTTCAAAGTTAATTCTGAAAAAAAAAATAAAAAAAAAGACGTTAACAAAAAATTTATTCACTTATTAAATCATAACGTTACTTATGCGCCACCCTATATTTCTCTCTTCTATAGTACTAAGAGCTCATTTTCCTGTGTTTGCCGTATTCTCTGAAGAATTAATTTAGGGATGTAATATCAGGGCCCTCTGAGTATGTGACCCAGATACGAGACCTTTCTTCTTTTAACGAGGCTCAGTAATTCCTTGTCGGTTCTTGCTCTTTGCAGTACTCGCTCATTAGAGAGGCGGTCAGTCCAGGGTATACGCAGCAACCTTCGAAGAGTCCACATTTCAAAAGCCTTAATGCGGTTCAGTGACTTTACCTTCAGTACCGAAGTGTCGGCACCATACAATAAAACAGGCCAAACGTATTAACCCGGAGACGCAGATCGAGTGACATACGTTGTTGGCATAGTACATTTTGATCTTGTGAATTGTTTTTGCAATGCCTATTCGTGTTTTGATTTCCTCGTCACAGTCTCTTTTCTCGTTCAACACTGAACCAAAATATTTAACTTTGGAAACTCGTTCGATTAAATCATTATTTATCGTGAGTGAGTCGTCAGCATGTTGTCTGCTGACTATCATCATCTTTGTTTTCCTAATGTTTATTTTTAGACCATACTGTTCTCTATACTAGTTTATCCTGTTAAGGATATATTGCAGATCCTCCAGATTATTAGCCACTATTATTAGAACTATCTTTTGAAGAGCGATTGGAAAAGCTAATGGAAAGAAAACCAGAAAATTATTATCCTAAGATGACATTTCCAAAGGACTTCCCACTCCCCCTAGACGCCATAAGAGGTATGTCGCTGCCTCTTGTCAATTTGGATACCCCAATGCAACCCTGCAGAGCAAAAAAACAAAAAACATATGAAACAACAAAAAATTTTCTCCAAAGGGGGCCTTATCCGCAGAAATCTTAGACAACCAACTCAACAAGGATGAAAGCACTATATCTCTTGTGCATCTCAACATACAATGCCTATTAAATAAATATTTAGAAATTGAGCACTTTCTTATCCAAAACCTAAAAGTTAAGATAATTTGCTTAAATGAGCATTGGCTCAGGGCAGATCAGCTGCAGTGCATGGGAATACTCAATTTTCAGTTGGCAAGTTATTTTTGCAGATCTCGTATAAAAAATGGTGGATGTTGTATCTACGTCCATCCCAAAATAGAAGTAAGAAATCTTGAAAAGATGTCAGTTGAACGAGTATGCGAGATCTCCGCTTATTATGCAAAAAATATAAATCTAATCATTATTAGTGTATATAGATCTACAGAACTTAGAAATATAGACAATTTTCTGGATATCATGTGTAGTGCTTTGGGGTTTGTATTAAAAACTCTTCCAAAAGTAAATATTATTGTAGCCGGAGACTATAATGTGCATTTTAATAATAAATCTGATGATAACATGCATAGAGTGGTCCAGCTTTTTACGTCTTTTGGGCTTCACCAACAGGTAATTGAACCTACACATACAGGGGGTAACTGCTTAGATAATATTTTCAGTAACTATTGTTATATCCAGACAAAGGTAGAGTATCTGGGTTTTTCAGATCACTATACCCTAAAAACAAATTTTACGGTCCAAGGTATAGAACAAAAAAAAATCCTATGAGATTATACAGCAACAATAAATATAAAACATAGATCGATCATATTTCGAAAGAAACTTGGATTGATGTATATAGGGAAAATTCTGCAGAATATAAGTACACCATTTCTCATAAAAGCTTTTTATACTACTATGATATGTGTTTTCCCCAGAGTAAAAAAGAAAATAGGCCAGAGACGGGAAGCTGGATAACTCCAGAAGTAGTTAAAGTAAAAGATAGGCTTAGATTTTATTTTGAAGTTAAACAGCGGTATCCTACGCAAGGAAATAAAAAGATAAATAAAGAGTACAGGGCAGTATACAATAATGTCCTATCAATTTCAAAAAAACAATATTATAAAAATAGGCTAGAGAAAACAGATAATTACAGCAAAACTGTTTGGGATATAATAAATACTGAAACTGGGAGAAAAAATAAATTGAAAATTACCCCGGAAAACATATCTGCAAATGAGTTGAATAGTTTTTATATAACTCATGCAGAGTCACTCACCCAAAATCTTGCAAAATCAAGTATAAATATAAATTCATATCTAGATAAAAAATTAAAACAAACAGACTCTATGTTCATTAAACCAGTTGATTTCTACGACATAAAACGTATAATAAATAAACTTAAAAATAAGAAGACAGAAGATATCTTTGGAGTGAGTGTTTTTAGCATGAAAAGAGCATCTGAATTTGTGATTCCACTAATGGTAGATATTGTGAATGCCTGTCTGGAGGAAGGAGCATTTCCATCTCAAATGAAATTAGCAAAAATCATTCCACTCTATAAAAAAGGTGAACCAAGCCTTCCCCACAACTTTAGGCAAATATCAATACTACCTGTATTTTCAAAAGTTTTGGAGAGTGTCGTATTTGAGCAGTTTGTTGCCTTTCTAGATAAACATTGTATAATCATCCCAAGACAATTTGGTTTTAGAAAAAATGTAACAACTTCAGATGTTATTTTAAATCTTGTAAAATGTATAAGAGATGCTTTTGAAAAAAGAAATAAATTTATAGGGTTATTTGCAGATTTAACTGCAGCTTTTGACTGCGTAAACCGTAAATTTCTGTTAGACAAAGCATATTTCTATGGAATTAGGGGTGTGGCCTTTAAGCTCTTGCAGTCATATCTTGAGGGGAGATATCAAGTTGTCTGCTGTAATGGTAACAGCATGAGTGCTCCGATGCTTGCAGAGATCGGTGTACCTCAGGGGTCTGTGCTGGGACCCCTACTCTTCCTCCTTTACGTGAATGATTTTCCACAGGCATTTGAAATTTTTGGAAAAAAAATATCCAAAATATCGAGAGCATTATTTATGTGGATGATGCAACATTTGGAGTGTCTTTCGATGGAGGTGAGGATCCGGCTCAGTTGCTTGAGGCAATGACGGATCAAGCTAAACTATGGTTCCTCTCAAATCAACTGGTTTTAAATTACACAAAGCTGAGTCCATAATATTTGAAGCAAAAACTATTAGCACTGTTGTAAAAAACAAAATAAAATTCCTAGGGGTTACTATAGACACCAACCTTTTATATACCGATCATGTAAATAATATATGTAACAAACTCTAAACAAAGCAATATATGCTATAAGACGAATTAAAAATACAATAAACGAAGCAGCTGCACTTACAACTTACCACTCTCTTTTTGATTCAATATTGCGTTATGGAATCCTAGTATGGAGTTCTGCAGCAAGCACTCACCTTGAAAAAGTTTTTAGAGTGCAAAAATCTGCTATAAGATGCATTGCAAACTTAAAACAGGATGAGTCCAGTCGACCTTATTTTAAGTCACTGAAAATAATGACTCTATATGGTTTGATTCTTTACCAAAAACCCATATATGTCAGAAAGAATGTTGCTAGGTATTGTACATTATCGCATATTCATGCACATGGTACCAGGAGTCGAGACAATTTGCTCTTGCCCGTAACTAGATTGGCCAGAACAAACATGGAAGAGATTAAATTATTTAATGCTTTGCCTCGAGAGATGAGATTGCAACAGCTCGGTCGATTTAAAAGTAGCTTAAAAAAAAATTATAATCAATGCCGCTATCTATAATTTCAGTGAATTTTATACACTGACTAAGAATAGAGAGAATTTTAAGCACTACATTTAACTATAGATATAGACCAAACCTTTTAAGTTGTGTGATATGTGTGGAGTTTCTATTTGTTTGTATCGATCCTTAACATTTAGATGTACAGTATTTTGTGATCTACACTTTTAGTTTTTAAATCTTTTGACGTGTCTGTTAATACTATGTATTCTTTATGATCAATAAATTATTATTATTATTTGTTTTCCTAATGTTTATTTTTAGACCATACTGTTCTCTATACTAGTTTATCCTGTTAAGGATATATTGCAGATCCTCCAGATTATTAGCCACGATTGCAGTCTCATCTGCATGTCTTATATTATTAATGGGCTTCCCATTGCTTTTTTTGCACCTACTTTCGTCTTCTAGTGCTAACTGAAATATTTTCTCAACATATATATTAAATGGTATTGGAGATAGAATGCAACCCTGTCGGACCCCTTTTAGGACTCTAAATGTTTCTGTCGTTAAGTCGTTATTGACCCTGATTTCAGCCTCTTGATTAAAGTATAGATGATTTATTATTCGTATGTCCTTATCATCTACTCCGATTTCCGCAAGTCTCTTCATCAAGGTCATGTTTAACATTATCAGATGCACGTTGGTAGTCTATAAAGCAGATGAGCACCTCTCGACGTTGATCGTCTCACTTTTGTATTAGAAGCTTCATCGGGAATAATGCTGCTCTAAACCTTTGGTGATACCAAACTGGGTCTCTCCACTTATTTCTTCTCATTTACTGGATATTCTGGCGTGAAGTGACCGTAAAGTGAAATTGCGTGAGATAGGTGACACCCTAACGATATCAAAAGAGCGTGTTAGTCATCATTTGCATGAACATTTGGGCATCAGAAAGTTCTGTTCGAAATGGGTTCCACGTTTGGTCACATTGGACCAAAAACAACAACATGTTGATGATTCTGAGCGCTATTTGGACCTGTTTAAGCGCAATAAAAAACATTTTTTATGCGATTTGTGACAATGGATGAAACATGGATCCACCACTACACACCGGAATCAAATCGGCAATCAGCTGAGTGGAGAGCAGCCGGTGAAAGCCGCCCGAAGCTACCAAAGACACAATAGCCGGCTGGGAAGGTTTTGGCCTCTGTATTTTGGGATGCGCATGGAATAATTTCCATCGACTATGCTGAAAAGGGAAAAACTATCAATAGCAAATATAATATAAAGTTATCTGTGCATTTGAAGGCAGAAATCGCAAAGAAATGGCCCCAAATGAACAAGAAGAAAGTGCTCTTTCATCAAGACAGTGCACAGTGTCACAAGTCAATGGTTACGATGGCAAAATTGCATGAATTGAAGTTCAAATTGCTTCCTCATCCACCGTATAGGCCAGATTTGGCCCCCAGCGACCTAAAAAAAGTGCTCGCGGGAAAGAGATTTGGCTTCAGTGAAGAAGTTATCGCCGAAACTGAAGGCAAAGACAAATCCATCTAAAAAAAAGGTATAGAAATGTTGGAAAAGTGTTGGACTCTTGAAGAAGACTATATTGATGAATAAAGTTGAATTTTGCAAAAAAATGTGTTTTAAGTAGCTAGACCAAAAACTTTTCAGCCTACGTGTTAGAACCTGTAATAGCGTCTATACTATCAGAATTTCGATTTTCTTTTTGAACTTTGAAAATACCTTGGCTTGTTCGGGTTCAAGCGAAGCGTCTGCCCTCGTGTTATTTTATTAATTAAGCCCTAAATTTTCCAAAAATAACTTGGGCACACGTGTAGGACCCAAAACTTAGGTCTTACGGTCTTATTTATTCAAAAATTCGAAAAACTACCGCTTTTGGCTGGAAAAAGCGGGTCCGGCTTCGTTCTCCGGTGTTAGCGGCGTCTGCCTTTTGCAGGTTCCCTGTTATTCTATCAAGGACAAACTGAATTTAAATGACAGTCCATTCTTGGATCGATGTTTTTTGGGCCCTAAAGCTAGGTCTGGTCTCGGCGGCGTTTGCCTTTTGGAGCGTTCCAATTTTTTGGCGTTAACAAATGTTATGGTACTTGATTTAAGTGGTTAAACGACAGTCCATTTTTGGATGTAGCATCTTGAGCTTTATCTGGGTATTCCAGGGCATGGGGGCCGCAAAATGAACGTTAAAAGCTTTTATTCGACCCGCCCGATAGAATGAACAACTAGGCAGACGTTTAGTCGACAGGTCAAAATTTCGGGTCGCCCTCTTGATCTAATATAGTTGTATATACATAGTTACTGCAATTTCTGGTAAAACAGTAGCTTATTTTTAATCAAGCAGAGTTAATTTTAAAACGTCATTATAAAATTTAAAAAACAAAACAAGATATTACCTTGTCTATTGCGTGCCTGATATCCCATAGTTGATAAAAACGTGTACTGATAAATATTATGCAAGCTGTTTATCCAAACGAATTAATAAACTTATTTATGTTTATTTAATTATAAATATGCATATTATTTTTATAACATATTTCTTGAAATTGTAATCTTTATCGTGCCATTACCGAATAAATCAACAAATTGCGCGTTTTTCCGTTTAATCGAAATTCCCAGATCCCAAATTGGTGTTAAAAATGAGGTATTTACATATTTCCAAAGGTTATGAAAGTTTTGTTTATTTAAGTTTAGTGATAATACAGTGGCACCATTAAAAATATTTGCCTCTCCCAGTGGCGTATCTAGGGTGGGGCACGTGCCCTGGGCGCCATTCAAAGGGGGCGCAAAATTCTCAAATTATTTATGACTATTTGATTTAGTGTATCTGTTTATTTTATATTTAGATAATTGACGAAGGGTGCGCCCCGGCAAATAAACAAAAACTTTAACGTTGCCTGTCATACTACTTTCCAAAAATTCTCCGCCTGACACAGGCATGGCTCCACGATGACTAAATTATTATATTTATTAAGTGTTATCTACTAGGTGGCTGGTGCTGGGAAGTTTTTTAAGACACACGTATCTTTTTGTAGCGATCGTATACCATAAACAAACAAGTTTTAACATTTTCTAAAAAATGAATAAAATTTAAGTGCGAGACTTTATAACTTATTTTGGGCATTCAAGAATAGTTAACTGTTACATTAAATGATTCTTCTCCTTTGTTTTTGACTATTAAAAAGTGGGCTGCTAAATTTAAACCTGGTCTTACATCCATTCAAGATAATAAATGCTCATGACGCCCGAGAACTTCTACGACCGACGAGATTGTGACAAAAATTCCCAATAGCGTACTAAATAATCGCCAACTGAAGTTACGTGAGCTCGCTGACATTGTAAACGTCTCGATGGGCCGTTCCACCACATTTTACGCGATGTTTTGGATATTAGAAAGCTTTCGGCTCGATCTTTGTTATCAATCGACCAAAAACGCATTTGAATGAAGTGTATATAGACTTGTTTAAACATAATTCTAGCAAATTTTTTCTATGTTTCATAACAGTAGATGAAACAGGGATTCATTATTACACGTAAGAGACGAAAGAGCAGTCCAAACTGTGTGGCAACACTTGACAGTGCGCCCAAGAAAACAAAAACGGTTCCATTTGCGACCATTGGCTGGCTTGGCAGGCTTTATACCCACCACGCTAGCGAGGCCGACACGAAGTTGGGATCAAGTTCTTCCCAAATAAAATAGATTGAATCGGTCGTATCCGTGCTCGTGCGGTTCTAGATACCCAACTTTTTAATTTCAACTCCTAATTACTCTGATATTTATTTTATTTTTTAAGTAAAATATAATCCTCCGCTAGTTCCAGGATTTCCAAGTCGCTGGACACCCTAGTGTTCCATAAATAATTTGATATTTGTGAGGGAATAGGGCGCCACCCCGATCCTTGAAAAATTAGTTGCCATCTACATCGGAAAAGGCTTAATGGGGATAAAACAGACAGACAGACAAATAAAATAGATTGAATCGGTTGTATCCGTGCTCGTGCGGTTCCAAACACCCAACTTTTTAATTTCAACTCCTAATTTCTCTGATATTTATTTTATTTTTTAAGTAAAATATAACCCTCCGCTAGTTCCAAGATTTCCAAGTCGCTGGATACCCCAGTGTTCCATAAATAATTTAATATTTGTGAGGGAATAGAGCGCCACCCCGATCCTTGGAAAATTAGTTGCTATCTATATCGGAAAAGACCTAATGGGGATAAAACAGACAGTATGCCTACTTATATGATACACCATATAAGAAAGAAGAAGAATAAGAAGAATTTATAAATATTATTAAGAAACTTGAATTATTTATTTATTTATAAATGGTATTATTTATAAATATTATTCATAAATAAGACATCCGCATGGTGGATATTACAAAACGAGACCCTGGAACCCACAACAATATTATTACCACCAACACAAGAAGAACTACTCAGTACGATCTTCTGCAATTGCTAGAAACGCTGTGGCGCGAACTGTGGATATAGAAAAGTAGGGTTGCAATGCTCCTCAGTTTGAGGCCAGTGTAACAGACAAGCATGCCTCAACGCTTCATACTCAAACGATCTTGATGAAGAAAGTGAATACGTACCTGAGGTTTGAAAATTCAATTTGTCGACCAGAAATGGAAGACTATGACGAACAATATTAACTTGCATGCCTGCTATTGATAATCAGAGTAAAAAATAAAATTCGCCTTACATTTTAACTTAAATAAACTGTAATAGGTTTACGATAAAGTTATGATAAATAAAAATATAATTACAATGTATTTGAACTTACTGTTTACATAAATTAACTAAATATTGTCATACGGATGTCTTATTTACGAATAATTTTTATTAAATATTATTTATAAATAAATAAATAATTCAAGTTTTTTAATAATTATAATATTTGTAAATAATTAATTTTATAAACTGTACTAAGCATTTGATTCCACAGTTGACATGGCGTTATCCTATTTACGGATGGGCGCTTCCCACTCTTCACGCTCTATCAGAACGGTTAATTATATAAAATATCGCCTGAGACCAAATTTGTAGAGAACTTTTATACTCTACAAGTTTTGTATTAACTTCAAACACCATTCGAAGCATAAGAAACAAGATATTTGCAAAAAAAAACAACCCATTTCGCTTCGCGTTTGACTTTGAATATCTTGACTCGCGGACATGAGATTCTATGAGACTTTTGACCTAACTTTTAGAATGTCAAAACAAAGATTTATGCAAATTTTCATCTTTCTAACTGTCATTCCGAGGTTGATTCCCTGTTTGACAGGACAGTAAATATCGCGCGGCGAAAACTCAGGGGCCAGTCTCAGAATACCTTCTAATCTTGATGTATGTCAGTCAGTGTTTGTTGTTGCTACATGTTATTATTTATTTCCGCATTGCTTTTAGGAAGTAACTGTTGATTTATTTTCTTAACTTCAATGTAATAAAGGTTAATAAAATACTCTCTGTTACTACTGTATCAGTAATCAGTTCTGATTGATGTCCTGTATCTAATAAGTAGGTAAAGGTCTTCCTTTTACTTATATATTTATCTGTGACTGTTCTAATTATTCTTAATTTTACTTCTGGTCGATATAAAATATTTTATTATTATTTTAAACTAGATTTGTTTGAATACATTTATACAGACTATGATGGGCGAAGTGATAATGTGAGGCACACATAATGACCCAACTTACAAAAGGGATATCCCGTATATGCTTAAGAAAAAATAAGGACCCATTATTTTCTGGATTTGTCTGGATTTTCTCAATACTTGAAGAGATTCGGAATGTGGCATTACCATGAAGGAGTTTTCAAGAAAAAAGTTGACCCATTTTAGTAGGAAATGATAATCGTAAAGGTAAGTGTAAAAGCCTCCAAATAATTCAGGTAAGATTTCGGCTTTTAAGGCAAGAAGAGGGAAGATGAAAATTGTAGATTAACTTCAGATACTATCCAACCAAGATAATAACGCCTTGATATTTTGATCTTCTGTATGATCTGTCTCACCTAAAGAAAAAAGTGCTCCAAAATCCCCCTATAGCAGGCAACAGATTTGTAGATACTTGCAACTATTGATTCGGCGTGATCAACTTAAGATATCCTCTGGGTGTTAAAAAATATAAGAGATTTCTTTGCATATTTACATTAAAACACGTTCAATGATCTAACGTGCCTTCAAAATTAGTTGACTTCATCGACTACCAAGCTGTCGGTCACACGTGTAGTGGGTATAAACTTCCAAAAATTATGGTTCCTTGGCTCGCCAGCTTCTACAGTATTTTTAAAAGTCCAATCTAATGAAGAGAGGCGGCCATGGCGTAATGGTTAAGGTGTTTGTTTTCTACGCCAGCGACCCGAGTTCGTATCTCGACCCGGGAACTAATAATAAAAGAAAATAAATAAATAATAAAATAAAAAATATAATTTACAACGTGATTGCCTCTCTCGGGAAGGCAGTGATTAACCACCCGTAGTATCATGCCTAGTAAAGCCGTTTTGGCCGTTCGGAACCGGCATTAAACTGTAAGTTTCCTTTGTTTGTGGAAATACTTAAAAGGCACCAACCACAGACAAGGGCCGAGAGGGTCGACTGCGTCCGTATCGGAAGTGGAACTTCAAGAAGCTGTTTTAGCTTATATCATCACAAGAAATTTTTATTTTTTGACTTTGAAATATATTTGTTAGACTGGTACGAAAATTTAAGTATTTATTTTTTCATTTCAAGTTATGTGTTACCTGTTTTACAATCAGTAATTAGAAAGTCTGATTTCGTAAAATCAAATTATATGTGTGTACAATGGCTGCTGAAAAATTATCTCTTCAAGAAAGAATTGAAAATATTTTTATATGGGGTGATAATTATCAAAGTTCGCAAAACGCTGCTAAAATATATAACGAAAGGTATCTTGGTAAAAATGTTCATCATTCGACGGCTTTTGAATATCTTTAAAGAACATGTTTCTGTAGAAAGTCCTTCATCACAGGCCTGTTATTAACGAAGCAGCAAATTTTAATGTTATGTTTTCGACTGTCGGAAATCCTCAAATAGCATTATCTGAAATGCATAAACAGGTGGGAATTTCAGAGCCGTCGATCAGGCGAGTTTTAGTATAAAATAAGTTTCGCCCTTACAAACCAAAATTAATTCACGTCTTACAAGAAAGGGATTATGATGCTCGACTAAATTCTTGTTCTTGACTACAAGAAAAGAAGGAACAAGACGCACATTAATACAGAAACGCCCTTTTTACTGACGAGGCTACGTTTTTTTCTAATGGAGTGGTTAGCTCACAGAATTGTAGGTGGTGAGCAGACGAAAATCCAAATTTTGTATTAGAAACGTATGATGTGGAATACGGAACACCCACATTCTTGGCCATTTTTTTTCTCCTAAAAGAAAACTACCTGCATTTCTGAAACACATAAATAGTCAATTTTCTTCATGAATTTCCACTTCAGCAGGGAACTCTTTTTTCAACAAGATTGTTGAAGTCCATTACGTTGCAAATGCGAGAATGGCTGGATGAACGATTTGAAGACCAATGTTATTCTGCTAATCTTTGGCAAGCGAAATCTCCGGACTTAACACTGCTCGATTTTTTTATGGGGCTATCTCAAGAACAAAGTTTATGCGCAGAGACCTTTGAGAAATATTGAACAGTCGGAAAATGCAATAAGTAGTAAATATTAGTTCACTAGTTTTCATTTTTTGTTTGTGCGATAAAATTGTCACTCTAAAGTGTCCTTAAAAAAAACAAAAACTTCAAACTGCATGCTATAGGGTACAAATATTCGATAACACAGGTCTGCAACAAAAATGCTGTCTGGATGTTTTCAACTGATTTCTATGTATTTAGGTGTTCTGAAAACTAAAAAAATACTCAAAAATTCCAGAACGTCAGGTTATTTTGCAAAACGCAAAATTTTATTATAAAAAAGGTTTTTTTTTTTTGGGCTAACTTGAAGTCATAAATAAATAGGTACAATTTTATTTTGATTACTGTTTTTAAATGTATACAGGCCATAACTATCCTTACTTTCTAAACGCCCTTAACAAACATAAAAGTTGTAACCAGAACGTGCGCGCTCCGATAGTGTAGAAAGTGGCGCGGTACAATTACGTGTTAACTCGTCATTGTTTTATAGATCTTGATTCAATATAGTGCAATGTCATCTGTGCGGAAGTGTGTGAATTCGTCTGACAGTTTCTGTTATATTTGTGGCGAATATATGGTATTAAAGCAACAACTTAATATTACGGACTTTGTAAAAAAAGTATACTTCACGTATTTGGCTTAAAACTTGGAGATCAGGATAAAGTTTGGGCACCACATAAAGTCTGCAAACGATGTGTTGAAGACCTTCGAAATTGGTTTAAGGGCAAGAAAAAAGCTTTCCGATATGCGATTCCTATGGTATGGCGCGAGCAAAAGAACCATAGTGATGATTGTTACTTTTGTTCGTGTAATGTGAGAGGGTATAATTCAAAATGGAAGCAGTCCATTTCATACCCCAATCTGCAATCAGCTATTCGTCCCATCCCTCATGGGACCGAAATACTAGTGCCCAAGGCCCCTGCTACCTTGGAAGAGATTCCAAATTCTGACGAAGAGGGTGCTGTACCTGAACCCGATGACAAGTCAAGTTTTCAATTTGAAGATGACAGCAGTCCGAAATTGTTTTCCCAGGGCGAGCTAAATGATTTGGTAAGAGACTTGAATCTTCCCAAAAACGCTGCTGAGTTGCTTGGATCAAGGCTCAAAAGCAGGAACTTACTTTTGCCGAGAGTGTCTTCCTCCTGGTTTAGATATCGTGAGAAGCAGTTCACTTCCTACTTTGCCCAAGAGGACGAGTTGGTTTATTGTACCAATATTGAAGGTTTGATGGATACATTTAAGATCTCATACGACCCAGCACAGTGGCGTATTTTCATAGATTCTTCAAAAAGAAGCCTTAAAGCAGTTCTGCTTCACAATGGCGGTTTCTATGCTTCCATTCCTGTCCGTCATTCCGTACACCTCAAGGAAACCTACAAGAACTTGGAATTGGTTCTTTGCAAATTAAAATATAAAGACCACGGTTGGCAAGTGTGGGGGTGATTTAAAAATCTTGGACATGTTGCTCGGACAACAATCTGCGTTTACCAAATTCCCTTGCTTTTTGTGTCTATGGGATAGTAGAGACCGAGCAAATCACTGGACCAAAAAGTGTTGGCCTCCGAGGGAGCTTAAAGTTGACGAAAAGAACGTCCTGCATGAAACTTTGGTGCCTTCTCATAAAGTTCTTCTACCACCGCTTCACATAAAGCTGGGATTGATGATGCAATTTGTAAAGTCACTTCCAAGAGATGGAAATTGCTTCAAATACTTAATATCAAAGTTTCCAGGCCTCTCGGAGGCAAAGTTGAAGGAAGGTGTTTTCGTTGGACCAGATATTAGACGGCTTATGGCTGATCCACAATTCATCACAACCATGACGGATCCTCAAAGAGAAGGGTGGATTGCCTTTAAAGAGGTCATAGAGAAATTTTTAGGCAATAACAGAGACCCTAACTACAAACAAATCGTCAAAAGAATGTTAAAAGCATTTCAAGCTTTAGGTTGCCTAATGAGTTTAAAAGTACATTTTCTTCATTCCCACCTCGACTACTTTCCAGAAAATTTAGGAGATCTGAGTGAAGAGCAAGGTGAACGATTTCACCAAGATATTAAGGAGATGGAAAAAAGATACCAGGAAAGATGGAGCGTCTCAATGATGGCAGACTACTGTTGGACGCTTCAGAGAGACCTTCCAGATGCTTCCTACAAGCGAAAATGTACCAAAAGGAGTCTCACTGGGAAAAAGAAATGTGTTTAGTGCTTACTAATGAATGTATTTTAGAGTGTTTAGTGCTTACTAATGAATGTATTTTAGATAAAAAAAATAAGTTTTGTTACGCAATTATAAATTAAAAAAATTTTTTTTAGTCTTTTATCTTTTATTTTAAGATGATAACTTGTTTAACATAGATACCTACATTGTCAGAAAACGTGACGTTCTACGACAAAATGAAAGTCATTTTCGGATTCAGTACACCCAAAAACATAAGAATTACGCAAAAAAACCAAAACAGCTCTCAATTTTTTTTTTGCAGACTTGTGTAATTGTTCGTGCGAAAATTGCGGTTTTACGAAAATAATTTTTTAATTATTGATTGTAAAACAAGTAAAACATGATGGAACTAACAAATAAATTTTAAAATTTTTCTATTAATCTAGCCGATTTATTCTAAATTCAAGAAATAAAAATCTCCTTGCGATCGTAGTTTTATCGGTCAGAATACGGTTTTGTCCAATTGAGTTAAAATTTTTCACACTACCATAAAATACAATTCTAAACATTTTTTTTCTTATAAGTGCTTTTGATATTTTAACAAACAAAGTGACTTTTGGACTTTAGACTTTAGAAAATTTAAATTTCCCTCCAAACTACAAATGACAATTGGCGAAATAAAATTAATTTTTGGGTTGCAAGTGATGCAAAATCCACCTATAAATTATTTTTTTTTAATTCTAAATTTAATCTAAATTTAATAATGTATAAAAGTTATATTCCATATGTCGCATATATATATATATATATATATATATATATATATATATATATATATATATATATATATATATATATATATATATATGTATGTAACTATATTTAACAAGCTATTCAAATTAATGAATTTAAGTGGTAAAAGCTATGATTTTCAAACCGATTTGCACTACAAAACAGCAGGTGGCGATTCTCACCTCGACGATGAGATACTAAGATTTTATGAATTCATCCTTCTGTTAATACAGTTTTTCATTTGTTCTTAGTAAATTATTGTTTTAAGGGGTTACATATACCTGGGCTCTATATTAAGTTGGGAATGCGGAATCTTTGGCACAATGACACTATTCAGTATATATCACCACTACACCAAACACTTTATTTTTGCACTCGACGCGCGTTTCGCTAACCATGTTAGCTTCATCAGGAGCTAAAGGTAAACTACAAAAACTACTTTTATATTTTATAATGTCCATACTTTCGTATGCGTTCAACAATCTCCTATCAGATACATTTTTTATTAATCTTAGATTATCTAATGTTACAATATGATCAGCTTCAAGGGCATGTTCGGCAATGCTAGACTTCTCTGCTCTACTGTATTTTAAGTGTGCTAAATGTTCTTTAAATCGTGTTTTAATTGACCTTTTAGTTTGCCCAACATACTTTTTGTCACAATCATTACAACTAATTTCATAAATTCCACTTTTCTCACAATTAGGGATCTTATCTTTGGGATTTCCTAAGATATTCCTCAGATTGCCTGATGACTTATAGACTAAGGCCTACCTTATTAAATATCTTAATAAGTCCCCTGCTATATTTCGGATTATATGGTATGGAGACATACTCGGTGTTATTTTCTTCGCGTGTAAAAAAAGTGGAATTCTGAATATTTAACCTGAACTTGTCTATTTATTAGCTTGTTTACTAAGTTATCGTCATTAAAGTTTACTATATTCAGAGGAAAAGTGACCAAACGATGAACTAAAAAATGTACTGAGGCTAATTTGTGTTGTTTGCAGTGAAATGAGAGAAAGAAATATGTCTGTTACTGTGTCTTTCCTATAGATTTCAAATTCTAATCTATTATTATTTTTAATAATTAAAATATTCACTTACGAAGTCGAGAACAAAGGACAACTGCCTTTTCTAGATAGAGTAATATTGTAGGCAGTGTCTGAAAACAGGTAGTGGTCCCAATCTGACTTCCAGGTCACATTTAATACTATAACTTTGTAATGGAATGGAATTTTCTGAAAAAATTTTCTTTTGAATAAGTATCTATAAAAAAAAATCGAATTTTTGAACATTCGAGGTGTATGTAACCCCAAGCAAAATTCCTTTAAGGTATATTTTTTGATATTACAACTTTACATAATAGCCAGACAGTGAAGTTCTAAATTAATTTCTTCTTCTTTTCCAGAGCTAGCTGTCGTCATAAGTGACCAAATAGAACTTCTTCAATCGAACGGCACTTTGATAGGGTCAACGGTGGAACAGTTTACCGAACTGAAAGCGTTAACGTTTGATAACGTTAGGCATCAGTTTGTAGTCAGTGATAGGGATCAAGAGAACGATACTATCTTCACTGTCCAACTTACCAAAGAGACTGAAATCACTCCTATTATACCTGATCTTCCTGATGATGTACAGGTAAGATACACATTATTCACTATAGAGTATTTGAATTTTATATGTGCGTGATTATTATATCCATGACCTGTTTAGATATTAAAGTTGATATCCATGATAAACGAACAGTACAATATAATTGTCGGCACATGGAAACAAAAATATTTCGATGTTGAAAAACAAATCCTTTCAGATGTACAGCAGCGGTTAAAGAAATAGTACAAGCTGTTCACAGTCTTGTTTTTAACATACTTTGACGTTTAGAATCTTGTTATATGTGCCATATCAGGTCCCCCTGATGTTGGCTATCACTCTGGCATATTCATCCCTGTTCTGTGCGACTCGGAAGAACTCTTCGACGCTATGAATTCCCGTCCAATCTCGTATGTGTTTGAGGCCTGCTTCCTGCCAACGTCGCGCCTGCCCTCAGTCTTTCCCATCATTATGAACTGCAATAACTCATAATGTTTCCCACGAAAAACATGTCCCAAATACTCCAGTTTTATGCACTTTACCGTTGATAAACAACTCTCTGACTGCATTAGCTCTCTGCAGTACTTCCTGATTGGTAACATAAGCTGTCCACGGAATACGGAGAATCCTTCTATGCAGCCATATCTCGAAAGCCTCCAAGCTGTTAACTGTCACAACCTTCAATGTCCATACCTCAGTGCCGTGCAACAAAATCGACCAAATGTAGCATTTTAGAATTTTCTGGCTCAGTTTCAGGTTAATGCTGTCATTGCAAAAGAGAGACTTCATTTTAATGAAGTTTGTTCTGGCTGCTTCTGTTCTACATTTAATTTCTTTGTCAGGGTCTAACTGGTCAGTAATGTAGCTTCCAAGATATTTAAAATGGTGAACTCTCTCTATCGGTTGACGGTTGAGATGGAGATCAACATCTGCATATTGTTGATGGCAGAAGACCATGAATTTGGTTTTAGATATATTGATGTTAAGCCCATATCCACTCCTGCTTATTCAACTCTATCTAACAGGCGCATTGAAGGTCCTCAATCCTGTCACTCAAGATAACAGTATCGTCCGCATATCTGACTGTGTTAATGAACTCTCTGTTCACCTTCACTCAATATGGTTGTTCATATACAGCTTTTTTGTTTTTTTTTTGTCAGAGTAAGGGTTAAACACCAACGGCGAAAGTATGCAGCCCTGTCTCAGTCTTCGTTGGATAGCAACATCCTCCGACCTGATATCTCCAAATTTCACCGAAGCCGTTTGTCTCCAATAGAGATCATCATCATAATCTATAAAGCAAACAAACATATCCCGGCATTAGTCTCTGCACTTCTGGAGCAGAACGTTCAAAGCAGAGAGTGCCTTTCGTGGTCCAAGATTATTTCTGGATACGAACTGTGAGTTGTTCAGATCTTCTTCGCACATTTTTCTGATTCTGCCATGAATGATTCTAAGGAACTTTTTCAAATGTATGACACAGTAAGCTTATCAGTCTATAGTCATTACAGCGTCTTGCTCTTTGTTTCTTCGGAATGGTGGCATGAATATCATTGAACCGTTTTACAAGTAACTGAATATTATCTTCTTCGATCGTCTTAAGGAGCTCAGAGAGAATGCCATCGGGTCCAACAGATTTTTTTGGTTTGACCAATTTTATAGCATGTACGACTTCAGATTTCATTATATCAGGGCCCTCGTCTTGTTGTCCATCATCTGCTATATTTGGTCTCTCATCTCGGAACATCTCCCTCAAATAAGGGCACCATGTCTCAGAAATCTCTTCCTCATCAATGATGATTTTGTCTCTGTTCTCCATAAGCACGGAGGGTGGTTTCTCTTTATACAACCCTGTTACCTCTTCTAGTTTTTTGTGCATATTAAAATATCATGCTTTCTGTCCAGAATATGAACTACATTTATGATTTTGGCGGCCACGTCTGTGCATATGGGATTCGAACTTTATGTTTGGTTCTCAATTTAAATTAACCTTCTGACGCTTAAGTCATATAGGGTTCATTTTAAAGATATACTTTATATGTGTTCCATAGGGGACACTTATGGGATCATTTCGGTGACTGTCTGTCTGTCTGCCACACCAGATTTTCTCCGAAACTATTCGACATATAAGTTGAAATTTGGCACAAATATAAAAATTGATGGCCCAATCAGAGCTGTGTAGTTTTGAAAGTTAAATTTTAAGTTAAGGGTTTAATTTTGGGGGGCGAAATCGGAAGTGAAAAAAAAATTGTACAAGGTCATCGAGTGGGGTGTCATATGAAAGCTTGTGAAAACACGAGTTCAAAAATATATATGATGTAATACTTGCGCACACTTTACTTTGTAATATTTTAAAAAAATGGTCAAAAATCGCTGTCCCCTCACCCTATCTCTAAAAGTACTGATCAAAAAATTTCGAAAAAAATCTGGAATATTCTCCATAAAGTGTAGATTGAAGAAAATTATCACGAGGGTATTACGTTCGATAATTTATCCGGTACTAGCCGTGCCCGCGGCTTCGCTCGCGTGGATTTGATTCACTATTATCGTCACTGCTTATTCCTTATATTAGCTAACGTAATAAAATATATCCCAGTGTATTGCAAGAGAGTGCGCTAGCGACAAACTTTTTTCCGACTTGATTCACTATTATCGCCACTGCTTATTTCTTATACGTGTATTACCTAACGTAATAAAATATATCCTATAACCTGGCCAGAGAACATATGTATAAATCTAAAAAAAAACACGCAAATCAGATAAGTAGTTCTCGAGTGATAAGCAGACTAACGGACAGACAGACAAACAAAGAGAAGTTTTGCATTTTATGAATATTATAATATTGTTCCATATTTAATGGTTTAGGTAGTGTATTGCAAGAGAACGCGCTAGCGGCAAAATTTTTTCCGACTTGATTCACTATTATCATCACTGCTTATTCCTTACCTAACGTAATAAAATATATCCTATAACCGGGCCAAAAAACGTATGTTTTAAAAAAAAGCACGTAAATCAGATAAGTGGTTTTCGAGTGCTAAGCGCACTAACGAACAGACAGACAGACAGAGAGACGTTGCATTTTATATATTATAGATAAACTTGATTTGACAGTATGATGGAGATTTTTTTCGGGAAAAGTTGTGAATTTAACCGGGACTAAGAGCTACGAAATATCAATACATATTTAGTGCAATCAGTAATATACTTATATACTTTTCAGTACATTACTGCTTTAAGCATTTAGCCAATCATGATGGCTGGTGACCAACAGATAGGTACCGAGACAAAATAATTTTATTTTATTTGTTTATAATTAAACAAATATTTCGGTAGTAAATACTTGTTTTAAACTTTTACTACAAAGATGTCTCGCTCTTTACATATTCTTGGTAATTCTTATATTGAAGATGAATATGTGACTGAATTTTCTAGAATACTTCAGCAAACACGGTACTGAACACTAATTGTGCAAGTCCGATTGGCCCTTGGCAGGTTTTTTATTTTTTTTTTATGTCATGTTGTCATGGATATTAATAATAATGCAATGATAAAGATTTTCGTGTGTGTTTCTATTGCAGTAATATACAATTTTAGGGTTTAGCTATAGATCCAATCGAAGACATATTATACTGGACCGATTCAGTTAATAAAACTATTAACTACGTATATTTAAACGATTCTACGTTTGAACCAAAGTTACTTTTTGCCTTTAGTGACGTTGTTCCACAAGATATAACCATCGACGTATGCAGGAGGTAGGTTCTTTTATATTAAGTTGACATACGGCACAAAGACATCTTATAAAAATCTGAAGTGAGTCAAGACTAATATTTGAGACGGTTTGTGGACATCTGTTTAATGGTTAGAGATGTACGTAAGAAGTTTTCCTGGCTGACCTATAAATACTACAAAACCTGATGTTTTTAAAACATGTTAGAAATTTTCAAATGCTAAAATTAACCGATTTTAAAATTGGAGGTTCTCAATTTAATACGTTTTTTGCAATTTCTTGTTAATGATCTTTTAAATAATTTTACTGACTTGTCTGTAAGGCAGTGTATCGCGTTTGCTCGAAAAGAAACGCCAGAACCTTTATCCTTTCAATAAAATTTTATTGATGTGGTACATTAGCATTAACTTTTGGAGGCCCTAGTTGGATTTTTTCACTTCAAATATAAGGCTAGAAGCGTTGTTAAATCAACTCTTCTTCTATAGATTGTACCTCTCCCCATGTTAAGAAGAATGGTATAATGAAAACTGTACACCAGTGATATCGCCAGAGAAGTGGTTGTATTTATTAGAATAACATACTGAACTAATAGTGGGTTAATCAGAATATACATGGATCTAAATAAGGTGTCTTGTACTGTATGACTTCATTTTCCAAGAACATTCATTCATCAGTTTTTTAAGCTGTAGTCACTTAACTTAGATATTTCATTTTTTCTAAGTGTAGGTGTACTTCATAAGTTATTTTTGGTATAAGGTTTTATAATTATAGCAATTAACTTTCTCTGGCTTTACCCAGGTCAGGTCTATTATCTTCTGTGTATTTGTTCAAAACTTTGATTAAATAGAACGAAAAAATCATCGCTATTGTTTTATATCACATTGACGTAATATATACCAGTAATTAGCTTTTAGAATGCTATATTGATGTACGTTACGAACACAATGCGTCTGTTCAAATCAAGGAACTTTATATCCAAAACTTGCTAAAAAATGTCAGGTAATTGTCACTAGCGTTAGAACTAATTAATTTCTAAAAAAAAGAAAGCTACTTACAGATGATTTGTCTATTTGGTTATGTGGAACAAAATTTTTAACAATTTCCGTTATTATTTTCAAGTACCTTGTCGCATTTGAATTTCTACTTAAAAATTCCTATTACTTTAAATTGACCCGTCCGTCCAAATAATTTTATTTAACGGTTACCCATCTTGTTTCATACGTTACATTATCTCCTGACAATGGCCTAAACATATTTCTTTGTTTTCCTGGGTTAAATGCAGCACTCGTAAAACTTTATATAACACGTAGGCCGAAAAAGTTTTTGGTCTGACACGCAGATGTCGCCCTTTTCACAAAATCCGTATGATTTTTAGGAAGACGTTTCGACGATTTTAGTTTACAAGTTTACAAGTTACAGTGGTTTTAGTGACGCTACTTTTGATATTCTCAAAACAATGGAGAAAATCGAATTTCGTGTGTTGATTAAACACTGTTTTTAATGGGAAAAAATACCGTTCATGCAAAGCAATGGCATGATAAGTGTTAGGGGGACTCTGCCCCTGGAAAAGCACTCATCATTACTGGTATGCTGTACGCGGTCGTACAGATACAAATGATGCTGAACGCTCGGGACGCTAAAATGAGGTGGTTACCCCGAAAAACATTTAAAAAATCCACAAAATTGTTTTGGATGACCGTAAACTGAAATTGCGTGAGATAGCTGACACGCTAAAGACATCAAAAGAACGTGTTGGTCATATTTTGCATAAATATTTGGGCATCAAAAAGCTCTGTTCGAAATGGGGATCGCGTTTGCTCACAGCGGACCAAAAACAACGTGTTGATGATTCAAGTAATATTTGACAATGGATGAAACATGGATCCACAACTATACACCGGAATCAAATCGGCAATCAGCTGAGTGGACAGCAGCCGGTGAAAGCCGCCCGAAGCGACCAAAGATACAACAGTCTGTTGGGAAGATTTTGGCCTCTGTATTTTTGAATGCGCATGGAATAATTTCCATCGACTATGCTGAGAAGGGAAAAACCATCAATAACGAAAAGTTATTGGTGCGTTTGAAGGCAGAAATCGCAAAGAAACGGCCCCAAATGAACAAAAAACAAATGCTCTTTCATTAGGACAATGCACCGTGTCACAAGTCAATGGTTACGATGGCAAAATTGCATGAATTGTAGTTCGAATTGCTTCCTCATCCACCGTGTTCTCCAGATTTGGCCCGCAGCGACTATTATTTATTCGCAAACCTCAAAAAATGCTCGCGGGAAAGGGATTTGGTTCCCGTGAAGAAGTTATCGCCGAAACTGAGGCCTATTTTGAAGGCAAAGACAAATCCTGCTACAAGAAAGGTATAGAAATGTTAGAAAAGCGTTGGACTGATTGTATCGCTCTTGAAGGAGACTATATTGATGAATAAATTCTAGAGCTAGATCAAGAACTTTTCAGCCTACGCGTTAAGTGATACCCCCGTTTCTGTAAAGTATCTTGAATCCTGGAATATATTCGATCAAGATCTTTAACAGCTTCCTTTACAGAACAATTTGGATTTTCTAAAAACAAAAAAAGTAAATTTTGATTTTCGTTTAGTTTTGATTTCATTTTTGTTGTTTTCTTCTCATTGTGTTCTCGTGTTCTTTTATTGCAACGTTGTTCAGTTATGTATTCTTGCAAGTATATTTGAGCTAGAGATTCTTCTATGCTTTACATAAAGTATTTTATAAGCCTGTCATGCTTGTCTTTTGTTATAACCAGTTTTAATAAATATTTCGTAAATATCTCGCTTTTCACTCACCTGGTGGGTGGTGGTCGCTTTCACTCACATTTCTATTGAATAAGCTTGTAAAATGCTGTATATAAATTAATCTAAAATATTTACTTTTAGATACATCTACTGGACGAATAACAATATATATCACCCAACGATTGAACGGGCCTTCCTAAACGGCTCAAATCATGAGGTGCTCATAGATTCTGACATACGACAACCTGCCGGTATAACCGTAGATCAGAAAACTCAAAGAGTATATTGGGCCGACATGAGGGAAGGAATCTACTATAGAATTGATAGTGCAGACTTTGATGGTACTGGGAGAGAAATAGTGTACGAAGGAACGCATACTAAGCCGTTTGGCATTGCTGTTGACGAAACGTCGGTATACTGGACGGATATAAACAATAACGCCCTCTGGAGGTAAGCCGAAAGTTTTTAGTCGTCCAAACGAACTGCTTATTAAAAAGGCATGCTTTCTTTAAATTGTTATGAATAAAGAAAGGACTTGGAAATAATGACAAGGAGAGGTTATATCTTTAAGTATTCGGATATAGGGTAACAATTAAAAAATATTATTTTTTCTACCGTAGATATTTTAAGACAGATAAAGCTTCGGCACCAGAAAAAATAAGAGAATTCAAAGAAAAACCTCTGGGATTAGTAGCTAAAAATGTACAAATTAGAAATTATCCGGACTGTAAAGAGCTAGAATTAGCAGTAGAGAAATACGGCATTAATCAAAAGGAAATTTTTAAAACTGTAGACCCTGAGGAATCTACAGAAGTTGTTGAATGTTTGAATGGTGGACAGTTAATAGGTAAGGACCTTCTTTTCTTTGGTTTCCTGTAGGAATATGGAGATTTATTATGACCAGCATCACTAACTCAGCTGAAAAAGGACGATCGGATATCTTTTTACCTAGTTTTCTAGAATTGTATTATCGATGCATTCTAAACTTCCGATGGCATGGTGTGGTATTGATAAAAGTCGTGGGAACAAATTGCGCAGTTTGTATTCTAACCTTGGCCTCAGACCATCTCCAGACGTGGACCCGAATTCTTTGCATCTTTTCAGGGTAGTCGGTCACCAATTCGCTTATGCAGGCACCCAAGGCTCAAGGCTCATCTTCCACTTTGATAAGGTGGAAGGTTGATTCAAGAAACAGAGGATCGAAGATAGAGACTTCAAGTCGTATGTACGATGTTTCGTGAATTAAAATTTTACCAATCTTCTGTTGTCCTCTGCATCACCCCAAAGTAACAGAGAAGAACCGGAACACCCAAATATGCAAAATGTAGGATTTTTGATTCCTTGTACTCTGACACTACAAACGCTTGGCAACCTACTGACTGAATATTTGAGGTACCTGACCTCATTTGAATTTAGTTTGTGAAGAAACTGTGTTAACCAGGCTAATATTGTTATTATTATTATTTTATTAGTTACCATAAATTCATTACTTTATTTATTTTAGGAACCGCTTGCAAATGTAAAAGAGGCTATACCGGCAGGTTCTGTGAAACAGAAAACTGCCACAACTTCTGCATCCACGGGTCCTGTCACCTCTCCACCAAAGGTTACCCGCAGTGCCATTGTCCCAAAGGCTTTGGGGGAAGAAGGTGTGAGTTGGATATGTGTAACAGCTTTTGCTTAAATGGAGGGGAGTGTAGCTATTCTAGAGGAGATTTGCTACCGAGTTGTCAGTGCTCGAAACATTATACTGGCAGCAGATGCGAAGTTAGCACTGATTTTAGCAATTTGTGTAGGCTATACTGTAGGGAGAGTATCATTAGGGATGATTTTATGGTGTCAAAGGAAAGGGATCTCGTTTGCAGGTAATTAATGTATTCTAGAACAAATATATAATTTAAAAACCTTTAAAAAACGCAGTGATTTTCTTGTATTATTTTCTGACATTTACTTTCTTTTTCAGATGTGAAAAAGAACGCTACGTCATTTCCAAGAACAACCTTACAAATTTATACGGCCCATCAACTCCCCAGCATCACAGAAGCTTTTTAGAAAAATTCACTACAGACTTAGATTACACCCTCTTAGTCCTCATTACTAGCCTGTGTTTGGTGGTGATCTTAGGCTTGTCGGTATATATTTTCGCCAATAGACACAGAAGGCCTATCATTAAGAAGAGAGTTATCGTTAATAAGAATATTACGCCGCTATCGTATCGTCCTCAACCTAATACCGAGCAGTGTGAGATTACAATAGAGAATTGTTGTAACATGAATATTTGCGAGACGGTAAGTGTTTTAGAAAAAAAAACTAAACTTAAAATTTATAGATTGCAGTACCTGTAGAACGGTACAAGGTCCTTTTACATTAAAAATACGGTGTTGTCATGAATTGAAGAGCTTCCGTTACCGTACCAATAATGATCGGAAATGATGTTGCTTAGGAATGCCCGATATTGTCTTCAGACAGCGAGACACCAAAAGAACTTCTGGCGCTGATGGAATACCTGCCATATTGCTCAAAAAAAGGCGCAGGCGAATTAACGACAGTTTTCCGTAGATTTTGCAACCTATCCTACAGAAAGGAAATATTTCTTTCCTGTTGGAAAGACGCTACAGTTCAGCCGATACCCAAAAAAGATAAGTAGATCTTCCCAAAAATTACCGATCAGTTGCACTGCTTTCTAGAAAATCGAAAGTTCTGGTAAAGGCTATCAATCAGCATCTTTTAAAATATCTAGAAGGATTTAACATTATTAGCGATCATCAATATGGTTTTTGTAAGCAAACATCAGCAGGGGATCTTTTAAACATCAGCAGGGAATCTTTTAACTTACAGTATGTAACACATGTTTGGAACAACGCACTTGATATATCCAAGGCATTCGACTGTTTGGCACGATGGATTACTGGCTAAGCTACGCTCGTATATGTCTCAAAAATTCTGTTTATGACTCTCATGTTTCCTAAGAGAGCATTCTTTACAAGTGGTAGTCGACGGATTTCTTTTTAATACATACTATCGACGTTGGTGGGCCCCAAGGCTCCATACTCTCTTTCTCATTTACATTAACCCTCTGCTGAAAAGAACCAGAAATCCAGCTACATCTTTGCAGATGACAGTACGCTTGTTTTTCCATTCACTTTGAACGTTGAGCGTCGGCTACTCAGGGACTTAAGTCTATTCTACAAGTATTTTCTTGGAAAGTGTTCGATGAATGTAGCCCGCTGAATTCTCATGCTATTAATACATGTCGCGCTAATACATCACATCTGTATAAAGTTGAGTTTGTTACGCTCGTACAACACTTTTCAAGTAGTCTTTTACCAGGTGTACAAGTATGAAATGCGTTTTTTTTTTTCTAAAAAAACATGTTAAATTCGGAAGAATGTTAAAAAGTGCTTTATTCAAAGTATGCTCCATCGCTTGTTATACATTTTTCCCATCTTTCGGGCAATTTGTGAATACCACGCCAGTAAAAATCTTCCCCTTTTGCTGCGAACCATTCATCGAGCCATTTTTTCACATCTTCGTACGAACCAAAGCGCTGCTCAGCAAGTGCAAACAAGTGGTAATCGGAAGGAGCCAAGTCTGGTGAGTAAGCCGCATGGGGTAGAACTTCCCAGCTGAGTGCTTCCAACGTGTCGCGAACTGGTTTTGCCGTATGTGATGGAGCATTGTCATGAAGAAAAATGACTTTGTGTTGCTCTTTCGGTATTCTGGCCTTTTTTCAAGCAGCGAACGGTTCAAATCGGTCAATTGTTGGTAACGTTTAGTATTAACCGTTTCCCCAGGTTTTAAGAGCTCATATAGACCACGCCCCTCTGGTCCCACGAAACACAGAGCATCGTCTTTCTGTCAAAGCGATTCGGTCTTGCGGTCGATGTGGTTGGTGCGCCTGGGTCTACCCATAATTCCCCTTTTCATCCCCTGTAACTATACGATGCAAAAACGACTTCCTTTTGCACCGAGCGAGCAAAATGTCACACGTATTTTTGCGCTTTTCCATTTGCCTGTCGTTCAACTCATGTGGTACCCATCTACCGGTCTTCTGAATCTTTCCCATCTCTCGTAGCCGATTGGAAACAGCTTTTTGACTAACGCCCAATTGCTCGGCGAGTTGTTTTTGTGTTTGCGAATCATCTTCGTCTTTTTTTGGCGGTTTTCAACGTTCCTTGTCTGCAACATCGAAGTCACCACTTTTGAAACGCCGAAACCATCGTTCACACTTATCACCTTGCTATGGAGCATGTTCACCATAAGTTTCTTGAAGTAATCGGTATGATTCAACAGCAGTTTTCTTCAAATGAAAACAAAAAATTAATGCTGTCCGCGAATGCTCTTTGTTCGGTATAAATTTCGACATATTGAATAAAACAACACAACACTATGCACACACTTTTCCAATTTATCACTCGTGCCCGTGTCAAATCTTTATAGCACAAACTGCATTGGTTCACCATCTGTTGTCTGAAATCCGCATTTCATACTTGTACACCTGGTATATGGAGAACATCATCCCTTTCGAATGATGACGCGTCTTTCTTGTAGCACTTTAGTGATTTTTCTGCAACATGTGTGCCACGCTACGTCCATAAAAAAAAAGAAAACACAAGTCATATGCTCAGATTTTTTTTTATTTCAGCCATGTTTCGAACCCGCCGGTCTCCATAGTAAGAACAGAGAGGACAAGAAAACGCTCCTTGCCAACATGGAAAATGGAGAGGAATCATACTAAGATCTTTCTTAGGAGAGAGTAGGCTGTGAATTTTTGTAGTATTACCTAAAGAAATAACTGGTCATTAAGTTATTTTAGAGAGCTTATGTAGAACAAAACGTTTCGATGCGACACCTTCTACGTTCACTAGATAGATAATGCAACATAGGAAATTAAGATAATAATGAATAATGGTAATAAACATTATTAGACAATATGTTTGGTAACATATTCAGTGTTTAAAAATTTTAAAAAGATTTTTGTGAAGTTTTAAACATGATAAAAAATAAACGGTAACATAGTAAATAGTTAGAAGAAATATTAAATGAAAAAGGTTAACTCAAAATTAAAGAAATTAGCTTCTTGCTTCTCCTAAAGAAAAACGATATTTTTTTACTAATTTTAACGAGTTTCTGTTAGACCTTTTTACTGATTCAAGAATTATGGTTCTAAAACTGCTTTCTGGATAACTTAATGGCCAGTCTCATTGTTAAGTTTGGTAAATATATAGTTCTATATATGTAGAGAAGATAGCTTACTATTTATACGGAAGACATGTTGTTGCCAGTTGTTATCTTAAGATGAACGACATTGTCGAGACCAATTTATCTTTTTCTAACAGTGGACGTTAATTTCGCTAACAATAGTAGGCTCTACATTAAAAACGCAATCGCACAGCTAACCTCGCTTAAAAACTGCCCAACTGGATAGCATGCCAACGGATCGTTCAAGTGAACAGTGTTGTCATACTTCCAAAATTTAATCAAAATCAGTGACTTTCTCAATATCATTATCCAATTTAATGAAGTGCATATTCTTAGTTAAGAGGGAAGAAAGTAAATAACATTATATTTATAAGAAACAGGTGAATATTTTCTAAATTTGTACATTAATAAGTTACATGTAACCACATATAGCCTGCAATTAAAATTATCAAGCAAATTTTACTTTCAGACCACGTGCGTTCATTTAGTTTTTTTTGCGTTGTCGCATGGAAGCGTCGTAAGGTCATTTATTGCATATGCCAGACTTGCAGTTCTGTCCAGTGTGTTCTACTTGTCTTTGCCGCACTTATTAAAGTTTCTAATAGATCATTGATGTGGTGGGAAACGATATTTTGAATGACACACTTTGTCTACTGATGTATGGTGTTTTTGGTACCTTTCAAACAAAATTGAAACCATTTTTTAATATTGTTAGCGAAATATGTGTCATATGTTACGAAACAACACCCTTACCATTGCAATGAATATTAGACTATCTTCCTCTGGATGTATAAAAATATAATGTAAAATCATTTAAAATTTTAAATATTGATGCCCAATGCCGAAATGTTGTCATTTTACAATTTTCTTGTAAGTTTGTTTGGCAGCTCAAAATATTAACTCATTGAAAAATATCGTATACGTCGTTGTCGGAAAGTGTTGTTACAGGGCTTGCAAGCTTTTAGAACTGCATCCGAAAATAGAATGTAATATGTAATGCATATGTGCTGTGTAATGGAATTTAGGTAATATTGAAAATGTAACGAATCAGATGGTCTCTTAGAATTAGTATCTGAACTTATTACTGACTTATTCACCTATGAGTTGTCAATCAAAAATGTACATATCACCGTTTCTTTTTTAATTGCATTTTCTAAAGGAATAATCGCCCCATGATTTATAGAGATTCTTAATTGGGTTCCACCGCTTCATTTCTCTCTTCGATTTGCCAGTTTATTCCCAGTTTCACGCTTATTCGGAGCTGCATCAACTTTCCGGTTTACACATTGTTACGTTCGAGAGATAGAAAGATTTAGATTTTATTAATCACTGTCTCATATCGGTGATTACATTTTAGTAAGGCCAAGGCACATCTATAATATGTTCTTCTTCTCTGGTAAAGTCTATGGTTTAATCCTTTCTGCCTTTTAACTATATCGGCCTTAACCTCCATAGTCCAACCACGTCTAGAAAAGTAACGCAAAAACAAACAAGGATTTTAATTTCTCCGCTACTACCCTTGCTTTCAGTAGAATATCCTCATAAGAAGCAGCTGGGATTTTACCCCAGTCTTCATGACGCATATCTTTCTTCACCACAAAAAGATCAGACCTGAAAATTGACCGCGATTTATAGAGATATTTACTTGACGAAAGTTACAGCGAAAAGGAACAAAATGGCTGATTGGTAATTGAGTGTAGAGTTATAGTTAGAAATATACTTTCGAGGCGCTGTTAACAACAATTTCTGAAGACTGGGAAGTGAGTTTGAGAATAACAAAGTTCAATTTACAACGGAGTTTAGTAAAGGATATGTTAGAAATATGTACTTTGTAACAAACACGGGTTAGGTAGAACTTTGTTTATTTTTTCTATGAAATACAACTTTCCAGTCTTGTGGGCGTAGTTTATTTTAATGGGTTGATATTTTAAAGATATTTTTCGACATTTCTTGCAGGTAGTGTGCATTTTCTCTTATATCAGCGACGTACTATTAAGTATACATTTTCGAATACATATAGATACTAACATTCCTAAACATTACATTTTCATTTTGAAGGGAAGTGCAAATTTAATTACTTAATAATATAATATACTACTTATAAGTCTCTAAAAAATTTCCAAATGAAAATTTCGGAATAAAAATTTTTAAAAATATAAATTTGGAAAAACGAGTTCTCTGCTGGTATAAGGGAATCCATGACAAAGCTTTTACGAAGAGAAATAGTTCCTTTAGTAACTACAAGAGCCAAAAATTACAACATCGGTCTAAGAGTAAACAAAAAAAATGTTGAATTTTGGCCGACTTGTAGGTTTAATTTTATTTAAAAAAGGGTACAAGGCCAAAAAAGGTTTTATTTATTGAATTACGAATTTGAAGTATTTTAAAATATTGTCAAATTCTACAGTTACCTTAAAAAAATCTTTTAATTTTACCATACGTGCGTATGTTTTAAAAGATGTTAGTAAAAGTAGTAAATCCATCCATCAATCCGGTTTTTTATAGCGTTCTTCGCCTTCCGGTTCCCAGTAATCCATTTCGAGCGCCATTAGTTTCTGTTCCAATCGTTTCGTCAATTGCCAAGTTTCACAAACGTGTAACACGATACTCTTAAATACTGTATTATAAGTGAGGCGCTTTATCTATAATGTTATGTTCTTCGATCATAGAACAGAGTTTGTGTGTCTTATGACCGCCTTTCCTTTACTCATTCGACTGTCCACTTTTTTTTCCGTTCTACTGTCTTTACTTATGTTAGTTCCGAGATAGATATACTCTTCACAAGCATCAATAACCTCACCGGTATTTAGAGTCAGGCTGTTAACTGGTAAACCCCAGTTTTTATAATCTGCAAACTAAAATAAATCATTTTGCGTTGTCGCATAAAATACAAAAGTTAAAAAGAATGTTTTAAAAAATGCTACCTTAAAATTGTAAGAAATTAGCCCTAGCACGGTCCTATGATTTATTTACCATAACTACCTATCATTGTCCAAAAATATTGGAAATACAATAGAAAAATAATTAGAATTTAGCAAATTTTATTAGCATCACCGTATACAGATTTTACATATAAAATTGGTTTTTAATACTCGGAGCCTTTTAGAATTTTGAGAAGGAAGTCCTGTTGAGTTGGTAACTCATTTTAGGGAGTACTGTAATTTGTTAAATGTTTAGGAGACCCGCCGGATTTCAATAAATTGAATCAAATTAATTGCGGCTAGCCAGATAGCATACTGTCGTAATTATTGCGTCATTTCTTGAACAGTATCGGTCATATAATGGCAAAGAATAACGTAATTAAGACTTGAAATAATTAAACCTAAAAACTAGAAAATTTAAATGGGAATATGCTGTGTCTATCTATTGTATCATTTTCAGATACCGGGGACACTTTTACCTAATATTCACCAAATAACTTTATAACTGAATTGATCCTTTTATTGGTTTTTACTTACTTATTTACTTAATCCTTAGGCCTTTCTACCCCTTGTTAGGAGTGTAAGGCCCGTACAGTTGAGTTATTCTATATCTGTCTTTTTCATATTCCTTTTATATCCTATCTTTTTTTAAATTGCCGATTGCCTCTTTTGTTTCTTCTGTATTAGTTCCTTCTGTTTGTATGAGTTCTGTATCTTGTTCCGGTATTATGTCTCTATGTTGATTTTTGTCTGCTTTTCCTTCCAATTCCTTGCATCCATTTCCTTTCCTCTCTGTTTCAGTGATTCCTACATAGTGCATTTGTTGTTCTTCTGTCAGTTCATCCTCTTTTCCGTTTATACCCCTATTATTCCGTGTTCTCAATCTAAAAACTCGATAATTATTTTCCATTTCTTTCTTCCTATCTATTTCTTTGATTATCTTCTTATTTGTATTCATTTTACTAATAATCTCTTCCGTATCATTTATCTTTGCCAGGGTCGTCGTCAATCTACCTAACTCTCTCCTGTTTCTCAGTTTTTTGACTTGGTGGTCGTAGTATTCTTTGTTTGTTCTTTCAGTTTTTCTTCCTCAATGTGCCATTTATATTCTCTTCCTTCGATTACGATTTTTTGATATCCTATTTTCTCTGCTGTATGCTTCAATTTCTCAATCTCAGTTTGTTTTTATTTTTCATTACAACTTCCTTATCTTCTTCTTCTTATCTTATTGGTTTTTAGTGACGTAAAAATAACTTTGTTTTTTGACGTCAAAATGACCGCAGTGTAATTACGTCATGATTACGTTTCTTTAGGTTAAATAGCGTATTAGAATGAAAAATTCCTTATAAATGGCATTTTAATCTCGACAGCGTATCTGGGTAGCATAAATTTAAAAATATTGATTATATTACTGATATTCAATCGCAGGGGCGTTCCTCAAGATCGTTCAAAATTAAAAATAAATTGGTATTAAGGGGTTACATACAACTGGGCTTTGCAAAAAGTACATATATTTAAAAAAATATATATTTTTAAGGATATTAAGAGGATAATACAAATAAATGGCGTTTATATATTTTTATTGTACTTTAAATTATAACATTTTTTAAAAATATGTTTTGAATGTTACCAATATTTTTTATCGGGTAAAATGGACCACTGGCTCCTCCTTGCGTACAGGATAACGCCACAAAAAACAATCCAATCTGCAAAATAAAAATTAATCTTGTAAAATAATGTAGTAATTAAAAATTGTGTTTTTTTTTCGAAAATAAAAAAATTTGGGGTGTTATAAACTATACTATGCAATTTTCGGCCAAAAAATTTATGTTCAATTATTTATAAAAAAAAATTATCTATTAGAAAAATTTAAAAAACCTCTCAACATTTTGTAGAAAAAGTAATTATTAAGATTACAACAAAAAAAAATTAAAAAATATTAAAAATGGCTATTATTTAAACAGTATATTCAATCACAGATTGGGCAGTTAAATTTGGAAATCAGGAGTAAAATATTTGGAAATAAGCAGCTCTATAAATATTTGAACGCGTGATAATCCAATTTCTCAATCTCATTAGCACGATTGGATGCAAAAGGCAAACAACAAAGCTCATTGGAGACAACTTGGGGAGGCTTACATCGGACTATGGATGGAATAAGCTAATGATGATGATGATGATGAAATATTATACATAATCATTTAACTGGCTGATCTTAATTTTTACTGTACAAGTACTTATAGAACTGCTCATCCTAATTTTTCTAGCGTACTAATTCTAATTTAGTAACTACTCACGCGTTACTGCCGAATAATTCATTTTACCACTCAAATGATTATTGCACGGGATATTTATTTAAACCATCGTACGAGTATATTTTATACTGCTGCTATAGGGCTAAGTAACCAATCAAAGTCTATTATATTACTAGCAAAATTTTACTGCCACGATTAATTTAATCATTGCCAAAAAAGTTTATTACTGCTCTTATTATTTATTAACAGCCCAATGTAACCGCCTAAATGTATTAAAAACTGCTTAATTAATTAATTCCCATTAAAAATGGATTAAGTAATATTGCAGACAGTGTCTGAAAACATAGTTTCGAGAAAAAAGCGATTAAACTTCGGGTAGTTAAAAAGTAAACTTACGGCTACTCGCCCATGCTAGCTTCATACTGCATGCCTTCTTCCTCCTGCATCTTGGCGTTATTTATTTAAATATAGAGAATAAAAATCCGTAAAAAAAATCAAATTTTTGAAAATTTGAGGTATACGTAACTCCTTTTAACCTTGCTAACGAAAAAATTATTTTCGAATATAAAATTTAATTAAAAGATTTTTTTATGGTATATTTTAACCAGTTTTATGGTTATAATAGGAGATAGGAGCCATAATTCTAGAATATTACCAACTTATAATTTTTTTTTTCCGGTACACTTACTTACTAATTTGTTTAATATTGTGATAAACTACTTATATATTTGGGGTACTTATCATTTTTATTTTATTCGTATGGTTACATATTTCTGTACGAAAAAATATCCTTAATTTTTTTTTTAGTTGAATTGAATAATTTTCACTTAATTATTATTAAATACAGTGCAATGTTAATATGGTGCTTATGTCTCCATCTAACAATTTTAAAAACTTACTATAGAAACATGTCATCTGTAGGCCAAAATGTGTTATTTTAAATTCTTCGATGATTATTATACGATTATTAAAGGAATACTGTAGTCCAAATTAAATCAACCCTTTCTTAAAGCTGACTAACACTGACCCACTTTCATAATGTGTTAATATATTTTGGGCGCAATGTTTTTGTTTAGAAAAATAGGTATATATTTCATGATAAACTTTAAAAAAAAAAGTCAAGCGTAGGTTTGGCTTGCACGATTGGTGTTCCGTGCCGTGATTGCTGAAGTATTCTTTGAAATTCAACCACACATTCATCTTCAATGTAAGAATTACCAAGAATATATAAAAAGCGAGACATTTTTGTATTTAAAAGTGTAAAACAAATATTTTCTACCTAAATATTTGTTTAATTATAAACAAATAAAATAATTTTCTTTTCTCGTTACCTATTCGTTGGTCACCAGTCATCATGATATTACTGATCGAATCGAATACGTATTGGTATTTCGTAGCTGTTAATATTCGGTTGAATTTACAACTTTCCACGAAAAACAACTCCACCATATTAGCAAGACAAATAGTTTTTCATATACCAGATAAATTATAAAACGTAATGCCCTTGTGATAATTTTCGTTCGATTTACACATTATGGAGAATCTAAGTTTTCGGCAATCCATTATACTAACTATTTAGACTTGTTAACTTGCTTTATTTGCATATTATTTATCTTTATGTTCATCGATTTGTGACCTGATTGAAAACTGCCATAACTTTAGTTTTACGAACATTGATGTTTAATCCATATTCATTCCCTGGTTGGAAAATCCTCTTTAGTAAACACTGCAGAGATGCTTGACTCTTAGCAATTATGACAGTTTCGTTAGAGTATCTAATATTGATCAGTGTATCACCATTATTCTTTATACCTTCTTTACAGTCACTTAGAGCTTTAACAAAAACTTCTGAGTATAAATTAAACAAGAGCGGGGATATAATACAGCCCTGCCTAACTCTTAGTATTTTCACTTGTTGACTTGTACCCCATACTGTCTGAACAGCAGCTCTAGGTTGCCGGTAAAGTTCTTCAAGAATATTTATGTTATTAGAGTCCAGATCTCTTCGCCTCAAGCAGTCACCCAGTGCACCATGCTGATCTCTGTTAAAGGCATTTTCATAATTAATGAAACAAGCATATGTATCTTTTTGTTTTTTTTTTGTTGTGTAGATTTTACAAATCTTATATAAAGTTTAAGCTAAACATGTTTTCTTATCATATTTTTGCAAGTTATGAAAGTCAGTTGAAAAATGAAGTTATTAAGCTCTCAAAAAAATGATTTAGTTCAATTTGGCCTATGCGTATGACAAAAAATTCTAATGTAAGAATCATAAAAAATAACTTTTTATGGTTATTTTATAGTCATCGTGCATTTTGTTAGATATTTATTGGTTACAATTTTATATAAAAGACAGAAAGGAAATATAATTTCGAAAAAGAAATCTAAATATTTATTTTATATTTTTCTTTGGATATTTCTTTTTTGTCTCAACCAAAGGAAAAGCTACTTTTAATGTAACAAAGTTCAATAATCGCCCCTTTACATCTTCATAACTTTTTTTTTAAATATTTATTTATAATTTATATTTTGTTTAAAAGCAATTTTTATTTATTTGGTAAGTCATTCTCGAAAATTTTCTTTTTTTTGATTAGTGATTATTAGTGAGTTTTTTTAGTTTTGCGTTTCTTAGTTAGGTAGCGTAGTTATTTAAATTTTGTGGCTTTTAATATCCACGTGAGAAATGTGATATTATGAGACAATTTTAAGGTTTATTGTAAATAGTTTTATAAATTCATATAATAAAATTTAAACAAAAAGTAAACGTTCTCTTTTTTTATTAATATTAAGTTATTTTACACAGTGGCGATTCCCAATTTTAGTAGAAGGATGTTTTTTTTTAAGTTGTCTACCTAGCTATACAGGAAAACTCGTTGGAATTGGAATTATGGGGATTTGTTTGATATCTATTTTTTTTTAACTGTAGAATGATATAGCGCATGTCAAGGAGTATACTGACGTATTTTACCTTTGGTAGTGAAAACGGCGTTGGGTGCTGCGACGCCAAACAACTTTTTTTCCATCGGTATACCTTTTGTAAAACGACATAATTAATAATAATAAACGACTTAATTTTTTTCAACCTTTCTTTCCTTAAATTTATTTTCTGATTTGTTTGACAAAAGAGTTACGCAGCAAAAATATTATTTTTTGGTCATCGCGGTAGGCAGCTGTCATACTTTAATCTGACAGTAATTATAATAATATTAGTTACTATGCTGTTGAGGTTTCTCCTTTAATAAGATATCTTTGAACAATAAAAAACAAAAATACGTTTTTTTTTATTTACAGTAGATAACTTATTACATATTTATAAAATTAAATGTTTGAAATCTAAAAAAGACATCAAAAAAAATTTTCTACGTGCCTTCCCTCTTTTATCATGCATTTTTTTCCATTCTTTTCTTTAACGCTTGATGAGTGGTTTTGTAAATAATTTCTCCAGATACATATACTATTGCACGCATCTGATATTTTTATCTTTAAGGGCTCAATATCATTTGTCGCAGTTTTGTATACAATATCTTTAAGGGTCCTCCACAAGAAAAAATCTAACGGCGTGAGGTCTGGTGACTCAGGTGACCATTGAATAACCTGGGCTGCGAACCCCTATCCATTTTCGTTGAAACCGTTCATTCAAATAATCTCTAACAGCAGCAGTTGTATGAGGTGGTGCTCCGTCGTGTTGATACCACATATGCCTTCTTAAACTAAAAGGAACATTTTCTAATAAAACCAAGAAATTAAGGTATCTATTTCCAGTTATAGTTCCCTCAAAAAAGTATGGTCCAACCAAATGTCTCCCAATTATCACACACCATACATTAACGCCATAATGGCGTTGAATCTGAATTTGATTAACGTTGTATGTACTACTCAGTATATATCACCACACCAAACACTTTATTTTTGCACTCGACGCGCGTTTCGCTAACCATGTTAGCTTCATCAGGTGTAGTGGTGATATATACTGAGTAGTATCATTGTGCCAAAGATTCCACATTCCCAACTT
Organism: Pachyrhynchus sulphureomaculatus; assembly: GCA_019049505.1. Taxonomy (NCBI): domain Eukaryota; kingdom Metazoa; phylum Arthropoda; class Insecta; order Coleoptera; family Curculionidae; genus Pachyrhynchus; species Pachyrhynchus sulphureomaculatus. Next base: position 63,542,390 of record CM032451.1, read on the forward strand.
AGTAACGTTGTATGGATTCTCGTCAGCCCAGTAACGATAATTTTTTCTGTTAGGTTTGCCGTTGCTGACAAAAGAACTCTCATCTGTCCATAATATAAGATTCAGAAAATAACGTTCTTTGTCATATTTAATCATCGTTTCTGTTACAAAACTCAGTTGTTCCGAATCAAATTGTGTTAATAACTGAAGATAATGCATTTTATAGTCACGGTGTTTGTTACTAAGAGATGTCTGAATAGCCCCGAAATATACATTCAATTGCCTACTTGCTTGTCTGATTGAATTATATAGATAGTTTTGAAAATATTGCATAATTTCGGCTACTTTTTCGTCTGTTAAAACAGTTTTTCGTTTAGAAATACCTTTCTACCCAGAAAATACATCCATATTGCTCCTAATATTTAGTTCTAATTCACAAAAACATAGTGTGATCCGCGATATACCTGGCGGGATAGTGTTCTAACTGAATTTCTTCGTGCTTCTCCATAAATAAGAATCGTATCTACTTTTTCAGCGTAGGAAACCACTTCAACCAGAAGCTATTAGCACACTTAGTTTAACTCTATTCAATTGAAAAGGTGTGCAAACAAAAACTGTCAGATTAAAGTATGATGGCCGCCTATTAGATAAATTGTTTGAAAACCGCCAAAAAAGAAATATATTTTTTAATGAACATGAAAGAATATTTGGCCAACTGTAATAGCTCTGGGATGTCCTATAAAAATGATATGTCGAGATCTTGGGGACCTAAATGACATGTCTCTGGTATGATTATTATTAACAGGATTTTATATGTTTTATATTCGATGTTTCGATATTTGCGAACCATAAATTTACGAGTCTAAATAAAACGAAATTTATTTTACGAAAACTGTTTATTACTACCAAGATTTTTCTACTATTTCACCATTTCAAATTTATTTTGCTTTATTTTTTGAAGGACAGCGTTTTCTCGGGCTCTTCGATTTGGATTTGCTGGTTCCTTTCTTTTTAGTTCTACTTTTGGATCTTGATTTTCTCTTAATTTTTTCTTTTAGCTTTTTCTCCGGAGACGGGAGACAAAATCTTTTGAGATGTTTTTGGTACTTCTGGTTGCCTTGCGGATGCATCGTAACCAAACGCATTACATGTTTTACCTGAAAGTATCGATTTAATTTTATAAAAAAAATAACAATAATGAAATTCAAGAAAATAGCTGGCGACTGACATGTTAGAATGGTTAGATGTCATGCCGCAATTAAGTTAAAATTGGCCAAACTTGGAAATCGAAAAACACATACGGTTCACTGTTCACAGAACAAGTCCTATGACTTATTGGCAATTTCAGTCAAAAAACTTAACTATTTTGTTTAAAACAGCTGATTCACCATGGATCCTTGAAGTACTCGTATACACGCAACGTGTTTGTATTCGTATACTCGTATGTATCTGCAAGCAAAGTGATATGAAGTGTTTTCTGGAACACACGCGGCGATTTTTGTGTGAATTTTCTACCCCGTAGCGTCACTATCAACAATGAACCTTACTATATATATATATATATATATATATATATATATATATATATATATATATATATATATATATATATATATATATATATATATGGGACGATCCGCGTCAACCGGATTAGAGCTACGACCAAAAACTTGACCAAGGGCTCATTTTAAAGCTTAGAGCGTCTACTTTCAAATGCCGAGTGCGCCTTTGAAAAATCCAATATGGCGGTCGGTAGCCGGAGAAAAATAAAGTGTCCAGCAAAAAAAGCTTGTAAAAATAAAAATTCGCAACTGTTTGGGTCGTTTTTTGGCTCAAATTGAAGCTGATGGACGCCCCAAGAAATTGGGTTGGTAAGTTGACAAAATCCAACATGGCGGATCCAATATGGCGGTCAAAAATCCAATATGGTGGCTGAATTTTCGCAAATGAACCGATTTGCACTAAATTTGGTAAACGGGGGTTTTTAGGGTCGCTAATCACGAATCCAAGGTCTGATTTGCCAAATTCAAGATGGCGGATCCAAGATGGCGGATGAAATTTTCGAAAATCTATCGATTTGTACCAAATTTGTTATACGGGGGTTTTTGGAGTCCCTGATAACGAATCTGAGGTCAAATTTCTAAAATTCTTAAATTCAATATGGCGAATCTAAAATGGCTGATTCAATATAGCGGCGATATGTTCGAAATCAACCAATTGACACCAAATTTTATGTAAAGGGGTTTTGAGGTCGCTGATCATATATCTGTGATAAGAATTTAAAAATTTTGACAGATTGAAGGTCGAGGCTCATTCATGGCTCAAAATGCAATTAGTTATTGCTCAACAGTATTGACATTTTTGCACTAAATTTGGCATACGGGGATTTTTGGGGTCGCTAATTACGAATCTGAAGTCAAATTTATAAAATTCAAGAAGGTGGACCCAATATGGTGGAAACTGAATAAGGTAATCTACTATATTGGGTCCGCCATCTTGGATTTTGAAAATCGAACTTCTGATTCGTAATCGGCGACCCCAAAAACCCCCGTATAACAAATTTGGTACAAATCGATAGATTTTCGAAAATTTCATCTGCCATCTTGGATCCGCCATCTTGAATTTGGCAAATCAGACCTCGGATTCGTGATCAGCGACCCTAAAAACCCCCGTTTACCAAATTTAGTGCAAATCGGTTCATTTGCGAAAATTCGGCCACCATATTGGATTTTTGACCGCCATATTGGATCCGTCATGTTGGATTTTGTCAACTTACCACCCCAATTTTTTGGGGCGTCCATCAGCTACAATTTGAGCCAAAAAACGACCCAAACAGTTGCGAATTTTTATTTTTACAAGCTTTTTTGCTGGACACTTGATTTTTCTCCGGCTACCGGCCGCCATATTGGATTTTTCAAAGGCGCACTCGGCATTTGAAAGTAGACGCTCTAAGCTTTAAAATGAGCCCTTGGTCAAGGCGTCTGCGAAAAAAACAGCCGTGTTTGGTCAATGTCTAGCTTCTTCTGCAGAACGTGCAAGTTATACTCCCTACAGCCCCATTCTTCTTGCCGCTTGGAGCACCCTCTAAGCGATCTCTAACAATTTGGTGCCGTAAAACAGTTCCACGGGAGTCAGCATTAGAACATGGATGGCGAAGTGCCTTCTTGTTTAAAGACCTAGAGCAGGTCCTAGCATCGCCAAAGAACCATGAAATAACCATTGTTATGGGCGATTTTGACGACAAGATTGGTGAAGGGAAGCAAAATATATTATAGGAGATTACGATCTTGGTAACTGTAATGACAGACATGAAAGATTCGCGACGACAAGATTGGTGAAGGGAAGCAAAATATATTATAGGAGATTACGATCTTGGTAACTGTAATGACAGACATGAAAGATTCGCGACGTTTTGCTTAAAAAACCAACTAGTAATCACAAATACATTCTATAAGTTACCAAAACGTTGCTTATAGACAAGGAGATCACCTATAGATTCATCTGAAAAAACCGTCAGAAATCAGATCGACTTCATCTGTATCAAAGAGAGGTATAGAAGCTTTCTGTTGTCTGCGAAAACATATCCTCGGGCAGATGTCCCAACCGACCATAGTCTCCTAGTAGGAAAAATACGACTACAGCTTAAAAGGATCAGGACACCTAACAGAACAACCACATTCAGTAGAGATAAAGTAATAGACGAAAATAGCAGATCACATATAACAAATATTTTAGAAGAGAAAATGAAAACCATTGAGGAGGGACAAAATAATGTAGAAACCATGTGGGATAGATCTAGAGACATACCGAGAGAAACTCAGGAGAGTGGGCTAAAAGAGGATAGAGGAATGAAGAAACAGAGCTGGATGATTGAACCCATTTTAGTCTTTATGGATCAGAGACGAGAGAGTACAAGAATAGAAACGAGGATGAATATGAGAAAATATATTGTGAAATAAGACGTAGGATAAGATAAGCAAAAGCAGACCGGCATACTAGGAAATGTAAAGAGATTGAAGCACGACTTTTTAAATTTATATAAAAAACGGAAGGAGGTTAACGGCAATAAAAGCCCGAGCAACTCACTATCTAGAAGATCGAAATGGTCACAAAATAACAGATATAACACAACAGCTCGAGGTATGGTAGGATTGTTTCACAGAACTGTTCGATGATGAGAGATCTGAATGTGCCATGACTGATGCTACTTCAGGCCCACCAATTACTAAAGACGCAGTAGCACTAGCAATAAAGTTAGTAAAAAATGGAAAAGTAGCTGGACCGGACCAAGTGAGCACTGAAATTTTAAAACTATTGGGTAATACAGGAATAACAGCCCTGACAAAAGTTTTTAACGCCATTTATGAGACCAGAATACTACCGACTGATTGGCTGAAATCAACATTTGTCATGATTTCAAAAAAGAACATAGCAACTAAATGTAGTGACGCATGGCAGGATATACAATAAGCTTGAAGCAAAAATTGGAAACAGTTTGGTTCTCGAAATGGATTAGGGACTAGAGAGGTACTGTTTGGTATCCATGTGATGATCCAGAGGTGTCGCGATGTCAATCAGAATGTGTTCCTTTGTTCAACTGACTTTGAAAAAGCCTTTGACAAGGTACGCTACGAAAAACTTCTAGAGATTTTAAAAACGACAAAGACATTTGTATCATCGTACTGGTATCAGACAGCTGAAGTACGGCTGGAGCATCAACTATCGGATGAAATTAAAATCAAGCGGGGAGTGCGTCAGGGTTGTATTCTATCTCCCTTGTTATTCAACCTCTATTCGGAGATGATATTCAATGAAGCATTCGCTGGTACCACTGAAGGAAACAATATCAACGGGGTTAACATAAATATATAGATGATACATTAATTATCACTTATAACGATAAGGACCTACAAAAACTTATTGATAAAATAACTGACACTTGTTCACAGTTTGGTTTAAGGCTCAGTATAAATAAAGCAAAATATATGATTACTCTAGTCTAAATCCTGTTTATTCACGTGGTTGATACCTGTCTAATTTGTTCGTTAATCTATATGTTATGATTTGTGTGAGGATTTTGTATAGTACCGATAATAGGCTGATGGGACTGTAATTCTCTAATTTAAACACAATCAAGGCGTTTGCCCAAGTTGTTGGTATTTTACTTTCTATTGGGCACCTGTTAAATAGGGCTTGCGAGATTGTATTATCGATGCCCCTCCATACTTTATCATTTCTATAGTTATTTCATCGTCCCCTGCCTCTTTATTGTTGCGCATATATTGTAGGGCGTTTATTATTTCATCCATTGTTACATCGGGAATTTCTTCAGATCCCACATTTCTTACTATCACTCTATTGTCTTCTTCTTTCCCGCGCGGTGGCGATATTTTCGTGTCATATAGTGTTTGATAATCTTTCTCTGTAGCTTCCTTTATCTCTTTGACTTGTACGATCTCTTGGTTATCGTTATTTAAAAGTTTTATTATTTGATGTCTCCCTTCATTCATTTGTTTGTTTCCTTCTTTTAGAGTTTCTTCTATTTTCGAGTTTTTGTGTCTGACGTCTTCTCTGATCTTTTTCTCAATTTTTTTGTCTATTTCTGCCAATTCTAATCTGCCATTTGTAGGATTATTTCTTAATAGTCTTCTCTGTTTCATAAGATTTTACACACACAAAGATAGAGAGAGTTAATAAATTGATGTGTCTCGGTAGCAATATCAACGACCGCTGGGACCCGACTGTGGAGGTCAGAATCCGAGTAGAGAAGGCCCTAGTCGCATTTATGAAGAATAAAAAAATCTTAACTCGTCACGACCTATCATTGAAATTATGGATAAAAATGGTACGCTGCTATGTTTTTTCGGTTCTCTTGAACGGCATGGAAGCGTGGACGCAGTTGAGGCAATGTTTAAACGTCTGGGGGCATTCGAGATGTGGGTGTATCAACGGCTGCTGAAAATCAGTTGGATGTACAGAATTAGTAACAATAGCGTTCTCACTCGCATGGACAAGGACGATGGTGGTCACGACCATCAAGAGACGCAAATTAGAATATTTTGGCCACATTATGAGACATCCAGAAAAATAAGAAATCTTGCAACTACTATAGAGGGAAAGATTGCAGGCAGACATGGTCCAAGGAGCAGGAGAAGATCGTGGTTGAAAAATTTGAGGCAGTGATACCGAAAATCTACGGTTTAACACTTCGGAGCGGGTATCAATAAGACGATCAGGGCCGGCTTTTAGACGAAATGGCGCTCAGCGAGAATATGAAAAAGTGACCTTTATACAGTACATATATACAATAAATTTTATTCTATATTTCTATAATTTTTTAGATCATAATCATGATAAACAGTGGCCAAAACTTATAAATTAAATTCAGTGCAATGAAATACAATTTCTTCATTAGGAACACCATTTCTAAACTTCTTCTAAAAAACTTGTACAATTGGTATATTATTATTATAAAGCACACTTTATTTTGAAATATAAAGTCAAATTATTTCAATTTTATTACATAAAAGTCACTTTGCGTGTCTTAGCCTGAGCGAATTGCCCGACCGTTCTGGAAAAATCCAGCTGAGTAGCGATTTCGTTTGAAATTGACAAAATGTTAAGGAATTAAGTTTTTCTTGAAACATAGTTGACTTCAAATACGTCTTAAAAAGCTTCAATTTAGAAAAACTTCGTTCTCCACTGGCAACAGTCACTGGCAAAGTCATCAAAATTCGCAGAGAAATCCAAAAATTTAGCACCCTTAAAAATGTGGTGCCCAGGGCGACCGCTTCGCTCACCCCGCCCTAAAGCCGGCCTTGAAGACGATAATCATCAACATGAGAGCGAACATGATAACCAACGATCGTTGAACGGTGATAGTATCCGAAGAAGATATATATATATATATATATATATATATATATATATATATATATATATATATATATATATATATATATATATATATACACATACATACATATTTTTGTAGAATAATAAACATGAAATTCAAAAAATTTTAGAACATTTTGTTACCATTCTTACCGTTACAAAAATCCTCTCCACATTTCTGAACACGACACAACTCTCATCTCTACAACTCCCGCTTTGTTCTTAATTTTTCTTATTTGGGGATCCAATTGAAACTGGCGCTTCTCTGCAGCTCTACTTTTATTCTGCAACTTCCCCAATTCTACTAATCTACAAAGGTAATTAAGAATATAGAATTTCGCACTACAGATCTTCAAGTGTACATACATAGAGAAAATCTACATACCTTGAAAAATAGTTCTCTTCAACTTTGCTCTTAGGCCTCAGAGTAGTTAACATCTTCCAATCAATCGAAACGTTTGCCAAATCATCTATCTTCAAACTTTGCATCTCAACAGGCAACGGATTCATATATAAATACTGCTCCCTCATATTTTTCAAATCCTTTTTACCAGACTTGAATTTGAACCCTTTATCTTTAATCTTAATACTTTCGGATGGTACTTTTTCCGATTTTATTTTAAAATCAGGAACTTTTTCCATAAGTCGACGAAATTCTTCATTCGAAGTACACGTAGTCTTGGAAAGGTCCAGAATTGGGGCTGTTTCTTTTTTCTTTTGAAGGAAATCGTCCAGTTTCGCCATTATGGATTAGTCTGAAGCACAAAAGTAGTACTGTTAAAAACAATAATGCATGATAAATTCTATTAGTGTCAAGTATCAACAATGAAATCTTTACCCTGCCATTTTAATGATAGTCTTTATTGTCAATTAATAAAATTAAAATCGTATTAAGGTAATGTTCTATAAGGCGATAACGTCGGTGTTCTAGAACTATTTTCCCATTTTTCTTGTTCGAGCAATAACCCGTTATGTAAAGATGACAATTTGCTCAAAATGTCGACTTTACTAATATCGACGTCGCTTTTGTTATTAACGTTGCTAAAATCTGGCAAGGAGTTTTCTCGCTCTCTTCCCGAGCTACCTCCTTCTTGATAATACAGTCTTTCTTCCCTCTCTCTAGGTGAATTTTCTTCAATTTTAAGGATATCCACCCTCACATTTTCATTACAGCCATGTTTTTGACATCTACAAGTGCAGCAACACTTAAAGTACAACTGGTTCTTATTGGTTTCAAGTGGAACTATCTCTCTCTGGTACATTTTCACATTACCAGAAAACATTTTCTCTTCCGTTCGCCATCTAGCTCTCGCATGTCGTTTTTCAGTAAGATCTTTTCGTCTATATCGTCTTGGTGTTCCATTTTGGCTTTCATCGCTGGAATTTTTTTCATCGTAACTTCTGTTAGTACTGTCCCTCTTTTGTCTCAATTTTCGTCTTTGATATAAAGGGTCTTTCTCGCTTTGCTTTAAATACCTTGTTGGAGGCCTGTTTACACCCCATTTTGGACGTTCCTCAATGCTCTCACTTCTACTTCTTCTCTCTCTCCTCTTGTTTTCATAACTTAACTCTAAATTCGACATTTTTTCTCTTAAATACTTTTCCCTGCTCTCTCCTGTTTCTGAAGAAGACCTCGCGGAGTGAAAATTGTCAGTTTGAGTACTGCTATCGCATTTTCTGAGGTTATTTCTGTATCGAGTAGGTGTCAGTAATCTGTTTTCAGTTCGAGAAGTGTTAGTTACACTTCTGTCAGTTTGAGGAGGCAAGGTGACTGGTATAGCAATAGGAAACTGAGGAGTCGTAGCCGGAATAAGTACAGCATACTGAAGACTTTGCAAGTTATCAATTGAAGGTTGGAAAAAGTAAGCAAATTGGTCATTCCTTGGAGTAAAGTGAGTATTATTTCTCGGTGATTGTATGATAGGTGTTATGCTTCTTTGCTCGTGGTTAAGTTGGTGATTTTGATTATTTGCAATTGAGTCAGCAAGGCTAGTAGTACTTTTTGTAGGTGACGCATGTGGATTTGATGCTTGTGGAACAACCGATTGCTCCACAAGGTTATTGTTAATTTCTTTTTCAATATTATCGTTTTTGTGGGTTGAATTTATGCCTCTAGTATTATTAAGTGGTTCGTTATGATTCTTTTGCACTCCTTGCTCTACAGCTTCCTGGGATATCTCCTTTTTAGGAGATTCTGGTACTTTTTGCTTTTCCACAACGTTCTCCGTAATATTGTGCTCTATATTATTATTGCTACTCTGCTTCATCATCTTCAATCGCATTTTTTCTAATTTTGCTTCTCTTTCAGCAATTTCAAGAGCCTCTTGAATAGCTTCTTTTCTCTTTCTATCTCTATCTAGTTTCTCTTGCAGTATTCTTTCCTCCTCTAGTTTTTTTTTCCTTTCATATTCCTGTTCTCTCTGAATTCTTAATTCTTCTTCTCGTTCTTCCTGTAATTTTCTTAATCGCTCTTCTTGTCGTTTTTTCTCTCTTTCTTCCAATTGTTGTCTTATGGCTTCTTGGTGGGCTAGAGCTAGCTGACGTCTTCTTTCTCGTTCTGCTAGTTCAACTGCATCTACTGGTATGTTTTGTCCTCGAATGTAGGTCCTACAAATAGCAACAATAAAAATTAACAAAATTTTTGTTACTAAAAGTGTATTTTATTTAGTACTTCTATAGAAATGACATTGTTTACATACTTAGGTTGTGAAAAACTTGATCCGGTATAAGGTCTATCGCTTTCCTCACACCTTTGTTCCGGAGAAACAGAAGGTGAAGAATTGGCCACTACAATCGCTCCCTCGCCTTGCAATCCTCTTTTCACCCAGTTAGGTGGTTCATTGGCAGTTTTTTCATATTGCTCCTCTTTGGGTTGCCAAAATTTGCCTACCCCCACTCCTTTGTCTCCCCATTTTGGTCTAAAAAAGAGTATTCTCTCAAATTCTATTTAAATACAGTTGTTTCCAAACGAGAGAAACCATTTTACTAATGGGTGAAAAGCTCGAGAGAAATATTACAAGGAGCTAATACATATCCACTTTCATAAATACATATTCGCCAAAATTGTCATTTATTCCTTTTCACCTTTGAACATAGCCATGATCTTGAATTAGAGTGTAAATTGGTTTACTACCCATTTCAGTTTACCTACCTATCATCTCTACAACTGGACGACGACTCATAACCGCTCTGTTGTGGTCCTCTGTTCCACTGACCATTGCCAGTAGGCGGAAGATTGTGCTGTTCATTATTGTTATCACTTCCATACCCGGAGGTTTCACCTCCTCTATCTCCTCTGTCACTTTTATCGTTTCTGTTATAATCATAATTTGAGTTATACTGGTTTTTGTAAAGTGGTGGGAGGCTACTTCTGCGTTCTTGGGAAGTTGGATGAGTATCTGGAGTAGTTTGTTTTTGGACCATGGAAGGTCTAGAACCATATCTAGGTCTGAAAATATATGAAAATTACTGACTTTTGTCTTTTTCAGAAACATAAATATTTTAATGCACTAGGTTCAGGACGTGGGACAATTTAGTTGAACGAATTCAAAATTAAATAATTTTATTTACAGTTACGAATAATTAGTGATAATTCTTGACAAGGAGTCCCTAACTATAGTATATTTCGCGACACTTCTTTGGTAAGAGCTTTTTAAGGTACAAAATTCTTGCAATCTTCTTTCGTTTTTTGAGGTAATCACAGACGGAAGCCGTCATAAACAAACAATTAGATCAGCTTGGTAACCACTGCGTTCTGGAATTACAAGATAGATCCATTTGGCTAGCAAGAATTCCTGAGTTTTTGTATGAGCAAGTTCAATTTACTTTAATACCAAACCAAAAAAAATCATTTTGTGAAAGGATGTGCGAAGAAAAAATTATATTATTTACCCTCTTCTTCCCCCCTTTCAGGTTAATAGTTAGGTCTTAAAAAATTTTTTTTACTCTTTATGTGTAAGTAAGTAAATAAATCCTTTTGTAGTGATAATAGGGTAACTTGGTACAAAAAACTACTTACCTTTCAAATTGTCTATCAAAACTTTGTTGTCTAAATGGTATACCCAGGTTTGAAAGCTCTTCTAAAACAAATGAAAAGTATGTATATATATATATATATATATATATATATATATATATATATATATATATATATATATATATATATATATATATATATATATATATATATATTTATATATATATTTATATATATATTTATATATATATATATATATATATATATATATATATATATATATATATATAATATAAAATATGTAAATAATAAAATATTTTTTTCTTTTTATTTTCGGGAAATTGGTCAATAAGCGGAAACTCATTTGTTGTTAAATTCTATATTTCGTTGGTAATTTCCAACTTCATCAGGAATGTAAAACTGAAAGTAGAAGAAAAAAAAATTGTATGTACTAAACAAGAATAAACAAAAGGAGACTCACCAACACAGAGTATTACAAAATCAAAGGTGATGTTAACATTTTCCACACAGTACTAACAATTAAAAATACAAACAACATGACAAGGAACAATATAAAACCTTCTGTCCCGATTACTATAAATTAACTGATAATTATGAAGGTAATTTGCTTGAACAGTGGTTTGACTGTGGGAGTAGAAGTATCCTATGATTAATTCTTAATAACCTATCAGATTATACTGTAAATCTACAAACTTAAAATGTTACAATAGATATTGCTTATGTTGTTAATATCCGTTTTATAATTAATTGTCTTATCATCCCTAATAATATGGCACATCTCAAGGAATAACCGTTTATTATATACGTTCTCAAATTCAAGTATCTTAGTATTCGCATAGTCAAAAACATGTCCCGTATTCAAATGGTGACACGCCGCCACACACGAGTTTTTCCCAATCACTCCTGTGCTGTGTCAGCCTATTTTTCAGCCATTGAGAGATCTGTCCTATATAAACACCTTCACAACCCAGACATGGCAATCTATAAACAACACTACTGTTGAACATCTGAGGAGTTCGTTGTTTGATCTTGGTAAACAACTTGCCATTACATAAATAATTGGTCTTAATTATCTTCAAATTTGAAAACTTGTTGAAAATCTTGACTATCTTATCAGTTAGATTCGGAACAGATTGCAACCTAACATTGTTATCATCCAAAGGACCATCATAAAAAGTAGAATTGAAAATGATTTTTTTCAGTGTACGTTTTGGGTAACCATTGTTGACGAAGATGTTATAGAGTTTGTTTAGATTAGTTTGAAGGAATCTATCATCACTTATATGAGTTATTCTATTCTTCATGGTAAGCACTATATTATATTTTTGACTCGTCGAATGATTTTACAAAAAGTTCAGATATCTGTTAGTTGCTGTGGGTTTTTGGTACCGATCTAATATAATTCTGTTCTGTCTATCTCTAATAACCTTGGTGTCAAGAAAGGAAACACCTGAATCACGTTCCATTTCAATAGTGAACTGTAATCTATCATGAAATGAATTAAACATATCCAACATCATTTTCAATTCTACTTTTTATGATGGTCCTTTGGATGATAACAATCTTGAAGTGAAGTATGTTAGGTTGCAATCTGTTCCAAATCTAACTGATAAGATAGTCAAGATTTTCAACAAGTTTTCAAATTTGAAGATAGTTAAGACCAATCATTTATGTAATGGCAAGTTGTTTACCAAGACCAAACAAAGAACTCCTCTGATGTTCAACAGTAGTGTTGTTTATAGATTGCCATGTCTGGGTTGGGAAGGTGTTTATATAGGACAGACCTCTCAATGGTTGAAAAATAGGCTGACACAGCACAGGAGTGATTGGGAAAAACTCGTATGCGGTGGCGTGTCACCATTTGAGTACGGGACATGTTTTTGACTATGCGAATACTAAGATACTTGAATTTGAGAACGTATATAATAAACGGTTATTCCTTGAGATGTGCCATATTATTAGGGATGATAAGACAATTAATTATAAAACGGATATTAACAACATAAGCAATATCTATTGTAACATTTTAAGTTTCTAGATTTACAGTAAAATCTGATAGGTTATTAAGAATTAGGCATAGGATACTTCTACTCACACAGTCAAACCACTGTTCAAGCAAAGTACCTTCATAATTATCAGTTAATTTATAGTAATCGGGACAGAAGGTTTTATATTGTTCCTTGTCTTGTTGTTTGTGTTTTTAATTGTTAGTACTGTGTGGCAAATGTTAACATCACCTTTGCTTTTGTAATACTCTGTGTTGGTGGGTCTCCCTTTGTTTATTCTTGTTCAGTACATACAGTTTTTTTTTTCTTCTACTTTCAGTTTTACATTCCTGATGAAGTTGGAAATTATCAACGAAATATAGAATTTAACAACAAATGAGTTTCCTTTTGTTGACCGATTTCCCGAAAATAAAAAGAAAAAAACTTTAACTATTTTTTACAATAACTACGGTCGCTATCAACGAGAATTGAAATAATACATATATATATATATATATATATATATATATATATATATATATATATATATATATATATATATATACAGTCCCTGGCCAAATTATTAGACGCACTGTATTTTTTTTAGTAATTTTATGTTTCTTAAGAGTTTTTATGCAATAATGGTATATTTAAACTACAATATTATTGATTTTTATTTAAAAGAATTGTTGTAGACTACATATTTGTATTTATTTTTAACATATGGTAACACTGTGTTGACAAAGTGATACATGAACGTAAACAAGTACAAAACTGTATCAGTCGCGATCGGAATCGAGTCAGGTACGGACGTGTTTCTGTGGCTTTATGGACTGTGATTGTTTGTTTAACAGTTTTATACTACTCAGTTATTAGTTTATTTTGTATGCAGTGTTTTAAAAAAGTAATTGGACTATTTTCATTATGGGTAGAAAAGGCGATCTTTCACCACGTAAAAAAGCTGAAGTGAAGGCCCTTGTGATTGCGAAAACATTTACAAACCGAGAAATATCACGAAGATTGGAGGTTTCTGAAGCTAGTGTACGACGCGTAAAAAAGAAAATTGAGTCAGGGAAGGAATTAAGCCCGAAAAGAAAGAAAAGATGCGGTAGAAAACCAATTTTCACTCCACGGTCAGAGAGATGTTTGAAGAAAATTTATGTAGAAAACAGATTTGCTACCACAAAGGTAATAAAATCACAACTCCAGGATGCTAGCGTAAATGCTTTTGAGCGCACTGTTCGAAGAAAATTGAAAGAATTAGATTTTAAGGCCTGTCGCCCCGCCAGGAAGCCCAAGTTAACAGCTGCAATGAAAGCAAAGCGCCTGAAGTGGGCCAAACAATGGCAAGACAAAGATGTGGACTTCTGGAGATCGGTAAGATACAGCAATTTAATCAATAATTGATACCATTATTATCATTTTCAGTTAAATAAAGCAAATAAACATGGAAGTTTATATATTTTTCCTATTTTTGACACGTCTGCTTCAGTGACGAAAGCACATTCGAAATTTTGCAGAATAAAGCTCAGTATGTGCGTCGTCGTCATGGAGAAAAGTTTCATCCTGATTGTGTCGTCCCGATGGTTAAACATCCCACCAAAGTGATGATTTGGTCAGTCATCAGCGGCAAGGGCACTGGACGTCTGTACGTCGTCAAAGGAATAATGAGGCAAGATCAATCCAAAGAAGTATTACAAAATCGGTTGATTCCGCAGCTTAGAGAATGGTTTCCAAATGGGGAACCATTCACTTTCATGCAAGATGGAGCTCCCTGCCACACTGCTCGGTCTGTTAAAGCTTTTTTGGCAGAAAAAAATATCCCTCTGTTGGATTGGCCGGGTAATAGCCCCCATTGAAAATGTGTGGGAGCTGATGAAAAGAGAAGTGGCTAAAGATGTGATTACCAACAAAACCCAGCTCCTAGAAAAGATTATTCATGTGTGGAATCATCATCCTCAAATGCAGGAGACAATCTTGCATTGATAGCATGCCGCGCAGAAATAAAGCTTTGATAGCGGCTAAAGGTGGCTCAACTAAATATTGACTTTTACTAACATTAATTTAACTTTTCTTTAAAACTTAATAAACTTATGCTTTTCTAAATAAATGCTGTTTTATTTATGTCAAATAAATAGTTAATTGATTGGATAATATAAAAATAAAAAACAAATCAATTTAAAATAATAAAACGGTACAATATCACTCGGTAATTAATATTTTACATGAAATCTTGCAGTGCGTCTAATAATTTGGCCAGGGACTGTATATTATATTATATATATATATATATATATATATATATATATATATATATATATATATATATATATATATATATCTATAATATATATAAAATGCAACGTCTCTCTGTCTGTCTGTCTGTCCGTTAGTGCGCCTATCACTGAAGAACCACTTATCCGATTTACGTACTTTTTTTTTAAAAACATACATATGTTCTCTGGCCAGGTTATAGGCTATATTTTATTACGATAGGTAGCATAAGGAATGAGCAGTGACGTAAAATAATGAATGATGTCGGAAATAAGTTTGCCGCTAGCGTGTGCCTTTGCAATACACAGCCTAAATCATTAAATATGGAACAATATTATGTAGCAAAGAATATCTGTAATGTATAATCTATAATATATATAAAATGTAATGTCTCTCTGTCTGTCTGTCTGTGCATTAGTGCGTTTATCACGCGGGAACCACTTATCCGATTTACCTGTCTTTTTTTAAATTCATACATATACTCTTTGGCCAGGTTATATAATAATAATAATAATCTATATCTATAATATATATAAAAATGCAATGTTTGTCTGTCTGTCTGTCTGTCCGTTAATGCGCTTATCCCTCGAGAACCACTCATCCGATTTACGTGATTTTTTAAATTCATACATATGTTCTCTGACCAGGTTATAGGTATATATTTTATTACATCTATAACATATATAAAATGCAACGTATCTCTGTCTGTCTGTCTGCCTGTTAGTGCGCTTATCACTGGAAAACCACTTATCCGATTTTCATACTTTTTTTTTTAAAACATACATATGTTCTCCGGCCAGGTTATAGGCTATATTTTATTACGATAGGTAGCATAAGGAATGAGCAATGACAATAATAGTAAATGAAGTCGGACAAAATTTGCCGCTAGCGCGTTCTCTTGCAATACACAGTCCAAACCATTAAATATGGAACAATATTATGTAGCAGAGAATATCTATAATACATATAAAATGCAATGTCTCTCTGTCCGTCTGTCTGTCTGTCCGTCCGTTAGTGTGCTTATCACTGGAGAACCACTTATCCGATTTACGTGCTTTTTTTTTAAATATACGTATGTTCTCTGGCCAGGTTATAGGATATATTTTATTAGGTGGCATAAGGAATAAGCAGTGACGATAATAGTGAATCAACTCGGAGAAAAGTTTGCTGCTAGCGCGTTCTCTTGCAATACACTCCCTAAAGCATTAAATATGGAACAATATCATGTAGCAAAGAATACATTATATATAAAATGCAACGTCTGTCTGTCCGTTAGTGCGCTTATTACTCGAAAACCACTTATCCGATTTACGTGTTTTTATAAATTTATACATATGTTCTATATAATTCGCTGTAAGCCTAGATAATGGGAGATAAGGTGAGAAAATGGGAGATAAGGAGAAATAATGGGAGATAAGTCGAGATAAGCCTCGATAATGGGAGATAAGGTGAGATAATGGGAGATAAGTATAAATAATGAGAGATAAGGAGAGATAATGGGAGATAAGCAGAGATAAGTCTAGATAATGGGAGTTATGGTGAGATAATGGGAGATAAGAAGAAATAATGGGAAATAAGGAGAAAATAATGGGAGATAAGTCGAGATAAACCTCGATAATGGGAGATAAGGTGAGATAATGGGAGATAAGGAGAAATAATGGGAGATAAGGAAAAATAATGGGAGATGAGCAGAGATAAGCCTAGATAATGGAAATTATGTAGAGATAATGGGAAATAAGGAGAAATATTGGGAGATAGATAGTAGTGAATCAAGTCCACGCGAGCGGAGCCGCGGGCCCGGCTAGTATATATATATATATATATATTTATCTATATATATATATATATAATATTAGGATGGTCACAAAAAATTTTCGAATGTTCGAATTTTTTTTGGGGGGACCCTTCTAAAAGTTGCCAATTGACTAAGAAATGAGACTGGTAAAGTTTCAGCTCAATTGCATAACGTTAACCCGTGCCTCATCAAGGTTGAAGTTTATGAAAAGTGATTTTTTATGAAAGTGTGTAAAAACATTGCAAGATTCAACTACATCGGCTCCCTAGATTTTACTTTATTTATTTTTTGAATATGTACATAAAAAAGGGTTTTAGTTAAAACTGTTTTCAAAAGTAAATAGAGCAAAATCCACATTCAAAAAGGGGGATTTAGGAGAAAAGAAAAGCAAAAAGGAATAAAAATGAGAAGAAATAATATTTAAATACGTTTTATTATTTAAAGTTTAGTTATAAAAAAGGAAGCAATATAAAGATTATTATTATTTACATTTACAATTTATTATCAGGTCAAGGTGGTAATGGCTTAGATAAGGTGGCCTTTGAAGAGTCAGGAAAAATTTTCCCTACATTCAGATACAACTTGTAACAGAAACTGCCGTTGTTCTTCATCTTTCGTCAAACAGGAATTGAAGTCTTGAATTAATTATACCCCTCTTTCAGCTGTGTCACTGACAACCTTAAAACTGTTTATTATTTTGTTAGCTTTTACCCATACAAATATCCGCAGGTAGCAGTTGCTTAACTTAAAAAAGACCAGTGACTGGCAGAACTACCCAAGCCAAAAAAGGTATATAAAGGAAACAAAGGCCTGGAAGAAATCTTTCTTAAGATCAACTCTTTTTATGGAAAAACCTGATCACTTTGACATAAATTACCGCTCCTGAATTGGTCTATTTTCCCAGTAGCAAGTTTGCCGTGATCATAAATAAGTCTACAAAGGATGTAAAGAACGTTGACCTCAAATAAATTAATTTTTCTAAATTAAGGAAATATTCTATTTAAAATAACTAAAATGATAATAGAACAAATAAATTTTAAAGATCCCAATGAATATTTTATTTGACCTAGTTCATGTCAGGATTTTATTTCCTTCGAAATGACTAATAATATCAATATTTCGTTCTTATAGCTGCTGTTTATCGTAGGTCGATATTGTTTCCGAATTTATTAGTAATTATATGTAATAAAATAGAAATATATCAAAAAGTCTAATACCAACAACTTTATTTATTAACGGTGCCAAAAGAATAAACAAATTGTCTGTTTAACCCATTTTTATCTAAAATATATGGTGTCTCATAAAAAATGCTCTCATATGAGTAGCAAATATTTGTTCGCAGAATGTGATGTCGTCACATCCTGCTAAAACCAGGTTCTGTGGTTGTAGCCATCCAAATTTTGTAAAGCGGTGAAAAAAAATGTTCAGTCGTCTCCTGCCATCGATCCGAATTAACGACAAGTCGTACTCTCTAGGGTTTTAAAGTGGTAATATTTCCGTAATGTTACCGATATGATTCCGGTAAATTATCGGTAAAATCGGAGTCAAAATCGTTGATAAAATAATTCATAGCTTAAAGTTCTGTTAAATTTGAGGAATTTCATCTTAAATTGGTATATTTTCACATATTTACATTTCCAACTCGGATGTTTGCATCTCTTCTTGATTTTCTCATTTGCTCTGCTCAAAAATGACCTAAAATCGACTTGGTTATTGTTTGAAAATTTTATTAAGAAGAGACAAATTGTACTACCAAATGTAGCTAAATGTTAAGACTCGACCAGACACGCTCTCATTGAAAGGAAACATTTCTTTCTTGAAGCCTAATTTCTATAACCGAAAGATTGGGAAATCAAGCGAAATTTACGAACGCCCTAAGAGCAAATAGGCATAAGAGTCACTGAAAACCCATTATTACGCTGAGTCACGGTCAGATAAATACCAGTTGAGTATGAATACTTATATGTGCCTTGGGATCTATTTGATACTCTAATCCCGAAAAGTGACGGTCATTGAAAATGTCTGGTGTAGTTGTAAGCAAACCGTTGGAAACTAAATTCAATTTAATAAGGTCTAAACTCAAGCACTTTGATACATTATTTAACCAAAGCCATGAAAGTAATAAATTATAAACAAAAGCTGAGTAACTTTTCTTGGCCACTCTATACAAAAAGATAAACAACTACTAAAAATATTAAACACTAATAACTTATCCATTAGTAAAATTTAGTAACAAACAAAGAATCTATTTGACCTAATTTTTTCCAAAATATACATAAGGGTAACAACCTACAAGGCGTTAACCCTAAAATAGACAAATATAACCAACATGGATACAAATTTAGTTTAAAATTTAAGGTCATTCCGAAGATACTTGGGGAATAACTTTAAAGTAGCGTCCTATATTATTATAATACTAGTTGTGAAGAGGTTTAAAACCTAGCAAACAAAACCTTTTTACCAATTTCAAAAAATTTTCTTCCCAATCGTCTTGGCCAACATGATCACTGCGATATCTCCCCGCAATGACCTGAAAGTCAAAGGATGCCGGTTTCCTCCCTCCGAAGTACCGTCGTACCGAATACCTGGTATCTGAGAGTTCGACATGTAAAGTGAAAAAAGCGTCTCCTCAACCTCCAGAGAGTCCAAACATGTCGGGTGATCTTCATCACTCAACTAAATCCTTCTCTACCTATAATAGCTGTGAGAATCCCTACAAGGGGAATCAGGACACGTCTGCTTTTTTTAAGCAGCCAATTAAGCCTCGGTCCTCCATACCACAATACACAGTCCTGGATACCATCACTTTCTCAAACACCGATTGGTCCATTGCTTGTGGGCTGCTCTCACCTATTGCTTCGATATACCTAAAGCCGGTTCGGGTCCCCGAAAAGGAGTCGTCGTCCCGAGTCTGGCAGCTCTCACAAGCCTTGTTGCCCTGCACCTTCCGATGACCGGGGACCATATCAGCTCATTCTGTTTCCTAGTAGACAACTTATACAAAGTATTTCTGCATACCGGATTAGTGTTAGTTCATCCAAGGTGCCTTGGATGAACTCAACTCAATGCAATTGCCTAAAGTACCGCCTCACTATCGCAGCAGATGTATACCACCTGCTCGCATCATTTCTTCTATTGTGGATGACATTAAGGTGGCTGGAAAAGTGTAGTGAATCTCCCCGAAAGGAAACATTTACGCGTTTGCAAGCACTGTTTATCAAGTGAGAGATATGTATTATTAATCTCAATAGCCTGTTTAAAGATTGCCGCTTATAGAAGATGGTTAACTGTGCTGACGATATTAATGTAGTAGCTACCGTCCCCTGTGTGGTACGACATAAACGCCCCGAGCTCTATACAATTTAGTGATAACCTTGAACTTCAGATCTTACAAACTATGGGCCCATTAGCCTCCTGAGTCATATATACAAATTATTTACTAAAATAGTTACCAAACGTCTAACAAATATATTTAAGTTTTTTCTTTCAAAAGAACAGGCAAGTTTCTGCTCAGGGTATGGAACAAACCACTAACTGCTTACAGTTAAAAAAACTCCATCGAAAAATGTGTAGAATATAATAAGCTTCTGATGCCGATATTCGTAGACTTCGAAAAGGCTTTTGATTCTGTAAAACGCTTAGAAGCGTTTGCTAAATGTCCTATTGATCATCGATATTCGAGTGAAATTAAATACATATATGGAAATGCCACTACTAATGTCAAAACACAAACTAACCAATTCACTAGCAAATTTCAAATCGAAAGAGGAGTGCGCTATGATGCTATGCTCTCTCCTAAGCTTTTCGTAACAGTTCTAGAAACTATGTTACAATCAAAAACTGGAAAAAAATGAGGCTTAACATTGATGGTGAAAAGTAAAATCACCTTTGTTTTGCCGACGACATTGTCTTAATAATAGACAATATGCAAGAAGCACAAACTATGCTGCACATGTTTCAAGGAGCTTCAGGAATCAGAAATCTATCCAAAACTCAGTTTATGAAAAATCTTATATTAAACGACAACCATAAAACTAAATAACGTAAAGATTGAACAAGTACACTGATATGAATACCTAGGACATGAAGTCAGGACAGGACGAGGCAACCAACACATAGGGCCGGCCCTAGCTTTTTTCTCGCCGAAGGCAAACTCAAAAAATGCCGCCGCACCCAAGCTTAAAGAAAACTATGTTAACCAGGAAAATGACATATAATTGAATTAAGACAATAATACTAATACAGATTTAGGAAAAATTGTTTTATTGAAAAATAAAGTTTACATTTTTAACGAGCTAACGACAACGAACTTTCTAATTAAAACTAGTACGTACTATTTTCAGAGATAAGCCTGTCGGTCTATTCCTGTTGTATTTGATTTTACTACTCATTTATTTTCTAGATTCAAGTAACCGAAATATATTTTTGTGGGTTGTGTTTATTTTTTTTACGCTCTAGTAGATCAGGCGGTTTTGCCGCTTCTAAATTTTGCCGCCCCTAAAATTTTGCCCCCTTGCCTACCGCCTAGAGCCGGTGCTGCAAACACATGAAATTCAGCGGAGAATAGGTCTCTCCTGGACGGCATATGGCAAACTGGGCTATGTATTTAAATCTAATCTTCCGATGTGTTTAAAAAGAAAAGTTTTTGAAAGATGCGTACTACCCGTTCTTACGTACGGAGCCGATATAGAAAAATATCAACAAGATATATGTCATGCAAAGAAAACGGAGAGGACAATGTTAGGAGTTGCTCTTAGAGATCACATCCCAAATCAGGTTACCAGGAAAAGAATGGGGGTACAAGACGAAGCCAAATTCATTCTACATCTTAAGGATGGACGATAGACAAAAAAAATTATAGTGATGACCAAGATCCGAACTTTATCGAAGTAGAGGTAGACCACCAAGTCTATCCATCTGATCATTTGATGAGAGTGGCTGGAAATTAGGTACAAGTGGCCCAGAACAGAAAAAGGTGGCAAGGCTTGAGGAAGGCTTTCGTCCAAAAGTGGACAGTATGAGATAATGATAGTGATGATGATGAATAATCTTGAAAGTGACTTTAAGGTGCTTTAGGGTGTTCAGTGCCCATATCGATTAGAACCTAAGCTCTGGAGTGCATATTGACAGCGTGATTGCGAAACTCAGTTTTGTAAGCTATGCTCTGAACCAAATCTCAGCGACCTTAAAATAGTTTGTTATGGCAATGCATAACAAATTTTAAAATATGGTATTATCTCTTCCAGAGGTTATTATTGTGATGAAAAACCGAATAGTAACTACTATGTTGGGGATGAGCTCTTGTGATTCTTGTCACAGTCATTCCAGGAAGTTATCAGTTTTGATAATTACAGGAATTTAAATCTATAAATGCCTTCTTTTTGTAATAAAAAATATGAGTAAATTTATTGGTGAGTTGTTCTCTTACAAATATGAAACTAGAAGTAAACAAAGCTTCCTTTAAATCCCCAAAACCCGTTGATCCTTAAGGAATAAAACTCCAAAAGGTCGTATGATTAGGCTGCATAATGCTCTATCGAATATTATCAAATAAATTAATATTTTAGTTTCTTTTAAAATAGCAACCGTACTCAATTGATGAGTCCTTTAAGAAAATTTAATCTTATTATGTATCACTTAGGGTGCTGTTGCGTTATGTTCCATGCAAATTTTAATCGTGTAAGGTATTGTGTTTTTTGTTAATTATATTTTTTTTCTTATGATGTTTATTCCATAATTTTACCTCATGGCTGCAAGACGTATTTTTAGTGTTCCGTACAGAACACTTATAAGATAACTTCGGTGTCCGTCTGTCTGTCCGCCTGTCTGTCACACCCGATTTTCTCCGTAACTATTTGTCGTAGAAAGTTTAAATTTGGTAATAATTTAGGAATTGATGGCCTCATCAGAGCCGTTAAATTTTGACTTAAGGAGTTAGTTTTGGGGGGGGGTGAAATCGGAAGTGAAAAAAATTTTTTTTTACTGGGTCATCGAGTATGGTGTCAAATGAAAGCTTGTGAAAACATGAGTAAAAAATATATACTGTAATACTTGAACTCACTTTTCTTTGTATTATTTTTAAAAAATCACGAAAAATCGCTGTCCCCCGCCTTATCTCGAAAAGTACTGATTAAAAAATTTTGAAAAAATTCTAGAATATTCTTCACGGGGTGTAGATTGAACGAAAATTATCACGAGTGCATTATCTTTAATAATTATTTGGTATATAAAAAAAAAAAAAATTTCAAGGTCAACAGTTTTCAGTAAAGATTGGAAACAAACTTTGTTGAAAACTCCTTTGGGGTGTGTTTTGTGAAGTCACTGGTCATTTTTTACCACCGTAACAAATTTTTTTATTTTAAAAGCAAGCAACGTACGGAACACTAATTGTGCAAGTTCAACTTGCACTTGATCGGTTATTTTAATCGATCGTCTCCCCGCCTGAATAGGGATTACCATTTTTCGATGAAAGTCGGCGAGGATGTCATAATATCCGTCAACGTTGTCCAAGCTCCCAAACAGCTATTAGACAATGCGGTAGTGCTGCCACGGGTGTTATTATATTTCTGCAACAACTACTATCTGTGTATGTCGCCAAGCCAAACATCCTTAAATAAATAAGTATATTGACCTGTCGGGATTAAACCCGGGATCCGTATACCGACACGATAACCACAGAGCTACCACAATTTTAAATTTTATAATGCTCTTATAATATTAATTCTTGGCCAGCGTCCTTATGATATTATATATTACTAACTTTACTAACTAGTTAATCTATTCTATTTTGAACAAATTATCTTTATAATAATGAAAATCTTACCTCTTTCTCTAGCCCACTGTTGTTTCTTTCTTTCCACCAATGACATAGATTTGTAGCAAAATGGGGTGGTCATCTCAGGTTCATCGTATAAAATCTAATTTGGCACAAAAACTTAACAAATTATTGCTTAAATCTTGCAATAATTGAAAGCTGAAATTGGTTAAATCTGTTAATAGAAAAATAATTTTATTAATATTTTTTATACATAATATTTTTTTACAAAGTTAAAATAGGAAAAGAATTCCGTACACTTCGGTGTCTGTCTGTCTATCCGTCAGTGACAACTAATATTCTTCGAAATTATTTGACACAGAAAGTTGAAATTTGGCACAAATATAGGAACTGATGACCCAATCAGAGCCATGTAGTTTTGACAGTTAAATTTTGACTTAAGACGTGAGTTTTGGGGGGGGGTGAAATCGGAATTCTTTACCAGGTCAAAAATGGCACGAAGATGTTGTCGAATGATCTCATGGAACACATTTAAACCCGATTTTACTAATTTTGCCACTCCTTGACGCACCGTCAATTTCGGTTCCCGTGAAAACAAAGACACGATTCGTTTCTCGACTTTCGGAGTGACTCTGTCTACCGAATCACGTTTTGGAAAGTCGTCGACATTTTTCGTCTCGTTAAAACGATTTACCCAATTCTTTACATACAATACCGACTATATTTAGAGGCAAAGGTTCCCTCTCGATTTTTAGTTGAATGCATCTACAAAAAATGAATTATTGCGCACTTTCTTACTTCAGACTGTACTATAAAATGAATTATTATATATATATATATATATATAATATTATATATATATATATATATATATATATATATATATTTATATATATATTATATATATATATATATATATATATATTTATATATATATATATATATATATATATATATATATATATATACATATATATATATATATATATATATATATATATATATATATATATATATATATATATAGTATACATATTATATATATATATATATATAGATATATATATATATATATATTATATATATATATATATTTATATATTTTTTATATATGGATTATATATATTTAAAATATATTATAATATATATAGTTACTTTTTGTTGTATACCTTATTTTTTTGACGTATGGATGTATTTAAAAGTTAAATTTTGACTTAAGGGGTTAGTTTTAGGGGATGAAATCGGAAGTGAAAAAAATTTTTTTTTACTAGGTTATCGGGCGGGATGTTAAATGAAAGTTTGTAAAAACACGAGTGCAAATATATATAATGTAATACCTGCGTACACTTTTCTTTGTGTTATTTTTAAAAAATTGCGAAAAATCGCTGTCCCCCCCTTTATCTAGAAAAGTACTGATCAAAAAATTTTGAAAAAAATTCTGGAATATTCTCCACAGGGTATAGATTGAATGAAAATTATCACGAGTGCATTACCTTTAATAATTGATCTGGTATATAAAAAAAACAAGGTAGCTTCGAGCAGCAGCAGCAGCAAGAATACAGTATTGAGCAGCAGCAGCAGCAGCAAAAGCATTTGAAAATGCCAAATGCGATTTTGCCGAAATGACGTGCAAATTCATTGTTAGACGAATGAATTGACACCCGGAATTTTAATGTATTATATATATATATATATATATATATATATCATACATGTATATATATATATATATATATATATATATATATATATAATATATACCTATATGTACCTATAAAAAAATAATCATTGACCCAACTTTATTATTAAATATAAGTAAAGATAAATGGTTTCATAATACCTACATTTTAAACTCTACCCCTGATACAATAAAAAAATAGGTTTTCATGATAAACTTCAAAACTACTGCGTGTGCATTGCATTAATCCTCGAAAACTACCAGCATAATATTCACTATAAATTATCGTTATGTAATTTTATGTTTTTAACGAGAAATGATGTGTAAATTTCTATTTATTATTAAAACTGAATGGATAAAATTAATATTGAAATTTTGTTAACTTTAAAAATGTGATTAAATTTTAAAGTTTTTGATAAATTAAAGGAATATTTGTCTGGGATTAATCTATAAAAATCCGATATTTGCTGAGAGTCAAAAATATACAATCTAAAATAAAAATATATCTTTTTAGTATTCCGTACGAAACACTTTGGGGATCACTTCGGTGTCCATCTCTCCGTCTGTCTGTCTGTCGGTCTGTCTGTCACACCCGATTTTCTCGGAAACTATTTGACACCGAAGGTTGAATTTTGGCACAAATATAGGAACTGTTGGGTCAATCAGAGCCGTGTAGTTTTGAAAGTTAAATTTTGACTAGAGGGGCCAGTTTTGGAGGGTGAAACCGGAAGTGCAAAATTTTTTTTTTACGAAGTCATTGAGTGGTATGTCAAATGAAAGCTTGTGAAAATACTAGTTCAAAAATATATATGATGTAATACTTGCGCACTTTTTTCTTTATACTATTTTTAAAAAATTGCCAAAAATCGATGTCCCCCTTTATCTCGAAAAGTACGGATCAGATTGAGCGAAAATTATCACGAGTACATTGTGTTTGATAATTTATCTGATCTAAAAAATAAGAAATATGAAAATTATGTTTTTTGACGTATGGTGGAGGTTTTAGGTCACTTTTAAGTAGGTACCAGTAATCGAGTGTACAGAGATATAATTTTATTTTATTTGTTTATAATTAAACAAATATTTAGGTGGTAAATTTTTATAACTAGATTCTAGATTGAGCTAGATTGATTTATTGGCTATTAGGGAGCTAAGATGCTATAACTATTACACATTCTCTCTCGCATTGTTGCTCGGCTCCGAGCGTCGCGACCTCTACTGCGTTGTTACACAGAATTTACACCAGCCTTCAACACTTCTCATCATATCCGGTAACTCCAAGTGCATTATAGACATGATCTGATTGATGTATTTGTTGGGAGAACTACCTCTTTTATTCTACCTTCGACTTTCCCCTGGATCAGCAACTTTTCCATGCCATTCCTCCTTATTATGTGACCAAAAAATGATGCTATTTTTCTCTGAATCGATGGTAACGGCCGATCACTATTTTGAATGTTAAGATCGCTCAGAACAGACGCACTTGTCCTATGAGCTATTCAGGAAATTCTGAGCATGTGCCTGTAGCATGTAAAGGGTCTTCCATTTGGGACTTGACAACTTTGAAATTTCACCCTGAACGCATCCTTAAGCCAATCACCGAACTGTCAACGTCAAAACATTCAGTAAAGTCAACATTTTCATCATGGTGAAGTACACGAACGAACAACGTTTACAAATAATTAAAATTTACTACCAAAATTTGGAGTCGGTGACTGCAACTTTAAGAGCGTTAACGCCAATTTTTGGTCGTAATTCTCGTCCCAGTAGACAAGCAATAGTCTAGTGAAAAAATTTGAGTTAACATATTCGCTGCTGGATGTTCCCGTGCCAGTGAGACAACGGGTTGGTCGAAGTGGCCAGAATATTGCTGCCGTTCAAGCGTCCATCTCAAACGAACCAAAACAGTCGATTTCACGGCGTTCTCAAGAATTGGGCATCGCTCAGACCACACTATGGCGAATTTTGCGAAAGGATCTTGGCCTGCACCCTTATAAGTTAAAGTTAACTCAAGAACTAAAGCCACTCGATCATATGAAGCGACGTACGTTCTCGAATTGGGCTCTAGAAATGTTGGAAGAAGATGACCAATTTCATCGCAAAATCATCTTTAGTGATGAAGCGCATTTTTGGATAAACGGCTTCGTCAACAAACAGAATATGCGTTATTGGTCAGGTGAAAACCCTCATGTGCTTGAAGAAACATCACTTCATCCACAAAAAATTACTGTTTGGGGCGGTTTTCATGCCGGTGGTGTCATTGGGCCGTTCTTTTTCGTTGATGAAAATAACCGTCACGTTACAGTCAATGGAGATCGCTACAGAGGCATGTTGCAACGTTATTTCTTTTATCAATTGCATGGGCTAGACATTAATGATATGTGGTTTCAACAAGACGGCGCCATAAGCCACACAGCGGGTGTAACAATCGACTTACTGTAATCTAAATTCGGTGAACGTGTTATATCGAGAAATGGTCCCGTCGAATGGCCGCCTAGATCGTGTGATTTAACACCTCTAGACTTCTTTTTATGGGGGTACGTTAAATCATTGGTCTATGCTAACAAGCCTGCGTCGTTAGAGGAGTTCAGAGCCAATATTGAAAGAGAGATAGCGGCCGTTTCCGTCGAAATGTGTGGCCAAGTCATCGAAAATTGGGTTTAACGAATCGACCGCTGCAAACGTGCCCGTGGTGGACATATGAATGAAGTCGAATTCCATACAGAAATGTTTTGATTGTACTTCAAGCCGATAGTAAAATTTTCGAAAAGTACTTAATGGAAGACCCGATAGTTTCGAAATCTTTATTCTTTTACGGCATGCTGCATTAATATTGAATTGACAAGCCTTTTTTTTAGTCATTTTAGTTATTCTATGATCTTTCCAAAGTTTGCTTAGGCTTGCCATTGCAGTTTTGGCCATCGCTATCCTTCGTTTAATTTCCTCTTCGTAGCCCCTCTTGTTAGATTCTGGCGCCTAAGTATATAATATCTGTCTTCAGTGGTACATCATTGATTTTGTTGAGAGGAAGCAAGATTTTAGCTTGATCTACTATAAGAAGAGAACATTTCTTTCGATTTAGTAAAAGGCCGACATTTGGCCAACCCTTTCGATTCGATACGTTACAGACTAAGAAAAAAACGTGAATACACATATTGGATCTTAAGATGTCAAGGATTCAATTAACGAGATAAGGATTTCATTTTATTTTAAAACCAATCACGGTGCGGAACACTAATTACGCAAGTCCAACTTGCACTTGACCGGTTTTTTATTATATATTCCAATTTTTAAATAAAAAGCACAAAAATTTTAGCGGCTCACATTAGATGGCGGTAAGGTTTATTGGCTACTAATAACTTTAAATATATGCTGTTGATATATTTGCTGCTGTTCTGCTTATGTTGCGACATCTAGACATGTGACAAGCTCAGAAATGTAAAAGGAGTAAAGGGTTTTCCCAGCTCACAAGGAGTTTTAGTGGGTATGCCAACCCTTCAGGTTGGAGAGCCCCACATACCTGGAGTACTTTGGGGCACCCTTATGGTGACGGAGGCGGATTACTCCTTGAAAAAAAAAAAAAAGCTTATGTTGCGAATGCAGCATGGCATGTCCTACTTGAGTGATTAATAAATGACACGCCTGGGTTGTTTATTATTCTTGGACTCCTGTACTTTTAATGTAAAAGCAAAATTACTCATAGTCTGCGTCCGGTAACCTACTATATATTCCTTATGGGTATTTTCCACGGATGCTAAATTAATATTTCGATGAAAGATTAAAATCGTAAATAGGGGTGGATTTTTTTTATTCTGTCACGAAAGTTTTGACCTTCTAAGTAGTCATTAACAAATCATTAAAACGGCTGGGTAAATTTCATTTTTGCGAAAAATTCTATATTTGGTAAATAATAGGGTGTATAATTATAAATTCACCTAAATTAAATACGAGGAAAAAAATTAATTGCACTACTTTTCTTTCTTAATTCGTACAAATTTAAAATTTTAATAAGGTACGCTAACTGTTGCCAACTGTTCACTTTTTGTTTAAATTATCAGAACTTTCAGGAAAAAATTATTTCCTTAAAACAATCTGATTGTCAAGTTGGAATCACAAAAAATCCCTTATTAATAAAAAATATGAATAGTCAGTCTTACAGCCAATAATAACATACGTCCAATTATACACTATATAATAACACAGGCCAACATTTTTCAAACATTGAGACCACACTATACTTTTTCAAAGGTTTTGAGTGCACTGAATCCAAATCCGACCTTAAAATTGCTCCATCACTCAGGTTTTCGAGATATCCTCACCTAAAAATGCAAAAAATACGGTTTCTCGCTATATTCGGGATTATATTACGCCGTGAATTAATTTTTCTCTACAAACCTCGCTATGGCATCTGAAAGTACTACTCTTTCCCTTCAAAATGCATTTTGAATTTTTCAGATATTTTATTTTTTCTTGGAGAAATCGTCCATTGAAATTAATTAGTTTGGCGTTTTCGTTACAACCATACCAATTTAGTTAAGAGTTTGTTACGTTTGCCTTTCTGTTGTGTTAAATTTTGATTCTTTTAGGATTTGAGAATGTAATATCTTTTATCAATTTTCACTCGACGCCTGAAGTTATGTTAGGTTCATTTGCCTTTATCAAAGTTAACCTTGAAATAACCTTCAAAATGATCCTCCAAAGTCATCACAATTATATCATTTTATTGCTGCTTCAAAACCCTTCAACTTTGGTACGAAACTTTTTTTACTAACTAAAAATTAAGAAAATGAGACACCATATTTAATAACAAATAAATAATGTTGCTACTAGAGAAAAAATAAGATATCTGAAAAATTTAAAATACATTTTGATGGGGAAAAGTAGTATTTGCATATGTCGCAACGTGTTTTGTGGAGGAAAATTAATTCGCAGGGTAATATAATCTCGAATATAGCAAAAAACCGTGTTTTTTGCATTTTTAGGTTAGGATATCTCGAAAACCTGATGCTATGGAACAATCCTGAGGTCGGATTCCGATCGACTAAAAACCTTTGGAAAAGTATACTCTGGTCTCAGGGTCTGGAGTTTCGACAATCTGTGTAACTTTTAAGTTTCATCAATAAATAATACAGGCCGACATGATTTTTATTGCTTAAAATGTTGTTAACTTTTTTTTACTAATCCGGTGACACTGATTACGAATTCATCGCTCGTTTTATCATATCACAACTGTTCACTTTTTGTTTAAATTATCAGAACTTTCAGGAAAAAATTATTTCCTTAAAACAATCTGATTGTCAAGTTGGAATCACAAAAATCCCTTGTTAATAAAAAATATGAGTAGTCAGTCTTACAGCCAATAATAACATACGTCCAATTATACACTATATAATAACACAGGCTAACATTTTTCAAACTTTGCGACCAGACTATACTTTTTCGAAGGTTTTGAGTGCACTGAATCCAAATCCGACCTCAAAATTGCTCCATCACTCAGGTTTTCGAGATATCGTCACCTAAAAATGCAATAAATACGGTATCTCGCTATATTCGGGATTATATTACGCCGTGAATTAATTTTTCTCTACAAACCTCGCTACGGCATCTGAAAGTACTACTCTTCCCCTTCAAAACGCATTTTGAATTTTTCAGATATTTTATTTTTTCTCGGAGAAATCGTCCGTTGAAATTAATTGGTTTGGCGTTTTCGTTACAACCATACCAATTTAGTTAAGAGTTTGCTACGTTTGCCTTTCTGTTGTGTTAAATTTTGATTCTTTTAGGATTTGAGAATGTAATATATCTTTTATCAATTTTCACTTGACGCCTGAAGTTATGTTAGGTTCATTTACCTTTATCAAAGTTAACCATGAAATGACCGTCACAATGATCCTCCAAAGTCATCACATTATATTATTTTATTTCTGCTTCAAAACCCTTCAACTTTTGTACGAAACTTTTTTTACTAACTAAAAGTTGACACCAAAAAATTAAGAAAAATGGGACACCATATTTAATAACAAATAAATAATGTTGCTACTAGAGAAGAAATAAGATATCTGAAAAATTTAAAATGCATTTTGATGGTTAAAAGTAGTACTTTCATATGCCGCAACGTGTTTTGTGGAGAAAAATTAATTCGCGAAGCAATATAATCCCGATTATAGCAACAAACCGTGTTTTTTTTGTATTTTTAGGTTAGGATATCTCGAAAACCTGATGTTATGGAGCAATTTTGAGGTCGGATTCAGATTGAGCGCACTAAAAATTTTTGGAAAAGTATACTCTGGTCTCAGGGTCTGAAGTTTCGACAACCTGTGTAACTTTTACACAGGCCGACATGATTTTTATTGTGTAAAATGTTGTTAACTTTTTTTACTAATCCGGTGACACTGATTACGAATTCAGCATTCGTTTTATCATATCACATCAGGTTTTAAAGAAAATCCATATAGTGGTAATTTCAAAAATAATTTAAACTATTAAGTTTTAGCGCTCTTTCCACTAGTTATGCGACTTCTCGTGAGAAAGGTTCCGTACCTATTGCTCACTATGTTCATTTAAAGCAGACTTATGAAAATTTGGAATTATTACTCAATAAAATTCAGTATTAAAATCACGTGGCAGGTTTGTGGAGCTGTTAAAATTATATCTATGTTATTAGGTCAACAATCAGGATATACATAATACCCTTGTTTTTTATGTAAGTGGGATAGTAGAGCACGACAGTTCGTTAAAGCCCCAAATTAAGAAAGTGACTATTTTAAGTACCCGTGTGAAAAGATTTTCCTACATTATCTGATGAAAAAATAAAAGAAGGAATTTTTGTTGGACCACAAATCAGATCCTTGATGAATGATAAGGAATTTGAAGCGACAATGATTATAACCGAATTAAAAGCTTGGCTTTCGTTCAAAAATGTACATAATTTTTTGGGTAATCACAAACATCCAGACTATAAAAATATTGTCGCAACGTTGTTAGATAAATATTAAAAATTAGGTTGCAATATGAGTATAAAATTTCACTTTCTAGATTCACATCTCGATTTTTTCCCTGAAAATCTTGATGATTTTAGTGAAGAACAGGGAGAACGATTTCATCAAGACATCAAAACTATGGAAACAAGATACCAAGGTAGATAGAATGTGAAGAATATGATGGCTGATTACTGTTGGTCAATACACGTAAAATGTGATATTCCAGACGCAATCCATAAAAAAAATCACTCCCAGGCGTAATTTTATGGAAAAGCGCAAAAGATATCAGTCAGAATAATCGTAATTGATATTTCTTTTGTAAATGTTTGAATAGATATATTTTTAACTTAATAATTGATTTTATTTTAAAAAATTTATAATAAACGTTTTTTTAATTGTATAGAAAAACCAGATGTGATAGAAAGAAAATGCGGATAATCTGAATTCAGGACACATAAAATAAAAAAAATAGCTATTAAAATGAAAAAATGCTCAAACATTTTTCGTATGTCGACCTATGTAATTTATGATAATATTGATTCATGCAAAAATTCTGCAGTCCGACTTGAGTCTGATAGGTAGTGTTTTCGTAAAATGTTAGATTTTTCGCCAAAATAAGAGGATCGACGCAAATTTTCTTTAGAAATTCAAACTTTCTACGGTTTAAATAGTGTCAAGTTCAAGGAATTTGTAATTTTTGCAGTAAACAATGAATAATATAATGCTTGTTTAGCGCGGAAAGTGTTTTTATTCTTTGTTTATACCGTGTTTGTTGTCAGCATAGTATTTCTAAAAGATTTTAACCACTGTTGGAGCAGTTACGATAACAAAATACAATCTGGATTTATTTACACTGTCTAGTTATCACAATAATGACACTATAATATAAGTTAAGCATTTTTTAGTGTTCCGTACGGAACACTTATCGGATCACTTCAGTGGCCGCCTATCTAACTAACTAATAAACTATTTGACGTAGAAAGTTGAAATTTGGCGCAAATATAGGAATTGAAGGCACAATCAGAGTCGAGCAGTTTTGAAAGTTAAATTTTGACTTAAGGGGTTGGTTGTAGGGGAAAGTGTAATTTTTTTTCTAAGGTCATCGAGTAGGGTGTTTTTTTTTTTATGGGTCCAGCACACGTGTTGCAGTCCCTAAAGCACTACAGGAGCGATAAGTGTGCGGAAAAAGCGATCCATGTTGCTCTTGAATCGCTGTAAATTGTACTCAGTGGGAAACACAGTCCTGGGCAAACCATTCCAATGCGACGAGGAGTAACAAGCTGAACCTCATACGGATGTGAAGTAACAGCACGACGTGTATTTCTAACATGCACCGCTCTGGGAGAAATTAAGCGGGCTACATCCTTCGAATACTTTCCATGAAAATACCTGTAGAATAGGCTCAAGTCGCCAACCGTTCTTCGATGTTTCAGCGAATCAAGGCCGCCGGTCAGTTGAGGGTCTCCAATCAGACGAACAACTCTTCTCTGAATAGAATCCAACAGATGCAGTATATTCCATAGTTGGTCGAATTTGAGCTTTGTAAAGAATGAACAGTTGTTGTGGAGTGTAAAGCTTTCTGGTTCGAAATAATATTCCCAACTTTTGAGAAGTTCTCCTTGCTACGTCTGTGATATGCTCATACCAGGACATATTTGCTCCCAAATTAACGTCCAACAAATTGAGTGATTTGGAGGAATGGAGTGCCCTGCCATAACTATGTCAGGTACAGCAACGTTAACTTTTTTAGAAAAAACTGCCGGCTGGGTTTTTGTAGCGTTAAATTTTACTTGGTTACTGTCACCCCAAGATAGAATTTCTTCCAGGTCTTTGTTAAGTTGAACGACCTCCCACTGT
Source organism: Pachyrhynchus sulphureomaculatus (assembly GCA_019049505.1). NCBI lineage: Eukaryota > Metazoa > Arthropoda > Insecta > Coleoptera > Curculionidae > Pachyrhynchus > Pachyrhynchus sulphureomaculatus. The sequence continues at coordinate 63,576,604 of CM032451.1, forward strand.
CTGCGGATATTGAGTCCAGATATACCGATATTAGTGGGCAACTGTACCGATTTTCGCATTTTGACGTTCGAGACCACTGAATGTGGCTTTAAATAGAGAACTATTTGTGTTGTAGTTATCTTGAATAAATAATTGTTTTGTGGCTCTTTAAGCTGCAGAAAGTTGAACTTTCTTAATAAGAATTCGCGCTTGTCCAAACATTTAGGAAACTGTATACAAAAGTCAACTAAACTTCTAGGAAGCGAGCAGGGTCTAGATGACCACTACAAAAGCATAAATGCCTTCGGATATGTTTTTATATATATATATATATATATATATATATATATATATATATATATATATATATGTATATATAATATATATATATATATATATATATATATATATATATATATATATGTATATATATATATATATATATATATATATATATATATATATATATATATATATATATATATATATGTATATGTATATATGTATATATATGTACATATATATATATATATATATATATATATATATATATATATATATATATATATATATATAGCAGATGTCCCAAAAATCTACGTGTTCCCTTTTAGGGCTGATAGGCCAGCTCATAACTCACCAGAATATGTAAATATGACCTTAGTGAAAAATCGTTTTTCGAGATAGTGACACTTTTATAAACTTCGTGAAAATCTACGCCCTAATACCATAACTTCCAATTTCCGTATCCTAAAATTATAATTATTGTTACGTAATCCTGAATAACCCTACTGTTAATCACAGTTCAAAATAAAACTAACTGTGGGAAAAAAAATTCCAGCAAGTATCATGAGTAAAAATATTTTAGTTAGCTACCTTTGACCTCGAAATCTAACCATTTTTCACTAAAGTCATATTTATATATTCTGGGGAGTTATGACCTGGCCTATTAGCCCTCGAAGGCAATGTGTTGGTTTTTGGGACACCCTGCATATATTATTCATTTTTAAGGTACTTTTTTGTTATATTAATTTAAGGAGAATATTCAACAAACTATAATTAATTTCCTTTCAAGGGCTAACTTTTTCAGCCTTGATGCTTATCAAGAAAAAACATAACAAGTAAAAATTATATCTAGTGAATGATCTTACAAAAAAATCAAGGTTTTACGTGGTTATTAAAGGTCAAATAATTCAGAAGGAGAGAAAAAAGAGGTGTACAACATTTTTGTCTTGGTTGTATTACTCAAAAATTACAGGGCTTGTCAACCAAGAAATATGTATGTGTCCAGTAATTGAGCTCAGTTTACTACAATATAAAAAAAAAATAACAAACCCAACAGATTGTCCTTAATAGTAATTTAAAAAGATAGAGAATTTTAAGTAAGTGATTTTTAAATTAATAAAATTTACATAATGGTCTATTATTATGATATAGGATGCTTATCAGCTGCTTGCCCAAGGGCATCTGACCACAGAATTCCTAGGACATTACAGCATTTGGGCCAGAATAATGGAGGACTACGCTCTATGGCAAATGGGGATAGATAGTCCTCAAAAAGCACTTAACGATTGGTCCCAGAGAAGGAAGACTGGACTAACGGCATCGTGTGATTCAAGAGAGGGTATAGGGATGGAACTAAACAGAAAGGAGGCCTCATGAGACAGTCGCAAAACTATCAGTGGCCCTGGATAGTTATGCATTGGTTTTTTAAGTGTAAATTGACACCATCCTTACATGTAGCTGAGATATAGTAAAAAGAAGATAACATAGCAAGTAACGTGTGTATTTGTTCGGGCAACACAGCCGCCCTGATAGCTTTGAAACATGTTAGGGTGAGCTCGCAAGTGGTAAGCGGATGTATAGACTTACTGGTCAATCTGGTGGACAGAATCAATCTGTTTCTTTTCTGGGTACCTGGCTACGCAACGAACATTACAGGACCTGAACATTTTTTGCGACGATTGTGGTGCTACTGAACGATAACTTTGTGAAGGAACGGAATGAGGGACCAGAGATGAGATAGTCCAAGTTAGTCCTAACCCTGGTCTTTGCTGAAATTAAACAATAAATACTTAAAGATGATGAAATGATACACTATATAGAACACTGCTGCCTAAATGAAAACCTAACTCGCATCTGGTCAAAGCGGATTCCAATTGCAAATGTTGCTTGGAGACGAGGAGACAGCTGTTCATCTATCTTGCTCTGCAATCACATCAGCAAGACAAACTTGTTCAGGATCTTAATAATTGTGGATCAGAAGTGAAATTTGAAAGACTGTTGGTCTATCACATATTAGCTATATAACTACCTGTATATATAAGGGAATTATCGAAATAAAAATTTTAATACTTATATTATACAACATACAGGGTTCTGCAAGCTAAGTCATTTTTAAACCTTATCGTTAATTATATCTGTTTATAACATACCATATATATATATATATATATATATATATATATATATATATATATATATATATATATATATATATAGGAATAAAAAATATATATTTATATTTATAAAAATAAAAAAAATAGTAAAATCGGGAATCAAAAAAAAAAAATTATATTAATGTACCTTATTTGCACTTTACGAATATTAAAATAGTATAAAAAAATTTAAAAACTCCAAATTAGACAGCACAAAACCCACTACTAAAAACTAACGAGGACTACAAGGAACTGAGAGGTAAATTTTCCTTAACCTAGTGGTTTCACTACTATTATAACCATATGCGGGAAATCTAGCGCTTATTTGATCGAAGGTGTTGCTAGGTGATGAAAAATCAACACAATGCAGGTTGTTCACCTTGTTTTCTTAGTTTATTTGGTAAGAAGGAAATTTTTGGATTAGGAGGATATGCATATTCCTTTAGACGTATGTAACATGTAGGCTAAAAAATTTTTGGTTTGTTTTGCAAAACTCGAGTTTATTCATCAATATAGTCTCCTTCAGGAGCAATATAATAAGTTCAACGCTTTTCTAACATTTCTATACCTTTCTTGTAGAAGGATTTGTCTTTGCCTTCAAAATAGGCCTCAGTTTCGGCGATAACTTCTTCATTGGAGCCAAATCGGTTTCCTGCGAGCATTTTTTTGTGAATAGATAATAGTCGCTGGGGGCTAAATCTGGAGAATACGGTGGATAGGAAGCAATTCGAACTGTAATTCATGCAAATTTGCCATCGTAAGCATTGACTTGTGCAAAAAGCACTTTTTTCTTGTTCATTTAGGGCCGTTTCTTTGCGATTTCTGTCTTCAAACGCACCAGTAACTTTATATAATATTCGCTATTGATGGTTTTTCCCTTTTCAGTATAGTCGATGAAAATTATTCTATGCGCATCCCTAAATACAGAGGCCAAAACCTTCCCAGCCGACTGGTGTGTCTTTGGTCGCCTCGGGCGGCTTTCACCGACTGCTATCCACTCAGCTGACTGCCGATTTGATTTCGGTATGTAGTGGTGAATCTATGTTTCATCTATCGTCACATATTGCATGAAAAAATCCTTTTTATTACGCTTAAACAGGTCCAAACAGCACTCAGAATCATCAACACGTTGTTTTTGGTCCACTGTGAGCAAACGCGGTACCTATTTCGAACAGAGATGTTCATGCAAATTATGACCAACACGTTCTTTTGACATGTTTAGGGTATCAGTTATCTAACGCAATTTCATTTTACGGTCATACAAAACAATTTTGTGGATTTTTTTATTTCCAGTGTAACCACCTCATTTAGGAGTCTAGAGCGTTTAGCATCATTTGTGTCAGTACGACCGCGTTTAAATTCAGCATACCAGTAAATGATGAGTGATTTTCCAGGGGCAGAGTCCCCGTAACACTTATCAAGCAATGCTTGAACGGTATTTTTTCCCATAAAAAAACAGTGTTTAATCAACACACAAAATTCGATTTTTTCCATTGTTTTGAAAATAACAAAAATAGCGTCACTAAAACTACTATAACTTGTCAAATAATCGTCGAAATGTCATGAAATTTTGACACATATCGTTTGAACCTTGATACATCCTAAAAATCATATGGATTTTTGGAAAGGGAGACATCTATGTGTAAGACCAAACAATTCTCAGCCTACGTGTTAAATTATTATATATTATATATATATATATATATATATATATATATATTATATATATATATATATATATATATATATATATATGTATATAGATATATATATTATATATATTATATATATATATATATATATATATACATATACATATACATATACATATATATAGAGCGCAATGCGAAAATTTTTTAAATTAGAGCTGTGAGTCAAGAAATATGTTTAAATTAGAAATTTGCTTACCTCAAATAGTTGCTCACGAGTATTTTTTAAAATATGCTGAATTTTGAAGCTTACACTATGCTTATCTTTAAGTTACAGCATTTACCATCGAGAACGACCAACTTGCATAAGTAATACATAATTTTATATTATTAGATCTCCTACAAAAAAATATCACAACACATTCAAATATAAACAATTTGTTTTAAGAATAATCAAAGCCAAATTATACATCACTCTGTGAATATTCTAATATTTTCTCTTGATGGAATCAATACAGAAGTTTGAATATTAATGTATTTATTTACCTTATATAAAAAAAAATAGGAATTTTATCTTTAGTATCCAGCTAGCTTAACCAACTCGAGAATTTAATGTAAATGTATCTTTTAACGAGATATTAATTACAGAAGTTGACAGGAGGAAGGGATTCTGTAAACATTGGACAAAAAATTATAAAATAACACAATTTACAGTTTTTTAAGCCCCAAGAACCCTTAAAAGAATGTATAATGATATATTTAAAGCAACTTTTTTCCTCTCTCAACCTTTTTAACCATATTTGATTTTAAGTAATTAAGCTTAAAATTTGCTCATCATTGGAACCAAAACTCAGTTTTTTTTATAATATTAATAATACTACATATGTATCAAATTTGAAATTGATGTTTCATCTCGTTCAAGAATTATTGTCCTAACAGACAGACGGACATATATTCCCATGGAAATTGGAAACGTCGTTTTTCCTAATCTAAAGTCTTTGAAACGTGAGGGAAATACAAGAATCTCGTAGTGATTCTTTGATGAATACAAAACGTGTTCAGGTAATCTACTCTTAAAATAGAAAGAAGAAAAAACCTTAATATAGTTAAAAATATAGCAATATCCCTTACCCAAATTTAATCGAATTATAATTTCAGTCGTCAACAGTTTTGGTCTGAATAAATTCAGATTAAGTATATCCTCTTAAGTCTTTTTATACTTAGCTCAAGTGTCATGAAAAGCGCTATTTTATTGGGTGGTAAAAACTGCACATCTACATTTATCAAACGCATTCAAACTGATATATATGTTATAAGAGACAAATATTTCTTCCACACGTCAGCAGGCGATCGAATTACTTTTTGCCGTCAATAAATCAAAAACCATGCATGCATTTCTACAATCAAGAATGTTTTTGATAGTATGTACATATAAGGTAAAACATTTTTTTGTTAATTTATTACCTTTGGAAGATTATACATATATGAGGAAATAAAAATAAATTTGTCGGTGGTAAGAATTATGATTTTGAAAAGAAAAATGGTATAAGTAATGAATTTAATTTTCTCTCAGTAAAAACCAGTTTGAACCAAGCATCGTATGTTGGTATTTTAAATGGCAGAGAGTAAAGTAAGGTATTAAACACAAAAGTGCAAGTTGGACTTTCGCAATTAGAGTTTCGTACGTTGATTGTTTTTAAAATAAAAATTTTTGTTTCGGAAGTATAAAATGATCAATGACTTCACAAAACATACCCCAAATGAGTTTTCAACCAAGTTTGTTTCCGATCTTTGTTGAAAACTGATGATCTTAAATTGTTTTTTTTTATACACCGCATAAATTATCATAAATTTTTAAAGGTAATGCACTCCTAATAATTTTTGTTCAACCTACACCTTGTGGAGAACATTGCAGATTTTTTTTTAAATTCTTGATCAATACTTTTCGAGATAAGAGGGGGAACAGCGATTTTAGGCAATTTTTTTAAAATAATATGAAGAAAAAGTGTGCGCAAGTATTATATTATATATACAGTGCGACCTCGATAATCCGGACTAATTAAAACCGCGGTGATCCGAATTAGTAAATAATTCGAATTACTGAAGCAGGACATTATTTATATTATTAAAAAAAAACGAATCATTTAATACGAGACAACTAAAAAATAGTACATACAGAGAATAATATTTAAAATAGAAGCATATCTTATCAAGTTTTATCTTATTTTGTAAAAAAAAATTGTAATTTTTGTTTGCTTGACTCTTATCTGGTTCATCATAAAAGCAATTACTTTTAATCTTTGAAGTACAAGAACATCGCTTAGAGGGATATCATTTTCTTCTGCCCATCTCATGCACACATTGAAACTTTTAACTGCCTCACCATTCTTCACAGTGTTCTTAACAGACTGGTTTGTATGTAAAAAAGTATTTAACTCTGAACCTTCATTATCACTCTCGTGTTGTTCATCTGTATCATCTATGTCTTCCAGTGGTAAGAAATCTTCATCATTTTCAAGCCAATTACATATTTCCACGTTCGTGAGATTCTGCTCTGTGAGAACATTCAGCATATCTGAAACATCTGTTAAATAAATACTAAAAGAAAAATTTCAGGCTTTACCTTTCATTTCTTCATTCGTGGAAAGCAAATTGTGCCGCAATTCACTCAGAGGAATCAGATCTTCAGCATTATATTCAGTGTCTGGGTTGGTATCTGCCACATAAACCATAATTTTGTGCCAGCACTTTTTCAGAACTTCAGGGGAGACTTTTTCCCATGAATTGCATAGTAGATATACAGCATCTTTTAGGTTAATGCTTTTTAATAATCTAACAAGGTTCTCTTCATTATTTGATAAAATATGGGCTAAAAGACTTTTCCGATAAAATAATTTTGTCAGTCTGATTGCATTCTGGTCCATAGGCTACAAAAGTGCAGTACAATTTGGTGGAAGAAATAATGTTGTAAACTGTCCATCCTCACTAGTCAGCTCTTCTATAGTTCCAAGGTTCAAAGCGTTATCAACGATTAGCAGGGCTCTTTCAGGCAAGTTAAGACTTCTTAAATGATTTTTGACTTGTCAAATAAAAGAATGATGAAACCAGTCTAAGAAAATGGCTGTAGTCATCCATGCAACAGGTATGTTCACATTTTTAAAAGCCCTCGGATTTTTTGCCTTTCCAATCAATAACAACTTTAATTTTTGTAATCCATCAGCATTTCAACATGCTAGAAAGGTAACACGTTCTTTGTTTATTTTTCGAACTGGTGCGGTCTTTTCCTGAGAACGAACCAGCGCTTTTTCAGGCAACATTTTCCAATACAGAGCTGATTCATCTAGATTGTATATTTGAGTAGGTCTAAGGTTTAATTCTTTTATCTTATCTGCGAATAAAGTTAGGAAAGGGTCGATGGCACTTTCACCATTGGATAGTTTTTCGCCACAAACTTTTAAAGCACGCACACCATGTCTTTTTCTGAAGTTAGAAATCCAGCCTCTGCTAGCTCTAAAATTATCGTTCCCGTAGGTTTCAGTGTAAAACTGTTTTGCTTTGATTGAAAAAATTTCGTAGGAAATTGGGACGTGCTTGATCGTTGTGTACAAAACCATGTATACAAACGAGTTTCCATGTCTGGATATTCGGCTTTTCGTAAGGTTTTTCTGACGTCAGGACCAGAATCACATTTGGAAATAAATCTAAAAGAAGTTACACGTCCATAGTGAGTGTCCAAAATTACCTTTAAAATAAATCATATATACATACCTTTTGATTTTCCCTTGCTTCTTTTTTATATCCCAAATTGTGGATGTTCCTACTCCGTATTCATTTGCCAACACTTTTCCGCTTTCACCAAGAACTAGTATTTCTAATACATATATCGGACTTTTGTTTTATTGTTAGTGTAATATATTTTCTTTTAGAAGGCATTTTAGTATGTAGGTACATATACGTAAAAAAAACGTTTACATACTTATATGAACCACATAAAGTAAAATAGAACGTAGGTATGTTGTACTTGTGACAATAAACAAACAACTACAAAGTTCTTAACCTGTAGACGCGATACGCGATGCGTTGTAGGCAAATCAAAGGCACCTACAGTTTGTATGAATCCCAGATGTATTAGACTGGAAGTTAGGGGAATCCCCTCACTATCGATTTCAATTTTCCCATGTAGTTTTAAATTAAGTAGATGTCTAAAAAACGCATGTCCGGATTACCTACTACTATCAAATCCGGATCATAAAGTACACAATGCAATAGAAATGTTTGTCCGGATTATTAAAGAATCCGGCTTAATGGTAATCCGGATTATCAAGATGGCACTGTATTTTTGAATTCGTGTTTTCATTTGACACTCCACTCGATGAACTAGTACAAAAATTTTTTTCCACTACCGATTTCACCACTAAAAACTAATACTTTAAATCAAAATTTAACTTTCAAAACTATACCGCTCTGAAGGGCAATCGATTTCTATATTAGTGCCAAATTTTAACTTTCTATGTCAAATAGCTTAGGAGAAAATCGGGCATGACAGACGGACAGACAGACAGACACCGAAGTCATCTTATAAATGTTCCATACGGAACACTAAAAAGAGTTGAAAACAGAAAGAGCTACAGAAATATTTACGACTGACATTTGACATTTCCCTCTACATACTATTGCTGCCTAAATTGGAAATAATGGCAATACACAAAATTTAAAATTTTTCGACTTCAATAATCCTGAAAAGGACATATAACTTGATACATATAAGACAAAGCAACTCCTCTAACTCATTCCTCACCTCCTTAATCCCTGATAGGTTGGTCGTCCATAAATAAGTGAAGATAAATTATTTTGGAGCCACAGTAATGGGGTGAATAAGTGATTTCTTAACTGAATCGCTGCAGTGTCCGTATGTAAAATTTCCAATATCCAAGATGATACTTATATTTTTGATGTATCACAAGCTTCACATCGCTATTCTCTGTTCCTTTAATTTTTTTTAAATTGTATAAACTTATTTATTACCAGCTGTGCCCGCGACTCCGCTCGCGTGGACTACAAAATTATTGTTTAGGTTTTTTTGAATTACTATTATTGTCACTGCTTATACCTTATGTTACCTAACGTAACAAAATATATACTAAAACCTGGCCAGAGAAAATATGTATGAATTAAAAAAAAAACACGTAACTCGGATAAGTGATAAGCACACTAACGGACAGACAGACAGAGAAACGTGGTGTTTTAAAATATATATAGAATATAGAAATAAAGATAAGATCAAAATAGGTTTTCAAATAGTTTACAGAGTTTTAGAGTAATGACATCTAGAACGGACTGACTCTTTCCAAAAATATGTTAATAACACAGGCCAACGATGGAAAAACTATTTTAATAATTTTACCTGATTCATATGTTTTTTGGTATGCCGAGTCCGAAAATAATAATAACAAAGTCGTATCACCTACAAATTTTTCACATTTTAAAATTCAAAATGTGAAAAGTATATTTTTTTTCATTCAAATGTTGGCAATAAAATCAGAATTTTATAAGGTTGGTAGTAAAATCAAATGTTATTAGGTTGGCAGTTCCGATAAATGTCAGAGCTGTTTGTTTTCTTCCAGTTAATATAACTTCGTATTGCAGTGTTTAATCCACGTGCTTTGATTCACAAAATTGTAAAAACTCTCCCAACACTTTTTGTTATATATGTGGTGAGTTAGTAGTTAAAAAAACATCAAAGAAACATTACTGACTTTGTAAAAAAAGTATACTTTGCATATTTTGGTGTAGAAATCTGTAATCAAGAAAAATGTTGGGCTCCTAACAAAGTATGTTATGTTTGTGTCGAGGATCTTAGGAAATGATATAAGAAAGAAAAGAAAGCTTTTGCAGCGTTGATGTTTCTGGGTATAACTCCAAAAATAAGAAAGTAATTGTCTATCGTAACTTTACTTCAGCTAATCGGTCGTAGGACATGGACCGGGACTTCCTGTCCCTGAGCCACCTCAGTCTATGGTATTGATAACGTTTTACAGTCCAGTCCCGAATTTAATGAAAGTCGACCGGATGATGAATGTTTTCTAGAAAATTTAAAATCACAGTTGTTTACACAAGCTGAGTTAAATGATTTAGTGAGAGATTTCGATTTGACTAAGGAAAAAGCAGAATCGCTTGGTTCTAGGCTAAAAAAAAACATTTATTGGAATCTGGAACATCTATTTACCACTATAGAACAAGAGATCAACAGTTTGCTCAGCTTTTCAAGCAGGAAGAGGATTTGGTTTACTGCCATGATATTGGTAGTCTAATGAACCCATTTGGCATTGAGTACAAGAAGGAAGATTGGAGGCTTTTTATAGACTCATCAAAAACTAGTTTAAAAGGTGTTCTGTTACACAACGGAAATACTTATGCTTCCCTGCTTGTTGCTCATTCAGTCCATATGAAGCAAACTTACGAACATCTTAACATGATTTTACAAAAAATTAATTATCCAGCTCACGATTGGATGCTATGTGGAGATTTAAAAGTTATCTCCATGATCCTTGATCAACAAAAGGGATTTACAAAGTTTCTATGTTTTATTTGTGAATGGGACAGCAGCGCAAGGGATCAACTTTGGTCCAAAAAACAATGACCCGTAAGTAAAACTTTAACACCTGGCGAGAAGAACATTTTGCATAAAACTTTAGTAGACCCAAAAAAGATTCTTCTACCACCACTACACATCAAGTTAGGCTTAATGAAACAATTTGTGAAAGCCTTGCCTGTGAATGTTTTAAATATTTGTGTAAAAGATTTCCTCATTTATCAGAAGCCAAACTGAAAGAATGGGTTTTCGTTGGGTCTGATATTCGTAAAATGATGTTCGATTTCAACTTTGAAGCAAGGATGATTACAAAGGAAAAGGAGACTTGGCTCATTTAAAGAAGTTGTGACTAAGTTTTTGGGCAATATAAAAGACCCTAACTATGAGCTTATCGTAGCTGATATGATAGACAAGTTCAAAAATCTGGAATGTCTGATGAGTCTTAAAGTCCACTTCTTGCACAACCATCTTGACTTTTTTCCTAAAAACTCAGGCGATGTGAGCGAAGAGCAGGGGGAACGGTTCCATCAGGACATAAAGGAGATGGAGAAACGGTACCAGGGACGGTGGAATATCAACATGATGGGTGATTACTTCATAGAGAACAAAATGCATCACATCGGAGAAAAAGCTATACAAGAAACTTCACAGAGAAAAGGGAAAGGAAATACAAAAAAATAAGCACCTAAAATATTCACATTGAAGTGAAATATGTTATCGTGAGTAAAAAGTGCAGCCTAATCAAATAAAAGTAAAAGTTTTTATTTTTTATGTATCAAATTTTCCCTATTTTGAAATTTAATCAATGTCATATTGTGAGAGAACTATGGGTGATACCAAAAAACTGATACCAGATACGGTTTCAGTAGCCAAAAATACATAACACTTAGATGTATTGGTTTAAAAAGTTTTTACAAGATTTTTTTTTTTTTGTTGGCCTGTGTAATTTATATAGTTGATCTATACGAGGGTGAATGGATAGGTCTGGTAAATTTCTACAAAATGGCGGAGAATTTTGTGAAACGGTATGACTGTTGGTAAGGGTGATTCTTGTAACGGTTGTATTCAAAGTTTCAAACAGATATCACGTGCAGTTGTTTGTTAGCAACTATTGGAAATGATCGGTGTTACAAGTTTCGTAGGAATGGATAAAGCCGAATATCGTGCAGTGATAAACCATTTTTATTTAGAAATATGGACTGCAGCCAGAATAGAAACTTAACTGAAGGAAGTGTAATAGATTCTGCACCAGCACTTAAGACCATTTATTACTGGATAAACGAATTTAAACGTATGAGCACTGGCACTTTCAGGACGTCCGATTGAGTTTTCTTTTGAAGCAATGGTCAATAAAATTATTAGTATCGTAAAGGAAGATCGACGCATTCAGCTTCGTGAGATTGCTGAGTTGATAGGCATCTCATATGAACGAGTACATAATATCGTGCCTAAAAAGGAAAAAGCTGAGTATGCTATGGGTGCTGCATTTGATGACTCTAGACCAGTCATTCCCAAAGTGGTTCAGGTGGACCCCCAGGGGTCCACGACTCGACGGAGGTCTATGTTGGCGTGAAAAAAAAAATGGGGGTTCACAAGTTGCAAGTGGGGATCCACAAAAATTTATCTGGTTTCGACAGTAAAGAACAAAAATGTTGGCTTGGATTTACCTATCAATGTAGGCAGATAATACACTAGTCAAAAAAAATTAAGGGAGCAAAAAAAAAATTCCAAATTTTTCGGTGATTTTTGACAGACTGTATTTCGGTGAAAAATGGTCAATCAAAAGCATTTTGAAGCTTTAAGATTCTAATTTTCAGATTTTTTGGCTAAAATTTTTTAGGAGCTACGGTTCTCATCAATCCTAACAGATAGCGCGAAAAAATAATATTGCAAATATTTTGCTTTTTTTTGGTCCACGGGCTTGAAAAAATTTTTTTCAGTTAGGTCGGCCTATGGAGCAGATAGCCTGTTTATTTAGCATTAATTTCCTTGTATTAAAACCTCCCTTAATTTTTTTGAGTAGTGTATTTTAACAAGGTCAGCGACTGTACTTGTAAAAACTTGCATATTCGATATTCAGTACAACGCGCGTAGAGACTTGCACAGCGCCGCCCGCCCGCCCGCCCTCAACGCAACCCATTCCGACGTGCCAAAGGACGAAATACGACTTGTGCTGTGCTTGCAATCTTGCATGAACTTGTTTGATTCTTCACCAATATAAATACGAATGCCAAGGACAAACGTTACTCATTTGTTTCCGGAACTTTGAAAAGAAAAGTGTGAGTGAATCGATGTCAGTGTTTGCCAGTGCCGGAAAAAGTAAGTACCTGCCTATTTGTTATTCACTCTTTTATTTTTATATTGTAATAATATTATATTTGTTATGTTTGCGTGTAGCAGGTACGTAATAAAAATTAAATACTGAACAGGGCCATTATTCGATACTTCTATAAAAGAACAGAAAGCCGAGAAAGATTGAACTTTAAGTACTTTCTATTATAAAATTATTTATTTACCCGACTGTGGTGATTCACTAAAGGAGAGATATATGATTGACCTGCATGTTTGTACATATTTCAGTGCCCTCGTAGTTGCTAATGCTAAATATTTTCATAAATTTTACGTGTCTTTATGTACCACTCGTAACGTACAGCAAAGTAATAAATAAATCAAAATCAAAATAAAATCGCGGAATTTTGATGTCAAAATATTCTTTAAAAGTATTTTCTCTCGAATTTACAGAGATGTATCAAAAAATAATTAATCAAAAAATATTTTTTATTACATTAAAATAGGTTCAGCCGTTTTGTGAAAACCTCTATATGGGTCTTAGCAGTTTATTGCTTTTAATAATTAAAATCAGTTTTGCCGCTGGCATTTTGGTTTTTTCATTGCAATAATTAATTAATCCTATTTTATTCTGTTAAAATAGCCATATCCTATTAAAGTCGCCTTATGATTACTAAAACAAACATTTTTTTCTTTACAGGTAGGTAACTGATACGAAACATGGCTGAATCTAAGAAGAAATGTCGACAGTACAGTGTTGATTATTTGAAATTTGGTTTTCTTCCATCAAAGGCAGACAAACGAGTGCCCATATGCTTTTTTGCAACAAAGTTTTGAGCAATGACTCTATGAAACCATCGAAGCTCGAAGATCATCTAAGAAGGTGTCATCCTGATAAAATAGGTAAAGATTTAAAATATTTTCAAACCTTGAAGGAAAAATATGAAAAGAGACCCACCGTGCACAGTATGTTCGCTTCAACGTTTCAAAGTAACGATGATGGCTTGCGGGCATCTTACAATATCTCATTGCTTATAGCGAAATCTGGAAAACCGCACACCATCGGAGAACAGTTAATTTTACCCGCTGTTGAAGAGGTTTTAAAAACTGTTCTGCACAAACCTCCATTTGACGTACTCAAAAGAATTCCTTTGAGTAACAACACTGTACAAAGACGTATTGATGAAATGAGCTCTGATATTGAAAGTTTCTTGTGTAATTATCTGCAAACAACTCATTTTTCTATTCATCTGGACGAGTCAACTTTACCTAGTAATGAATCATTATTATTGGCATATGTTCGATTTGTTATGGACGAAGAAATCCATGAAGAGCTGCTATTCGCAAAAACTTTGGAGACGGACACTAAAGGCGAATCAATATTTAATGTCCTGAGTGATTTTTTTAAGGAAAAAATCGTTTCCATTTACAAACATTATTTCGGTGGCAGCAGATGGAGCTCCTGCCACCTTCGGGCGATATCGTGGATTTATAAGCCATCTTAAAAGAATTATACCAGGAGTAACTGCAATTCACTGTGTCATCCACCGACAACACCTGGTAGCGAAAAAATTTGAGTGATAGACTGCACCAATCGCTTCAATTTGTGATTAAAGCAGTTAACAAAATAAGAAGCAATGCATTGAATACCCGTTTATTTGCACAATTGTGCGACGAAAATGATGAAGACTTCCAACGATTGCTCTTACATACTGAAGTACGCTGGTTGCCGAAAGGTGCATGTTTAACAAGATTTTACTCACTTTTTGAATCAGTTTTAGAGTTTCTGGAAAGTAAAGATCCAGATTTAAAAGAAAACCTGATCAAATTGAAAGCAGACATCGCGTATTTGACAGATTTGTTCAAAAAAGGGTGTAATTTCGGCTTTTCTTGGAAAATTGAAATTTATGAAGCAAAATATTAGTCGGCGCGAATTCTTCCAGTTTCCAAACTTGTCACAGGCAGAATGTCTTGATGAGGATATTCAGACATAAGTTCAACATTTAAATGCCCTGCATGATGACTTCAAAAATAGATTAGATGATATTCTGACGATGGAAATACCACAATGGATCGATCATAAATCCATTTGATGAAACGGAAGTGGCGAATGTGGTATTACAAGAGGAGCTACTCGAGCTTAGCACCAATGAGGCGCTGAAGGTGAAATTTAAAAAAGGCTATCAAACATTTTGGCTGCAGGCAGAAATACCCGAAAAATATCCTGGGCTGTGGGAAATAGCGACAAAACTTTTGATAGCGTTTCCCTCGTCATACCTTGTCGAAAAAAGTTTTAGGTCGTTACAAACCTATTAACAAAAAAACGGAGCAGATTGAACATCACAGAACGGGGAGATTTGCGGTTATTCCTTACAAAACTGAAGCCAAATATTTATAATTTGCTGTTAATTCATCAAGTACATCCCTCCCATTAAAATTATGTCTATTTTTTCTTAATTGTTGATTTGCATTGTTGAAGTTACGGTACGTTATTAATGTTTAATTTTAATTCTGTTAACTCTGTAATCATATTATTTTAATAAATAGAACACAAGAAAATATATTATTTTTCTTTTTATTTTTACCACTCCGAATTTAGGGTTGGAACTCAGCCACGACGCAAATTTCCATCGTTAGACCTAATCTTCACATTTTTTGACGAGTTTTGGGAATATGGTAGGAATGTAGCAGCAGGGAGTCCACCGAAACCAGTAAAATTTTGAAAGTGGTCTACGAGAAAAAAAGTTTGGGAACCTCTGCTCTAGACGATAAACGGACGGGCAAGGACATTTCAAAATCGTGTTCAGAAAAGTCACAATCGAAGAACTTTTGGTGTCGTTTTATGACTTTGTGACGTGGATCCACCATTACATCCCGAAAACAACGGCAGTCAAAACACTGAGTTGGCAAATGTGAAAGTGCACCGAAAATAGTGAAAACAGTTTTATCGGTGGGAAAAGTGGTGGCAACTCTTTTTTAGGACTCACAGGCCATTATTCCGACTGACTATTTGGAAAAGGGTAAAACACTGACTGGCTCTTATTACGCAACGTTGTTGGACCGTTTGTATAGTGAGTTAAAGTAGAAGCGATCAAGATTAGTGTATAAAAAAGTGCTCCTTCGCTACAACAATGCGGTTGGTTTTAAGTTTACTAGCCTTAACTGATGCTTAATATATATAGATATTTAAATAATAACGAAAAACTGTTTGAAATAGACTTGAAGGTTATCCATTGTTACGTAGATTTTCCTTATAATTTTTTAATAGGAAAAGTGTGACTTGCCGTTACCTCACAATAACTTCATTAATTATTCTAAAAGCTCGCATTGAAAAATAGAGTTAATTAAACATGTTTTAAATAAAGTCCCCACTGAATCCTTCATCTATTGAATAGTAAAACCCTGAATTGTGAATATTTCATCTATATATATTTTTAAAATAAAAGTAGACACCACGGTTATTATTAAATTAGTTTTCAACAAAAGAGGTCATAATACAAAATCTATGTCAAGGAAAATCGTAATTGTGATTTACCCACTATAAAACTGGAAAAGAGGGTTGAAAATTGTTTGCGTGTCTTTTGCTGTTGCGTGATTGTTGAATTAACATAAAGGGATATTGCAAAAGTGTTACGGGCAGAGGTGAACATTTCGACGAAAAAGTCAGTAGAATACTATTTAGTTTCTCAGGAAAGGTGTTGGGATTAGCGGGTTTTCTTACATTTTCAGATGAGCGAAGAGATGAAACTTCAACTTCGTTTGGGATCAATACCTCACCATAAGGTACTCCATTTTTTAAAATATCCAATAGTGGATTAGTATTGAGCAAATAACTTACTTCTATTCATGAAAAAATTATGTTCTGAGATTTTTTCATTTCTTCACGGTTCTAGATCACGAAATATGTAGTTTCCAAGTTCCCTCTATCTATCCGTTGGTGCGATAACTCTAGAATGAAAATAAAATATATATTTTAAAGTTGGTAAACACATGAAGTATAATCATTTAGATGATTTCTGAGTTTATCAGTATTTCTTTCAATATTTCTCGAGTAAATTAAAAAAAAAAATGTGTGTTAAATGACATTACATTAATATTGGCAAATGAAAAGAAAAATAATTCTGAAAATTATTTATATGTCAATTAATGTAATGGGGGTTGAATTAGCAGAAGTTTAGTAACAGGGTGAGTTAACGATAGAGTAAAGTTCATTACCTCATTTGTTTCGGAAATGACGAAAAAATGTTAAATACATTAGTTTTAGGGAATGTTAAGGCGCACACTTTAAAATTATTTTTGAATATACAGGGTACTTCAAAAAAGTGTGGCCGATATAACATATGTTTTTTAAAAGGTGAACATCCTATTTTCTAATTTATTTTTAATTTCTGCCTAAAATTTTATAAGTTTTTTATTATTAATGTTATATACCTAAACCTAGTAGTTTTTCTAATATTTCATTTTTTTTTTTAATTACTAGTTTTCAGTTTTGAAAAAAATTGCCAGTAGTGTTATTGTTTCTGAAGGTGGACATAATTGGTACGAGCGTTCTATAGAGATGAACAAAAGATATATGTAAAGGAATTTGAGTTAGATGCTACAGGGTGTTCAAAATAAATTTATGCATTTCTACTATTTTAAATTGAAAAATCTCAAATTTTTTAAATGGCAAACCCTGAATATTAGTATTTTTTCGGATAGATTTTACAAAACCCTCCAACTTTTATTAAGTATGTCATATACCTATTTCTAATAGTTTTCGATTTATTTTGAATTTTTCAATTTTTACCCTTATTTTTTAATACACTTACGCTATAACATCATAGTTGCCAAGACAAAACAAAAATGTAGGTATTGTCAAATTTTGACAGGTCTATTAAGCAAGTAAAAATAGTTTAATTTGTTGTAGTAAGTGACGTATAAAGGTAATAGTTGTGGATTTTCCTAAAAATGATTTAATTGGTATGGTTTATATACTGGGCGAGGCGGAAAAAAAATTGTCTTTTGGCAGTAAGGCTTTACGGAGCGAAGTACCCTAATAGACCTATACCATCTAGAAAATCTTTTCAGTGCTTAATGGAACGGTTTGATGGTGGTGGTAGCGTTGAGTATATGAAACGGAAAGTAGTAAACCAGAATGCGACCAATGAGGAAAAAGAAATGGAGATTTTACTTCATGTTGAATATAATCCTAAGGTCAGCAGCCGTCAACTAGCTGACTTATCTGACACATCCTCATCTACGGCTAATCGCACCACGAGAAAATACAAGTATCATCCCTTTCATATGGAACTACACCAAGAACTTCAAGACCGTGATTTTGAACGACGAGTAAACGTTTGTACTACCATGAATGGAGCAATAGAGACCGATCCAAATTTTTTATCCAAAATAATGTTCTGATGAAGCTACTTTGCGCAGTAATGGAGCAGTTAACAGCCATAACATGCATTATTATTCAACATTTTGGGTCTGGGAAGTTCAAAACCAAAACCATTGGTCGCTTAATGTATGTTGTGGAATATTAAATTTTGGAATTTATGGTCCATATTTTTTCCGCGAACCGCTTAACGGACCTAGATATTTAAATTTTTTGCAAAACTAATTACCCCAGCTTCTTTCAAAGTTGATAACTTTGAAAGGGAACAAATGTGGATTCAACAAGACGGAGCTCCTGCTCATTACCACCGGGAAGTTCGGGAATTTTTAAACGATCGTTACCCACAAAAATGGATCGGTAGGGATGGCTTCATTCAGTGACCCGCTCCATCATGTGACTTAACACCTTTAAACTTTTTTTTGTGGAGCTACATTAAAGATCGTGTTTATGTGAATCTCCCTACAACACCAGTAGATATGGAAAATAGGATACGGGATGCGTGCAGGACAATAACGCCCTTAATGCTAAGGAAACTGAAGGAAAATATAGTAAAATGACTAAACATGTGTATTCAAGTATACGGGCATATTTTTGAACATTTATTACGTCATAATAATTAATCATTAGATAAGTTAAACTATATTAAAATTATTATTAACTATTTGTTTATGTTTTCACAATAGCGTAAGTGTATTAAAAACAAGGGTAAAAATTGAAAAATTCAAAATAAATCGAACACTATTAGAAATAGGTATATGACATACTTAATAAAAGTTGGAGGGTTTTGTAAAATCTATCAGAAAAAAAATAAAATATAAACAGAGAGTGCCATTTAAAAAATTTGAGATCTTTCAATTTAAAATAGTCGAAATGTATAAATTTATTTTGAACACCCTGTAGCATCTAACTCAAATTTCTTTACATATATCTTTTTTTTCGTCTCTATAGAATGCTCGTACCAATTATGAGTATTCCACCTTCAGAAACAATGGCGCTAATGGCAATTTTTTACTAAACTGAAACCTAGTATTTTTTTAAAAAAATTGAAATACTAGAAAAACTACTAGGTTTAGGTATATAACATTACTAATAAAAAAGTTATAAAATTTTACGCAGAATTTAAAAATAAATTAGAAAATAAGATATTCCATTTAGAAAAACATATGTTATATCGGCTATACTTTTTTGAAGTACCCTGTATACTCAAAAATAATTTTAAAATGTGTACCTTAACATTCCTTAAAACTATTTAAACATTTTTTCGTCATTCCCAAATAACGTTGACTCATCCTGTACATTGTTCTTAGGACTCTGACGTTTATAAGAAGTGTATTCGTCAAAATTATGTCCGCACTACAAGGCAATTTTAAGAAGTGTTATGAGACATTATTTTATGTAAAGGGGGTTTTAAGAAAGCGGTTAATGGTGTAATATTACTTTACAAATAGGAACATTTCTGCAAATAAACCAAGCTAAACAAAATTAGCCCCAGTAGTCACTGAACGGGTGGCCAGACTCGTTTTAGGGAAAACCAAGACCAAATTGAGAAAAAAACACAATTTTTTTATTTTATGTCATATAGAAGAAAATTAGGTAGTATCGCCCACCTTAACAAAAAATAAATTATTTTAGAAACAATAAGTTTTTGGAGATCTGTGAGAAAATAAATCACTGGATGTAATAATAATTATAATATATTATTTATGAAAATCATCTAAAACATATCGAGTAACAAACAATAATGTATTGAAGAAAAAGATATTCGAGGCCTAAATAAACAAATTGTTAATACTTTACTTTAACATTGCTCGAGATACAATAATTGCTATATAATCTATAATATATATAAAATGCAACGTCTTTCTGTCTGTCTGTCTATCTATTAGTGCGCTTATCACTCGAGAACCACTTATCCGATTTACGTGTTTTTTTTTTTAAACATACATATGTTCTCTGGCTAGGTTATAGGCTATATTTGATTACGTTAGATAACATAAGGAATAAGCAATGACGATAATAGTGAATCAAGTCGGAAAAAAGTTTGCCAGTAGCGCGTTCTCTTGCAATCCACTGCCTAAACCATTAAATATAGAATAATATCATGTAGCAAAGAATATAATATATATAAAATACAACGTTTCTCTGACTGTCTGTTTGTCCGTTAGTGCGATATGAATTGAGAACCACTTATCCGATTTATATGTTTTTTTTTTTAATTCATGCATTTGTTCTCTGGCCAAGTTATCTATAATCTTCTATAATGTATATAAAATGCAACGTCTCTCTATCTGTCTGTCTGTCCGTTAGTGAGCTTATCACTCGAGACCACTTATCCGCTATACTTACTTTTTTTTAAAACATACATATATTCCCTGGTCAGATTATGGGATATATTTTATTACGTTAGGTAACATAGGATATATTTTATTACGTTAAGTAACATAAGCAGTGACGATAATAGTAAATCAAGTCGGAAAAAGTTTCCCGCTAGCGCGTTCTCTTGCAATACACTGCCTAAACTATTAAATATGGAACAATATCATGCACCAAAGAAATATAATATATATATAAAATGCAATGTCTCGCTGTCTGTCTGTTCGTTAGTGCGCTTATCACTCGAAAACCACTTATCCGATTTACGTGTTCTCTTTCCAGGTTATATAATAATAATAATAATCTATAATATTTATAAAATGCAACGTCTCTTTGTCTATCTGTCCATCTGTCTGTCCATTAGTGCGCTTATCACTCGATAACCACTTATCCGATTTACGTGTTTTTTTTAGATTTATACATATGTTCTCTGGCCAGGTTATAGGATATATTTTCTACGTTATATAAGAAATAAGCAGTGACGATAATAGTGAATCAAGTCGGAAAAAAGTTTGCCGTTAGCGCACTCTCTTGCAATACCGTTAAATATAGAACAATATCATGTGACAAAAGATACAATATATATAAAATGCAATGTCTCTCTGTCTGTTTGTCTGTCCGTTAGTGCGTACCCACTTATCCGATTTACGTGTGTTTTTAAAAAATACATTTGTTCTAGGTTACGTTAGGTGACATAAGGAAAAAGTAGTGACGATAATAGTGAACCAAGTCCACGCGAGCGGAGCCGCGAGCACGACTAGTAATTGACAAGACGAACAATTTGTTGTTACTAATGATTTTGGTACGAACATATTTACAACTAATATCTATAAACAGAGGCAATATCCTTTAAAAAGCTGACAAATTGGTCGTCTCTATTCTTCTTTAATATCATCCGGAATAAATGGTACTCTCCTCATTTTCGAAAATGGTATTCCCCTCATTTTCGTCAAGATGTAAATTTTGGCATCTAGCCACGACCGTTCAGTACCTTGTGTATGAGCTCCTGTGAGCGGATCAAC
The DNA here is from genome assembly GCA_019049505.1 of Pachyrhynchus sulphureomaculatus. Lineage (NCBI taxonomy): Eukaryota > Metazoa > Arthropoda > Insecta > Coleoptera > Curculionidae > Pachyrhynchus > Pachyrhynchus sulphureomaculatus. Next base: position 63,598,323 of record CM032451.1, read on the forward strand.
ATAGTTTTGCTGATAATTAACGGTTTGATGCTCAAAGCCTCGCCTGTGAAGATTCCTATACGCTCACCACTCGTCTGAACGAATAACAGATTGAAATTGAACCTCTCTTTCTATAAATGGCATTAATGAGTTTTCATCTCTCTTATCCACAATAAAATATCGTACTTCTCCTTTTGTTTTCAAACCAAAAACCCGCGGCCCATCTATTCGTCTACCATGGTTTCGATTGTTTTGCACCGGTGTATCGCTATCTTTAGATTCAGGTTGTTGATCACCTTGTAGGAGCCTTCCACTGCTATATTTTCGGCGACCTGCTAATCGCGCTTAATCAGTTTGAATAGGCTCGTCCTTGCTGCCGATTAATTGTCCTCTGCAATTGACTGACACAGTTGAGGAGTACACTTCACAACACACATATATTAATCATTTATTCTAAAATATGATATAAGCTTAAATTATAATGTAACTTGCCGTTCAAATCCGTATAATGGAAGAATTCATTTCCGCTTCTAAACGATTTTGTTGTTTGGCAGCCTTTTCTAGAACAACGTAAGACTGGACGAAATGCTCCTCCACGATCGCGTTTTCTTTTTCTTTGCCTTTCCGCACCACGCTTATCACAGATGTTATTTTCTTCATTGTGCTTAAGTAGATTATGCGTTTACAAAAGAGTCACGACTGTATTTTCGTTAGAAGCTATATTAATATAAAAATCTCGCAAAAGCATGGCTACTTTCGAAATATACGTATTAGTAACTCGTCATTGCATTAATAATGAAACTTATCTATTATTTTATTGTTTTGCTTAGAAATGCATTTATTGAAAGTAGACTGCACGCAACAATTAAGATTTGCAGGTAGATCGCATGTTACAGTGTACCAAAAAAAAGTATATTTATAACAATGCGGACTCGCTCTTACGATGAACACCTGTTCATTATCGGGGAGTTGCCCTTTCAATATTTTACTCACGTTCGAAGAATGTTTTTTTCAAAAACTATCTCAAAAATGACAAAGACAGACAAAAAGCAAGGTTATGGCGGTAAAACTATTAGTTTTAAATAATTTCACATAAAATAGTAAAAATCTTTAAGTCTACACTTAAAATAGATAGATAGGTAATGCAGTGTGCGTGTGTGTGAATTAATTTTAAACTTAGAAATAAATATAGTTTAAAGTTTTAAACAGTGATAAAAAAAGACTTTTTCACGTAAATATATCTTGGTAGTCATATAAAATACTTGGCTATCCGATTAAGTTTCCATCTCTGTGGGAAAATTATTTTAAAAAGGTAAGACTTTTAAAGAATATTAAACTACACATAGTAGAATTAAGAAGTAAAGTACAGAAGATGCCACTTTGATACTTTTCTTTGTAAACAGAAAATCCTTATTAAAATAATGAATTCTGTCACCTAGGCAATAAATAATAGACTTTAAAATAATAGTTACACGTTTACCTGGAGAAGTATTGGGACTTGCAATTAAAAACTGATATTGACATGGTATCAGAGATGATCTTTGAATCATCTACTGACAAACTACCAAGTGAATCACATTATCATTGTTACAGCCACTTCCAGCATTCATTGATCAAGTGTGGAAAAAGAAAACCTTTGTAATAATAGTTACCTGGAATAAGTATTGGGACTTGCTATTAAAAACTGATATTAACATAGTATCAGAGATGATCTTTGAACAATCTACTGACAAACTACCAAGTGAATCACATTATCATTGTTGTTACAGCCACTTCCAGCATCCATTGATCAAGTCTGGAAAAAGAAAACCTTTGTAAAGGCTATATAAGGGTGCCCCATATGTATGGAATAATGAGTCCACAGCATTTATTAAACAGTGTATCAAAAAAATGTTTAAATAAAAGTTATAGGGTGTTATATGGTGCGCATGCTGACGTTGACAATAAAATGTTTTGAACTGTCAATTTGAAGAAGATGGCATACCATCTTGATTTTTTTTTTAAATGAAAAGCTATATTATTTTATTTTTGAGTCCTACTAAAAATTCTAGATATTATTTGTCTAACATACCATATGAATTATTGTTATTTGAAATTTAAAATAAAATAATCGGTCAAGTGCAAGTTGAACTTGCACAATTAGTGCTCCGTACATTGATTGCTTTTAAAATAAAAAAATGTTGTTACGGTGGTATAAAATGGTCAGTGACTTCACAAAACACACTCCAAATGAGTTTTCAACAAAGTTTGTTTCTAATCTTTACTGAAAATGATGACCTTGAAATTTTTGTTTTTTTTTTATATACCAGATAAATTATTAAAGGTAATGCACTCGTGATAATTTTTCGTTCAATCTAGACCCCGTGGAAAATATTCCAGAATTTTTTCAAAATTTTTTGATCAGTACTTTTCGAGATAAGGTGGGGGGACAGCGATTTTTCGCGTTTTTTTTTTAAATAATACAAAGAAAAGTGTGCGCAAGTATTACATTATATATAGTTTTTTACTCGTGTTTTCATAAGCTTTCATTTGACACCACACTTGACCTACTAAAAAAATTTTTTTTTCACTTCCGATTTCACCCCCCAAAACTAACCACTTAAGTCAAAATTTGACTTTCTAAACTACACGGCTTTGATAAGGCGATTAATTCCTATATTATCACCAAATTTCAATTTTCTATGACAAATAGTTTCGGAGAAAATCGGGTGTGACAGACAGACAGACAAACACCGAAGTCATCTTATAAGTGTTCCGTACGGAACACTAAAAAGACAAAAAATTATTAATAAATACTCTAGGTTTATTTTCGAGGTAACAATTGCTCAAAATGTCTTCTGTTAACAGCAAGATAATGATCCAATCTGTCATAAACAGCCTGAACAGAGTTTTGCAGAAAATCCAGGGTGATCTGTGCTTCTTCTTATTGAATTCTTTGTTGTTAATCTTTTACAGTTTCAGGTCGACTTTGGTAAATTTTGGTTTTCAAATGACCCCATAAAAAAAATCGAATGGCGTAAGGTCGGGACGCCTTGCAGGCCATTCTACAGCACCTCTTATGTCTATCCATCGATTAGGAAAAATCGCATCCACATATCTACTAACACTGATTTCATAGTGAGGAGATGCTCTGTCCTGTTCATACCACAGATTCCTGTTAGAGGTATCCAAATTATTTTCATCGGGAAAAAGACCTGCACAAGTTGGAATAACTTGCGCTTGGAGTAACTGTAAATACCGCTGTCCTATAAAATTTCCATCGATAACAAACAGACCAATGATATGACGTCAACAAATCCCTGCCCACACATTTATCTTTTGTGGTCTTTGAGAATGACTGTCAATTGTCCAATGGGGATTCTCAGTATCTCAGATCACCCCAGATTCTCTGCAAAACTCTGTTCAGGCTGTTTATGACAGATTGGGTCATTGCCTTGCTGTTAACGGTAGGCATTTTGAGCAATTGTTACCTTAAAAATAAACCTAGAGTATTTTGTCTTTTTTTTATTTTAAATTTCAAATGACAATAATTCCAAAACAGTTCAATTTGGACATATGGTATGTTAAAGAAATAATATTTAGTAGGACTCAAAAATAAAATAATATACAGGGCTTTCCATTTAAAAAAAATCAAGATGGCGTAATTTCTTCGAACTCACAGTTCAAAACATTTTATGTCAACATCAGCATGTGCACCGTATAACACCCTATAGCTTTTCTTTAAACATTTTTTTGATACACTGATTAATAAATACTGTGGAATCATTATTCCATACATATGGGACACCCTGTATAATTTAATAAACATCTTAAAAATATGCCTTTGACTAGTTCTTCTGACAATAAGCAAGCTTGGTATTTATTTTTGCAAAATTTAAACAATTTTATTAAATAAATGCCAGAATATACTAACAAATTATCTAAATCAAAATTAATTTGCTTCAACTACTGACCAGTAAATATTGATAATACCAAAAGAGACAAAATGTCTATTACTAAGTCAGCTTAATTCACTATTTTCCTATTTTACATACCAAGAAAATTATTTCAGTACTAAACTTAGTTTTTAATGAGAAAGACAAATATGATAACACTTGTCAAATTTTGCAGATTATGAAGTCAACTAGGATTTTTTTCAACTGGCACCCTCAACATATAAGCACACCATTAAATAACATTTCTCTGTCTGTTCACAAAAATATATTTTTTATATTTATTTTTAGTTATTACTGATATAAGGGTAATTCAATTTTAACTTTCAAGTGACTCATCCAATTTACAGTTTTCTTATTTGGGGTATCAAAAAAATTCCTTTTCTTATAAACTTAGGAAGCCACATGGAGTTGTCATTTGTCAAATTTGTCAGTTTACAAAGCCAACTAGGATTTTCGACTTCACAGATATACAGTGATCGGAGAGCAAAAAATTCTGTTTCAATAAATTTTAGTTTAAAAGATTGGGTTTGACTTTACTTCAGCCTTGCCGCCCAGAAAATGACACCATACCTTTTAAAGTGTGTAAATTCTTGGACTAATTTTCTACACAAAGCCAGCAGATGTTGAATATGTCAGACATTGCCTTTGGCCACGTTCCTGTCAAAAGATGTTTGAATAAATTGAAGTGGTTTGGCATCAGAGGGAATTTAATGAAATGGATTGAGCACTCCTGTCTGACAGAACAGTAGTAGTGAGAGAAAGAGGCGAGGCGTCCTATTAAAACAGAACATTGAGCCACACTCCCGCAGATTATAAATAAAACCAAATAAACATACTTTTAAAATATTTTATATTAAAATGGTCCCCAAAAAAGATAAACAAACAATCCATAGACCAAAAATAGTTTACAAAAAAAAAAACATGCGCCGATATACATATCATAACCTCAGATACCCATTTTTAATTGAAAAAGCACAACGACAAATATTTGTTTAATCATTTTTACAGCTAAGTTAAAAAACAGCTTAAATAATTAAAATTAAAGGTATTGTTTATGTTATGTACAAGATAATAAAACTAACTACTTAATAATAAATAATGTATTAAAATTGTCACAATTGCTTATATATCCTTTTTTAAGCAATATTAAGAATACTATAACTACCTCAAAGTTGGCTTGAATAAAATGACATATATTATTCATTTTCTTTTGTTTAATATCGTTTATTTTGATTTGAGGCAGCTATAGTTTACTTGATTATATTTTACTGTACTTATGACGTCTTCCATGGTTAGGTAAGAGTACTCATGTCATATACTGATGACAAATAAACAAAAAAAAAGGCGGGGATAATCTCAAGGTGCTCTTTGAGCTGGGACATTAACCAAATCGAAGACGCCATTTGTAAAAATGCATGATTACTACCAAAAGGGATAATTGCAAACTTAAACTTCTTAAGGTTAAAAACATACACTTTTTACTTATACATAATACTGCCCCCATTTTCAAAACACTAGTGGACACTTTTCACTTATTAAAACTGTTGCAGATATCGAAAAATATTTATCTTTGAAACCATAAAATGATGCAAATCCTCGGTGGATGATAGACCACAAAGTGACTGATTTATGGCAAGACAGAAACTGTGAAAATGATCAGATAATGTACAATTAAAATTATTTGCATTATAAATTTATGAACCTGCGGGGCAGCATTGTAAACATTGCTACTAATTCACATTCTACATTTACCCCAAAAAAAAAAAAAAACATTAAAAAAAATCTAAATTTGACAAATTTAAACTTATTTTATCAACACACGGTATTATTCACACTAAATACTATAAAAATATACACCCTGTGTCTCATTTACAAAAACATACTTATATACTAGGAGTGCAAAATTTACTAAAGAAATTCAATACAAAACTTATTTGAGTAAAGTAAAATTACTAAATTAAAAGTGTGTAAATACAACTATTTTATAAATAGTAAAAGAACACGTGTATGACAGACGAAATGTAAGGCTAGAATTAATAAATATCATACGTATGGCATAATTTTTAGCTTTAGTGGTAGTAAATCAAGCTGGTTATAGAATGACACAATATGGACATTTGTACTTAAGAAAAACACCGTTTTTACAACGTTGTAATTCTAATAGGATTAACAATATCAAAATCAAAACATACAATAGAATTTGGCGGAATTGATTGGTATTGCTAATCCTGCCAGATTCTCGTTACTATAAACATCTCGCTCGCGCTTTTTTTGTTTACGGTGTTGTAAAATGGTGTTTCCTGGATTACAAACGCACATAACTCGGCTCATTTGCAGCATGATTTCTACATACCTTTCATTTTAAAACGGCTAAAAGAATTTTGATGAATCTTTCGTATGTTGAAAGTTTTTTTCTTTAGATTTCGATATATCGTTGGATTACAAGCTAAATACTTTTAAGTCAACAGGGATTTCTTCACCTCACTTACTGTAAAAGTTACAATATTTTTTTATACTTTTTATAGCCCCACATCTGCAGCAATTTCGCAGGAGTCAAATAACTCATTATTCGCGAGTTTTTCTACTTTTATCAATACAGATTGTTGTTAATCCGACATTGGAGTGAAAAAAAGTGTATTATTATATTTTAGAGATGCTAAATGTTATATGCAAGGTAATTTAAGTCTGTCAAGTGAGAACGTGTCTGCGATAATTCATTTTCGGTAGATTCGGCGATTCTAGCAGTTTAACAAATAATCGGTACAGGGAGCCTTTGTTTACGACGCATTTTAGTAAAAGTATCAGTCGATTCCCAACTTTCGTCGAAATTACGTAAATCCAAAATGAGTTACTTGTTTGCGCGTTGGTTCGAGGCACTCTTCTTTGTTCCCATCCAAAGGGGCCTAAAAGGACACATTCCGCGGCCGCTAATTATATTAAAAAGTCGGTCTCGTTTGTGAAGAAGTAGGTAGGTAAATCATTTTAACGAGACGAAAAATGTCGACGACTTGCCAAAACGTGGCTCGATAGGCAGTCACTCCGAAAGTCGAAAAACGATCCGTGTTTTTGTTTGCACGGCACCCGAAATTGACGCTGCGTCAAGGCGCAGTAAAATTAAGAAAATCAAGTTTGAATCTGTCCCATGACATTATTCGACGACATCTTCGTGTTCATAATGTCAAATTCCGAAGCACGTTGAAGAAACCTTTGCCGGGCGAAAATCATGTCGCGAAGTGGTTCGCTTGGGCCCACCATAAGATACTAGAGTGGTCCTCACAATCGTCTGACTGCAACTCTATTGAAAACGTTTGGTCTCCTGTAAAGAAAGAGTTCGGAGGAAAGGCTCTGAAGACTTCGACTAAGTAGTTTTGCGAGATTCGAAAAATTTTCAGACTATGCCAAGCGATTATTGATGCAGGAGGCGATTGGACAACTTACCAAGGCAATTGTGCCGTTGTTAGTACACCAAACAATATATTGATGGCAAAAAATGTTCTCGAAACACATTTTTTTTCAAGAATACAAGCGGTGACGTTCTTACTTGACAGACTGTATGTTGTTTAAATCCAGCAACTAAAAAACCTGGTTTAGGGAAAAAACTGTTTTTTCTTGGCTAATTTTTATCCATATAATATGTGTGAAGCATACTAGGTAAGTTAATAAAGCTTATTAGTACCAAAACAATCTTTTGAAAATACGACTACAAAAATAAAATTGGTTTAATATACATATTTTGCTTGTAAATTGGTCTGATTTAGTAAAAATTATACATTAAAGATTTTTGAAATTCATCTACAAATTTTTTATAATCAGTATGTGTTATATTGCTAAAAATTATGCTTTCTTACAGAAAAATGTATAAAATTTGCGAAATAAACTATAATAAAACTTAAAAAATGCTAACAAAAACACGAAATATACAAATAAAAGTAAAAAAATTGACTAAAATCGTAAGAAAAGCTTAGGATGGTTACTATGAAATGAGGTACGCACAGCCAATTTAAAAAGTTTTTGTCTGTTACTGATGTATGTAATAAATGTTTTGAAAAAAGTAGCTAAATGCATTTAATACTTGTTTAACTTAAAATATTTAAAACAATAATATAAACATTAAGGATAATCTATTTTTGTTGTAAATTTCATGTATTGCTCAGCAGAAAGCTCACTTAAAAGGCTGCAAACAATAAAAGTTAACAGGAAAAAGTTACTATAAAATTATGGGAAGCTTCCCACTGGAGAAGTATGAAATCTCGGGTGAACTCGGCACCCTTTTGGGGTTATCTAGGAAGGAAGGAAAAAACTAATTTGGATCCCCAGACATCAGGGCGTGTAGGACATGAGGCAGCAGACGAGTTCATTAGGCTTGAAGTCTACACTTGGTTACAACTACTGTTGTGTGAATCTGTTTTAAGTTCATCTAAGCAGCAAGTAGGGATATCTTCCAAGAAAAAGCTGATAAGTTCTCTAAATGACAATGGTATCAGAATTCAAAGTATAGGGAGGTTTTATATTTTAGCCAGGAAAGGCGCAATTTGAGCCACCCAGGACACCGTAGACTAAAAAGGCATTTAACATTGTGTAGAGGACGACTCGATTTGCTTGGGTGGTCTGGAAGACCACCCAAGCATATCGCGCCGCCCCATTTCCTCTTTACTAAACGATGCGTTGGGAATGACCCTGAGGTTATTGGCTCGGCGATTCTTCAAAAAGAAGAGGCTAGCGCTCTATTCTGCACTTACTACATGAGATGATATTCTGATTTTTGTACAGCTTCCTTGACCTTAGTCAGGATTGTAATGGTTAGGGTAGTTACGAATAAGCTAGGATTAGCACTACTGTAGACTTATGGAAATTTAGGCTCCCAACCTAACAGTCAAAGTTCAATACAAGTTTTTCATAAATTACGCGCTATTGACACACACGGGTTACTTTGGTATTATCACTACTATAGCTCCTTATTTTAATTCAAATACATGCAAATACTCTATATAATGTAAGTTTAGTAATTACCAAAAGGTTCTGCCTAATTAATCTTTAAACTGTTTTCCAATATTTATTACATACATCATTTTATATACTTCAACACTCTTAAGAGTTCAGCCATAGTTTTCTAAATTATTGTGTATTTTTAATCAGACTGTAGCTTTGTAAGGATAGCTGTAAAACTGAATTTACAATTACAAAAATGACAGGTTTTAAAAGCAGAAAAAATAGATACACCACAACAAAAAATATTTTGACAACGGCTCAAATATTTTTTAAGGGTTGACAATAAAATAATTATAAAAACTAATTACATGGAAGACATCCACTTATTTTCCTATAGGTTATATCTGGATTTCAGCAATATACGCAAAAATACGGTTTTTTAGATTTATAAGGCATTACGTAAAATTGGATAAGATATATTATATATCTTTTTTTTTTTATTTTTTTTGTTTGATTCCTCGTTATTTTTATTTTAAAGCATTATTACGGGTAGTCACAACAATATTGTTTTTCAGTTGCATTTTATAACTGTGAATCCCATTTATGTCCAAAGATTTCTCTATAATGGTCTCATCAACAGAAGTAACAAATCCAAAAAGACAAATTTGCAAGTAGAAGAAAATAATACGACCCTATAGAAATTCAATATCGGAAGTTTATAAGATGTAACAATACCTACAGAGCTCCGTACTAAACCGTGATCAACATCCAAGAGACTACTATAAATATACCGATGAAAATAACAGTTTAATTTGATAATATGAGCAAAACCAGGGTGTGTGGCAAATTTTAAAGTTTGATATATAATTATACAAAGTTAAATGAAGACAAGTTACAGTTTTATAATGACCTAACCGATAAACACATTAGTGAAGATGAATATAAGGGAGCTTTAAATGTGTGGAGTGTGTTCGATTGTAAATCGATAGAATATTTATTTAAAATAGGATATGTTGCTTTTGACAGATATTTTCAGAAATTTTGCAAAAACCTGTTTAAAAATAAATTAGATCCAACACATTATTATACTTTTCCTGAATTAAGTTTTGATGTGTGCCTTAAGTACACTAAAGCCGAATTAGAATTGTTAACTAATCCTAATATGTTACATTTTTTTTAAAGGCAGCATAAGGGGAGGAGTTAGCCACCTGTGTTAGTAGAAAATCGGTCACAAATAATAAGTGTATTGAAAATTATAACTCATTGTAATTAGTGTATTTAAACTAAATACGACTATGTTCAAAAATTAAGGGGACTATGTTTTTTTTTGTTTAAATACGCACGCTATCTTTTTAGGATTAATAGAGCTGTTATTAACATTTGTCATGGACATTTGCTTTATTAGGTTTGAAGTAAAAGCATGTTTGGTAATTGTGAGAATCTCTCGTTGACGATTTTTAAAATGAATAAGTTTATTGAGCAGAGAATTTGCATTAAATTTCTTTCTTGTACTATTACCAAAGTGTTATGATGATGAATTTTTAGCAAGATCTAAAGTTTCCAAGTGGTAAAAATCTATTAACGAGAGTAGTAATGCAGTTGAAGATAAACGATGTTCTAAAAGGCCATCCATCGCAACCACAGAAGAAAACATTAACAAAATCAAGGATCTTGTACTCAGTAATCGCGATTTAAATATTAGAGAACTACTAGACCTTAAACTGCAATATTACTTGGATCAGAACAATGGATTTTCAAGAGCAATTTGGGTTAGTCTCGTGTATTGTCCCGTCTTATTCCAAACATGGATTTTCTTGAAAAATGGAGTCGTGTCGAAGTCGTTAAAAAATGCTTTCTTTGGATAACTTTATTTTGAAATGCATAATTACTGATGAAGACGTGGGTCAATTCATATTATCTGGAAACACCGCAAATATCGTGAAGCAAACCCGAAAAAACTACCTCAGTCGGTCAAAAATCAAGTTCATATTAACTCTTCTCCCCTATTACCATGGTATTGTGCACAAAGAGATCCCTCCAACTGGATGGATAAATTATTAGTTTGTTTTATTTACTCATACCCCTTAATTTTAAACATGCCAGTATGCAGCAGTGTTTATTAATTTATTTTTTAAATGTGACATTTCCTACATTTTTAATATCTTGATATGGTAGACAAGTATTTGGGTGCCCGTAGTCTACAATAATCTGTTATGTACTGACGACCTCAAGATATATCATACCATTTCTTCTGTGGATGACTGTTACTTTCTGCAGAACTGAACAATATTGATTAATAATGTATAGTTTGTTGTTATACTCAAATTTGTTTTTCTTTAAGAACATTAAAGTATGTCAGTGCTACGAGCGATGTAGGTATCTATATCTAATATTACAGTTCAGTAACATTACTGCTCTAAAAATCTTATATCTCTCCCTTGTTCAAACTTGACTATAGGTCAATAATTTAGTATTTTATTTATGATGTTCATAGGAGAATTCTAGAAAACATTCGAAGGAGTGTTTTAAAGTCATCTCTTGAAAAATATGGAATTCTTCCCGGTTTACATATTCTTAATTTTTTGCAACTACTAAATTTAGAAAATTTAAATGTACGTCAAGTGTATATCAGACGTTTTTAAACATTTTATTTAATTTATGGTAGAACAGATATTTTGATGATTTCTATGCATGTAACGTGTAAAAATTTTAATATATGTGATGAACAACATTATATTTTGTATTTATCATTAACTTCTTTTACTCATAATTAATTATAGCCAAACATAGAAGAGGTTAAATAGGCGGGGCTGGGGAAAATACATCTTTTTCAGAGTCCTTGGTATCGAGGGTTCTGAAAATTGTTTTTTTTTTAAATATTATTTCCAATTATTACGTAAATGAAAATGTCAGATTTCAGATCTCTGAAGATCCCTGCTCGCCTCTTTTGTTTTAATATTTTCTCTAACATTTTGCTTTGATTTAGTGTAAGGTCTGCCGTCTGTCACAAGATACCATAACGCACATTATTTCCTCCTCTTTCTCTATGGAATGGGATTCACAGACAGTAATAATACCTATCTTTCCAATCAAAAAGAAATATACAGCTTTAAAAAGCTTTTTAAAGATATAAAATCTTTATTTTCATGTCGTTTGAAACAAAAATAAATTCGGAATCATTTTTTTTTTCGCTTTTGGCACAGATTTTAAGGGGTTTCTATTTAAGACACTTAATACTAGTACCTTTTCGATGGAATGTACATTTATTGCAAATATGTACAACGCCTAATATATATATATATATATATATATATATATATATATATATATATATATATATATATATATATATATATGTATATATACATATTTATATGTTTTTTATGTATTTTATATGAAAATATTTAAGCTAAAATCGACGTTCCGATTGCTTCTTACGATAACATCAAGCACATCTTAGCTTTTTTTTAAATATTTATTTGCCACTGCTATGTCATTTATTTTTAAGACCAGCTTTATAAATTTTTAATATCAATGTATTTCCTTGGCTCATGAAAACCACTCTTTTTCCTTCCTCTCCGAAGTTAGTTCGATTTTACAGCAATGTTATTAGAGGTCTTTGAAAATTTCCTCAAATTCGTATCAATAAAACAAGCAAAACTAAAGGAAAATAAAATTTTATTTTATTTTCTAAAAATATCACCATGACAAACACTGTTATACCTACATATATCTAAAAGGATATTAAAATTTATTGAAGCTGGTTTGAAAAAGTTTCCCCTTAAAAATAATTGTTTTAAAACTAAAAGTACATGGATAGGACACCACATTTTACTCATATATCATCTATAATTATACAGGGCGTGTCACAAAGAGCTTCTATTCAAAAATTTTTAAATTACTTTTAGTAGATGGAAGATATGATTTTTTTAGATGCTTGATTACAAACAAAATATTAAGTGAAATAATTCATTTTCGGCCTCTACCTTTCATCGACTAAAGTACCTATTCCAATTTGATTTTCTTTCTTGCTATATTGGCATTTGAAAGGGCTATTTTGTAGCTTTAAAACAAGGTATTTTACTTGATTTTACCTAAAATATCAGTTGTAGACGCGATGTTGTTGAGGCAATATGTTCCACTTTTAACCTGCAAGGAGTTGGACTAAATTTTGGGTAAGAATGCCGTTTTCCATTGGCTAGAGAAGCTGGTTCGAGTAGGTCCTTCTCTGCTCTCTAGGTTACGAAAAATGACTTTTTTGCCCAAAATCGTTAATCGTGATGAAAAGTGGTTACCGTATCGTTGCGTTTGAAACGAGATCGCGTGTAAAGATGGCACTTTAAAATGATTTCAAGGGTGTGAAAGATTCCTATTTGAATAGGTACCATAGTCGAACAAGAATAGGGGCTAAGAATTAATTTGTACATCTAATGTTACCTTCATTTCATCTTTTTTTGCAAACTCTTAACAAAAAGTCATTGTGACAAGCTCCACATTTTGTCATCCTACTGAGTGAAAAGTAATATATTTAAGTGTCGCCTACAAACTATTAAATTTTAAACACAAACATTGTAAAAACTAAAAAAAATAGCAAATAATTATTAAAAGCAAACCTACTTTTTTAGACGGAAACGAATAGTGTTTGAACTTACGAAATTTGATCATAATATTCTTAATATTGAGAAGGAAATGACACGTGATTTTTATAATTGTGCCCAAAGAGTTATGAGCATAAGTTATGTTTAAAACCCTATTAAAAATGTGTTGATTCCATCTCATTTTAAGACTTAAAAATCGAACAATTACCAAGGAATTTAAAAATTTTGCCTGGTTTCAATGAGCTATACCACCGTTTGGCAACACAGCATGTTATTTTTAAGTATCTTTTTTTTCGTAAAAATATTACTTTTTACCCGCTTTTTTGTGTTTTACAGGCAGTTCAGTTTAGTTTATTCAGACTCGTATGTACGACTGTTTTTGGAGATCTTGTCTCGAACTGCGCACAATTGAGGTTAGTTTTGTGATCACATGTTAGCTTTTAAGCTTCTAAGAGGGCGCGGCCCAACTCAACTAATAACTTACATTTGTGTGGAAGTTACGCCACTACCTCGTTTAGCTATTAGTTGTCTCTGCGGGCTTTCTTCTTGCTCTTTTTAACTTGTTTAGCTTCTGTCCACGTGTCTATAAAGAAAAATGATAAAATCAGTCCTATAAATAACTGCGATTTTGTTTAGCCTATTGCGCGGGTGGAATGGGTAAAGGGAGGAATTGAAAAGGGTCTAGGCGGTTAAGATGGTGAAAAATGCCCCCAGCGCTTTTGAAAAACAAAAAATATCCTCATGTAGAACATAAAAAAATATGACTTTCCTGAAATTTTCAGCCCTCTAGACCTTCCCATAACCTCAAAAATCTATAAAACGTGATTTTCGGTTTTTTTGGCGATATCTCCGGTTCTATTCATCGTAGAAACCTCTTTTGTTTTCAAATTGTAGGATTTTTTATTGCCTACAACATGCTATTTTTTTTTTTAAATTTTGGCGCGAAATTTAAATTGTTTTGAGCGTTTTAAATTTTTAAAATTGAATTTAAAAAAAAACTAGGACTTACTCAGGCCCAAAAAAATATATATTGTGTATTTTATGTCAAACTATGCCTGTGAATTTTTTCAGATTTTTAGAGGTGGGGGGGAAAATGGTTACAAACCCGAAAAAAAAACCGCTTTTTTCGTCGTTTTTTCCGCATTTTTTACCTACTTTTGGGGCACAGAATTTCGTTGTAGATCCTCAGTTGCTTCAAAATTATATAAACATATATTGTAGGATTTTTTATTGCCTACAACATGCTATTTTTTTAAAAAAATTTTGGCGCGAAATTCAAATTGTTTTGAACGTTTTAAATTTTTAAAATTGAATTAAAAAAAAACTAGGACTTACTCAGGCCCAAAAAAATATATATTTTGTATTTTATGTCAAACTAAACGAATTATATTTTCTTTTATAAACAGGTAAGAACTAATTTTTTAAGATTAAGCGAAGATATTGTTTTGTACTTTTTATCATTTTATTGGAGTCTGTTTAATTTTATTAATAGTTAAATGTCCTAATAATTTTTTTCATAGCGTGAGTCGATTTACCACAAAATATAAAGCTTGAGTAAGAAATGATTCATAATTCATAGGTTAATTTACGTGCAATAGGGCATTTTTTATTATTCAGAGACTTATGTAGTATATAAAATACGCCATAAAAGAAAAATAAAGAATAGAAACCAAAGTAACGTAAAATACAAGAAATTTCTTTTTTCGTGAGCGTGAGTCGATTTACCACAAAATATAAAGCTTGAGTAAGAAATGATTCATAATTCATAGGTTAATTTACGTGCAATAGGGCATTTTTATTATTCAGAGACTTATGTAGTATATAAAATACGCCATAAAAGAAAAATAAAGAATAGAAACCAAAGTAACGTAAAATACAAGAAATTTCTTTTTTCTTTAAAAAACCTTAGTAATTTGGCGTTTTAGGGCATGATATGAAAATGTCATTTGCTATTTATTACTTTACAAGCCCTACACGACACACAACTAATTTTTCCTAAATATCAGTAGCTTGTGACTATGCCTATATAGTCCTTACCTCCTAATTCGTCAAAGGCAGCTCCTGAGGGAGCTGGAGTACTCTTCTCTTCCTTGACAGGTTCAGCTACAGGAGGAGCTGGAGTCTCTACCTTGGGAGCTGCTTTAGTAGCTTCCGGGGCTTGTGCAGGAGCAGCATTTGCAGCAGCTTTAGACTCTTTCTTGGCTTTCTTTTCCTTCTTCTTGTCTTTCTTTTCTTCAACGACAGGCGCAGGTTCCTCAATGGGTTCTTCTTCAACCGGCTCGGGTTCTGGTTCGGGTTCAGCCTCAACTTCAGCTTGAACCTATAGGATAGGAAAAAATTTTATCTCTTAGAAAAATTTTAAAATTCCGACTCAAACAGTATAAAAATTATTATAGGATTACTCAGTTTTAAGTTACAATTCCTGCCTAGATTTTTATTTTAAATTTTTGAATGAAACCGGACAATAGTATTTCATAACAATACTTATTAGCAACAGTATAACAGTATGGCCAAGTCTATGTTATATAAACCTACCTCTTCTACAGGTTTTTCTTCTTCCTTGGCCTGAAGTTCCTCCTTTGCTGCAGCTTCGGCTTCAGCTTGTTTCTTAGATTTCCTTTCTTTTTTAGCAGGAGATTGTTCTATTTTCTTTTTTTTCTCAGCTTTACTTGGTACAGTTTCCCAGTTACCTTCGTCAAAATCAGCAGGTTTTTCTATAGCCTAAATGGATATAAAGTTCAATTGTTTTTCTATATTTCATTTCAAAGAGAGAAGGAAAGATAAATAACCTACCTTTTTATTTGCCCTTTTCCTGGTTTCTTGAAGTTCACCGGCTTTTTTAGGGGCGTCTGTTCTTTCCTTTTTGGTTTCTTTAACATTGTTATCTACTTTCTTTTCCTTTTTAGTGGGTTCTGGAGATTTCTTCACCTCTTTGGCTGGTGACTTTTCAGATTTTGACGCACCCGTTGCGACATGTCCGTTTGCTGGTGATTTCTGTAACAATGTTTCATTAAAAATAAAATTTCAATGTGATAAAAAAATTCTTGGAAAAGTACGAAGTTCGTTTTTAAAGTAAGTACCGTTTTGATATTAAAAACACACAAGACCATTTTTTTTTTAATTTTATTTTCACAGGAACGCCCGAACCTTAATTTCCTTTTCAACATAATTTCCATCTATATTCAGACACTTGTCATATCATAAGACCAGCTTCCGTATTCGATCCTCACAGAAATCTGCCGCCTAGTTTGCCAACCACTGCATTACGGGCGTTCTACCACAATTTCATAGAGAACACATGATGAAATTGTAAACCGTTTGTTTTCTCGAACTTTTTCATTAACTCCACACCAGGTCATCACTACTAACGGACAGTCGCCCACTTCGTCCACGTTTATAACCCTCTTTCTTGCCATTCTATCGCCCATACCGTGTTCGTCATACAGGACACTAATCTGCCGATGAATTTCGGCACTTTCATGTCTCTTGCAGTTAAGAGACGAATTACTGCGCGTGTTTCACAATTAGTGGTATGTCTGAGACATTTTAAACACGCACCAACAACCCTAAACTCGAACGAATGCTTCTGTAATGTTGCAGCTACTCAGCGGCCATTTTTCAAAACAGTACTTACTTAAGAAACGCGCCTCGTAATTTCTGACATAAAAAAATTGTAAACATCTTATTAGAAGATATCTAATGAGATTGTCGTGTTAGTTTAGATTAAAATTCAAATACTAACATAACTTAATTATATAGAAGGTTCCTGATTTTGTAACATGAATTGTCAAGTGGGTTCAAAAAAAAACAAACTTGGACCGATCTTGTTTTAATACATGGTAATGATTTAAAGAACAAAATTAACTTAACACCACTACGTCAACTGGCAGATGAATCTGGAAAATATTCAAAATCTCTCTTCTTTTAAGGGCAAAGTAAAGAGGTAGGTAGGCATCATCATTTTTAGTGTTCTGTACAGAACACTTATAAGATCACTTCGGTGTCTATCCGTCTGTCACACCCGATTTTCTCCGAAACCATTTGACATAGAAAGTTGAAATTTGGCACTAATATAGGAATTGAGGACCCTATCAGAGCCGTGTAGTTTTGAAAGTTAAATTTTGACCTAACGGGTTTTGGGGGTTGAAATCGGAAGTGAAAAAAAAAATGACCAGATTGTCGAGTGGGGTATCAAATGAAAACGTGTGAAAACATGAGTTCAAAAATATATAATGTAATACTTGCACACACTTTTCTTTGTGTTATTTTAAAAAAATCGCAGGCCCTCCCATCTCGAAGTACTGATCAAAAAATTTTGGAAAATTATTCACAGGGTGTAGTAGATTGAACGAAAATTATCACGAGTGCATTATCTTTAATAATTTATCTGGTATATAAAAAACAAAAATTTCAAGTTTTCTATGAAGATCGGAAACAAACTTTGTTGAAAACTCATTTAGGGTGCGTTTTGTGAAGTCACTGATTGTTTTATACTTCCGCAACAATTTTTTTTTATTTTAAAAGCAATCGACGTACTTAACACTAAGTCCAACTTGCACTTGGCCGGTTATTTTTTTATTGATTTTTGACCCTTCTATGTATAGTTAGTATATGGTATTTTAAAATTTTAGAGTTTATATGTTGTATGTTAAGTGTAATTTATTTTTATAGTTGTAACATTATACATGTATTACGTAAGCTGAGAAGTTTTTGGTCTGACACATAAATGTCGTCCTTTTCAAAAAATCCATATAATTTTTAGGTAGTACCAACCCTCAAACGATACGTGTCAAAATTTCATGACATTTCGACGATTAGTTTACAAGTTACAGTGGTTTTAGTAACGCTACTTGTGATATTTTCGAAACAATTGAAAAAATCAAATTCCGTGTGTTGATTAAACACTGTTTTTTGATGGGAAAAAATACCGTTCAAGCAAAGCAATGGCTTGATAAGTGTTCAGGGACTCTGCCCCTGGAAAATCACTCATCATTTACCGGTATGCTCAATTTAAACGCGGTCGTACAGACACAAATGATGCTGACCGCTCTGGGCGCTCAAATGAGGTGGTTACACCGAAAAAAACATCAAAAAAAATCCACAAAATTGTTTTGGATGACCGTAAAGTAAAATTGCGTGAGATAGCTGACACCCTAAAGATATCAAAAGAACGTGTTGGTCATATTTTGCATCAACATTTGGGCATGAGAAAGCTCTGTTTGAAATGGGTAGCGTATTTGCTCACAGTGGACCAAAAAAACAACAACGTGTTGATGAT
Source organism: Pachyrhynchus sulphureomaculatus (assembly GCA_019049505.1). Lineage (NCBI taxonomy): Eukaryota > Metazoa > Arthropoda > Insecta > Coleoptera > Curculionidae > Pachyrhynchus > Pachyrhynchus sulphureomaculatus. Next base: position 63,617,042 of record CM032451.1, read on the forward strand.
TCTGAGCGCTGTTTGGACCTAGTTAAGCGCGATATGTGACAATAAATGACACATAGACCCACTACTACACACCGGAATCAAATCAGTAGTCAGCTGAGTGGACAGCAGCCGGTAAACGCCGCTCGAAGCGACCAAAGACACAACAGTCGGCTGGGATGGTTTTGGCCTCTGTATTTTGGGATGTGTATGGAATAATTTCCATTGACTATGTGGAGAAAGGGAAATAACCATCAATAGCGAATACTATATAAAGTTATTGGTGCGTTTGAAGGCAGAATTCGCAAAGAAACGGTCCCAAATGAAAAAGAAAAAAGTGCTCTTTCATCAAGACAATGCAGCGTGTCACAAGTCAATGGTTACGATGGCAAAATTGCATGAATTGAAGTCCGAATTGCTTCCTTATCCACCGTATTCTCCAGATTTGGCCCTCAGCGACTATTATCTATTCACAGACCTTAAAAAAATGTTCGCGGGAAAGAGATTTGGCTCCAATGAAGGATTTATCCCGAAATCCTTCTACAAGAAAGGTATAGAAATGTTAGAGAAGCGTTGGACTAATTGTATCGCTCTTGAAGGAGACTATGTTGATAAATAAAATCGAATTTTGCAAAAAAAAATGTGTTTTAGGTAGGTAGACCAAAAACTTTTTAGCCTACGTGTTAATACTATAGTTATGTATCTGTCTTTAGTCACAATTGTGTTTTACTATTAATATTCTTCATTATCATATTATAATTGTACATTATTCCATGAATATGTATGACAAACAGTATTATTATTATTATTATTAAAAACCAATATTCAACAAAAGGAAAAAATATAGGGGGAAGAAAAAGGGGGAAAATAGGGGAGATAGAGAAAGATGTAGAAAAAAGATTTTAACAAAAGAAAAACATGAATTTCGGTTGGAACCATTCCTCAAAATAACTTAAAATAATTTAAATGGGAAATGTGATGTAATTGTCATTAGACCTATTTTACTGTTCTTTGACCCATTTCTGTTGCAAAATCCAGCTAGTGTTGTAAAGTGATTTTCTGTTTCAATTAAAAAAATGGGGTTTGTAGTGTTTTTTCCTTGGTTACAATTTTATATTTAAAAAAGCAACCACTACATAGAAACAATAGGTTAATTCATATTAATAAGTGGTTTATGGCATGCGAACAATCTTTAATTATGAATTATAAGGAAATTTGATAAGATAAATAAATTTTTGTCTAGTTCTTAAAAAGATTAATACTGATACTGACGTCAGAAGTAAACTTAATTTAAATATGTTATTATTTGAGCAAAAGTTCCTTTTAAACTATTAACACATGGGCTGAAAAGTCCCGGGCCTAACACATAGATGGCGCTAGTTTTATTGCAGTCACCTTTTTTTCAGTTAATACTAACCTTCAAAAGACAGCTGTTAAAATTTCATCATATTCTATTCATTAGTTTGTGAGTTATTGTGCTAAGAGTGACGCTACTTTTGTTATTTTCAAAACAATGGATCAAAAACAATTTCGTGTTTTAATTTTACACTGCTTCTTGATGGGAAAAAAAAATACCGTTCAAGCGAAGCAATGGCTTGAAAAGTGTTATGGGGACTCCGCTCCATCAGAAACAACAATAAAACGTTGGTTTGCTGACTTCAAACGTGGTCGTAGAGACACCGATGATGCAGAACGCAGTGGACGTCCAAATGAGGCGGTAACACCAGAAAACATCAAGAAAATCCATAAAATCGTTTTGAATGATCGAAAAGTGAAGTTGCGTGAGTTAGCTGACATCGTAAAGATATCAAAAGAACGTGTTGGCTTTATATTGCATGAGCATTTGACTATGAGAAAGCTCTGTTCAAAGTGGGTGCCGCGTTTGCTCACTGTTGATCAAAAACAAGAACGTGTTGATGATTCTGAGCAGTGTTTGGCCATGTTTAAACGTAACAAACCGGAATTTTTGCGTCGATATGTGACAATGGATGAAACATGGATCCATCACTTCACTCCGGAATCAAAACGATCGTCATCTGAGTGGACAGCAACTGGTGAACCTCGTCCAAAGCGCCCGAAAGCACAACAATCGGCTGGAAAGGTTATGGCCTCGGTATTTTGGGATGTGCGTGGTGTAATATTCATCGACTATCTTGAGAAAGGAAATACCATCAACAGTGAATATTATATAGCGTTATTGGAGCGTTTGAAGGCCGAAATTGCAAAGAAACGACTGCATATGGCAAAGAAAAAAATTTTGTTTCATCAAGACAACGCACCGTGTCACAAGTCAATCAAAACAATGGCAAAACTACATAAATTGAACTTCGAATTGCTCCCACATCCACCGTATTCGCCAGATTTGGCTCCCAGCGACTACTGGCTGTTCGCAGACCTGAAAAAAATGCTCGCCGGTAAGAAATTTCGCACGAATGAAGAGGTTATCGCTGAAACTGAGGCCTATTTTGAGGCAAAAGATAAATCGTTCTACAAAAGTGGTATTGAAATGTTAGAGCGGCGCTGGAATGATTGCGTTGCTCTTGATGGAGATTACGTTGATGAATAAAGCTAATTTTGAACCAAAAAAACCGTGTTTTCTTTGTTAGGCCCGGGACTTTTCAGCCCATGTGTTATTATCAAAAATTATTGCCAAACGAACGAACTCGTGAATACTATAAAAAAAAATTATCACATATTTCTATCCATAGCTTTTGATAATAGCAATCTGACTGATAACAAATTAACTTGCAAAAACAAAAAAAACAGTGCTTATTAAGTGTTGTCAATGAAAACTATTATAGTTATTGGAAAATTATGTCACCCAAAGTTTTAAAAACCGGCCAACTGCATTGCTTTTAAAACAAAATAAAATCATTACGTAGGCTAAGTTAATTAGGCCCCTGACATTTATATATATCTTAAGATCCAATATGAATTTTCACGTTTTTTCTTAGTCAATAATGTATAATAGTTATAGCATCTTAGCTACCTCATAATAAAAGTGTAAAACATATTTACTACCCAAATATTTGTTTAATTATAAACAAATAAAATAAAATTCTTTTGTCTTGGTAGAGGAGCGACGAGTAAGTATATTAACAAAACCTTCACCATATTGTCAAGGCACATAATTTTTAGAGTTTTTTTTTTATATGAAATAAATTATCACACATAATGCACTTGTCATAATTTTCATTCAATCTACACTTTATGAAGAATATTCCAGAATTTAAAATTTTTTGATCAGTACTTTTTAAGATCATATATATTTTTGGACTTGTGTTTTTACAAGCTTTCATTTGACACCCCATTCGATGACATAGTAAAAAGTTTTTTTTTTACTTCCGATTTCACCCATCAAAATTAACCCCTTATGATAAATTTAACTTTCAAAACTACAAGGCTCTGATTGGCCCATCAATTCCTATTTTGTATCAAATTTCAACTTTCTATGTCAAATATTTTCAGAGAAAAGAGGGTGTGATAGATAGACAGACAGATGCTGAAGTGATCCCATAAGTGTTCCATACAGAACACTAAAAATGATGATAAAACAACCAACTCTTGAAAATTCAAGAGACATCTGGACAATGTCTTTGGGCTTCTATCTGTACTAATTGAGAAACAATGAACATTCCACTTTAACAATAACAATTTCACAAGTTAGGTAGTTCTAACAAGGGTAACCTGAAATAAATTGTAATTAAAATTTTTCAATTATTATATTGCAATAGTTACTCTATAATGGACTAGTAACTTTTCTAACCAAACCTAGAAAACCAGCAAAACACCTGCAGTTGAATTGATACAATTTTAGCAGTTTTAATTGAGATATACTGTATCTGGTTTGTTTTTGATTTGGCAAGAGCATTCCACGAATGTGATATCCCATAATAATGCTTTCTTTACCAAAACAACATCTTCGTGTGATTTAACGCTTCTGAGATAACCAGTATGATGTGAACATGAGAGTAGCACAGGGATTAATAATATCACTGCTTATATTTATTCTGTTTATCAATAATCTTAAATTTTGATCAGGAACGGGCATCCAGTTCACAGACAGCTAAAGTAGCAATGGAGATACACTGAACTGTGAAATTTCTGTAGCATGCAAAAGTATGAGTCAATGGTGCTTACCAAATTAACACATTTATTTTTTATTTCGTTATTTATAACTGTAAAACCAATAAGTCTAGACTTAATAATGTAAATCAAAAACAGAACAACAAACGCACATGTATATGGCACTTATGCTCTGAACAATACAGTATAAGTTCACAAAACTATAATAAATTCATGAGGCCACAAATGAATTATTTAAAGGACAATGTGAGGATCACATTGATGTGCTATTTGGTAATAAATTGAACATATTTTGTACACTGGTGATCATAACATAACATTCATAGCTAGCAGGCAGATAGAAATAGTTTCTTGATCTACCAGGACAAGCTCGAGTTTTTTCAACAAAGAAAGACAAACAACAACTGAAAGCTATCAAAATTAAACCTCTGCCATTATATTGCATTGTCTATCCCTCGGTGTGGATACACTTCATTCTCTTTTAAGGAAAGTTATTTTAAAAATTTTCTTTCCCCTTGCTACGATCCTAATATACACATCCAGAACAAATATTAATGACATTGCAATAGAGATGAAGCTTTTATGAGTTTATTGGAATTAGAGAGCTAAATGGGATTCACAAATAGATTATATTTACGCCTCGCTTAGTAAAGCATATTAAGCAGTGCTGAAATTAGAACAGACACTCTTTAATAGTCGTTTTATGAGCATCTACTATGCCCTGACTTATTCTCATTTTACTTACATCATATTTTAGCAGTTAGCAACAAACAGTAACAGAGAGTTTATCATCCTAAGACCCCAAGAGGGTATGGTGACTCTGCTCAATAACTGGACTGAACTATCATCTGCCACTGTTCTCAGTTCTGTGCATGCTCTTATCCTTCATGCAATAACTTTTCGGTTAACTGTTTCATCTGATCCACCCAACATGAAGGCAATCTACCTCTGCAGCACTTGCCTTCAACCTTTCTAGTTTATATCCCAGGTGAAATACTCAATTTCAATATATATATACATAGGGGCAAGACCAACGATCATTGTAATGTTTGTAATTGTAACTATCAAACTTGGAATGCTTCTGTTCTTCTAACAGCAAGCGACCAAACAGCAATCTTTAAATAATCACTGCAGTACTCTCAGTACAACACGAGATACAGTCAAAACTCTTAAATATTTTCAAAAGTATTTTGTTCTACATTTTATACCTTTGTTTTATATCTATATATTAAATTACTGATAATCTTGACCTGTCTGATACCATTCACATGATTTTATTGACAAATAAATGCATTTGAACAAAGAATTCTTGCTGATTAAACGGACTGCTAAATTTACATAAACACCTTGATCTACTTTTAGCCCATTTCTATTGTATTCAAAGTGTGTTTCTATCTCTACAATTAAACATTTTTGACTCATTTTAATTCACTATTTTATCGATAAAAAATTTAGAACAAAGGTCTAAAAAAAATTATACAAGCATATGGAATAAACCTACCCCATGCATGTATAACTTATATTTGCAATGTAGTCAGGTTAAAATTGAGGAAAAAATGTATCGTGATTGGCAAAAATGAGTTGGGTCTTACCTTTTGCTTAACTTTTCCCTTTTTTCCAGCTGTTTTCCTATCGTCCAATGCACTTAAATTAAACTTTGGCTGTTGGGCTGGTCTAATCGAATAGGTAAATACCAAAATACAGCCTATAATGGCCAAACCGACAGGAACCAACAACATAAGTTGGTTTTGCACTAGTTCGGTAACAATTTCCATGGTTTCCAATTGAATTTTCGTTTAGGAAACACACAAACTGCCACGAGTCCCTATGCACAAATTCGCTGTCTGTCGAGTGGAGAATTTTTGTCAAAAATTGGTGACGCGGCTCTGACGTGTGGACAAAAAGCGCCATGAGCCATGCGCCACGTGTCCGCGCATAGTGTATATTCAGTTGCCTGCATCTAAAGACCGTTTAGTCGTGGAACAATTATTTTTATGCAATCTTTTAATATCATGCTCTATTCAAGCTAAGGATGCGATTTTTTTTAGATTGCTTCATAGGCCCGTATTCATAGTCGTTCCTTGAGTAGCTTCTGGACCTTCAAATCACCTTAAGAGATGTTTTTTGTTGCATACTTGAAAAATCATTCCTTGAATTATACTTGGGAGATACTTATTATAGTGGTCCCTAGATGTGCTCCAAGGCGGTCAATTTACCTCGAGTAATGTTTTGCGTTTCAGTCAGAAAACCTCGCCTCCAAATCATCTTAAGAGTTAGGAAGCTCAAGAGCTGTGTTGCCAATCCTCCTGTTTAAACTATAGATCTACTGGTTTTTCAAATACATGTTTTCAGTCTTACCGTCTCAATCTACTGTTTTTCCTGTCGTTACAGCGACAAAAAAATCTAATACCAACTAGTGTTTCCTTTCTTTGTTTTCGCATAGGTTTACGACTGTACTGCTTGGCAACATATTAAGTAGTTTGTCAAGTAGCCGTCAGACGGTATTATTTAGATGAAACTTTGTTCTCTAGTTATTGTACTAGGTACGTCCATATTAATTTAATGAAAACGAAACTCAGAAATAAGGTTTCAATAACAACAATAAAATGAACTCTGCATACCAAATATGAAATTTCCAATTGTTACGCATTTAAAGTCACAGAATATCATTTTAAAAAAATTAATGAAGATATAAACAACTTTCAAAGAAAATATAACATTGAGAATAATGAAGATGCTGTTATTGAAGAGGAAGTCGACCAGAAGCAACGTGGGCCACCGCCTACGGCCTCGCAGTCCAAAGGGCCTTGCGCCTGGAAGGTTTATGCAGCTTTCTTTAACCCATGAAAAATATTTAGTGAAACAAGCATTTGTTAGTTCGGATCCTGGAATGTGGACGAAAACTAAATAGTGGTGAAACTCAACATCGTCGCTGGTTGATTTATTGAAATTCTCAAAATAAAGTTTTCTGTTTTCCATGCAGACTATTTGGCAATTCACAAACTCAGATGGTACCGGGAGGGTGCTGTGACTAGAAAAACTTTAGTATTTTACAAACACATGAGAATACCAAAGAATATATAGAATTTATGTTCCAATGGATGACATTAGAGAAAGAAATAAAGCACGGAAAAACAATAGACCAAGAAAACGAAAGGCTAATCCGTGAATCTGAAAAACATTGGCACAATTTATTTGAGAGATTAATTGATATCATTAGTTTCTTAGCCTCTCATAATCTGGTATTTAGAGGTCACAGAGAATCTCTCAAGATAGGCGACGACAGTGGGAATTCTAGTACTTCATAGACTTGTTTGAATTGATATCTAAATATGATCTTGCTCGACTGCACTAGAGACTAAGGTCGAGTTGAATAAATGTCAGTTATCTTAAGATTTTGTAATACATCAACCGGCACAATAAAAGAAAACCATGGATTTTTTGTTGTCGCTGGGACGACTGAAGAATATCTAACTAATGCAATACTGGAAGAGCTAGAAAAAAATGGATTAGATATTCAAAACTGTCGTGGCCAAGGATACGACAATGGTGCAAATATAGTAGGCATAAATAGTGGAGTTAAAACTCGAATATTAAATATTAATCCCATGGCATTTTTTACACCTCGCGGGTGTCATAGTTGGAATCTGCTGTTGGTGGACGCAGCTAATTCTTCTGCGGCAGCAAAAACATTTTTTGGCTTTATTCAGAAAATTTATTTGCTGTTTTCAAGAAACATTGGGAATTAATCAAAGGCAAATTAAAGGTTACTATAAAGCGTTTATCAGACACAAGGTGGGAAAGCGGAATCGAGGCAGTAAAAGCCATATTATTGCAATTTGATGATGTTGAATGCATTGAAAGCTTAAAAAATCACACGGAAGAATCAGACACACTCAGTGATTGTGATTCGGTTTTGGACGAAATGCTCAGCTTAGAATTTATCGTATCATGACATTTATGGTATGAGATATTATCGCGTGTTAATATCATAAGCAAATTATGACAATCTGTACAAGTCCATTTAAGCATTGTTCTTGAACATTTACATACATTTTGTGACTGGATCAAAGAATATGGACAAACTGGGTTCGAACAATGCTTCTCTGACGTTCGTCAATTTATTGAGAAAAGCAGTTATGATCTGCCAAAAGACTCTAAAAATAAAAGGGCAGCCAAAAAGAAAAGGATGTTCGATTATGAAAGCGGCGATGTTTCCCAGCAGCCGGTACGAAAGAGATTTTTTGTAACATCATGATTGATTCCATAGTGAGCAATATGGATTCAAGATTTGTATCTTTAAATCGACATTTTGAAAATTTTGGTTTTCTCTATGATCTAAGCAAGTTAAAAATATTCTAAAAGAGCATATATTAAAAACTGTCAAGATTTACACACAGTCCTGCGAGTGGGTGAGAGCAGTGACTTCCAACCTTACGAATTATATGAAGAATTACAAACAATGATCCTAAATTTACCCGACTTCATTAAAGATGTGAAATAGCTGCTCCAATACATAACAGAAAATAACTTAAAAGAAATTTACTCAAATATTTATATTGTCATTCGAAATTTGTTAACAGCACCAGTAAGTACACCCTCCTCTGAAAGGAGTTTTTCAAAATTAAAACTAATAAAAAATTATTTTAGAAGTACAATGGGTCAGCAAAGATTTTCAGCTTTGGCTGTTTTATCTATTGAAGCAGATGCAGCATCTAAGTTGGACTACGATACAGGTATTAAAGAGTTCAGTAAGGCTAAAAGCAGGAAATTTCTGTTTCTTTAATTCCTTACTTTTAGTTATAACTTAATAATGTTAGTTAAAGTGAAGATATTTGCATTTTTATGAATAAAAATTTGACAGTTTCGAAAGTTTTTTTTCATAAAGATGCATATAAAATCCGTCCTCTTGCGCCACCAGAGGGCCTCGCAAAATTTATCTTGCCCACATCAAATTTAGGTCTTGCCCTGCCGCTGAAGTCGACCGTAATAGTTAATATTACATTGACAATATGCTAACTATGTGTACCAATTTGCACTTTTAATATTAAAAATAAAATTATTCTTATTAAAGCAGGTTGATTAAAGAAAGTCTTTTATTTGTTAATCTTATAGAAACAACTTTTAGAGAAAACTGTAGATTTCCAGTTTTATATACAGTAATCTGCTGTTTTCGACCGTTTTTCGCGGGTCATATACTATTTTTAAGTGACACAGGGTTGGCAACACTGGTCGAGAATTCACTTCGACGTTTAGGTTATGTTTTTAATTATTGTTTAACCTAAGGCTGAAACTCTTCTTGACATTGGCTAAAATTTATTTTTTCACATACAGAAATAAGATAAAAATAAATCATGTAATTTCAAACCAAGCTGTGGTATTCTAAAAAACTTTTAAAAAGTTAAATTTCACAGGAAGTTGTCATCCAACAAGATAGCAGTTGCATTATCAGAAGCACCGTTAAATAGTTGGTTCTACGTTGGTCTCGGTCCTACTAGAATTCTAACGTTAAATTGTTTAATATACAACATGGAAAAAATTTCAAACTGAGGAGTTAAAAACTAAAAATATTAAAATATGGGCTTATAAACTATATGTTAAAGTGATTTTTGTTTTGAAAATATCAAAATAGCGTCACTAAAACCACTGTAACTTGTAAACTAATCGTCGAAATGTCATGAAATTTTAACATGTATCGTTTGAAGGTTGGTAATTTCTAAAAATCATATGGATGTTTTGAAAAGGGCAACATCCATGTGTCAGAGCAAAAACTTTTCAACCCAGATATATATATATATATATATATATATATATATATATATATATATATATATATATATATATATATATATATATATATATATATACAGTAATACCCCGCTTAGCGCGACCCCGTTATGCGCGGTTTCACTATAACGCGAATTTCAAATTTCGCGCTCATGTAGTCATTAACTTCTCTATGGTCGCGGGGGGATCCCCGCTTTCTCTGAATATTCTCTTTGAAGAATTGGGAATTCCCTGTCCTTCGACTTTGTTCTATGGGGATTTCCTCGTTCGTTTCGTGTGTTCATTTGTTCCGTAATGTTAGTTCGGTCGGCTGGCAGTTTTGTTTTAATATTTATTGGAGATACATACATACATAATTTAACCCTACGTTAAAAATGCCGCCTGTAAAGAAAAAAGAGCGTAAAAGCGTCACTTTGGAATTGAAGATGAAAGTGTTAAGAAGAATGGAAAATGGAGGCAAAGCAACAATTGTTGGGGAGAGATTTTGGACTCTCAGAATCGACTGTGAGAACGATTTATAAAAATCGGGAAAAAATTAAAATCTCCAGCGAAGGTTCAACACCTATAAGTGCAACAAAACTTTCTCGTTCGAGATCATCTATCTTAGAAAGAATGGAGAAATTACTGTCAGTCTGGATCGAAGATTTGAATAAGAAGAACACACCACTAAGTCAAGATCTCATATGCACAAAAGCAAAATCTTTGTATGAGATGCTGAAAACAAAAGAAGGAGAAGGGAGTGCCACTCCGACTTTTGCTGCCAGCAGAGGCTGGTTCCATCGGTTCAAGCAGCGTTCTAATCTTCACAATATCCACATAACAGGCGAGGCGGCCAGCGCGGACATTCAAGCTGCAGCTGAGTTTCCAGACAAGTTTCAAGACTTCGTTAGACGAGAGAAAATTCGTGCTTGTCTCATCTTCAATGTTGATGAGACCGCACTTTACTGGAAAAAAATGCCATCTCGAACATTCATTTCTAAGGAAGAACGTCAAGCCAGTGGTTTCAAAGCTGCGAAAGATCGACTAACACTTCTGCTGGGTGGTAATGCCACTGGTGATTTCAAACTGAAACCTTTACTAGTGTACCATTCAGAAACACCCGTGCAATGCGAGGCACAGACAAGACAAGTCTACCAGTTGTGTGGCGATCAAACAGAAAGGCGTGGGTTACACGGGAAATTTTTCAAGAATGGTATTCTAATAGTTTTTGCCCATCAGTCAAATCATACTGTGACAGAAATGGGCTTGAACCTAAAGTTATATTACTCTTAGACAATGCCCCAGGACATCCAACCTCACTTGATACGCCCAGAGACTTAAAAGTGTACGTAAAGTTCCTTCCACCAAACACTACGTCAATATTACAACCTATGGACCAGGGAGCAATAGCAAACTTCAAAGCTTATTACCATCGCCGCACTTTTAGCCAACTAATTCATGAAACTGACGGGGAAGGAAGACAGTCTATGCGAGAGTGGTGGAAGTCATACAAACATTATGAAGTCTATTCACAACATAGAAGAGGCTTGGAAGGAAGTTAAAATGAGTTGTATGAATGGGGTGTGGCGTAATCTTTGGCCAGATGTAGTGGAAGCACCTAGAAGAATTGTCCAGATGCAGAGACAAGTGCTTGAAGACATTGCTGCAATGATTGAGGGGTCTGAACTTGAAGATGTCACGGTAGAAGATCTCGTAGAACTTGTAGCAACGCACGACGATCCTATTAGCAATGAAGATCTGATCGAGTTACAGAATAATCCTATCTACGATGAGGAAGAACAAGTAGAAGAGAAAGTTTTATCTTCAGGGGAAATACAAAATGCACTTTCAAAAATTTATTCAGGTTTGGACATATTGCAGAGTATAGACAATAATGATGACCGTGTCTTGACCGTGTGTCAAACAATTAAAAACAGTGTTGGGTGTTATGAACGTATTTTACAAGAACGTAAACAAAACGTTACCCAAAAGACAATAGATGTATTTTTCCGTAAAAAAATAAGAGTATGTATTGCATAAAGTGTTCTTAGAATTAAAGTGATTGATTAAAATGATTTGTATTTTTTTGTATTAAATTTTGACTATGTTTAATCATAAACCTCGATATACGCGAATTTCAGTTAACGCGATTTTTTTCGGAACGTATCCCTCGCGTAAAGCGGGGTATTACTGTATATATATATATATATATATATATATATATATATATATATATATATATATATATATATATATATATATATATATATATATATATATATATATATATATATGTATATAAATAACCGGTCAAGTGCAAGTTGAACTTGCGCAATTACTACAGTACGTTGACTGCTTTTAAAATAAAAAAATTTTGTTACAGATGTATAAAATGATCAGTGACTTCATCATAAAACACACCCCAAATGAGTTTTCAACAAAGTTTGTTTCCAATCTTTAATGAAATCTGATGACCTTGAATTTTTTGTTTTTTTTAAATACCAGAAAAATTAATAAAGGTAACGCACTCGTGATAATTTTCGTTCAATCTACACCCCGAGGAGAATATTCCGGAATTTTTTCAAAATTTCGAGATAAGGCCCGGGACAGCGATTTTTCCCGATTTTTTGAAAATAATACAAAGAAAAGTGCGCGCAAGTATTACATTTATATATACATTTTTTACTCGTGTTTTCACAAGCTTTCATTTGACACCACACTCGATGACCCAGTAAAAAAATTTTTTTTCACTTCCGATTTCACCCCCCAAAACTAACCCCTTAAGTCAAAATTTAACTCTCAAAACTATATGGCTCTGATAAGGCCGTCAATTCCTATATTATTAGCAAATTTCAACAAATAGTTTCGGAGAAAATCGGGTGTGACAGACAGACAGACACCGAAGTGATCTTATAAGTGTTCCTTACGGAACACTAAAAAGCTGTGTAGCCAAGGGGTGTGAGGCGGCATGTCCTTCTCTGACCCTGTAGATGTAGAAAATATGTTCCTTAGAAACGGAACTCTTTTGAATGGGGGTTCTCTTTTATGAGGAATGTATTCTCCTAGTTTTTAAATTGAGCGTTAAGTTGTTAGAGTCCCACCATAGGTAGGGGTTCTTTTTTTGTAAAAAATCTCCCACTTCCCCGGTTATAAATTTTTTGTGTTCCGTACGGAACACTTATACGATAACTTCGGTGTCTGTCTGTCGCACCCGATTTTCTCCGAAACTATTTGTCATAGAAAGTTGAAATTTGGTAATAATATAGGAATTGATGGCCTCATCAGAGCCATGTAGTTTTGAAAGTTAAATTTTGACTTAAGGGGTTAGTTTTGGGGGGTGAAATCGGAAGTGAGAAAAAATTTTTTTTACTAGGTAATCGAGTGTGGTGTCAAATGAAAGCTTGTGAAAACACGAGTAAAAAATATATATATAATGTAATACTTGCGCGCACTTTTCTTTGTAATATTTTTAAAAAATCGCGAAAAATCGCTGTCCACCCGCCTTATCTCGAAAAGTACTTATCAAAAAATTTTAAAAAATTTCTGGAATATTCTCCACGGGGTGTAGATTGAACGAAAATTATCACGAGTGCATTACCTTTAATGATTTATCTGGTATATAAAAAAACAGAAATTTAAAGGTCATCAATTTTCAGTAAAGATTGGAAACAAACTTTGTTGAAAACTCATTTGGGGTGTGTTTTGTGAAGTCAATGATCATTTTATACTTCCGTTACAACATTTTTTATTTTAAAAGCAATCAACGTACGGAACACTAAATTGCGCAAGTTCAACTTGCACTTGACCGGTTATTTAATTTACTGTATTGACAGGGGCTTAAGCTTTTAGAGTTCTAGTGTAAGAGAGTATTTTTTCATGAGTGTTTTTCTATTGTCAGTTTATGCCACTCTCTAAGGGCAGCTTGACTTTTAGTGTTATCTTTTTTCCCTTAAAGAAATGTCCCTTGTACCCATATGCCTATTATATGGACATGTCTTTGCCACTGATACAAATAATAAAAACTAAAAATTCAGTTTTAATAACTTAGAAATAAGACTCGATACTATTTTCTTATTATTATTATTTATTTTTTAGTCTTATAATAGAAACAATGACTAGAAAACAATTACAAGTTTATCTACCTAAAATATAGGAACAAATGGTGATTTTACTCGAAATTATATTATATTTTTTAAATTTCTTCTTGTAAAAAAACTTCCCTTAACCTCATCAACTTGGCTTACCCTCTTTTAACATGTAAAATAAGATTTTAAATTGTTTTATTCACTTACTGCAGATATGAATACAGGGTGTTATGAGAATCGTTTAATATATTTGAACTGCTAATTGTGATAAATAGCAGTTCATTATAACTTACGAGAAAACAGAGTCTGGAGATTTATGTTTTTTTCAGCATGTATGCTAATGGTTGGATCTAATACATATTTCAAAAACAATTGAGGTCAATTTTGATAATACCCTGGATTACCGCAATATTACCATGCTTAAAATTGTGAATTTCTTGTTTTATTTTATTACAAATTTAAAAATTTTACTTTTTTTAGTTTAAAAAACAGGAACTGATACTGAAAAAATAACTTATTTCTGAAGATCAGTGTTTTAAACGCACTAACATACTATACTAACAAAAATAACCACCAACAATTTTCTGTCTAGAGTTGCAATGTTGTACACCCACTAATAATTAATCACCACATTTCCTTTAAAAACATTATTTAACTTTTATTGTAGTTCCGCACTCGTGCCGCTCCTGGAGCGCTTTAGGGACTTCCCTGCAGCACGTGTGCTAGACCAATAAAAAAAAAAAAAAAAAAAAAAAAAGTTTCTTTACCACTTAGTGTAAAATTAGTGAAATGTTCTTTGCTTCCACATGCTTTTTGGCGATTGGTTTTTTTTCCTTTCAGCCCAATCGTTGTTAATTATATGATGCTCGGCAGGGTCCGCGGTGATCTAACTGGTGCTACTATTTGAAAGTCATTATTAGTTAGTGATCTTCATCTAGGCGTTTTACCAGGGCTGGTAAATGGGGCTTTTACACACACACACACAAAAGCAGTGAATGACTCTTTACTTGACTCAATTATCTGTTCAAATATAATATACGATTTTTATATACCCTATATATATATATATATATATATATATATATATATATATATATATATATATATATATATATATATATATATATATATACATACATACATACATACATATACATCCACAAAATTAATATAAATATAATAAAATTTGTACTCCTAAAATCCTACTGTTAATAAACACTAATTTTTTGTATTTCGAGTGTTGAACACATTAAAAAGGTTTTGAAACTTGTTTAACTAATATAAATAATTATGATTCCTAAAAAGGGAAAAAATTTAATTACTAGTATCTTCTGCTATGATAAATATTTGTATGCTTAAAATATACAAGCGCCTTACAGATCATTTCATAACTACTAAAATGAAGAGCGGTGGCACAAACGGCTTTCAATAAACTAGGTGATAGCCCTTTAAAAAATCCTGGAAGCCCTTCCACCTCATAAATTCTCTTTAAACAATCTATTAAACCATTACAAGTAAAATGTTCGCCGAAATGCTCCCGTGCATGTCCAAAGCCTTGTATTTGTAAACGCTTCTTCACCAAATCAAATGGATATATACAAGTTTTCGCGCATAGTCCTGCTAAACTGCCTGCAAATAAGCTGCTGGAGAGAGTGGTGTCTCCACTTTTTATTATCCGTTTGTAAATATCATCAAATATTTTGTAGCACATAAACTGTACACCTGCGTGAGGTCCGATCTGCAAAACAGTAGGCCACAATCCTCTGAACAACACTATGGGCCCTTCTTTTAAATATATGTCTCTTGTAGCACCAAACATACCATTATAAATTTTTTTGTGTTCACTCTGCGCCACAAATCTTGTCCGGACGACATCAAACGGGAAAGAAACTATAGTTGCAACGCTTCCTATAATAATATTAATAAATAATTATAATTCCTATACACACACATACACTACCACCCAAAAGTCGAGAAACTGTAGCTATTGTCATAAAAATAAATCTATTGTGAGAATTTAAACACAAATTACCTGAATTAAATCTTTATTTATTACCTTAGCAGCCTGATGTAATTACAATAAGTTTGTGCTTCAGGTGTTCAAGCAGTTGTTTAGCACGAAACCTCGTTTTTAAAATGGCGCCAAAAAAACAACTAAGTGTTGAAGAGCGAAGTGTTACCTGTATTCTAGAGGAAGGCTATGGTAAGTGACAAATCTGAAAAAACTATAGTTCAAATAAAGAACGTGTACACACATACATAGAAAGTAACAGAAACAAACGATGATGGAAAAAGGTTTGGTCGGCCTACAACCACAACAGAACTTGAACATCAGTTCCTCACAGTGATGCCTAAATGAAATCGATGATCAACTGCTCCTCAAATTACCGGTGTTTTAAATAAAACTCGTCTGGAGCCTATCTGGTGACCACTGTTAAAAGGCAATTAATTGCTGTCTGCAAGCATAGGATGTGTAGCTGCCAGGAAACCGAAATCAATAATCAGAAATAAGCAAAACAGAATGTAATGGGCTAAAACACATTGAAACTGGACGATAGATCAATGTGGCAGTAATATGGTTTGGGGATGTTTCAGATGGAGTTCGCCAGGAAAGTTTGGTGAGTATAGACGGGAATTAAATAACAAAGAATAGTATTGGTTGCAATTTTATCTTTCAACAAGATCCTAAACACTCTTGAAAACTATGTAAAGGGTATTTTAAAGAAGAGAAAAGGATAGAAAACTAACATGCCATCGCCATCCCAATCCCCTGATCTCTCTCCCATTAAAGTAGCATGGGATGAGGGCTAAAAATCACTGTTTGTCAAGTTCTGTGCAGCTTTGGGAATACCTAAAAAATAAATAGGAAAAGTTGGACTCAAGGTTATGTAATAAAATTAATATAAATTGGATATTGAACATTTGTGAGGCAGTAATTAAAAAAAAAAAATTAAATAAAGGTTATCATTTTGATGAAAGTAAGATTTGATGTAAATATTTAGTGATAAGTAAATTTCTGAATGATTTTGTAGACATCACCTTAGTCCCAAAGTAGATATTTATTTAACAATAATAATTTTTTTTTTTTTAATTTAGTATTTTTAGTTTTAATTGAAAACTCCTTAGTGCTTCCAAACTTCTTGATGGTAGTGTTTATAATTTCTTTTTATTAAACATATGCAATAATGAAAGAGAACTTCTCTTTACATGTGTTTTTAAAGCTAATAGAAAATTAAGTTTCAATTTCTAATATCTATATATCTAATATAATTTGTTTAGTATAATAGCTTATAACTTATTACCCTAAGTATAAGTTAGTTATAATTAGTTAATTCTTAGCAGTTTAAAAATCGCCAAAACCTAATTTGCAAAATGAATCAAAAAATATATAAGGTATAAGAAACTTGGTATAAAAAAATTTAATAATTCATTCTCTTCTTGCAGAGGATATACTCTGGGTTTACATTTTATCTACTGGAGCCCATCATCAACTTTATTTTTTAAAATATGGACCTGTTTTTTATTTAATTTTTTTAAGCATTTTTTACCCCAAAAACGATAATGTTTTGGTAAGAAATATCCATTATAAATATAATTTTCTAGTAGGAAAAACTGCAGGAGTGGATATGACTGTTGTTGGTCAGATGTATGGCTGGAAATTCGAGAAAGTTATGAATATGTGGACATTTTTAATGCGGATGAAACAGGTTTGTTTTACAAGATGACACCTGATAAGACACTAAAGTTTGTCAAAGAGAATTGTGCTGGTGGAAAATTATCAAAAGTAAGGATTACTGTGTTGGTAACTGCAAATTATGTCTGGAACAGAGAAAAGAAAATTGGCGACAGGAAAGTCCGCTTATCCTAGGTGTTTTAAAAACAAACATTTACCAGTAAAGTACAAATCAAACAGTAAAGCCTGGATGACATCAGAAATTTTTTAAAAACAAACGGATCGAATGGGACAAAGAACTAAATTTCACAAACAGAAAAATATTACTTTTGATTGACAACTATCCACCTCACCCTAAAGTTGGTCTACAGCAAATAAAATTGGTTTTTATGCCTCCAAACACAAGTGCAAAGTTCCAGTCTATGGATTAAGGTGTGACACATTGTTTAAAATGTCATTATAGAAAGATTTTATTTATGAAACTGTTAGAGATGATTGATAAAGCTAACATTTTTTCTGTAACTCTCTTGGATGCTATAAACTTTATCCATATGGCTTGGCAAAGAGTCAATAGAGAAACCATTGCAAACTGTTTTGAGCATGGCGGATTTTTAAGGAAGGAATGTAGATATGACTCAGATGATAAGCTACTGTTGACTCAGTGGATTGAAAAACATCTAGAATATCCTACTGATTGTCTAAAATTTGTTTAAGATGGTGACATTCAACAAACTACAGTAGAGATCGAGATTAAAAAGATGTTTAATCACTATAATTTTAAAGAATGTGTATGTGCTGATAATGAATTAATGACAAGAGAAATATTATCTGATGATCAAATTATGACATCAGTGACTCCTTGAAATATTTTAAATGATAATTATGACGAAGACGAGCTTGGAGAAGGAGATAATATTTATGTTCCATCCATTTCAGAAATGACTAAGAAAAATGACTGAAACTGGCAATTTTTTGGGATCTCGTAAAGTTCCTGAACATATATGGAGTAGTTTTTGTGACTTTGACAACTATATAAACACCATTTCTTTTTCAAGTGAAATTGTACAAACGAACATTACTGATTTTATTGTATAAACTACATATTTTAATGTTTTCGTTTATACTTGTGTATGTACCAACATATATAATAATAAGTTTAGTGTGACTTGTTTTATTTTCCTTTGAACGTTTCCTTTAAATTTAATGATTATTATTATAATTATTCATTTTTCTCAGCATTAGCGTCTAATCTAAATAAAAAAGTAGTGAAAAATGATATTAGATTTTGTTTACTGTTTGTAACGAATTTGGGATATAGCGAACCATTTTAAGTGATTTTTTGGAGTTCATTATAAATGGAATATAAGTATTTGTGATATTACCTGCAATTGAGCCAGCAGTAAAATTAACCAGAGGTGCCATACTGGAAGAATAATGCCATTTTTGGGCATTTCTAGTCAGGACTTCGAAAGCCCAAAATTGGGCTACGCCATAACTTACTGATAACCACTGAGCAGGCACATGACCCTTCCAAAATGCTTTAGGACCTTCTTCATTGAAAATAAGTAATACTGCTTGAGAAATAGATCTAAAAACAGCACACAAAAGTCTACATTTTACTTTATTTTCAAAGCCTTAGGAAGTTTCAATTTGAGATCTAGCTCTTTTCTAAATATGTAATGACAGTCTCATTCACAGTACTCGCCTACCTATATTTTGACACATGGTGATTGGCTATTGGTTCAACTTGTAATTGAAATCGTATTTTTAAAACATCCAGAGGTTGACATATAGCCCTCGTTATGAAACCAGAAGCCCCACCAGCTATCATAAAGTCAAACTGATTTAGATCTTCTGTAGATTTGCTCCAACCAACCATCTAAAAGACCACTATTTTTATCTATTTTACATAACATTGTTAATAAAAATTTATTGAGCAGTACCCATAGAAATCTGAAATTATTTTCTTTTTTTAACACATCGAAATAATGGCATGGCTTGAAATATAACTTTCCGATTCTGTACTTAACAGGTAGCAGTTTGCATTAAATTAAGTTTATATTTTGTAATTAGATTACTTTAACTTAAATTAAAATACATTACCTCAGAAATAATTGAAAAAGTCCACCACAACCTATTCTGGATGTTCACAAACGCATTTTTAGGCAAATTTAAGACTGGCAAATGCAATGTTTTATGAACCATGTAAGTTAAATGACTACATTACAGATAATTTTAAACAAATATTTAATTAAGTCATTGCATATTATTGTCTTATGATTATTTTAAATTATAATGCTTCCAGTAAAAATAGCCAAACTATAACCTCAATCGTCACTTAAAATGGGAATCATTATAGGGTCGGACTAAACGGACCGATTAATGTTTATTATAAGTCCGATATAGCAAAATTTCAAGGGATTCTATACATTTCATACGTTTAAATATGCTTTTTAGGGTTATTTCAATCTTGCCGCCAGATTTGCTTTTAAAAAATTGATGTTTTTTTATCTTTCAAAAAAATACCTAGAGAAGTAACTTGAACTCCAACAATTCGTTCAGTCATTCTTTACCTACATTTCTTAACCTAAAACGTCAGCCGATGTAACCTAACTTTTCAAATCTCTGGAATCACTGTATGTAAACACAAGTTCCTCGAATTTTGTGACATTATTTAATGTTTTTAAAAGTTATTGGTTCAAAATGGTTTGCAGCGATACTTTACGAATTAAGCATCTGCCTAAAGAACTATCAGAAACCCAAAAGGAAGATTTTGTGCGGCATTTTGGAGCTATGAAAGTCCGGGTGATCACATCAAAAGCTAAATCTAAGTCTGTGGTATATGCAAAATTTGAAAGTCAAGAAGTAGCTAAAAATGTTATGTCCAGATTACATCAACTAAACATACTAAATTGTCGATTATGTGTAGAATATGCGGAGACAGACATTCTACAAGGGCAGCTTATCACTAAAAAAATTACAGATCTGCACGATGTTCCCGATCAAAAATTCTTTAAAAATTTTATTAATAACATCAATGCTTTTAATGATTCAGTGGGTTTTCATCAACCTCCACCTTCCCATTTAAAGTACAGTTACCCCAAGGCCAATCGTCAAACAATCAACAATATAGCCCATGCTCTTGCCACAGTGCCTCGATTTTACACACAAGTGCTACATCTAATGAATAAAATGAATCTTCCTCCTCCTTTTGCAATGCCTGATCCTCCAGTACGAACTATACTACCATCACAACACACAGTTGTGTCACAAAAACCATCTGCAGCAAATGTTCCAACTCCAGTTCCAGTAAGTGTTTCAGAGAAGAGGAAAGAATCGTCTTCTGAGTCTGAGTTAGAAAGTGATGGAGAAACAAATAAAAGTAGTGAAATTATACCTCAGAAAAGGACATTGCCACAAAAGAAGACTGTTAAAAGGCCTAAATTTATAAAGCAGCCTGTTGCGCTACCTAATACTACAGTGTCTAGGTCTGTTGAGAAGCGAGAGGATATTTTTGAAAAAGTAAGATGAAACTGAAATCTGTACCAAGCTAGTAAACTTTACCAAATATTGTCTTCTATATACAAACTAAGTAACAAGAAAAATATGGCCTTTTGAAATTCTTTAGATTTCTATTTTCAAACCTGTCAAATTACAATATTAATGTTTTGTTTAGAATTCTTTTATCAGTAAAAAAATCTTTTTATATCACAGACATCATAGCACTTAGGTTATAACTGCATAACCTTAGAGGCCATACTTTTAAACATTTTCTTTTGATCTAGAACAGGGGTGCTCTTTTTAAACCTTTTTTTTTTTAAGTTTTGTATTAATTATGTTCGATGATATGATTTATTTCATTAAATCCTATAACCTATTAAAAGCAAAATCGTAACTTAAATAACACTCTGCATAAACACTATAATTACTCATCTATTTGGCATTTTTTTTGTATTTTTTATAATTTTAGGTGGAAGTTCAGCAACCGAAAAAAATTGAGCTTAGAGTAATGCCAGAATTACCTCCAGAACCTCAAAAGCAAGAATCTGTTCAAAAATTGCCCCAGAAACAGACAACCCCACAGAAAAGTGTTGAATCTGAGGGATCTCCAACTGAACAAGCAAAGTTAGGGAAAAATATAGAACAGAAAGGTGTAAAACCAACATTGTCAGAAACACCATCCAATAAACATGAAAAACAACAAAAATTAATTACAAAGATAACAGTAATTAAAGCATCTTCACTGGAAAGTGAAAAACATATTAAAGAATCTCCGGTAAAAGATCAGAAAGCAGTGGAAATGCCAAAACAAAAAATCGGCAATGCCAAAGATCCGAAAACTCCTGAGAAAACTGTTGAACAAACCAAGGAAACAGCTCCAAGTATAAGTTCAAATCCAAACCCTGCATTGGCAATAAAAACAGAACCAAAGGTAGAACAGCATATTCAATCTGCTAGAAATCTTGCTGAACCTACAGGTACTTTACAAAAAGCAACTTCAGAAGAAGTAACACAACAAAAACAGGATAAGACATCAGAAAAAATTCAAGAACATCAAGAACTAAGGCAAAAACCTGCAGAGGTGGTCCAACCCTTCCAACTTGTGGAGCAGGTATTGCTTGTAATAAAAATACAAAGAATCATTATTATATTTAATAATATTGATAACACATTCTGTTTGGAGCACTGTGGTTTTTTTGTAATACAGATTTTGATGTTGTGTGTGTTTTTTTTTAAGTATATGGTTTTCAAATTATTATTCAAAGTAATAGAATTTTTTTTTATGCCAATAATCAATAATTTCATTTATTTTTAAAGATTTATTGATTTATCTTTAATCAGTGTTAATAGTGAGTCTGATTTCAAAAACTTGTCATATTTTTTATATTCCATCAGATTTTGTTAGAGTACATTTTTCATTGAAAATAATTACTTATTTATTGTTAATGTTTTCTTTATACCTAAAGAGTTTAGGAGAGAAGATAGGAAAAAATTTATATAATTTGAAGAATTCTTAAAATTTTTTAAGACCTATTGTATATAAACCAAGCGTATACTGTAAAGTTGAAAAGAGAAAGTTTTTTGAAAGTGTTTATAAATAGAACAACTCTGTACATTTTTGACCATTGCATAAATAACTTCTTGTTAATTTCAGTGTATAAGATATACCATACAATATTTATAAAAGTACGAAAAAAACCTCTACATCTGGAAAACACATTTCTTGAAAATTAATTAATCTGATATATGCAGTCACTTAAAAACACTTACAAATTGTTTTATTGCTCCATTCAAAAAACTGTGTAAAAGAAAATTATAATTTTATTACAGAATAAATTTTTTGATAGGTCGAGCCACTAAAAACTGAAGAATTACGAGAACCCACTTCGCCAGATGATGAATACCCTTGTATTTCAATAGAAGAGCTAAAAGCTAATCAGGTCACAGATCTCAGTGTGATGCCTGTGTTCAAAAATTACAACTCAGGAGATCCTACAAATAAACTGTATATTAAGAATTGTGCCAAGACAGTTGTTGTTCAGGATTTGGAATATATTTATAACAGGTAATTTGTTTATTCATTTATCATTGTCTTCACTCAATATAGGGACAATATCTACACAGATCAATAACAGTTTTGTAAAATTAAATTAATATTTTTATTAATTTTAAAAAGTTAGCATCTACCTGGTTCTAAAAGTAAATATAATTAGCAAAATAAATGTTTGCTATTGCTATGCTATGTCTGCGTCGAATTCTCCACTTATTCTGGCTGAACACCGTTCGTAATGAAGACTGGCATCTCACACCATAACAGGAAATACATTTGAATATATTACTACACAAATGGGTATGGATAGGTTACACATTGTGAAATTCCAATAACAATATAAGGAAAAGCTCTCTAGGCTTGAATCCTCAAAGTCACAGAACATACAGACGCCCAAGACAAACGTGGAGAAGATTTATTGTGGAAGAACTGAGAAGAGCTAACACTACATGGTTCGAGGCAAAGACAATAGCATCCAATAGAACATTGGAGAGACTTCACAGAAGCCCTATCCTCCACTTAGGAGCTTAAGGAATTTATATATGTATTGCCACTCTAAACGGAGTGTGGTTTGAGTTTTAGATATGTTAAATGAAGTTTATTTGCGGTAAATGATCGTTGAACTTTCTCCTGTACCTTGCACGACATTTGTCTAGTTCGCGCAAGTTATGCTAGTGTCATCCGCAGAATAGGTGTAATGGGTTTGAATGTCATTTTAAGGCAAGATATTAATATCAATAAAGAATAATAAAAGTCTTAAAGCGGGCTCTTAGAGTAGTCATTTCTTTCTATGCAAGCAACTTCCTGTCAACTGGTAATATCGGAGAGGTCACTGGCAATCATAGCTATGCTGTTATGATAAAAATGTAGCGTTTAGGCTTTGTGAAGCGGCAATCGTGCGATATACTATCAAGAGCCCTAGTAAACTCACAGAAAGTGCTTGTTAAATATTTTTTGCCCTCGATAGTTTTATTGAGTCAAACCTAAAATACTCAAAGTTGAACTTACATTCTTGCTAAAACCAAACTGACGTTTAGAAAGTATGGTATTAATCCCTTAAATTTTGTCATGAAATTTATTACATAGTAAATTTTTTAGTAAGGATGACTAATCAGATTAATATATTAGCAACCTGGAGAACTGAAGCAATACAATAATTTATACAACACACTGTAGTCTTTCTGCGTTTGGGGTGGTGTTCATTTAAAAATCTTTTTTGGCCATCTTAAATCAGACATCCTTAATTGACCACTAAAGCTCCTGAATCCTTTTTAATTCTATTCTATCTATGATTATTTCTGATATCTTGATTATAGGTCTAACTTCTTCATTTTGTGACACCACTTCTTTGAAGATAGTCCAATTCAACGGCCATTAGTTTAGCCTTATCATCTTTCTTTATTACTCACACCTTATGTTCATAGGTTAACACCTTTTACAAAGTTTCCAATATTTTTAATATCCCAATAACTTTTCCTGCTTTATTCCTTTCTGTACCATTTGCTTCCCAAATGATATATAAGCGCGGTACTTCTTCATCTAATAGGTGTTTCGGTTAATAATGTCGATTTTTTCGCAACATTTAAGCGTTTATTTCCATCACAAAATGAATTACCTTAATATTCAAAGTATTGGCCATCGTTAGCTATGACTTTTTCCCATTTTTCTGTCAAAGAATGGGTTCCGCACCAGAAGGACTTTTCATCTTTTGAGGCCAACCATTCATCAAGCCAAATTTTCACTTCTTCGTAAGAATGTAAGTGTTGTTCTGAAAGTCCGTGCTGCATCGATCAAAATAAGTGGTAGTCTGAAGGAGCTAAGTCCGGTGAATACGGGGGGGGGGATAGAACGTCCCATTTGATGTTTTCCAAATAGTTTTAAACACATTTTGCAACATGGAGCCGAGCATTGTCGTGTTGAAAAATGACTTTATTGTGTCTTTGGGCGTATTCTGGTCGTTGTTCCTTAAATGTTCGGTTCAACTTTATCAATTGTCAGTATCGATTACATCGTTTCACTATGTTTCAGCAGTTTGTAATACACAGCTCCTCTACTATCCCACCAAATACACAGCAAAGTTTTCTTTCTCTATATATTGCCCACTGGTTGTGATGCTGGCCTGGGTCTACCCAAGGTTTTTGGGTTGAAGCATGTTCACTATAAGCTTCAACCAACAATTGATAACTTTCAGCATCCGTTGTCTTTAAATGAAAAAAGGTTATTAAACTTCCCCGCAAAACGTCTTTTTCTGGTACGAAACACGACATATTCAAAGCTACGAAAAACTATGTTTTTCGCCCAATGACAATTAATAACGAACTGGCGTATGTTTACCTTCCAAAACGCCGTAGAAACACCTATTATCTTTCAAGATACAGAATTCTAGTTTCATAATTATTTTGTATAATGGGCTACTGTAAAATATGTCGTTTGAACCTTGTTTAATTAGTGTTAAATAATTATTTATTTAAAGATTGTATGAACCAAATAGTAATCAGTAATGTGTTTTTCCAACTTGGAAATACATATTGGTTTTAATTTTTTTTACCATGTCACCTGTAAATATACAAGTTATCTTCAGGAATCTTTATGCTTGAACGAGGCTTGGTTTTTTTTTTTTTTGGAAAATTTATAGTTTAAGAACTTCTATATGTAAGCAAATATTTTGTTTATAGGTACAGAGAAGAAGGGACTGAAGACAAGTCTAGTGAGTTTAATATAAGACTAATGCAGGAAGGTAGAATGAAAGGGCAAGCTTTTGTAACTTTAGATAGTGTTGAAATGGCCCAGAAAGCCGTTTCCGAGACTAATGGGTTTATCTTAAAAGATAAACCTTTGGTTGTTGTATTTGGAAAAGCAGGAAAGAAGAAATAATTTTGAGGTTTGTTTAAAAAATGATATAAAATACTAAAATAAAAACACTTTTTCTTATATACTTTTTTTTAATTAGTTAATTTTTAGTTTATTTCGTATAAAATATGTGTCGAAGATAGCCTGCAAATATAGACAGAACGTGTAGAGTCAAACTTTTTCCTAGAAACTGATTGAGTCAGGATTCCGAACACACACAGGTAGTGAGATCCCCTAACATGCTTTGTATAGAAAGCCTCAGTTGTCGTTCTTTAGTCACAAAAGGTCAACTAGGAGTGTTGCGTACGTATCATGTTACAAAGCCGTGTTTCTGTGTTTGAATCCGAACGCACTGAAAATGTCGCTCGGAGCGGCTGCGAAATACATGAAAAAGTCTTAAAGATATTTGTTAGTAAGTGGGTGAAAGCCTATTCCGACGTAAAAAAACGTCGAGGACTTGATGGGCTTGTTAAAGAACGACGGAAAAGGAGTAGAGACGGGTGTTTGAAATGAATCTTCGCCGATTATCGCGTGACGGGCAAGTAATTTTGCTTAAAAGGGTCTATACTTGTTACTATAAGGATACGTCGACTGGCTAGGGAAGTGAAGTTTGAACGCATCGTGAATTGCTAGTGTCTGGAAAGCAGGTCGAAAAAAGAATCGCTTGGACGAAAGAAAATTTGGATCGCGATTGCGAGAACATAATTTTTTCGGATGAACCTTCTTTTTGGACATCTTTTGCCATCTACCCACTGCGACTGGACAAGTTAATAGTAAGGCTCAGGTTTATGTCAATCAGTGTGTGGATAACTTTTTTCAATTTACTATTCTAAATAGTTTTACTATACACGCTCTTCAACAGACTGTATAAAATGGCTTAGGAACAAAGAATGTCGAAAAGTTTTTAAAGGATAATGGACAACCCAGAAGTGTCTATAACCAAAGTAGTAATGTTGCCTCTCTTTGTTCCCTAGGCCATTAAAAAAAAAGTTCGTACATGTCCTTTAAATTACAATAACTTAAAAAAATTTAAATAATTTAAATAAATAAATAAATAAATTTACAAATAAACAAGGAAGATACAAATGTGAAATTACTTTAACCGAAACATGAAATTTTGAACATATTTTATAATAAATATCACTCTAAACCAGAGAATGGAGGAGATTGACGACATATTTCCCCTTGCGTGAAGGGTACAGGATGTTACGCCATTTTTAACCAGTTGAATAGCACCAATTTAAAAAACATAACCTTAAATACATTTGGGATTTTCATTTGAATCACTTAAAACTTGTAATTCTAGTTTTTTTTTTGTGGTGTTGACGCACCTTAAGACTATTTACAAGAACTATTATCCCAAATTTGCGAAATTGTCAACCAGAGTTTTTATGCAATTGTTTGAATTATTCTTTTAAAATCGCATGTTCTATTAGAGGAAGGTATCGTATTTCAAGAAAGTGGGTGCATCGCCAGAGGAACATGCGGTCCCTCTTCCGCCACACCTCTGTAGCTGTAGAAAATGCCCCCTTCGAAACAAAGCTTTCTATTGGAAGATTTTTTTTGTGAAAAATCTTTAGCTTCCGGTTTTCCATTTTTAAATCAGCTGGAAGTTTTTAAAATTTCGCTATATCCAAGGGGTCATATTTGTGAAAAATCTCCCTCTCCCCATCATCGCTCATCGATTTTTAAATTTGATAAAACTTGCCAAAATCCCCCTGTATGAAGGGGTTTTTTCTTGTGAAAAATTACCATCCACGTTCATTGAGCAAAGCTCTTAAAGTTCCGGTACAAAAGGGTTTTTTTTCTCAAGGGATTTTGCCCCCCGGTTGTCGTTTGACGTTTCTCGTTGGTTAATTGTCGTTCTCCCTCCTTTATAAGCAGTCTACCTTTAGTTCGCATTTTTTTTGCTAATACTCTTTAAGATGTAACATAATTCCTAATTTTTAATATCACGCAATCGAATTGATGAGTTTTTACGAAACAAAAATGCACTGTGTAAATCACAAACGATGGGAAAAACGTACTAAAATACTATCAAAAGTATCGAAAAAAGTGAAAAGCATTATCATCCAGGTTTCCGTTCGGATAAGCATCGAATATTTTCGGCAATATCCGTATCTATCGACTATCTAGGCAAAAAAAGACTGTCTTGTGACATTCGCCATTTAAAGTCACACGTCCGAGGAAAAGATATTAATGTCAAAGTAGCCGCTTGATATATTGATTTGAAAATTGAAGGACTAACGACGTGGTAAAAATGTCACTCACTTCTAATACATTAGGCGTCCTACCGAAATTAAGACGCGTACTCGTCCATGCTCATTCTCGTATCTCCTTCATTCTTTGCTTTAAACACTACCTTCCATATCTGTAAAATTTTCAAATATTAAGTTAATAACACTGCCAAACATACCTTGATCTCAGCTACTTTCCGACCAATTAATGTAGATATAACCTTACTGTATTAGCGTCATAGAAATTGAGCTAAATGGACTACATAACAAAACATGATCTTTTTCGCAAGAGCTACTTGGTAAAAATCAGTTATACATATTTTAAGTTATATTAGTACCTAAGATAATGTTTTTTTTTTAAATTAGGTATTATATAATTCTCTTAATTATATTTTTTGTGGTTTGTATATCACAGTTCTTAGATACCCATAAAATTACATATGTTGTAATACTTTCTCTTCGTCCTAGGATTGTCCAAGCAGCCATACAAATCATTCAATTTATAACAATCTGCTTTCGACAGAGATTTTCGCTGACCGATTTTTTTAGGATGGGGCATTTTGGTTGTTATCGTAGGTTTTCCTTTATTTTTTACTAAAAAAGTTTTTTCCCGTAATGCATTATGGAATCGTAGTCGTATTCAAAACTGTATGTCGTGTTTTCCAAGCTTTGTTTGTCGAAATTTGATTTGAATCCTAAAAATAAAAAGAATTCTTTAGTAAATATAACAGTTAAATACTGTACTCGGTGTGACAAATAATTAAACGGACCGGTGCTATATATTATAAATTAGTAGCGTTATCCAGTGTTTAATATGTAATTTTAACACTATTTCCTGGAACAGGGAGCTAATGTATTTTACGCAGAACTCAACAACTACTAACTAACTAAGTCAAAGTCCTCAGAGTCTCTCCTCTGAGCTTTCTCTTTACAAGGGACCAAACGTTTTCAATAGGGTTGGCGTCCGGTAATCGTGAGGGCCACTCTAGTATCTTATCGTGGGCCCAAGCGAGCTGCTTCACGACGAGACTTTCGCCCAGCGTGCACATTCATACTCGATTTTCTTAATTTTGCTGCTCTTTCACGCAGCGTCAATTTCGGGTCCCGTGAAAACAAAGACACGATTCGTTTTTCTACTTTCAGAGTGACTTTGTCTACCGAGCCACGTTTTGGCAAGTCGTCGAACATTTAACGTCGTGTTAACATGATTTACCTACTTCTTCACAAACGATACCGACTTTTTAATATATTTAGCGGCCGCTGAATGTGTCATTTTACGCTCCTTTGGATGAGAATAAAGAAATACTGCCTCGAACCGACGATTTCGACGAATGTTCGGAATCGACTGATACTTTTACTAAAATGCGTCGTAGACAACGGTTCCTCTACCGATTTTTTTGTTCAATCACATCTACCAAAAATGAATTATCGCGGACACGTTCTTACTTGACAAGACTGTATGTAACACTATATCCTGGAACAAAGAGAGGATATACTTTACGCAAAACTCAACTCGAAGTTAAAGCAACAATGAAAACGAGTAATAAAGTATATAACAATGATTGCTTATTAAGAACGCAACTTTTAAACGGTACAAACTTTTTCTGGGTGGATAAGATCAGCTTGCAGCTGAGAAAGATACGGTAAGACTATTTATGATCAATTCCAACAACTGAAATAAATAAAAGAGTTCTTGGATTCGTATTAAATAATCGTAGTACATCATTGAAAATAACGGAAGAGGCGTTAAACATCATCGGGGAAACAATTGGAACGATTTTGCAGACCTAGGTAAAAGTAGGGCTTTGCACACACTTTAAATCAAGATCAAAAGTTATTGAGATCACAAAATTCCCGGAAAATCGTACTAAAGACGAATCAAAATTCCTGAACTTAATTGTGACTGCCGACACGACATGTTATTTTGAATATATCTCTCTCTATCCAGCGTTCATCGTATGCGAGAAGATGTACGCCTCCCTCATTTTCCTCCATCTGGTTAGGTCCTCTGTTACGTTCGTTCATCCTCTTCCACTCATAGTCTCCATTCTGTCGTTTTCCTTATTCTTGTCATCTCCATTCTTGCTACATATCCTACCCATCTCCATTTTTTTTAGCATTATGTTTTTGATATTCTTTACTTTGGTACGTTTCATAATTTTCTTGTGCTTCAGCATTATATTTAGGATTACTCTCTCCATGTGGTGTTGGGTAGTTTGCATCTTACTCATTATTTTCTTTGTGATGGCTCACGTTTTGAGCTCCATACAGTAGTACTGTGATAATACATTGATTTAATATTTTTCGTTGCTTTAATCTCCCAAAAGCTCATGCTATTCTTATTCTTCTATTCAAATTTGCTGATAGGTATTTACAATAGGAGCTACAAATACTCTTGAAGCGCCAGACTTCAGTATAAAATTTAGAAGACTAGAAGATATTTTGCAGGACTTAAAAGAATGTATCAACATGACATCTAAAATTTCTGTAGAACTTTATGAAATTAGAAGCATTTTTAAAACTGCTCACGTTATTTAATGTTTTTTATTGTATTGTATAAGGACAGCAGTAAGCCAACTTTTATAGTGCCAAACCTTGTACAAAGTTTATGAGATAAACGTGTATTATTAATAAACTTTCAAATGACATACTAATAAAAAAGTTTAAAACTTTTTAATAGAAACTATAAGATAAACATGTTTATACGAGGGTCGTTCCAAAAGGTTTCGGCCTATCAAAGAAAACGCAAGATAAAGGAGAATTTATTTTTTAATTTTCTATATAGTCGCCTTGCAAATCAATACATTTAATAGAACGATTGTCCAACTCTTTAATATCCTCATTATGATAAGATTTATCAAAGCTCTTCCAAATAAGTGTTTGTCTCAGCTTTAACTTCATCATTCGAAATGGATCTTCGTCCAGTCAGCATTTTTTTTCAAATTTGGAAACAAGAAGTAATCGCTGGGAAAAAATCTGGTGAATACGGTGGATGTGATGAAAAAGCACTGTCTTTTTTGCGAGATGTGGACGTGTCGCCTGAATGGCATCCTTCAGTTAGTCCAGTAGTGAAGCATGATAGTGCCCGGTGATGATTCTACCTTTGTCCAGGGAGTCTATGAGGACAACACAATAAGAATCTCAAAAAAACCTGTAAACACGACTTTTCCTGCAGATGAAACTGCTTTCTTAGGCGCATTTTCACCTGCTCTCACTCACTATTTCGACTGCTCTTTTATCTCTGGCGTGTAGTAATGAATCCATGTTTCATCTGTTGTGATGAAACGTCGAAGAAATCCACTGGAATTATGTTTTAACAAGTCGAGACACTCTTGGGGAATGTTCATTCGAATGCCTTTTGGTCGATTGTTAACAAATGCGGCACCCATCGAGCGGAAAGCTTTCTTATACTCCTAACATCGTGTAAAATGTGGTGGACACTGCCTATCGAGATGTTTACAATATCAACGAGCTTGCGTACCTTCAGTGAGCGATGATTTAGTACGCTATTGTAAAAGTTTGTCACAATCTCGTCGGTTTTCGGGCGTCCTGAGCGTTTATCATCTTGAATACGACCACGTTTAAATTCAGTAGTCCACTTTTTAATGTCTGTAGGAATTAAATGTAGATGCGATATGCAGATGACATTCTATTGCTTGCAACAAGTCGAGAGGAGTTTCTGATTTTAATTGAAAGACTTCGAAGTACTAATGAAGAATACAGTCTACAAATAAATAATAGCGAGACGAAAAAAATTCTGATAGTCGATAGAGAAAACAATAACTTCCAAAATGTATAACAGACTGATGAATTTGAGGTGGTTAACAGCTTCACATACTTGGGAGCTTTGGTCAGTAACACCGGCAATTGTAAAGGTGAAATACGAAATGGGTCGCACAGCTATGATTCAACTCATAAAGGTTTAGAGGTCCAGAGACATCAGTCGCAACACGAAAATAAATTTAGTAGAAACTCTTGTATTCTCCATATTTAGGTATGCGTTTGAATTTGGACTATACGCACCACTGATCGCCGCCGTATAAACGCGTTTGAAATGTGGTGCTGGCGGACGAAGCTGAGGAGTCCGTGGGTAGCTCGGTGAGCAAATGCTTCAGTACTTAATGAGATCTAACCGAAACAGAGACTTTCTACCACAGTCTATGCGAGCATCCTCGCTGGAGTAGGTGTATCGCTCTTGAAGGAAACTATGTGGAAGAGTAAAACCGATTTCGGGCAAAAACATTGTCTCGGGACTTTTCATCTCATGTATAATACAACTTCTACTTGCGTGGCATCTCTGACAAACTCGAAGAGACACCTGTTAACGATCTCGCCGTAGCTAGCCAGTTTTCTTTTTGTGGCCACGTTTTCTTCCTCCTCTTTCTCTTTTTGTAGCGACAGCTATATTTTCTGTGCTGAAAGACATAACATCAATGTCTGATAAGTCTTTTCATTAAATCGTTTTTTTTTAATTGTTCATTTTTAATTATCTACTTTTAGTAGTTATTTGAATTGTTTCTTATTCGTTTCGCATTCGCAAGGTTTGAGAATACCAAACCTTTTTATTAAATAACCTTCTAAATATACCTGACACAGATTAGAGCACGAATAATATTTGATAGGGTTATTTTTAGCAGTAATTAGATTTCAGATAATTTCCTCGTTATATTTCAAATAGAATGTCATGATAGACATCTTTATTTCATATCATTCAAAGAGAAAACAACAATTTTTAAATTATTTGTTTTTGTGGCTGATATTGAAGTTAATTTGCCATAAAGTATGGTTTTTTTTCTTCCTAGCGTGTTATTTGTCTTTTAATTAACACAAATGGAAACTAATATTCATTTACTTTTATTGTATTGTTCATTTGTACTTAAGTTTTATATTCCAATTTTAGCATGTAAAAAGAAGTGTCCTTTTTCTAATATTTGTAGTTAACTCTGTAGTTAACTCGTAATAAATGTGCGTAAATCAGAGATATACAAAAACAACGAAGCGCCATATTTATTGACTTAGATGACAATAAAAGTGGCAGCAAAGTAATAGTAGTATGGGTGAGAGGCCTTTCTTTCTCTTAACCCCAATTAACGTTTGTGTTATTGTCAGCCAAACGGGAACCACAGTTTAGCGTGAGGTCTGAACCACATGACTGGCAGATGGTACTATCTCAGCCCTTTTACGGTCTTATTCTTTTGACACCCCCGACCACGAGCCTCGATGGTTCACCAAACTTTTAATAACTTCATAAACGTCTCTGTGGTATTGCGGCGGAGTATGTTAGTTAGCGGCAGCGTTCGAATCTTTCAACTCGACTGTACACCTGCATCTCAGTTAAAAGAATGTTACCTACTTCATCTGCCTTCCAGGTCAAGTGATCTAACGTTAACTACATGCTTTCGGCTGTCCTCAAAGGCCGACTTCAGGTATTCGCCTCACATATACGGAAGGGCAGTGCCTTCATCGTCAGCCTTTCATGGTCCAAACAGTCCCCCAACAGTGTGCCCTGCAGTTTTTCCATCGGGGTCAGCACTCATTCCTCGAAGGCCGTCTTCCTGTATCCACTCTACCCGTGGTGGCCTTCATCGTCAGCCCTTATACTTATAGTTCAATCGGTCTCCCACCAACTGCCTTTTTTTTACAGAGTACCGGCTTTTAAGAGTTTGCCGATATCTGTATCTGGTAACGTGGAATCCGGCCCAGCCAAATACACTTAAAAATAGTAGTGTACTGACCTCGCAGAGTTAAAAACCAAGACTTTCAGCACGATATGCCATGGAACCAAAGTCGCCACGTGGTAGCAGCGAAAATATTTTTTATGCATTGACAGAGTCCGTCATTTCATTTAGTTGATTTTGTTCTGACTAAAATTAAATTTGAATTGCACTCAGTACTGTAATTTCAGACATCCTTTGGAAAACCCTATATCTAGATACATACATTACTAATTTAATGGGTCTGACGGGGAAGTTAGAAAGGGAGGGTATCTTTTTTTAGACCAAGGAAGAACCCCCTGCTGCATCAGTGCTATTACTGTTCGTTTATTTAGAGTCAAGAAATTAATTGGTGGGCGTACCGAGTTATTTTAAAATATCGTATTTATACAAATACGTGTCCGCGATAATTCATTTTTGGTAGATGTGATTCTAGCGATTCAACTAAAAAACCGGTGGGGGGAACCTTTTTCTACGACGCATTTTTGTAAAAGTATCCGAACTTTCGTCGAAATCACGTAAAATGTTAATTAGGGATTTCAATTTTTTAGTTTGACCTCACTGACATTTTGCTATTTTTCATGTTCTTTATTTCTTAAGATATGTTATATCTTAATGAGAGAGGAAAATCATATAATCCTTATTTATAAGATTTGACGGAATATTTTTGCCAGGGTAGAAATAACTAAGATGTGATTGACGGCTTTTTTTTGGTTTATGTAGAGAGATACAAAGTTTTGAATGTAATTATGGTTGAGATGATTGCTAATATATAATTTTTATCATACCTTAGGGAAGACAGCATCGGGTAAATATATTTTTCAATTTTTTATTACCATTAGCCAGAAAGCCCTGTATAGACTTTTTTATTATCTTGTTCTTGATACTTACTAGGTATAATGTTATCTTCATGAATCTTCACAAATTTGTCTCTGTCCCATCTGGACTGTTCGTGAAATACCCCCAAAGCATGCATCAGTTCATGGAGTGCCCTGCCTTCAGTACCAAGACAGTTTGGTCCACTGCGATCGGGAGATTGGAGACTGACTATTTGAGCTCCTCCAAATTTTCCTAAAATACATACACACTTGAATGCCGTTGATCCTACGGCGTAGAGTTGCTTTAATGCTGAAGATACGAGGACCCCCTTTGCAGTTTTTTACAAACGACCCCTAGATGGCGCTATTGAGATATGACATTACTGTTGTACAATTTGACATTTGTTATTGTTAAAACAGTGGCAGCTCAGAAATTAACCGAGTAGTTTGTTTACAGTGAGCGTTTAAAAAAAAAACAGTTTTGTGAACAAATTCATGTGAACGTTTCCGTTGGATGATTTTTGACTATTTTAGTCAAGGCCTAATTCAACAACAATGTCTCAAATCGCTTCGTTCAACTTTTGGTAATGAATCATCATCAGAAAAGACTGTTTAAAATTGATTTGCAGAATTTCGTCATGGTCGTGCTTCCGTCACTGATGAATTTCGAGAAGGTCGATCCAAACTTAAAAGGTAGCCCTCGTAAGCTACTAAATTAAAAATAAATGATCTGAAGGTAAGTGTCTACGATGACACAAAATTATTGTGAAGACTTAATCTGCTATGATTGATGGAGTGGAGTATTTGCCTTACAAACAAGGTATACTTGTTTACTGATGAGTTGTTTTGTCTATGATACTTGTTTGTAGTAAGATTTTTGCCCCATGAAATAAGGAATCTCATAAATTAATGTTAAGTGTTCACATAATCAACATATAAAAAGAATTTAAATCATTAGATTATCTCTGTTCTTTGATGAATTATTGTTACAGTTAGTTCAGGTTGATGTTACTTCAGTTTTAAACTGTATTTTTAAAACCCTATTCGCATAACCGCAAAGTATGTAACCGCGCTGATGAAGAAATATTTGTCATTTCGTACTATGTTGTTTCAATTAGAAGTTACAGTTACATCTAGTAGATAACACTTAATAAATATCATAATAATTTGGTTATCTTTTTTTTATTTGTTTTTTTATTTATTTATTAACGGCGTTGCGCCAATTTATACAATTATAAACATAATTAAAACAACGAAACATAAGAAAAATCATAAACATACACAGAAACCAACATTACAAGATCATTAAAACTAGTTTCACAGCAAGCAAATATCACAACTTTTTAACAATCAATTTAAAACTATCAATGGAGCCATGAATCCTGAGATCGAACTGATTGAAATGCCTCATTATTCTGGACATGTGTCCATAATAGCCATAATTAGTTGCATGAAAGGGAATACCAAACAGGTCTCTGCCTCTAGTGCGACGAGAAACATTGAATGTTAACTTGTCCAAAAGATAGGGACAATCAACCAGCCCATTTATTAACTTAAAAGCCAGAAGCAGGTCACAATGGAGTCTTCTAGTCTCCAGGGTCGAAATACCCAAAATGCCTCTAAGGTTGTGGTGGTCTATATGGTAACCATCTCGGGGTATGGCCAATTTAAAAGCATAAGTCTGCAGAAACCGACGCTGCACCGCCTCAATCGCTTCTATATATACATTGTAATAAGGAGACCATACCACAGCGGCATACTCAAGCCCCGATCTCACAATTGAATAATACAACAGTTTAAATGTAGAGCAGGAAAAGTCCCTACAGTATCTCGTGATGAACCCCAGATTCTTATAACCTTTCTGAATAAATGTGCCTATTAAGAGTAAGTTTCTGGTCAAGAAGAACTCCCAGATCATAAATTTCACTAACATGCCTCAGCTTGCTGCCATTAATGTTATACTCTCAAGTAAAGTTCCGTCCAGCTCTATCAAAACTAATGTTAACACACTTCTTAATATTCAAATTCAACTCATTCAGGGTACTCCATCTATAGAGGCCATGAACATCCTCCTGAAGAGAGTGACAATCTTGCAACGTGTTAACCGTTTTAAACATTTTTAGATCATCTGCAAACATGAGGAATTTAGAATGTTGTATAATCTTGCCGATGTCATTAATGAAAAGTAGAAACAGTAAAGGACCACAGTGAGACTTCTGAGGCACACCTGAAAGAATTTTTATTTCTTTAGAAATATAATTATTAATACGGACATACTGTGTACGACTCTAAAGAAAACTGCCAATCCACCCAAGGACTTCACTACTTAGTCCTATTTTCCGCAACTTGCCTAACAAGAGCGTATGATTAACTCTGTCGAACGCCTTCGAAAAGTCAGTATATACACTATCAACACACTGGCGACTCCCAAAGGCGCTCAACAGACATGCAAGCAGGTTTGTGACAGTTGACCGACCAGGTCTAAAACCATGCTGCTCGTCAATTATTATGCTATTA
Organism: Pachyrhynchus sulphureomaculatus; assembly: GCA_019049505.1. Classification (NCBI taxonomy): domain Eukaryota; kingdom Metazoa; phylum Arthropoda; class Insecta; order Coleoptera; family Curculionidae; genus Pachyrhynchus; species Pachyrhynchus sulphureomaculatus. Next base: position 63,654,315 of record CM032451.1, read on the forward strand.
CAGCTCCATGACAAAAATCGCGCAACTAGACTGTCGAACAATTTGGGTATTGCGGATTGAATGCACACGCCCCTGTAGTTAGATATATCACTCCTATCACCGGACTTATGCATAGGGGTAACAAATGAGTTTTTCCAGTACATAGGGAATGTACTTGAGCACAGAGATAAATTAAAAATTAATTTTAGAGGAGTTACAATAGAGCATATGCAAGCCTTTAATACTTCCGCAGGTATTCCATCTGGGCCAACTGAAAATGTATTTTTAAGATTATCTATCCCCTCATAGACCTCAGACGAACTGATTGATATTGAGTTAACATTTAAATTAGTGCATTCAGTTATGTCACTATAATAGCCAGGAATATTAGCCTGACTGCCACAATAAACTTCCCCAAAAAAGTCAGCAAAAAGATTCACACATTCTGCACTAGAATTGCCTATTCTATCACGGTAGCACACAGTGTTTGGATAACACTGAGACTGTTTCATGTTATTCACATGTTTCCAAAACAATCTGGGGTTGAATGAGATGCCGTTTTCAACCAACGTGAGATAATTTTAATAACATGTGGCGGAGAAAGCCTTGCACGAAGCCCGAAGAGCAGCAAAAATGTCATAGTCAGCCGTAGAACCAGTTTGCTTAAAACGTTTATGAGCAACTTTCTTTTGGATCGTTAAATGTTGTAACTCGCGAGTGAACCACACAGGAAAATTGGAACTTTTAAAACGCTTTATAGGCACATGCAGACTAATACCATGGTACAGTATATCGTAGAATTGCTCAAAGGCAAGGTCAACATTGACCTTGCTTAATAAAGAACCCCAATCAAATGATGCAAGATAAGAGTGTAACATGACATCTTGGCGCCATACTGTGTCAGGCCGAGAACTTTTAAAACAATCCTCGTAGATTCATGTAAATTAAAGTTTTTTTTTCATTTACCAATTTGATTTTGTAATATAAATATTTGAAAATTAAAGTTGTTTATTGAACGCCCATGTACCGCAATCATAAAAATACTTTAATACCTTCCAATACACGTATTATCATTATCGAAATAAATATCCGATTTCATGTACTTAAGTCATTAGCCGTGAGAACAAAAAACTTCTATTAAATTCACTTAAAATTGAATAACTTTGACACAGATTCCTGAGAGACCGTTAAATCTGAAAACGTGGCCATTAATTTTTTATTTTAAACTGAAAATCGATTTTATTAGTGTAAACAGGAAAATGGTCTGTTGAAATAGTTATTATTCTAATCTGGTAAGATGTAAGTTATATTTAGATTGTTAGTTTAAAAGAGCTCACTCGTCTGCATGATTAAGAGTGATTATACATATAAAATATATGAGGTTGCCGGGAAGTACCACCACCTTAAAGTAAATTTACCGTGACTCTTTAAAAATAGCCAATCTAGCAGCTAGCCACCATAAGTATCAGCATATATTTATTCAACTGGATTCCAACACTTTGGTTATTATCTTAAATCGACCTATATGTTGGCAATAGAACGAACAGTGTTGGTGCATCGACTCATGAGATTACCATGGTATTCTAGACAGCTTCAACTCAAGGGCGTTAGTATCATTATTATGAAGAAGAGTTCACTTCAAAGACACCTCAGGAAGGAAGAATTATGGATGTGTGTGTATTAAATGGCTTTTCTATGCATAAACGCGTCGTATTGTCTGTACACACCACTATACGTAAACGTATAGTGGAGAATGCGTCTTTCTCCAAAATTTCTGTCTCATATCTCGAGACCTATTAGTACCACGTAAATTTTGTATAGAACCTTTTTGATGATGAACAAATTTCATAATAACTAAAATTCACATAAAATGAGTAGTTTACGAGATATTTGAGAAAAACATATTTTAGCGACATTGACTTTCGATAACTTTTTTTGCCGACACAATTTCTTAATGGATTTATGACACAATATTTCTGATACCCAAACAAAAAAAATTCTGAAGGAAAATTTTCACTTGGATTTTTTCAGAAGATTGGTTATTTTTTTATATAGTGACTGGACTAAAATACCACCACTGACGGTACTCTGTTTTAGTAATACATAATATACGTACCAACAAACGACCAACATCCTTTTGGATACTTAATAGGCCAGATTAGAAGATAGTCTTTAGCCGTTCCATTCCATGGTATAAATTTGACGCACGTCATAAAATTAAGTGTTTTAATTGCTTTCAGGATTGTTACCTGGTCTGAAGGCTCTGGAAATTAAAAATTAATTTAAAGCTATTAAATTAATTTAAAGCTATTAACATATTTTTTCTAATTAGAGATTGGTTCAAATTAAAAAAAGTACTTGACAAAATTAAGAGGTGAAAGAAAAAATAATCTGCCAAGTGTAAGTCGGACTTGCGCAATTAGTGTTCCGTACGTTGATTGCTTTTGAAATAAAAATTGTTGTTACGGAGGTATAAAATTATCAATGACTTCACAAAACACCCCAAATGAGTTTTCAACAAAGTTTTTTCCGATCCTTACTGAAAACCAATGATCTTGAAATTTTTGTCTAATATGCACCGTTTTGGGAGGAATTAAGCGGGTTACATCCTTCGAACACTTTCCATGAAAATACTTGTAGAACAGACTCAAGTCGCCAGTTCCGGGTCTCCAGTCAGACGGACAGCTCTTTTCTGAACACAATCCAACAAATGCAGTGTATGTTTGAATGTTCGAATTTGAGCTCTGTAAAGAATTAACAGTTGTTGTGGGGTGTAAAGTTTCCTGGTTCGAAATAATATTTCCAACTTTTGAGAAACTCTCCTTGCTATCCCTGCAACATGTTCATGCCAGAACATATTTGCTCCCAAATTAATGCCCAACAAATTGAGCGACGATGCTAGGGGAATGGAGTGCCCCGACATAACTATGTCGGGTTCAGCAACGTTAACTTTTTTAGAAAAAACTGCCGCCTGAGTTTTTGTAGCGTCCACTTGGTTACTGTCACCCCAAGATAGAATTTCTGCCAGGTCTTTGTTAAGTTGAACGACCTCCTGCTGTCTGCGGATATTCGCCTGAGCAGCCGATGTCCGAGCGTTCAAGGTGAATGAAGAAACAAGCGTACTGTCAGCTGCAAAGCTGTAGATTGGATTCCCGGTCTTTTCCAGCAGATCGTTAATGTAAATGAGAAAGATAGTAGGAGACAGTATGGAGCCCTGGGGCACACCGGCGTTGATAGTGAAGGTGTTAGAAAGAAATCCGTCGACCGCCACTCGTAAAGAACGCTCTCTGAGGAAACATGAGAGCCACAAACAGAACCTTTCAGACATACCACAAGAGCGTAGCTTAGCCAGCAGTCCATTGTGCCAAACACGGTCGAATGCCTTGGATATGTCAAGAGCAACCGCTCGAGATTCTCCAAAGTGTTCAATTGCGTTGTTCTAAACATGTGTTACATAAGTCAGAAGATCTCCTGTTGATCTATGTTTACAAAAACCATATTGGTGATCGCTAATAATATTGAATCGTTCAAGATATTTTAGAAGATGTTGATTGATAACCTTTTCCATGACTTTCGATATTATTGAAAGCAGTGTAACTGGTCGGTAGTTATTTGGCAAGGTCTTCTTGCCTTTTTTAGGTATCGGCTGAACTGTGGCACATTTCCAGCAGGACGGAAATATTCCCTTTCTGTAGGATAGGTTAAAAAGTCTACAGAAAACTAGTGTTAGTTCCCTTGCACAGTTTTTGAGAACTATGGCAGGTATTCCGTCAGCGCCAGAAGCCCTTTTGCTGTCTAGCTTCATTAAAATACGCTTTATGATACGCTGTCTGAAGACAACATCGGGCATCTTTGACTGCAATATAGGTATAGTAGGTGGTGTTTTTCCTTGGAAATCGACACTAGAATGTGAAGCAAAGAGTTCAGCCAACACGTTCGCTCTCTCAACAGGTGTGGTTGCAATGGAATTATCTGACGGTGTGAGTGGTGGTAATGGTGGATTTAGTGAAATTTTGACTAACTGCCTTAGCGACTGCCCAAAAGGACCTGGAATTGTTTGGACAAGCGAGAAGTTTGTTTCTAATTTGTTGATTGTGTGCCTTCTTGGTTTCGTCGATAATTCCTTTGCATCTGTTCCGGACACGAACGAAGGTGTTACGATTTTGGGATTAGGATTTTCACGCCATTGTTGGTAGGCAATAAGTTTAGAAGCAATAGCTTCTTTGCATTTTCGGTCAAACCAAGGCTTGCCGTTGGAGGGGCATTTCTTCGAAAAAGGGATGTAAGTTTCCATACCAGGCAAAATAACATCGGAGACCTCCCTGGCGCAGTCAGATGGCTTATCGGATTGAAAACAAACGTCCGTCCAAGGGAAAGTTCAAAAATATTCCATGAGATCTTCCCATTTAGCAGATCCGTAGTGCCAAATCTTGCGCGGCCTAGGCGCCTCTCTGTCACTGATATATATATATATATATTTGAACTCGTCTTTTTGTAAGCTTTCATTTGACACCCCTTTCGATGACCTGGTAGAAAATTTTTTCACTTCCGATTTCATCCCCTAAAACTAACCTCTTAAGTCAAATTTTAACTTTCGAAATTTTATGGTTCTGACGAGGTCATCAATTCCTATAGTAGTGCGAAATTTCAATTTCTGTCTATGGCAAATAGGTTCGGAGAAAATTGGGTGTGACAGACAGACAGACGGACAGAAAAACAGACGGACAGACACCGCAGTGATCTTATAAGTGTTCCGTAGGGAACACTAAAAAGAATGAAACTAAACATTCATAATATAATTAGTATCCGACCGCAGTTTTTGGCCGAAGCTAAAGCTGATTGTTCGGCTCCTGGTATATCCTTCGGCCGAAGTCGAAGCTGAAGCCGAAGGTCAATCATACTTAGAAATCTTAGAATAATGGCTAAAGGGTGTACATAACAATGCAAATTCGGTACTGTTATTTTGTTTTATGTGTTTTATGAGGTATTGATAACAATTATAAATATATAGGTACTTTAAATAAATAAATTACACCTTTTCAAAAATGATAAACTCAATTTTATTCATATTTATTTATTGAAATGAAATATAACATTACCATACTACCAAACCGGCTTTTGAACAATTCAATTTAGCTAAAGCAAATGATATGATTTAGCAACAAAAAAATATATATGTAAGAAAATTTAACAGTAACAGTCTTAATTAGATTAGAATCTGTCTCATAGAGTACATTATTAATTAAATATTTAGAGTTATAGCTTTGGCCAAACACATTATTTTTCGCTTACTTTAGATTATATACAGTAATGCCGTCATTTTTATTTAACATACTCCAATCACTTTATTTCATGTAAATGCAATATGCAAAATTTATCGACTCCGCACCTCTTCCCTCCGCGCTTGAAGTGACATCGCTCAAAAATTACAGGTTTCTTCCTTTCTTCAAGTATTATATGTGTATCGACTTTTAAATCGATATCTCATTTCGTTCCATAGTTATCATGCTCATAACCTGGCAGACCAACTGAAATTGAAGACTGTGAAAAAAGGAAAAAATCTCGGAAGGTGAAGTTTTTATTAATACAATAGTTCCCTTAGTAAGTGAAGCAGTAAAAGATTTTTAACACAGTTTATAAAAATATAATCATATATCACCATCATTATTATTTATTATTTACTAGCAGTGCCCGCGGCTCCGCTCGCGTGGACTTGATTCACTACTATCGTCACTGCTTATTCCTTATGTTACCTAACGTAATAAAATATCTGCCATTATTTCCCCTTATCTCCCATTATTTCTCCTTATCTCCCATTATCTCTACGTAATTTCAATTATTTAGGCTTATCTCTGCTCATCTCCCATTATTTCTCCTTATCTCCCATTATTTATACTTATCTCCCATTATCTCACCTTATCTCCCATTATCTAGGCTTATATCGAATTATATAGAACATATGTATAAATTTATGAAAACACCTAAATCGGATAAGTGGTTCTCCAGTGCTAAGCGCACTAACGGACAGACAGAGAGACGTTGCATTTTATATATTATAGATATAGATTTATATTATTATATAACCTGGCCAAAAAAATATATGTATGAATTTAAAAAAGACACGTAAATCGGATAAGTGGTTCTCGCGTGATAAACGCACTAATGGACAGACAGAGAGACATTGCATTTTGTATACATTATAGATTGTAGATATTCTCTTGCTACATAATATTGTTCCATATTTAATGGTTTAGGCTGTGTATTGCAAGAGAACGCGCTAGCGACAAACTTTTTTCCGACTTCATTCACTATTATCGTCACTGCTCATTCCTTATGCTACCTATTGTAATAAAATATAGCCTATAACCTGGCCAGAGAACATATGTATGTTTTTTAAAAAAAACTACGTAAATCGGATAAGTGGTTCTCCAGTGATAAGCGCACAGACAGACAGACAGACAGACAGACAGATAGAGATACGTTGCATATATATATATATATATATATATATATATATATATATATATATATATATATATATATATATATATATTATAGATGTAATAAAGTATATATCTGTAACCTGGTCAGAGAACATATGTATGAATTTAAAAAATCACGTAAATCGGATAAGTGGTTCTCGAGGGATAAGCGCACTAACGGACAGACAGAGAGACGTTGCATTTTATATATATTATCGATATAGATTATTATTATTATATAACCTGGCCAAAGAATATATGTATGAATTTAAAAAAAGATACGTAAATGGGATAAGTGATTCTCGCGTGATAAACGCCCTAATGGACAGACAGACAGACATAGAGACATTGCATTTTATATATATTATAGATTATAGATTATAGATATTCTCTGCTACATAATATTTTCCATATTTAATGGTTTAGGCTGTGTATTGCAAGGGAACGCGCTAGCGGCAAACTTTTTTCCGACTTCATTCACTATTATCATCACTGCTTATTCCTTATGCTACCTATCGTAATAAACTATAGCCTATAACCTGGCCAGAGAACATATGTATGTTTAAAAAAAAAGTACGTAAATCGGATAAGTGGTTCTCCAGTGATAAGCACACTAACGGACAGACAGACAGAGAGACGTTGCATTTTATATATATTATAGATTATTAATTAACATAACTTGATAAAACTAAAGGAATCTACTTAACTTGTTTTATATACAGTCTGTCAACTAAGAACGTGTCCGCGATAATTCATTTTTGGTAGATGCGATTCTAGCGATTCAACAAAAAATTGTTAGAGGCAACCTTTGTTACGACGCATTTTAGTAAAAATATCACTCGATTCCCAACATTCGTCGAAATCACGTAAAATCCAAAATGAGTCACTTGTTTGCGCGTCGGTTCGAGGCAGTCTTTCTTTGTTCCCATCCAAAGGCGCCTAAAATGACACATTCCGTGACCGCTAAATATATTAAAAGGTCGGTATCGTTTGTGAAGAAGTGGGTAAATCATTTTAATGAGACGAAAAATGTCGACGACTTGCCAAAACGTGGCTCGGTAGGCAAAGTCACTTCGAATGTCGAAAAACGGATCGTGTCTTTGTTTTCACGGGACCCCAAAATTGACGTTGTCTCAAGGAGCGACAAAATTAAGAAAATCGGGTTTGTCAAATTCCGAAGCACGTTGAAGAAAGCTTTGCTGGGTGAAAGTCATGTCGCGAAGCGGCTCGCTTGGATTCACGATAAGATACTAGAGTGGCCCGCACAATCGCCGGACACCAACCCTATTGAAAACGTTTGGTCCCTTGTAAAGAGAAAGCTCAGAGGAGAGACTCTGAGGACTTCGCGATGTTAGAAAAGTTTAGAGATCATTGCAGAAAATCTCGTCGATTACACAGCCCCACACAAAAAAAAAGTGGGGTATACTTTTGATGCGATATATCAGATCCGTAGTATTTTTGCCCGCTGATCACGAATCTGACGTCAGAATATCGCCATCACATCTCAATTTTTTTCTAACCTCAAAAAAATAGGTAAAAATTAGTAAAAATTAAGAAAAATATACTTCTAAAAAATTGATTCAAGCTTTTTCATGAATCCAAAGATGTATTAATATGTATTCGGACACGCTAAGCTAATATTCATCGGTTGGATTGAGCCATACAGTTCTGTTTTCTTTCTAACCTCAATAAATCAGACAGATATAGTGCTTCTCGAATGCAAAAACGAATTCAAATTAAAATTCAACCGATCCTTACCAAATTTGGTACACGGGGATTTTTTGGGTCGCTGATCACGAATCTGAGGTTGGATTTGCAAAATTCAAGATGGCAGATGTTTTCGCGCCATTTTGAACGCCGAGAAAATTCATCGGTCGATTTTTATTCTTCTACCTGCATCCAGGGCACCTCCACGTGGTGACGGTGGGCAACGGTGTTACTCCACTAGCCGGCAGAGTCCCTGGATAACGGCTTAGATGCCGTCATGGCAGGTAGAAGAGAGAGAATTACGATGCAGGGACTCGGAAACCCAGTATCGGCGGTTGGTCAGAGTGGGAAAGCGGGCCCGCAGCCGTCGTCATCCAGCGACCGTAGCTCTTCATGTGTGGGTGACTTGGCTTATGTAGAGTATAATGCTACAAGAAAACGGTCTCACGGTACAAGGACTTTTCATAAGTGCGATAAAAATAGTGATTCATTTTGTTATATTTGCTGTCAACACGTATTGAGTAAAATGGGGTCACCGATAACGGATAAGATTAAAACCTTATATAAGGATTGTTTTAACATTGAAATACAGCACCAGGATACAGATTGGGTTCCCCACATCATTTGCAGTTCTTGTAAAATAATGTTTTACATCAATAAGAAGGCGATTAAATATTCCAGACCAGCAATATGGAATAGACCATACAGTGAAAATGATTGCTACTTTTGTATGAATGTTGTATCTAGGCATAACCGAAAAAATAAAAGCACTATTACTTATAACGATGTTTCGACAGTAACAAGACCAACTAAACTAATTCCGCCTCCTGAACCACTTGATGCTGATGTTATGGAAACAAATGATTTCACCTTATCATTTCATGCCGAAAACATTGAGATTGTCGAAAAAGATTCAAACAACCTATCATATACTAGTGACACAGATAAAGAATTTCGTCCATACAACCGTAAACCAGAACCAATACTCGTATCAGCATCTTGCTTCATTTTTTAAAGAAAATACATTTACTTAAGCCAGAAGCTACGATTTCTTATTATAGAAACAGAGATGAAGAATTTCGAAAATATTTCACAATGGACGAGGAATTGTCACTTTCATATTGTACCGATGTAAAAGGTCTAATGGATGAATTTCAAAATAACTCATACGATCCTGAAGAATGGAGACTGTTCATTGATTCTTCTAAACGGAGCATTAAGGCAGTTTTGCTGCATAATACCAACGTTTACGCTCCCATTCCGATTGCTCATTCCACAGTTATGGAAGAGCAATATGAAAAAATGAAGTAGCTTTTGATAAAAATAAAATATGCTGATCATAACTGGAAAATTTGTGGAGATCTGAAAATTGTAACAATATTGCTTGGCCAACAGTCAGGGTTTACACTTTATCCCTGTTATAAATGTCTGTGGAATAGCAGAGACAGGGAACGTCATTATAAGAAAAAAATTTGGTCAACAAGAGAATCGTTCACTCCTGGTGAAAATAATGTATTGTTTCCACCATTGGTAGATCCAGGAAAAGTTCTTATTCCCCCGCTTCACATTAAGCTTGGACTTATGAAGCAATTCACGAGAGCATTAGATACAAACGGCTCATGTTTCAAATATTTGCATAAAAAATTTCCGAAATTTTCTGAAGCTAAAATTAAAGCAGGCGTATTTGACGGGCCACAAATAAGAAAATTGTTTCAAGATTCATTATTTGTTACTAAAATGAATAAAGTTGAAAAAGCTGCTTGGCTTAGTTTTAAAGAAGTCGCAACAAACTTTTTGGGAAATAATAAAAGTCCTAAGTACAAAGAAATAGTCGAGAAAATGGTAAAAAAATTTTCAAACATTAGGTTGCTTAATGAATCTAAAATTACATTTCCTGGACTCCCACATCGATGATTTCCCAGATAATCTTGGTGACTACACTGAGGAGCAAGGGGAACGTTTTCACCAAGATCTGAAAATCATAGAAAATCGGTATCAAGGACGATGGGATGACCATATGCTAGCGGACTATTGCTGGTCGCTAAAAAGAGAAACAAGTCCTCAAAAGCGTTTGGGCAGAAAGCCTTTGAATAGGTCATTCGCGGAAAAAAGAACAAGATACAGCCAAAAAAAGGAAAGTTAGGCGCGGGTCTAACCTTCGCAATTCTAGGGCTTAAGGGTCTACTATTTGAGAGTATATGGTTTAAAAGTCCTGGGTTTGAGTTTATTGGGTCTCATTTTTAAAGTTACAGGGTTATTGAGGTCTATTTTTTGAGGTTACAGGGTGTGGGAGTCTAAGGTTTCAGGGTTTAGGGTTTAAGAGTATCAGGTTTGAGGATTCCCCAACTGTATACCAAATTTGGCAGGAATCGGTTGGTTTTCAAAAATTTTGTCCGCCATCTTGGATCCGCCATTTTGAATTTTGCAAATCCGACCTCAGATTCATGATCAGCAACCCAAAAAACCCCCGTGTACCAAATTTGGTAAGAATCGGTTGAATTTTAATTTGAATTCGTTTTTGCATTCGAGAAGCACTATATCTGTCTGATTTATTGAGGTTAGAAAGAAAACAGAACTGTATGGCTTAATCCAACCGATGAATATTAGCTTAGCGTGTCCGAATACATATTAATACATCTTTGGATTCATGAAAAAGCTTGAATCAATTTTTTAGGAGTATCTTAATTTTTACTAATTTTTACCTATTTTTTGAGGTTAGAAAAAAACTGAGATGTGATGGCGATATTCTGACGTCAGATTCGTGATCAGCGGGCAAAAATACTACGGATCTGATATATCGCATCAAAAGTATACCCCACTTTTTTTTTTGTGGGGCTGTGTAATTATTGATTCAGGAGACGATTGGACAACTTACTAAGATAATTGCGCCGTTGTTAGCTTACCAAAGGATACATTGAGAGTAAAAATGTTCTGGAAATATTTTTTTAAGAATACGAGTGGTCACGTTCTTACTTGGCAGACTGTATAATAGAATTTGATTTAGAAATAATTCTTAATCTTAACAGACGTAATCAAAGTAATTCAGAAATTCCCATGCATAAGTTAAATACAAATCTCCATTTAAATAGATTTGTCCAATAATTTATAACAGTATACTACCTAATTTAAAAATATTTGAACTACGTCACTCTTAAAAACAACTTTAGAAAGTTGGATCGTAAAAATGATAATTATTAATCAAAACCTCGCCCATTTGTGGCGACTTGTATGTTACTGTCATTTTGGTTACTTATATCCAATATTAATAACGTCTTTTTTATGTTTACTATGATTAATATTATAACTATTTCAGTAATAAAAAAAACCGGCCAAGTGCAAGTTGAACTTGCGTAATAAGTGTTCTGTGTCGTGATTGCTTTTAAAATGAAAAAAATCCAATACCTAGGTTAAGTTAATTAGGTTCCTGACATCTTAAGATCCAATATGTATTTTCACGTTTTTTCTTAGTCAATAATGTATAATCGTTCATCTTAGCTACCTAATAGCCAATACATTAATCTAGAATTTAGTACTAACAGGTCAGTCAATAAGTTTTGAAAGCCACACTCATGGAGCATCACTTGAACCAAAGATTAAACACCATTTTGAAGCTTTATTTGTCATACGAACATACCCTAAATTTCCAGTCGATCTGTCAAGTCATTCATGGTTTATTAGCTGGTTAATGTAGACGTGTTCGAGTATTTTTTGAAAATGGAAAAAACGAATATCGTGCAGTGATAAAATTCTGTATTTTAGAAGGTTTGTTGGCAACTGAAATTCATGCAAAGTTAGTGGACTCTACAGTTTAAACGTGACCGTACAAGCGATAATGATGATCCACGTTCAGGACGGCCAAAAATTGCAATAAATGAAGGAACTGTTGTGCAAGTACAAGATATGGTAATGGAAGTTTTCTGTAGACTTTTCAACCTATCCTACACAAAGGGAATATTTCCTTCTTGCTGGAAATGTGCCACTGTTCAGCCGATACCTAAAAAAGGCAAGAAGACCTTGCCAAATAACTACCGACCAGTCGCACTGCTTTCAATAATATCGAAATCATGGAAAAGGTTATCAAACAGCATCTTCTAAAATATCTTGAAGGATTCAACATTATTAGCGATCACCAATATGGCTTTCGTAAACATAGATCAACAGGAGATCTTCTGACTTATGTGACACATGTTTGGAACGGCGCAATTGAACACTTTGGAGAATCTCGAGCGGTTGCTCTTAACGTATCCAAGGCATTCGACCGTATTTGGCACGATGGACTGTTGGCTAAGCTGCGCTCTTATGGTATGTCTGAAAAGTTCTGTTTGTGGCTTTCATGTTTCCTGAGAGAGCGTTCTTTACGAGTGGCGGTCGACGGATTTCTTTCTAACACCTTCACTATCAACGCCGGTGTGCCCCAAGGCTCCATATTGTCGCCTACTCTCTTTCTCATTTACATTAACGATCTACTGGAAAAGACCGGGAATCCAATCTATAGCTTTGCAGATGACAGTACGCTTATCTCTTCATTCACTTTGAACGCTCGGACATCGGCTACTTGGGCGAATAACCGTAGACAGCAGGAGGTCGTTCAACTTAACAAAGACCTGGAAGAAATTCTATCTTGGGGCGATAGTAACCAAGTGGAATTTAACGTTACAAAAACCCAGGCGGCCGTTTTTTCTAAAAAAGTTAACGTTGCTGAACCCGACATAGTCGTGTCGGGGCACTCCATTCTCCTAGCATCGTCATTCAATTTGTTGGCATGAACATGTTGCAGGAATAGCAAGGGGAGCTTCTCAAAAATTGGGAATATTATTTCGAACCAGAAAGCTTTACACTCCACAACAACTGTTAGTTCTTTACAAAGTTCAAATTCGACCAACTATGGAATACTGCTCCCATGTTTGGGGGCTCTGCTCCCAAACACACACCGCATTTGTTGGATTCTGTTCAGAGAAGAGCTGTTCGTCTGACTGGAGACCTAACTGACCGGCGGCCTTGATTCACTGGAACATCGAAGAACGGTTAGCGACTTGAGTCTGTTCTACAAGTATTTGCATGGAAGGTGTTCGAAGAATGTAGCCCGCTTAATTCCTCCCAGAGCGGTGCATGTTAGAAATACACGTCGGGCTAATACTTCACATCCGTATGAGGTTCAGCTTGTTACTCCGCGTACAACGCTTTTCAAGCAGTCTTTTATATGGAGAACATCATCCCTTTGTAATAATTTGCCCAGGGCTGTGTTTCCCACCGAGTACAATTTACAGCGATTCAAGAACAACGTGAATCACTTTTTCCGCATACATGCCGCTCCTGGAGCGCTTTAGGGACTTCCCTGTAGCACGTGTGCTAAACCCATAACACAAGACCATAGAATAACCGTGGATGATTTAGCTGAGGCTTTAGGCATCTCACATGGTATGAGAAAGCTATTCACAAGACGGGTGCCGCATTTGCTAACGTCGGAACAAAAACGCACTCGATTTGTAACTATGGATGATATTTGGGTTTAGCAGTATGATTCTGAAGTGCAACAACAAGCCGCAAAGTGGACTAAGCCCGATTGTTCAGCTCCGGAGTAATCAAAGTCGTTAAAAAAAATTATGGCACCAGTTTTCTGGCACGCAAAAGGAATTTTGTTAATTAATTACCTTCAAATCGGTAAAACAATCACAGGAGAGAACTATTGCAACCTTTTGGATCAGCTGGATGAGAAAATTCGTGAGAAAAGTTCCGATTTGCAGAAAAAAAAAATCTTTCCTCATGACAATGCACTTACTCACATAGGTGCTTTGGCAAGTAAAACTGGTCGGATTAATGTACGAATTGTTGGAACGTCCACCCTATTTGCCAGATCTGGCTCCGTCTGACTTCCATCTGTTCCCAAACCTCCAAAGATTTCTACGTGGGAAGCGGTTTTCAACAAATGATGAGGTGATAGCATCTGTAGATGGGTATTTTGAAGGTCTTTCTGAAAACCACTTCAGAGATGGGGTAAATGAATTAAAAATTTGCTGGAAAAAATGTGTTGAACTTGAGGGAGATTATACTGAAGAATAAATGTATTTCGACTCGTTAATTCACTTTGTTTCATTTCCGCTTTCAAAACTTATTGACTGACCTAGTGAAAGTGTAAAACAAATATTTACTACCTAAATATTTGTTTAATTATAAACAAATAAAATAAAATTATATCCCGGACAAGAGCAACTCATCACTTGGTTACAGTAATGTATACTTAAATATTACAAAAACCTTCGCCGTACGTTAAGAGACATAGTTTCCATATTTACTTATTTATTTTTTAATACTGATAAATTATTAAACGCAATGCACTTGTGATATTTTTTGTTCAATTTACACTGTATGGAGAATATTCTAGAATTTTTTCAAAATATTTTGATTAGTATTTTTTGAGTTACGGGGGGGGGGCAGTCATTTTTGGCAATTTTTTCAAAAAAATACAAAGTAAATTGTGCACTAGTGTTACACCATATATATTTCTGAACTCGTGTTTTCACAAGCTTTCATTTGACACCCCACTCGACGATCTGGTAAACATTTCTTTTTCACTTCCGATTTCACTTCCTAAAACTAGCCCCTTAAGTGAGAATTTAACTTTCAAAACTACACGGCCCTGATTGGGCCATCAATTCCTATATTTGTGTCAAATTTGAACTTTCCGTGTGAAATAATTTCGAAGAAAATGGGGTGTGACGGACGGATGGACAGACACCGAAGTGATCCCGTAAATGGTCCGTACGGAACACTAAAAAACATAATAGCACCAACTAATACTTACCATATAAAGGACTTATAGTGTACGGTACTATTCCATTGGTCCAGAGTTTGTTAGGAAATGTTTCCCATCGTATTCCTACTCTCCAGTAGTTGTACAAATCGTTGTTAAGAGCCATATCTCCTTGGAATAGCCCAGGGGTCATCTCTGGATCGATTTCTGCGTCTGTGAGGTCTGAGGTGATGTTAAAAATTTCAACTAAAAATATACAGATTATATATGTATGTCATATTACATAGTAGGATCGTACTTACTTAGATAGGTTTTTGATTAATATTTTCCATAAAACTAAAACTTGAAAAAAAATTATAAAGTACAAAAAATATGTTCGATTAATCTTGTTAGTACTCACCTGCATCCAAAAGAAAATACATGATTTACGCTGACTTAATAACTTTTCTTCATTTTATCTGTTTATATGTTTTATTTTGTGTATTAAGTATTAATTACGTGTTGCTTACATTTGAGTTTTTTGTTTAGAGTAAGGAAAAAGAACGTTTCTTTTGCTCATTATTTTTTCTTTTGTAACTAGGTAAGTACTAACTTCTGAAGATTAAAGTAAGGAATTATTTTGTACTTTATCACTTTTTTGAAGTCGCTTTATTTTAATTTTATTTAGTTTTTTTTTAGTCAATGAGGATCATTAACGTCCATATATATATAATATATATATATATATATATATATATATATATATATATATATATATAATGTATATATATATATATATATATATATATATATATATATATATATATATATATATACCAGGTGTACAAGTATGAAATGCAGATTTCGGCCAACAGATGGTGCACCAATACAGTTTGTGCTATAAAGATTTGACACTGCGCCATTTCGTTGTGTCATCAACAAGTGTCAGATGCGCACGAGTGATAAATTGGAAAAGTGTGTGCATAGTGTTGTGTTGTTGTGTTCAATATGTCGAAATTTATAACCAACAAAGAGCATTCGCGGACAGCATTAATTTTTTGTTTTCATTTGAAGAAAACTGCTGTTGAATCATACCGATTACTTCGAGAAGCTTATGGTGAACATGCTCCATTGCAAGATACGTATGAACGATGGTTTCGGCGTTTCAAAAATGGTGACTTCGATGTTGCAGACAAGGAACGTGGAAAACCGCCAAAAAATACTAAGATGTGGAATTGCAAGCATTGTTGGACGAAGATGATTCGCAAACACAAAAACAACTCGCCGAGCAATTGGGCGTTAGTCAACAAGCAGTTTCCAATCGGCTACGAGAGATGGGAAAGATTCAGAAGCCGGTAGATGGGTACCACATGAATTGAACGACAGCAAATGGAAAAGTGCAAAAACACGTGTGACATTTTGCTCGCTTGGTACAAAAGGAAGTCGTTTTTGCATCGTATAGTTACAGGGGATGAAAAGTGGATTTATTTTGAGAATCCTAAGCGCAAAAAATCATGGGTAGACCCAGGCGCACCATCCACATCGACCACAAGACCGAATCGCTTTGACAGAAAGACGATGCTCTGTGTTTGGTGGGACCAGACTGGCGTGGTCTATTATGAGCTGTTAAAACCTGGGGAAACTCTTAATACTAACCGTTACCAACAACAATTGACCGATTTGAACCGTTTGCTGCTTGAAAAAAAGGGGAGAATACCGAAAGAGGCAACACAAAGTCATTTTTCTTCATGACAATGCTCCATCACATATGGCAAAACTAGTTCGCGACACGTTGGAAGTATTCAGCTGGGAAGCTCTACCCCATGCGGCTGATTCATCAGACTTGGCTCCTTCCGATTACCACTGCATTGCATCGATGGGTCACGCACTTGCTGAGCAGCGCTTTGGTTCGTACGAAGATGTGAAAAAAATGGCTCGATGAATGGTTCGCAGCAAAAGGGGAAGATTTTTTTACTGGCGTGGTATTCACAAATTGCCCGAAAGATGGGAAAAATGTATAACAAGCGATGGAGCATACTTTGAATAAAGCACTTTTTATCATTCTTCCGAATTTCACATGTTTTTTTAGAAAAAAATCCACATTTCATACTTGTACACCTGGTATATATATATATATATATATATATATATATATATATATATATATATATATATATATATATATATATAGGGTGTTATAAAAATCGTTTGATATATTAAAACTGGTGAATCCTTAACGAAAAAGGAATTGTATAAAAAGACAAATAAATAGAGGTTTTGTTCTATAACGGAAAAATTCGACCCTAAACAAATGTTGAAAGGAATTAAATGAAAAGTTCGTTTTCACTCTGCCACTGACAAACAAAATAAATAAGATATACAATGTTGCTGTGGTTTGACTAGAAGTTTCATAACAAATTTTATAAAAAAAAAATTTACCTTTTTAATATAAAAAAAAATTGTTAAGCTTCCAGGAACTTAATAACATCATAAACAATCGAAAATAAGTCAGGGAAAAATGCACTACCTAAACGAGTAGTGTAAAAAGTATTTATTAAAATATCGTTGATTTTATTTGTTTATTTTAAAACAATTAGAATCGTATTCCGAGATCAACAGCGACTTTAAAAAAAAATAGGTCTGGCATCGTACTTTTCCCCTAATAATTTAATACTGATGTTTTAATAATTCACTTTTTAATTATAAAATTTGTAAACTAGTAATACTGGTAAACTATAATTGTCAAAACTAGCTAACTGAAATTGGGTACTTGAACAATGTAATATACATACGTATTGAATTGAGAACTTCACTTTTGGAAGTCGGTTATAAAAATTCTTTTTCAGCCTTTTAGTCAGCTGACAGACATCAAAATTTCTATTAAAAAATATTGGTCCTATTACTCTATCGTTTAATATACCTCATCAAACCTCTATAAATTGATGGCTAAACTGTATTATATATTTTTCGTATCGCCATTCGCGAAAAAATAGTATTAGTTCTTTTTTTTTAACTTTTAAATTAATTTGAGATTCTAAATTTTATCGGTAACATTATTTATTAATCAGAGCATTAAATACCCGCAAAAATTTTCAGAATATTTCTAAAAATATTTAATTTTTCAAATTGTATGATATGTATAGTTTGAATTACCATGATCCGGCACAGGAGGATGTATGACGTCAGGAACGTAGGGCAGAACATACCGTGCGACAACGACCGATGACGGAAATAAACAAAAAACTGCGAACAAAATTAAAGGTGTTAATAAACTATGCGAGCTGGACATCTTCCGACTTACTGAAATGGTGAATTTTAAGTAGACCTTGACTTAACTCTTTCTTCTTGTTTATTGACAAGTTAAAAGACAAACTGCATCAATATATTGAACGGTGAGAGTTTAAGGGGATGTACTTCATCATGCAGCCGAAAAAAAAGCGTTTTTTTTTAAGATTTTCTTAGCGAAACTATTCATTATATAGATCAGGTTTTTGTTTTATATAATAATACATAGCTTAAAATACAATTTGTGAAATTTTAATTTAAAAAAATGGCGGTGCTACACCTGTTCCCCTGCGACCCCATTTTTTTTTAAGGAGCATTACGGTATGCACGATTTCTGGGAGTTGGATCATCTAAAATGAAAATTTCCGATAGTTTATTAGAGGATCAATACTGTCTTTGGACAAAGGATTAAAAAAATGCTCATCAAATGGCATTGGTTGAAACAAAAAAGCGAAAAAATGACGTTACCGCATCTTAATAAAATCAAAATTCCTTCGTTCAAAAACAAGCAATATGTATAGAGAAAATATGTACCAAATTTCATCAAAATCGGTTCATTCTTCTCTAGTTTCGAGAAAAAACATTTACGGTTTCAGGTTTGAGAAATTAGGTTAGAAAACAGTAATACAAGTAATACAAAAATAAATTCTTACCTGTAAATGAATCATCGACTCCAGGGGCATATGCTGAATCTTCATCAGCTATTTGAGCTTCTAGAATACTAATTTGTTCTTGTGTATGACCAGCGCTGGCCCGAGTAAACTCGGCGCCCTAGGCGAATGACTTGAATGGCGGCATTTTAAACCGCCCTCGCGTGGTCGTGTCGCGGACTCGCCCGTACCGTACCCCCGTTATACCGCTCTCCCAATTCGAGCACCTTAGGTCGTCGCCTTGTTTGCCTATATGGACGGGCCGGCCTTGTGTATGACCCATTCTAGCTTTTTTTGTACTTTGTAGCAATTGTCGCTCCGCCAGATCCACTCGTTCTCTGTCCAGTTTAGCTGCATAGTCATGTGCATTTCGGCCACAATGAACTCCCATAGCTATCATTATATTTAACAAAGCCAATTCAAATATAAGCTTTATTAACTGCTACGATTGAATTGCTACGAGTGAACTGCTACGAGTGGACTGTACAACGGTACTGAACAAATTTCCAGTTTCAACTATGGAACCTTAAAATAGTAGATGTGAATGCCTTGTCCCTTCTAAGGACAATTGAAGAATCTCTTTGTAATATATTATAAAATAAAAAGTTTAAAATACATTAAAATCGAGTTAAGATCGGCGAAGGCTGACTTGAGAACAGCTGCTGGCTACCTGCTCTGCAAACTCTACGCAACAACTTCTTTTTAAACTGCTATAACTTCGTCAATTTTTAACCGATTCTTATGAAATATTCTTAAAATATCGTACTAAAAGAAAATGTAAAAATCCAAAAATTGATGTTTTTTGACCCATGTGACTAGGTAGGTCTATGGATATTATCATGATATTTTGATACATTGACTTAGATACAAGAAGTTAAAGCATTTGCAGAAATAAGGAGTAAAAGCTGTGGAACCTAGGAACAATGTACCACCTGCATAGAAACCAGAAATAGAGAAGTTAAAGAATATTAAGATTAAGTTTACAAGTGATATTGGAACGTGATATGTACGGCGCACAAAGGAAGGTATGGAGTATGTTCAAAACACCATACTTCAGAGAACTCTACGATACCGAAGAAACCCAGGACATGAGGGAATATGAAACAGAATCTAATGTGCAATTAAAGAAAAAGCTATGGAGTATAATACGCCAGCATAGGTATGCTTCATAGACTTAACTCAAGCCTTCGACAAAGTCAGACTCTGTGATGTAATACAGACGTTCTTGCAGAAAAACGACACATGCAAACGTTGTGAAAGTCATAAAGAACTTGAATATAAGAGGAAAATTAAAACAAGCGAGAACACTACAGGAAATATACCAACCCCAAGAGGAAAAAAAAGATAGTCTTAGTCCATTTTTATTCAACCTTTAAGTGAACAAACTAATAGAAGACGTAGAGTCACTAGGAATGGGATACAGAATGAGTAACGACAGAAGTAGTCTTGTTTGTTACGCAGACGATGCGGCGCTGATCGCCGAAAGTGAAAACGGCCTACAGAGGCAACGTTTTAAATTTGGTCAAGCCTGTCGACGGCTTGATATTCACGTATTTACTGAAAAGATCAAAAGCATCACTATTGCCAAAAATCCTATCGGATTCAAACTCGTAGTGGAAGATAAACCCATAGAATAGTTAACCCAGTTCAAATACCTTTTCGGAGACCTTAGAAGATTAATTGATAAAGCATTCATGCAGTACATGCGAACAGACAGCCAGGTTAAAATATACAAGACTTGCATCAGACCCATAATGTCCTACGGTATAGAATCACGAGAAGATACCAATAAAATAAAAAGTATGCTACGTACCGCCGAAATCAAAACCCTCAGGACAATAGTTGGTAAAGGAGGGATAGGATATAAAATACTGACATCAGGGAGCAATGTGGTATGCAAGACGTAGTAAGATGAGGAAGACAAAGAAGAAGGCTTGGCATAACCACGTAAAAAGAATGGAAGAGCACAGACTACCAAGGATTGCTCTGGAGGGAAACACAACAAGCAAACGTCTACTGGGGAGACCGACAAAAAGATGGTGAGATAGTCAGTAGTCTACCTCTCAAGAAATCCTACAACCTCGAAATTAACGGAAGAGAAGAGTTAGATACAAAGTTATTTTGCTGTAGTTTCGTGTATCGTTATCTACATTTTGGTCTTGAAAAGTTCTTCAAAAGATTGGTGTGGCGGGTAGAAAGCTGATTAAGTCCGCAATGTATTCTCAGAGTAGGTGGAGTGGGAAGAATTACCCTGGGCTACATAGAACACTCCTAATGAAAGGAATTTATAAAAGGGAGGGAGAAGTAAAATAAACTTAAGAAATGAAGATCACAAAGATAAGAAATGATACCAAACGAACTTTTAAAATTATAGGGGTATAAACCTTCTCAGCTTAAAATCGAAATCAAATTGCTCACGAAGTTGTGAAGAGAGTTATTAGTGAAAAGTATCTTGTTATCCCAATCTATCAATCGAATTCAGTAATACTGTGTTCTTGTACTTCATCGTCTTTATCCAGGCGTTCGACAGAATGAAAACGTCATATTATTAGAGAACGGAACTTCTTAACTTAGTAGAGGTGATTGAAGAACTTAACTCCGGAAAAAAGAAATGAATTACAATATCCAGAGATCCTCGATGATCTAAAGTAGCTGCTTACTATGAAAGCATAGAACAAGTAATGAACTTTAACTATCTTAAGGTATCTTAAATCAATCAGCAACATACATTTTAAGGAAAAGGTTAACAAACAATAACAAAGGCCTTTTTAACTTCTAGTCTACTAAGAAACATCATCTCATGAAAGAAATACGAGAGTGTAGAAAGAAAGGTTCAGAATTTATGAGTTACGTTAGACCTATAATGGCGTCCGCCATTTAAATCAAATCGGAAAGTTCTCATACAAAACGCTTTTTAAGAATAACAACAATATGAGAAACCTATGCTCAATAACCGAGCCCATATTCCAAAAGAATATGAAGTGACTACATACGACATTTCTGTGAAATTAGAGATGTTGTCAGATGGAGTAGAGTGCGTAGACAGAAATGGCAGGATCATGTTCAGAGAATGGGTAAAGGCTAAAATACCAAAAATTAAATGCCAGATACGTAGTATAAAAGCTGGACATCTGCCTGCTAGGAATGAATATGGTTTATACAAAAGAGAATCACATTAAGAAGAATAAAACCTAAAATACTAACTTTTCATTTGTGTTCTAAATAATCAAGATTTCTGGTGAGTTTTGACACCCCAATGAGATCAATAGCCCACTTGTGGAGTATATTTGGAAGCAATGCTTGCAACATGGCAAAAATGTTCGGTCGATAGTTTGAAATTTGTATAGAATTAAAAGTTGTGGAGTAATAAATATTCCCTACTTTTGACAAGCTTTCTTTGCTGTATATGCAACATGAGCATGTTAAGACGTTGCTTCCAAGTTAACGACTTGTATGTAGAGTGACGATGCTATTGCAACACTGACACTCATAATTATGTCGGGTTTCGTAACGAACGATTTTTTTTTTAAAACTGTTATTTGTACTGTTAAATTCTACTTGGTTTCTATTACTATGCCAGTGTAACTACTTAAAAATAAGGATATTTTTCTAGAATTTTTTTAAAGAAAACTATTGCATCAAATGTTTTAGATTGTTGGATACATATAGTTTTTATTTGTTTACAAATACGCTCAAATTTTTTCCCACCAAAATATTGAAATTTACGCCCCAGTAACGGGACAGGTGAAAAAAAGGTAGCTTCACTGCTGCCGTGATTGGTGCCTCCACATTGCCTTGAATCAAAAAATAAACAAAATCGTCACTAAAATAGATATAATTTTCTGTACCATAAACCATTGATTTTAAAAAATATTGAAAATTATAAGAATGGCGGCGTGTAGAAAAAAAATATAAAATTTTCGCCAAAAAAGTGTCCGTTTTTTGCATGCCAAATTGACATTTTTGGTCCAATCAAAAAATACATGGTTCATGGTACGACAAAACATGTCCTTAAAATTCCAAAAAAATTAAGTCGATACGATAAGTTGTTTTCGAGTTACAGCAGCAGCAAATCTAAAAAAAGCAGTTTTGAGAAAAACGCGTTTAAAAACGACTAACGTGTAACACACAAATCATGATCTCTTGTCACGGGTAGGTAACCTTTGTGCCTATTTTTTTGAGTTCACTGAAGTATTAGATGGTTAACTTTCACTTACGTGATGACTTCCGGGCATTGGAATTTTAATACCTGCTCCGGTTCGCATTACGCTTCCAACAACGAGTTTATGTCCCCCCGAGCAGCTGTGCCTGGCGACAGCTGTATTTCCAAAAATAAACATAGGCTGACTTTGATACCTCGACCTCTTATTCTATACATATAGAAGCATCCAAATATGTAAAAAAAAACAATTTTTTGAAATTATCACACTGGTATTGCCTCTTAAGACAAAGATTTTTTCAAGATAATTTGCTAAATTTTATAACTTCATCCTATGGGCGGGTATTTGCAAGGGCGGTTGATATTCAAGCATTCAAGATAAATAGAGAAACGAGCATGGTGTTCACTTACTAAGAACAATGTTTGAGGAGACTTGAGAATTATGAACAAAGTCTTTCAAACGTACCGTAAATGAACAGCTTAGCCAACAATTTGTCAGGCCAAACACAGCCGCATGCTTCGGACACAATTAAGACCAGCCGCTCAAGATGTTGTATAATGTTCAATTGCATTGTTCCCACGATGTGCAATATAGGTTAAGAAATCTCTAATTAGTTCTTGCTGATAAAAGCCAAGTGGATAATCGCTAATAATGGGGTTAATTCGTTGGCTCGATGATTAAAGTCGATGACAGGTATTTCGACAGTGTCAGAAACTACGTTAAGGTACATTTTATGAGTCGCTCTACTACCGCACATTGGGAAGGATAGATTTCCATAGAAACTGATAATAGATTATGTGGCAAAGACTACAGTTAACACTCTTCCAACAGATGGTGTCGAAAGAGTATAATCTGATCGTGTAACTGGTAGTAGAGTCAATATTATTGGTGTAGACTATCAAGTTCTATAGGTGTACCACTTTTCCGAATCGTATAATGATTTCGATGAACCATTAACGGCTGCGGATACCTACTATTTCCTAACCGTTCAGGTTTAGAACTGCCAATTTCGATGCATAGAAACGACAATTAGTGATTAGTGTCATATAAAAGAATGTAAACTAGGATAAAATATAATAATATAATTTTAAATATTTTGAATATGTTACTACATAACGAGGTGAAAAAATCTAATGTGTATACTTTGACCATGACCATGCTATTTATATATGTATTTATTGTTTGTGACCAACCATACTAAAAAAATTAGTCCTTGTTGTAGCGAAACTATTTTTTCTCGCTAGCTAGTGGTCATTATACTAACAATTATGTAAAAAACGGAACATCATTTAAATATATATATATATATATATATATATATATATATATATATATATATATATATATATATATATATATATCTGCTGCAAAAAAATTTGCAGAGAATTTTCAGCAGCTTATGAAAGAACATGGTTTATAACCAGACCAAATCTATAATTGTGATGAAACAGGCTTAAACTACAAAATGTTGCCGTCAAATACCTTAGCTTCAAAAATGGAAGCTGGAGCACCTGGTTACAAACGTAGCAAAGAACGTATTACTGTTCTTGCATGCAGTAATGCTTCTGGAAGACACAAACTCCCATTATTATGTATTAGTAAGTCAGCAAATCCACGAACTTTTAAGAATATTCGTCACAATACTTTTCCTATTTTGTATAAAAATCAAAACAATGCCTGGATAAACGCGACTCTATTTAAAGACTGTTTTTTTGGAGATTTTGTTCCTAAAGTGGAACTTTTTTAAAAGAACATGGATATCCTAGAAAATGTATCTTGTTACTAGATAACGCTCCCACTCACCCAAGTGTGGAGCAAGTTGAAAATGGGGAAATAAAAGCAATGTTTTTGCCTCCTGCTGTAACTTCTCATTCAGCCTATGGATCAGGGTGTACTGGAAAATTTAAAACGCAACTACCGGCGTTTGTTATTGAAGCATATTTTAGAAGAAGTAGATGAAGGTGGCAATCTTACTGATTACTGAAAAAAGATAAATTTGAAAAATGTTACATATTGGATAGGTTCAGCCTGGAATCAAGTAAAGAGTAGTACTCTGGAAAAATCTTGGTTAAAATTGATTCCACAAGAGGAGAGACATTACTCAGAGGCAGAAACAGAAGACAATTAAAGTATACACAAAATTATTACAAGAATATCAGGGTGTAAAAGTGTTACGGAAACCGATGTTTGTGAATGGCTAAACAGTGATAGTGTGGAAGATGTAATGACTGACCAAGAATTAATTAAACGTGTATGAAAAAATGCTAATAAAATAGACAGTGATGACGATGATGATAACGAAGTAGAAGTTACTGACAATATTCCAGTAAAAATGTCACGTTCAGAAGGACTAGAGGCCCTAGAAAAAGCGTTAACTTATGTAGAACAAGAAAATGCAACCGCCGCGGACGTTTTGCTTATCAAACGTTGGAGAGACATTGCAGCCAAAAACAGAAATAACGCAAAACGAGTGCAGTTAAAAATTACCTCATTTTTAAGACATTAAAATTAGGAATGAAACTGTTTTATTTTCGATTTTCCGTACATATACATAAAATAAGTAAACTAATTGTTCTATTCTTTGTTTTAATAAATACCTATGTACGTAATAGCATATCGTATAAATGCTTTTAAGTCAGTCTGCAATATTGTATTCATTCTAAACTTCTATTTTATAAAAAAATTCGGATTAACCGAAATTTCGATTATCTGAAATCATTTTGGTCCATATTATTTCGGATAATCGATATTCTACTGTATATATATATATATATATATATATATATATATATATATATATATATATATATATATATATATATATATATACATATATATACATAAATACATACATACATACACACAGTCCAAAAAGTCTCCATGTACAATCTGCTTTATATACTATTTTTCTGTTATGTTTAACTAATTAATTGGAACTACGAAAAGACATGTTTAAATTAATATTTGAAACTTATCCAACGAGGATTAGTACTAAACACAACTACGGAATATTTTATTTAGAGGTTTCATCATTGTTGTAAAAATGTAAACAAAATTAATGTCAAAAAAGTCTCCATACACTTAACAATTACCAGTAATAGTTTAACGGGGTTTAACGGAAAATAACAACTTCGATTAAACTAATATTTAGTGGGACCGCCGTTGCCTTGATAATCTCCTGTAACCTTTTGTCATGCTTGCAACCAGCTTTCTAGTAACTTTTATTGTCATGTTCTCCCATTCGTTCAATGTTCTGTTTTTTTAATTCCTCTCTATTTGAAACATTAGGTTTGCGAACGAGCCGTTTAAGTTCCTCCCATAAATGCTCGATGGGGTTAACATCGGGTGATTGCGGAGGTGTATGAAGCTGCGGTCGCACGTTATGGATCATCCATTCTCGCACCAAGTTTGCCGTATGTTTCGGAGCATTGTCCTGTTGGAAGATATATCTTTTTTCAAGTGCTAATTTTTGGACACTTTTTCTTAAATTGTCTCTCAAAATGTTCAGATAAACATGCTGCTCCATGGAATCATTAATAAACTGTAAATCTCCAACCTCTCCAACAGACATGTATCTCCCCAAAGCAGAACACTCCCACCCCCTTGTGTCACTGTGGATATCGTATGTGGTATTCTTCTTTCTCCAACCCGTAGTCTGCCATCAGACCCAA
Source organism: Pachyrhynchus sulphureomaculatus (assembly GCA_019049505.1). Taxonomy (NCBI): domain Eukaryota; kingdom Metazoa; phylum Arthropoda; class Insecta; order Coleoptera; family Curculionidae; genus Pachyrhynchus; species Pachyrhynchus sulphureomaculatus. The sequence continues at coordinate 63,680,979 of CM032451.1, forward strand.
AAAGGTTAATTTTAGTTTCATCACTAAAGATTACGAATTCCCAAAATTCAGGAGGTTTAGTAACGTATTTCCTATTAAAAGTTAACCGCTTTTTGCGATTAGCTTCCTAAATTAACGGCTTCTTCCTGGCTGCACACATCTTATACCTTGCTCTGTGTAAACAATTTCTCACTGTTTGTAAACAAATATTTTTTGAAAATATTTCCCGTACTTCTTCTTTTAATTTTGGTGCACTTTTCTTGGGATTTATAATTATTTGTCTGACAATACTGGCCTCTTCACGTGGAGTCAGTTTCCCAAAAAATGATTTTGCAGTGTCGACTGTCGTTTGACGGGAAATTTGAATTTTGTAAAGTTTATAGTTTAAAAGTCACCCTGTTTGTTAAAATATTGAAAACATTTATAAGGAAGAAGTATTTGGAAGCCGAGAGGACAGTAAAGGGATAGTGGGCCCCCTAAACTCATTACTATGGTCAAGAACCATCTCGAAACAGAGAAAAACCCAACTGTATGATACTATTTTTAAAATTGTGGTTTTATATGGGTGCTAAGCTTGGTAAGACGGAAAGTACTTGCAATGGATAAGGACTTCTGGCGCAGATATGCGGGTATATCAAGAACCATGCACATAACCAATGAAAGAACATGTGAAATCATGGGCCGTACAAATACCATTATACACGAATGGAATGGTAACCCCCAGAACTGAGGAAAAGAAGTAGACCTAAGACCGCGTGGATAAGTGCAATCCAAAAAGCAATGTGGAAACACGACCTATGGCCGCGAGATTGAGCTGATAGACGAGAATGGAGACTGGGAACCAGATGACGCAGGACATTATGAACTGGAGGATATATACATATAGTAGATGTATACGTATATATGTACGTATTTATATATATACATATATATATATATATATATATATATATATATATATATATATATATATATATATATATATATATATATATACCAGGTGTACAAGTATGAAATGCGGATTGTTTTTCGAAACAAATATGTTAAATTCGGAAGAATGATAAAAAGTGCTTTATTCTAAGTATGCTCCATCGCTTGTCATACATTTGTCATGAAGAAAAATGACGTTGTGTTGCCTCTTTCGGTATTCTGGCCTTTTTTCAGGCAGCGAACGGTTCAAATCGGTCAATTTTTGTTGGTAACGTTTAGTATTAACCGTTTCTCCAGGTTTTAATAGCTCATAATAGACCACGCCAAAGCGATTCGGTCTTGCGGTCGATGTGGATGGTGCGCCTGGGTCTACCCATGATTTTTTGCGCTTGGGATTTTCAAAATAAATCCACTTTATATCCCCTGTAACTATACGATGCAAAAACGACTTCCTTTTGTACCGAGCGAGCAAAATGTCACACGTGTTTTTGCGCGTTTCCGTTTGCCTGTTGTTCAACTCATGTGGTACCCATCTACTGAATCTTTCCCTTCTCTCGTAGCCGATTGGAAACAGCTTGTTGACTAACGCCTAATTGCTCGGCGAGTTGTTTTTGTGTTTGCGAATCATCTTCGTCCAACAGTGCTTGCAATTCCACATCTTCGTATTTTTTTTGGCGGTTTTCTACGTTCCTTGTCTGCAGCATCGAAGTCACCACTTTTGAAACGCCGAAACCATCGTTCACACGTATCTTGCGATGGAGCATCTTCACCATAAGCTTCTCGAAGTAATCGGTATGATTCAACCGCGAATGCTTTTGTTCGGTATAAATTTCGACATATTGAACACAACAACACAACACTATGCACGCACTTTTCCAATTTATTACTCGTGCGCGTCTGACACTTGTTGATGACATAACAAAATGGCGCAGTGTCAAATCTTTATAGCACAAACTGCATTGGTGCACCATCTGTTGTCTGAAATCCGCATTTCATACTTGTACACTTGGTATATATGATAATCAGGTGATACTTCAAGTGCTTGATTGAAGTCGTTGCACTTCCGAAATGATATGGAACTGTTGAAAACCTCTAAACAGCTTAGGAGGTGCGAACAGTCAACATCATCTAAAGGCCGGGACGTATCGGATTTGAGGGAAATGAATTCGGGGACCGACTAGGAAAAATAGTGTAGTGTTGGACTTTATGGGATTAGAGCCTGCTTTAGGCATCGCCCATGAAACGGCGGAAAGGACAATATAAAATTGGGCAAAGTGACGTGCCTAGCAACACTGGCGCAGACTATGCAAAAGCATGCATAAGTTGTCCGCTGAAACAGACCTAGTAGTTGACACGAGTAGACAAAGTTCACAGCTTTAGTGGGTCTGTACACCAGCCATTGTGGGCTAAGGTATCATATGCAAAGGCTGAGGCTGGCGCAAACAGTCGCATGCCGGCTATGCCTGAAATATGGCGAAACAACTAAGCCACAGAATCTGGTTTCTTATTTTTGGCAGGGAAGCCACATCACCGAAAGACTTGAAAAACAGCTCACGAAGCACAATAATTCGTTTTTTTTACGAGGCACGACTTGTTTGGTGAAATCTATAATGTAGGTGGGAGACTCAATAGAAAAGAGTCGCAGTGGAAGGTTACAAAACCAATTCACCTTAAATTTAACCTAACCTGGCTTCTTCCTAAAACTACTTTGTTTTTCCACATCGTTCTATTTTTTGATTTCTCGTTTTGAACGGTGAACTAGTTAAACTTATCCACGCTAAAACTTTCATAATTATTGCAGCTTTTCCTATCTCTCTAATTCATGTTTGTTTCCACTTTGTCGTTATTTGGAATTTTCCTGTCATACAGTCATTGAAGATTTCCACTAGTTTTTGACTGTCAACGTTTTACTAGTTCAATCAGCATATCTCTATAACTTTATTATGTTTTTCTCATCTCCACCATCTTAGCCGTTATGACCGTCCCTTTGCATCATGTGATGCAAGACAGTTTATTCATAAAAGTTATAATAAAATACAGGTTCTAGATGTAACCCTTGACGTACACTGACGTGATCACAAATTTCTCTCTCTCTCAATCCTCTCACCCTAGTAACAATATACAGTTGCTGCGTCAACTGTCTTTCTCCAGGCATCTCGATCCGGCGCGACCTGACTTGACTCGTGCATACCCATACCAAGGATCTTACTTAATCGGACCATCTTGTTGGAGACCGTCCCCTTGATTTTCTACCTTCTGCCTTCCCCGTTACTACAAGCTTTTCCATCGCATCCACTTTCCTTATAGTGTGACCAAAATATTTCAGATACTGTCTATTAATTCTATTTGAAATTTGGTCATCTATGCTAAACTCTTCAAGAATAGATCCATGTACGGTGTTCGGTGGAGGATTCTTCGATATGCCCACATCGCTAACGTATGGATCCTCATTTGTTAGCTTGTTTAATGGTTTCCGATGTGTAAGGGGCTGAATCTTTCCAGACTTAGTGAGTTTGATCGTCGAGTTTCTGGCCATAGTCAAACGTCTTCTTACTTCCGCTTCACAGCCACTCTTGTTAGTTATGAGGGATCCTAAATAGTTGTTTACAACGCTTGGCTCTATTAATTATCAATCTATAGTTTTTGCTAGTGATTTCAAGGCTTAATTGATTCTAGCTGTTGTATTGACGTTGCAAGTATAACAGTATCATCCGCATATCTAAGGTTACTTAGCTTTTTTCCACCGACTGTCACACCCCTACTCCAGCCATCCAAAACAGACCTTATTATATGTTCGCTATATATGTTAAAAAGTAAGGGTGGCAGAATACAGCCCTTTCTGACGCCGGCTTCTACGTTAAAGGAATCGGAAAAAGAATTATTAAATTTAATTCTGCCATTTGCGTTTTCATACAGTTTACAAGATGTATAATTGTTCCCATGCTGATTAGAATCGGCTAGAGTTCCATTGTATGCAGTCGAAAGCTTAGAGTAGTTTATAAAACAGATATACAGCCTTGGCCAAAAGTATTAGGCACCCTATAATTTACTTCATTTCTTGTGTTTCAGAGTAAAAAATTAAATTCGTATGTTTTATAAAATCGTATATTGAGGTAAAATTATGAAATAAATTAATATTTGGTGTATCCGCCCTTAGCTTTAATTACAGCAGCAATTTTTTGGGGCATGTTGCGTACAAGCCTAGTACATTCAGTTGTACTTATGGCATCCCACTCACCCATCAAAGCGCTTTTTTAGCGCTGCTTTTGATGTTATACTATGCTCCCGTATCTGGCGCTTCAGAATACCTCAAAGATGCTCGATAGGGTTTAGATCTGGAGACTGCACCGGCCAATCCAGCAAGACAATGTTATTGTCTCTAAACCAGCGCATCGTAGCCGCTCGCTGATTTATGACAAGGTGCATTATCTTGCTGGAATGTGATGTCGTCTAAATTAGTGTCGCCAAAAATGCGCGTTAGCGAAGGCATCAGTACAGTTTCTAGTACATTTATGTACTGTTTATGCGGCCTTCACAAACGAACATTTCGCCGACACCTTTAGAAGCCATGCAGCCCCAGATCATAATGCTGCCTTCTTCGTGTTTTACAGTAGGTATCACGCAATCTGGATGGTATTCCTCGCTGTCACGCCGCCTCACGAATGTCACATCTGACGTTCCGAATAGCTGTAAGAATAGAAAAAAATACTCAATTAAAAGTAATCGTATGTAGTTATTTGTTAAAATAAATCATATAAAAACTTACCACAAAGTTGGATTAGTCGGACCATACAACATTAGACCAATCCTCTTCGCTAAAATGTTGGTGCTTCAGAGTCCACTCTAAGCGTTTCTTCCTATTGGTCTCTGAAAGCCAAGGCTTCTTTCTAGCTTTGCACCCTCTTAATCCAGCTTCCGTCAGTCTTCTCCTTGTCGTTCGAGAACTAATCGGCATCCTAATCTCTTCCGACGGAGTTGCAGTGAGCTCAGATGATGCTTTTTTTTCGATTTTAATAGACTGGCGAATGAGTTTTCTGTCCTGTCGCTTATTAGTCTTGTTTTCTGCCCGTTCTCATTTTGTTGGCATGGGAGCCAGTCTCCACAAACCTTTTAATAGCACATTGCACTGCGCACCGAGAACATTTTACTAACTTGGCTATTTCTACTTGGGACTTGCCTTGTTCCTGTAGGGTTTGAATTTTAATTCGTTTTTCGATACCAAGCTCACTTTTCTTAGGCATTTCTCAAATATAAGAATGTCCAGTTCACACATAAAACACGCAATGAAGCTTCTTGACACTACGAGTAGTAAAAAGATACTGATAAAACATTAAAAATATTTTTCAAAAAACCTCATTATCGCAATTTTGTTGGCCAGGTGTTTTATGGACCTGTAAAAGAGATTGTCTATTGTTTAAGTTAGCTTTTGACAGCGCCGTTTATAGTACTGTTAAAACAATTATTTTTTAAATATTTTATGAGTTTCACGTGTTTATTAGGGGTGCCTAATACTTTTGGCCATGCTGTAGGTTGTTATTTGGAATTCTCTGACTTTGACACAAGTAGTGCCCAGCAAAATCGCTATATAGAAGTGTACTCTAATCGTTTTTCATTTTTAGTGTTCCGTACGGAACACTTATAAGATCACTTCGGTGTCTGTCTGTCTGTCTGTCTGTCTGTCACACCCGATTTTCTCCGAAACTATTTAACATAGAAAGGTGAAATTTGGTAATAATATCGGAATTGATGGCTTCATGAGAGCCATGTAGTTTTGAGAATTAAATTTTGACTTAAGGGGTTAGTTTTGGGGAGTGAAGTCGGAAGTGAAAAAAAAAATTTTTAATGGGTCTTCGAGTGTGGTGTCAAATGAAAGCTTGTGAAAACACGAGTAAAATATATATATATATATATATATATATATATATATATATATATATATATAATATTATACTTGCGCGCACTTTTCTTCGTATTATTTTTAAAAATTCGCGAAAAATCGCTGTCCCGCGCCTTATCTCGAAAAGTACTTATCAAAAAATTTCGAAAAAATTCTGGAATATTCTCCACGGGGTGTAGATTGAAAGAAAATTATCACGAGTGCATTACCTTTAATAATTTATATGGTATATAAAAAAAAAACAAAAATTTCAAGGTCATCAGATTTCAGTAAAGATTGGAAACAAACTTTGTTGAAAACTCATTTGGGGTGTATTTTGTGAAGTCACTGATCATTTTATACCTCTGTAACAAATTTTTTTTATTTTAAAAGCAATGAAAGGACGGAACACTAATTGCGCAAGCTCAACTTGCACTTGACCGGTTTTTTACTCTACTGTAAGCCTTTTGCTATAGCATTAAATTAGATATAATTTTAAATAGTACTCTTCATCATATTTGAAGGGTGTAGAGGTAACATTTTATTTCTTTCGATTCTAAAACCGTTTAAATCTCGACTTAATGGCTTTTAAATGAGCTATAAAACTGAGTTACGAATAGACTGACTATAGCAAATCAAGGAATTGGTGGATTATTGTGGAATTTATTGAATTGTTATTGTGACTTCGACATCTTAAAAGTGTTCATAAATGTTCAGATTGAGCAATAAACTTGTTTGAAAATGTATAAGATTGGTCGACTCAACAAATTATGAATAAATTATAAATACGACCATTCTAAACTGAGCTATAAAACTGAGTTACGAATAATCTTACCGCAGCAAATTGAGAAATTGGACGATTATTGTTGAATTTATTAGATTATTATTGTGACTTGACGTCTTAAACATGTTCATACATGTTCAGATTGACAAGTACACTTGTTAGAAATTTTATAAGGTGGGCCAACTGAACAAAATATGAATAAATTAAATGAAATATGATAAAATATTTACGAATATTAATTCTAAGTTGGAGTATTCTTTTTTGGTCTGGTGTCCATTATATCGAATGCATATTTTGACTGGAGATTTAATTTTGAATCCTCTTAGAATCCCAATCAACCTTAATATATTTCATTTTCCTTTATGAGTTCATGGTAACAGTGATTCTACATATTTACTTTTATTAATAGATTACTGAGTTACTCCTTGTCTTGAATTTTGGACCTCGAAAAACTTGTGCTCTATTGTTTATAAACAATTTCAGTTTTTTCGAAACCCGTTTTTCTCGATAACGAAAACGTTTTTTTTTTGAATAAAGGTCGCGCGATTTTCTAACAGATGTGATCAGAATTTTTCAATTTTTTTTTCAAAATGACCGAAAAAACGTATTTGTAGTTATTTTATTGAGAAACAAATGTAAAAAAAAACCAGTTAAAATGACTTCAATTTTTTTTTTCATGGCATTGGAAAGCTGGCGTCGAGACCTAAATTTTGAAAAAAAAAATCCATTTTGGCGAGATCCAAATGGCGGGCAAATCAAATTTTAAATAACAAATTCACTGGGTTTAATATTTTTGTACCAAAATTTTAGGGTATTTTTGTTATAACAAAAAGTATATTTTCTGAAAGTTTCAAGTCGATCGGTTCACTTAGTCGACCTCTACAATAGAATGAAAAAAAACAGTTTTTTGCCTGTTTCAATTTTGTAGATTATGTACGTACTTGAGCAACGAGGATTTGTTGGAAATTTCATTACGAAAAAATTTTGTTTTTTTTTTGTCTTGATCCGACTTACATAAACGGAGTTGTTCACATTTTAAATTCAAAAACTCCGTTTTAAAAACGTAACTTGTTTATAAACAAAAGAGCAGAAGTTTTTCGAGGTCCAAAACTCAGGACAATACTCCTGGTGGTACCCCAGAGAGGATAAAATTATAATATTGCTGTATCTAAATTAGCCTGTCTCATCATTATTTTGATCTTTTTTTTACTGCATTAGTAAGCAACTGTAAACTACATTTATACGTTTGTGAAACAACAATTAGTCTACTTGTTACTCTGTCTATATCAGTGATTCCCAAAGTGGTTCAGGTGGACCCCCAGGGGTCCACGGGAGACCCGACGGGGGTATACGTTGGCGTGAAAAAAAAGGGGGTTCACAAGTTGTAAGTGGGGGTCCACGAAAATTTATCTGGTTTCGATAGTAAAGAACAAAAATGTTGGTTTGGCTTTACCTATCAATGTAGGCAGATAATACACTATTCAAAAAAATTAAGGGAGCAAAAAAAAATTCCAAATTTTTCGGTAATTTTTGACAGGCTGTATTTCGGTGAAAAATGGTCGTATTGAGACTTTAAAAAAAAGCATTTTGAAGCTTTAAGATTCTAATTTTCAGATTTTTGGGCTAAAATTTTTTAGGAGCTACGGTTCTCATGCAATACTAACAGATAGCGCGAAAAAATAATATTGCAAATATTTTGCTTTTTTTTGGTCCACGGGCTTGAAAAAAATTTTTTCAGTTAGGCCGGCATATGGATCAGATAGCCTGTTTATTTAGCATTAATTTCCTTGTTTTAAAACCTCCCTTAATTTTTTTGGGTAGTGTATTTTAAGAAGGTCAGCGACTGTTACTTGTAAAAACTTGCATATTCGATATTCAGTACAACGCGCGTCGAGACTTGCAAAGCGCCGCCCGCTCGCCCGCAACGCAACCCGTTCAGACGTGCAAAGGGACGAAATACGACTTGTGCTGTGCTTGCAATCTTGCATGAACTTGTTTGATTCTTCACCAATATAAATACGAATGCCAAGGACAAACGTTACTCATTTGTCTCCGGAATTTTGAAAAGAAAAGTGTGAGTGAATCGATGTCAGTGTTTGCCAGTGCCGGAAAAAGTAAGTACCTGCCTATTTGTTATTCATACTTTTATTTTATATTGTAATGATATTAAATTTGTTATGTTTGCGTGTAGTAGGTACGTAATAAAAATTAAATACTGAACAGGGCCATTATTCGATACTTCTATAAAAGAACAGAAAGCCGAGAAAGATTGAACTTTTAGTACTTTTTATTATAAAATTATTTATTTACCCGACTGTGGTGATTCACTAAAGGAGAGATATATGATTGACCTGCATGTTTGTACATATTTCAGTGCCCTCGTAGTTGCTAATGTTACTGTCGACAGTACAGTGTCGATTATTTGAAATTTGGTTTTCTTCCATCAAAGGCAGACAAACGGTTGCCCATATGCCTTTTATGCAACAAAGTTTTGAGCAATGACTCTATGAAACCATCGAAGATCATCTAAGAAGGTGCCATCCTGATAAAATAGGTAAAGATTTAAAATAATTTCAAACATTGAAGGAAAAATATGAAAAGAGACCCACCGTGCACAGTATGTTTGCTTCAACGTCTCAAAGTAACGATGATGGCTTACGGGCATCTTACAATATCTTATTGCTTATAGCGAAATCTGGAAAACCGCGCACCATCGAAGAACAGTTAATTTTACCCGCTGTTGAAGAGGTTTTAAAAACTGTTCTGCACAAACCTCCATTTAACGTACTCAAAAGAATTCCTTTGAGTAACAACTCTGTACAAAGATGTATTGATGAAATGAGCTCTGATATTGAAAGCTGCTTGTGTAATTATCTGCAAACAACTCATTTTTCTATTCAACTGGACGAGTCAACTTTACTTGGCAATGAAGCATTATTATTGGCATATGTTCGATTTGTTATGGACGAAGAAATCCATGAAGAGCTGCTATTCGCGAAAACTTTGGAGACGGACACTAAAGGCCAATCAATATTTAATGTCCTGAGTGATTTTTTTAAGGAAAAATCGATTCCATTTACAAACATTATTTCGGTGGCAGCAGATGGAGCTCCTGCCATCTTCGGGCGATATCGTGGGTTTATAAGCCATCTTAAAAGAATTATACCAGGAGTAACTGCAATTCACTCTGTCATCCACCGACAACACCTGGTAGCGAAAAATTTGAGTGATAGATTGCACCAATCGCTTTAATTTGTGATTAAAGCAGTTAACAAAATAAGAAGCAATGCGTTGAATACCCGTTTATTTGCACAATTGTGCGACGCAAATGATGAATACTTCCAACGATTGCTCTTACATACTGAAGTACGCTGGTTGTCGAAAGGTGCATGTTTAACAAGATTCTACTTACTTTTTGAATCGGTTTTAGAGTTTCTAGAAAGTAAAGATCCAGATTTAAAAGAAAACCTGATCAAATTGAAAGCAGACATCGCGTATTTGACAGATTTGTTCAAAAAATTGAATAACATTAACTTGCAGTTACAAGGGGACAGCCTAAATTTAATAAAAACAAAGGGTGTAATTTCGGCTTTTCTTAGAAAATTTATGAAGCAAAAAACTTGTCACAGGCAGAATGTCTTGATGAGGATATTCAGACATACGTTCAACATTTAAATGCCCTGCATGAAGACTTCAAAAATAGATTTGGAGATATTCTGACGATGGAAATACCACCATGGATGATAAATCCATTTGATGAAACGGAAGTGGCGAATGTGGTATTACAAGAGGAGCTACTCGAGCTTAGCACCAATGAGGAGCTGAAGGTGAAATTTAAAAAAGGCTATCAAACATTTTGGCTGCAGGCAGAAATACCCGAAAAATATCCTGGGCTGTAGGAAATTGCGAGAAAACTTTTGATAGCGTTTCCCTCGTCATACCTTGTCGAAAAAAGTTTTAGTGTCGTTACAAACCTATTAACAAAAAAAAAGGAGCAGACTGAACATCACAGAACGGGAAGATTTGCGGTTATTCCTTACAAAACTGAAGCCAAATATTGAGAATTTGCTGTCAATCGATCAAGTATATCCCTCCCATTAAAATTCTGACTATTTTTTTTTTAATTGTTGATTTGCATTGTTGAAGTTACGGTACGTTATTAATGTTTAATTTTAATTCTATTAAGTCTGTAATCATATTATTTTAATAAATAGAACACAAGAAACTATATTATTTTTCTTTTTATTTTTACCACTCCGAATTTAGGGTTGGAACTCAGCCACGACGCAAATTTCCATCGTTAGATCTAATCTTCACATTTTTTGACGAGTTTTGGGAATATGGTAGAAATGTAGCAGCAGGGGGTCCACCGAAACCAGTAAAATTTTGAAAGTGGTCTACGAGAAAAAAAAGTTTGGGAACCTCTGGTCTATATCAACAGCCAAAACAATGGTGTTATCACAACATATGTAACTCTTTATCGTCTACAAACATAGTTAGATAATTATGGTTAATAACGACTTTTGGTAAATTGTTTACAAATATTAGAAATAACAAGATACAGAGAATAGCATTTTGTTGGACTCCGGCAATATCTGAAACCTTATCCCTTTCCCTTAGATATGACTAATTTTTAATGATGAAATGAAAGAGATCTTCTAACGCTGACGGAATACCTGCCATAGTACTCAAAAACTGTGCGAGGGAACTAACACAAGGTTTCTGTAGACTTTTCTACCTATCCTACAGAAAGGCAATATTTCCTTCCTGCTGGAAATGCGCCACCTTACAGCCGATACCTAAAAAAGGCAAGAAGACCTTGCCAAATAACTACCGATTAGTCGCACTACTTTCAATAATATCGACAGTCATGGAAAAGGCTATCAATCAGCATCTTCCAAAATATCTTTAGTCGCTTCGGGCGGCTTTCACCGGCTGCTGTCTACTCAGCTGACTGCCGATTTGATTCCAGTGTGTAATGGTGGGATCCGTGTTTCATTCATTGTCACATATCGCATGAAAAAATCTTTTTTATTCCGCTTAAACAGGTCCAAACAGCGTTTAGAATCATGAACCCGTTGTTGTTTTTGGTCCACTGTGAGCAAGCATGGTACCCATTTCGAACAGAGCTTTCTCATGCCCAAATGTTCAAGCAAAATATGACCAACACGTTCTTTTGATATTTTTAGGGCGTCAGCTATTTCACGCAATTTCACGCTACAGTCATCCAACACAATTTTCTGCATTTTTTTGATGTTTTTTCGGTGTAACCATCTCATTTGGGTGTCCAGAGCGTTCAGCATCATTTGTGTCTGTACGACCGCGTTTAAATTCAGCATACCAGTAAATGATGAATGATTTTCCAGGGGCGGAGTCCACGGAACACTTATCAAGACATTGATTTGCTTGAACGGTATTTTTTCACATCAAAAAATAGTGTTTAATTAACATACGAAATTCGATTTTTTTGAAAATATCAAAAGTAGCGTCACTAAAACCACTGTAACTTGTAAACTAATCGTTGAAATGTCATGAAATTTTGACACTTATCGTTTGAAGGTTGGTACGTCCTACAAATCATATGGATTTTTTGAAAAGGGCGACATCTATGTGTCATATCAAAAACTTTTCAGTCTACGTGTTAAAAATACTGCCTCAACTTTAAAACGCGCGGTATAATTTAACTTACCAAGTGTTGAAGTTAATATTCCTAGGTAATAAATCTAGAGTATTTTTAGATATCTTGAGGTTATGATTGCAATGTATAATCCTGCAGTGTGTAGGTGATGTGTTATTTGGATTAATTTTAGAATAATGTAATATTCTGTTTTGCAACATTTATATTAGTCGGTATAATAAACAACTGGTTGATTTAAGTTGACGTTCGTTGTCCCGGTTAATTGGATTATTTATTTGACATTTATTTTGGGTGTTAAAACTCAATGGACACGTTATTGCTGATTAACTATTTGTAGAAAATGCAGTTTAGAGTATCAAGATCAGTGGTGTGACCATGTTCATGGGGCGGGAAGGAAAAAATGGCGTTTCTTTAAGGACAAAAAAAGAATACTAAAGGCGGAACTACTTATAGAGTCCATCGACAAATAGGGGAGTGAAACCCTTTGATGAAAGAAAGACCCGCTTGAATTAGAGCTCTAGAAGCGTAAACTCCTCTTAACACAGTATGGATGACCGGAGGGGAATAAGCTAACAGTGGAACTGTAAAAATGTACACCCTATTTAAAAATCGATGATTGGGAGAAGAGAGATCTTAGTCTGGGAGGTAGCTTGCAAATGACACAATCATTTCATCTCGTTTGATTTCTACTGCAAATTGTTCCTCTCGAGTAGTAATTTGAAGATCCAAGTGTCAGCTGCACTAGTAGTGGTGGAGCTGGTCGTAATAAAATGTATAGGGCAGTCTAAATTGGACACTTTTAAAGGTAAACCCCTTTATCTAAAGGAGATAGACGAAAACTGATGTGGGTGTTTGATGCTCAATTTTTATGATAAACTTAATGGTGAAAACCACATATCGATAGCTAGTACCGTTTCAGATATACAGGGTGTTTTTCAAAAATCTGCATTTTGGAAAAATGTTTGTAATTCTTTTCCTATTGAAAATTTTTCATTTCTGTAAATTCATTCTCAAAGCACTTTTTTACGTGGATTTCAACAGTGTAAGTTACATTTTTTTGCAACTAATATTTTAATAGTTATTAAGGCAAAAATATATTTTTTAAATAGGATACCCTGTATATTTTTCCTTATCCGAACAGAGCTTTCAATTACCATTCTAAAACTATAGCATACTTTATATTTTGCTTAAATCTATTTCAAAATATAAAGGTTTTCAGTTTTTACGCGAGTTTTAAATGCACATTTTATGAAGTAGATTTTGGAGCGGCCATATGGTTTAATTCAATTGTTTACTCGTAGTTGTCAAATTTTGCATCAGGATCAGTTATTGAATTGTCAAATAAATCGGAATGAAGTTTGAAAATTACGAAAAATGGAATATGATAGTGTGTTTCATACAAACCGGAGAAAATTCGGAAGCGGCAAATAATTTGTACCACAAACGGTATCCAGAGGGGCGTCAACCCTTCAAGGATATATTTGCTCGATTGCGACATAACCCAGTTAATAGTAGCCAGTTTGAAAAGAAACGGACCAAAAATTATGCATCAAACAGGGATAAGGAGTTAGAAGAAATAGTAGTTTTGGGAACTATCGGAAATAATTCCAACACTTCAATCCGACAGTTAAAAGAATTTGCTGGACTACCAATAACTAACGTAAGTTGTACTCTGAAGAAGCACAAATTCAGGTCATATGGGACAAGAAAATCACCTTAGAAACTGAGATTTTCAACGGCGTATGGATTTTTGCCAATGGTTTCTGGAGAATTGTAATAATTCGGAACATAATTTTAAATTAAATTGCATTTGGACAGACGAAGTTCATGTAAGCAATGGAGGTATTTTTAACCGTTACAAGAAAATCCTCATTTAGTTGTGGAGCAAAGAAATCAAGGCAGATTTGGATTTAATGTGTGGGTAGGAATTTTTAGAGGCAGAGTTATAGGCCCATTTATTTACGAAGGAACACCCACCTCTCAGAGATATTTAGAAATTTTAAGGCAGCAAACAGAACCTCTTGTTGATGAACTGCCTTTAATGGACCTTAGAAATATATTTTTTTAACACGACGAGGCACCCCCTCATACCGCTGCAGTTATCAGTAATTTTTTATCGGCCAGTGTCGACAATAACTGGATAGCCAACCAAGATCCGAACCGCTGGCCGGCAAGGTCACCGGATTTAACACCCATAGACTTCTATCTCTGGGGAAGATTGAAAGACCTAATTTTTAAATTGTCGACAAACACCAGGCAAGAGTTAGAAGTCACAGTGATACAAAGTTTTGCAGCTCTCACTCCTCTTGAACTAATCAACTCGGTAAGAAGTGTCCAGAAAAGGTGCCGCCTATGTGTAAATGAAACTGGCCGACATTTCAAACATCTCTTATAGAAAATTGTTTTGTTTTAGTTTGCTGTACTCGGAATAAATTGTTTTATTGTTTTGTTTTATTTTCTATAGTTTAAAGTACTATAGCATTTAGTAAACTTCATTTCACTGCTATCGGTAAACAATTGATATTACCGCTCCGTCCAAAGCCTACTTCACAAAATGTGCATTTAAGGAAAAATATATAGGGTATTCCATTTAAAAAACATGTTTTCGCGTTAATAGCTATTAAAATATTAGTTGTAAAAAAAGTAACTTACACTGTTGAAATCCACGTGAAAAAGTGCTTTGAGAATGTTTTTACAGAAATCAAAAATTTTCAATAGGAAAAGAATTACAAACATTTTTCCAAAATGCAGATTTTTGAAAAACATCCTGTATATCTAAAACGGTACTAGATATCGGTATGCGGTTTTCACCATTAAGTTTATCATAGTCTTAGGCACCGACATCTGTTTTCGTCTATCTCCTTTAGATAAAGGGGTTTACCTTTAAAAGTGTCCAATTTGGACCACCCTGTACATCATGTAAAAAAGGTCAATTCAATTCACTTGAAAATTTGCATAATTGATGTTTAAATGATAACAATAATAAAAAAAAGTCAGCTGTGTGAATAATGGGGTTATACGTTAGTGACTTGTATAAACCTGTATTAAAAAAAATGATGTAAGTCATTTCAAATCCAATGAAATTTTTACATCTCACTCCTAATATAATTAAAATTATAAAAACAACATTCAGCTATTCTTACAATGGCGGTAAGACCGTCAGCTGAGCGATTATAGGTGCTGAGCGGGCATTCAGTCTAAGCATTGTACAGGGTGAGTCAACGGTAGAGTAAAGTTCATTATCTCATTTGTTTCGGGAATGACGAAAAAATATAATAGTTTTAGGGAATGTTAAGGTGCACAGTTTAAAATTATTTTTGAGTATACAGGGTACTTCAAAACAGTGTGGCCGATATAACTTTTTTTTTTTAAATGGAACATTCTATTTTCTAATTTATTTTTAAAGTCTGCGTAAAATTTTAAAAAAACCTTTTATTAATAATGTTATATACATAAACTTAGTAATTTTTCTAATATTTCAGTTTTTAAAAAAAATACTAGTTTTCAGTTTTGTAAAAAATTGCCAGTAGCGCCATTGTTTCTGAAGGTGGCATACTCATAATTGATACGAGCGTTCCATAGAGATGATAAAAAGATATATATGTAACGACATTTGAGTTAGATGCTACAGGGTGTTCAAAATAAATTTATACATTTCGACTATTTTCAATTGAAAAATCTCAATTTGTTTAAATGGCACACGTAGGAGCGACCCGTGTGAGGAAAAAGCGATTCACTTTGGCCTTCAATCGCTATAAATTGTACTTGGTGGGAAACATAGTCCTGGGCAAAAGGGATGACGTTCTCCATATAAAAGGGTGCTTGAAAAGGATTGTACGAGGAGTGACAAGCTGCACCTCAGACGGATGTGATGCATTAGTTCGAAATAATATTCCCAGCATTTGAAAAGCCTTCTTTGCTATGCTTGCGACATGTACATGCCAAGACATATTTGTTCTCAAATGAACGCCCAACAAATTGAATGACGATGAAGTGTCCAAACATAACTATATCAGGTTCAGCAACATTAACATTTTTAGAAAAAGCTGCTGCTTGGGTTTTTGTAGCGTTAAAATCTACTTGGTTATTATCATCCCAAGATAATATTTCTTCCAGTTCTTTGTTAAGTTGAACCGACTTCCCGCTGTCTGTGGATATTTGCATGAGTAGCCGATGTTCGAGCGTTCAAAGGGAGTGAAGACAGTAGCGTACTATCATCTCCAAAACTGTAGGTTGAACTCCTGGTCTGTTTTAGCATCGGAATTTGAAACGACTTATCGATTTCGTTAAATTGTAAGTTATTTTCATCCTGTTTTGAAGAGGTGTCGTCAATAGACTATTATGTTCGATTATAAGCAGTTGCCATTGAAACAATATTTATAAAACCAATCGGAAATTTAAAAATGATATTTTATTGTTTCATACATGTTGGCTAATTAAAATAAAATGTTGGCAATCATGTTTCCTTAAATAAATAATTTTTGCTCGTATTTTACAATTTTCTAAAATTATTCGGCTTTGAGAAAAGTTATATTATACAAAAAAAATTGGAAAATAAATTGTTTTCGAGAAGATATTATAAGATCAAATAAGTTTTTGAGATTTATTTACTTACTTGATAAAAATAGTTTATTTTTAAAAATTATTTTTAGGAACGAAATAGTTGGGAATATTTCTTTTTTCGATATTTTTGGACTCTAAGCTATTTTAATTAGGTATATGTAACATTAATATATCTATAAATATGTTTCCAAATTGGAATATTTGTTTCTTTAAAGTGCGTTCACTTACGGTTTATAAACTGCACGGTGCATAAACCTACCGACAAAAAAATTGGCTAGCTTTAAACACGCCTTTTTCAGCTAACCAAATTTTAAATCTTCATCAGAAATTATCCAACGAGTTTAGGAAAGTAGCGTTGATGTATGAACAAACCCGAACTAACATATTATGCAGACTTCCGCTGCCCAGGCTCAATTAATCAGAAAAACTTGGTGTTACTATATTAATCATTACATCTAATTGCGGAGCTGTTTCGCAGTATGTCGAATAATGAAACTTAAACTCATGAAAAGTTAATAGAGCCACCCACCAAGATTAAATAAGGGGATCAGGTTTATTCGGAATGATATAGGATGCTTAATGATATATATTGGAGTAGTAAAAATAAGAAATGAACAAAGCAATATGGAAAATATTACAAATCGAGTTTAATGCCATTACTTTCGACAAGATCCTGTAAACACTGCGCCGTAGCAGTGCTTTGATACCAGCAACTGGTGAGGCCAACGGACAACCTCAGTCCTCTGGTATATGGATGTTAACTGGATCAATGGAGAACACAGAGGCCGTACAACATAATTCGGAGATAAATTGTATGTTTCTTTATGTGGACTTTACAAAATTTGGACAGTTTAACTAGAGGTCGTGATTTCTGCAGAGTGGAGCAACATCACACACTTGGCCCACATCTTTTCCCGCGATCATGATAATGACGTAGCGGAGGCGTGATCTAATCACGTCACTGCTGGTCTATAAGAACGATGAGGGCGTAAGGGTTAACATTTAGATGACATTATTTTTAAGTAGTAATTGTCCCAAGCCGACAATTTAATGTAAGAAGAAGTTTTTTATATCAACTTGTTTTACTACAAATATTTTAAAAGTAACCTTTTCTTATGAGGTTTCAATTTATTTTAGTGTGAAAAGGCTATGTTTAATAATTACGGATTCCGGATCAAATATCGAAAGACAAATTATCGTAGGACATATAATCGAACGGACTAATGTTCGAATGGACAATTGTTAGAATGGACAATATTTCGAATGGACAGTTTTTCGAAAACTACTTAATTTATCGTTCTTTTAGAAAGATAATATTTAAAGTATAATAAATGCAAGAACTAGGTAGGATTAAGTAAAACAGAGGTATAGATTTATGTTGTATAATAATTACTTGACGTTATTTAATACGTATTCAATGACACTTAAAAATAGCCACATGTTACATATTTTGTTAATACTGTAGCACTATATAAACATTTACAAAGAAATATATACAGCTAAATTACTTAAAAACCCTGCAGGATCATCTTCACAAAATTGTAGACATTTTTATTCTTAGGTCAAGAGTATTTCCTTTTCCGAGGACTCGCGGCCAATTCCGACTGAAGTTGTGCTAATTTCGTTTCTGTCAGTGCCTGTTCTCTTTGGATGGCTTCAGTGAACTTCCAAATACTTGGATGATAAGCTGATAATTGGCTCTCAAAAGCCATGTGCCATTCTTCTGTATAATTGTTGGTTTTTGGGATGTCATCACTAATTGATAAATAACAATGTCACATCTCAATAAAAAATATGGAAGGTCTCTGTAGTCCGCGACCTCGTTTACCTCTTCAGGTACGGTTTCGGCGGCTGCATTAAAAAATAACTGAACATGTTTCGGTGGTATAAAGGCCAAAGCTGCCAGAAGATTAATTTGCTGGGCAAATTCTCTGTCGGTGTCATATTTTGTTTTAAACCAGAACTTTGCGTTCTTTTGTACAAGGCTTGGCGAAAATAAAAAAAAAAACATCCTTGAATAAAAAAAAAAATGGAAAAACTGTTTTTATGGAGGTAACCATTGATATTTCGAAGTCTATCAGGAATGATTTTGGATGAAGTTCTGGCAATCAACTCTTTACACCTTCCAGTAATCTGATGTAGGTCTCCTTGGTCTTGTTTGGAAGCAATGCATAAATTAATGGTAAACACGACGAAAAATGCATGTATGGTGTATACCTGGTAAAATATTTTAGGGGTTGTCTTGAAACTGCAATCCATATATATATATATATATATATATATATATATATATATATATATATATATATATATATATTTAGATATATATATATATATATATATATATATATATATATATATATATATATATATATATATATATATATATATATACTAGCCGGGCCCGCGGCTCCGCTCGCGTGGACTTGATTCACCACTATCGTCACTGCTTATTCCTTAATTTACCCAACGTAATAAAATATCTCTCATTATTTCCCCTTATCCCTCAATATTTCTCATTATCTGCCATTATTTCTCCTTATCTCTCGCCTACATAATTTCGATTATCTAGGCGTAACTCTGCTCATCTCCCATTATTTCTCCTTATCTCCCATTATTTCTCCTTATCTCCCATTATTTCTCCTTATCTCCCATTATTTCTCCTTATCTCCCATTATCTCACCTTATCTCCCATTATTTCTCCTTATCTCCCTTTATCTCACCATAACTCCCATTATCTAGACTTATCTTGGTTTATCTCCCATTATTTCTCCTTATTTACCATTATTTATATTTATCTCCCATTCTCTCACCTTATCTCCCATTATCGAGCCTTATCTCGACTTATCTCCCATTATTTCTCCTTATCTCCCATTATCTAGGCTTATAACGAATTATATAGAACATATGTTTAAATTTATAGAAACACGTAAATCGGACAGACAGACAGACAGAAAGACGTTAAATTTTATATATATATATATTCTAGATAGAAGATTATAGATAACCTGGCCAGAGAAACAAATGCATGAATTAAAAAAGAAACACGTAAATCGGATAAGGGGTTCTCGAGTGATAAGCGCACTAACAGACAGACACACAGACAGAGAGACGTTGCATTTGATATATATTATATTCTTTGCTACATGATATTGTTCCATATTTAATGCTTTAGGCAGTGTATTGCAAGAGAACGCGCTAGCGGCAAACTTTTCTCCGACTTGATTCACTATTATCGTCACTGCTTATTTCTTATGTCACCTAACGTAATAAAATATATCCTATAACCTGGCCAGAGAACATATGTATGTTTAACAAAAAAGCACGTAAATCGGATAAGTGGTTCTCCAGTGATAAGCGCACAAACGGACAGATATTACATTATATATATATATATATATATATATATATATATATATATATATATATATATATATAATATATTATAGATGTAATAAAATATATATCTATAACCTTGTCAGAGAACATATGTATGAATTTAAAAAATCACGTAAATCGGATAAGTAGATCTCGGGGGATAAGCGCACTAATGGACAAACAGACAGACAGACAGAGAGACGTTGCATTTTACATATATTATAGATATAGATTATTATTATTATTATGAAACCTGGCCAAAGAATATATGTATGAATTTAAAAAAAAGACACACCAGTCGGATAAGTGGTTTTCCCGTGATAAACGCACTAATGGACAGACAGACAGACAGAGAGACATTGCATTTTATATATATTATAGATTATAGATATTCTCTGCTACATAATATTGTTCCATATTTAATGGTTTAGGCGGTGTATTGCAAGGCAACGCGCTAGCGGCAAACTTTTTTTCCGCATCATTCACTATTTTACATCACTACTCATTCCTTATGCTACCTATCGTAATAAAATATAGCCTATAACCTGGCCAGAGAACATATGTATGTTTTTTAAAAAAAAGTACGTAAATCGGATAAGTGGTTCTCCAGTGATAAGTGCACTAACGGACAGACAGACAAACAGACAGACAGACGTTGCATTTTATATATATTATAGATGTAATAAAATATATATCTATAACCTGGTCAGAGAACATATGTATGAATTTAAAAAATCCCGTAAATCGGATAAGTGGATCTCGAGGGATAAGCGCACTAATGGATAGACAGACAGACAGAGAGACGTTGCTTTTTATATATATTATAGATATAGATTATTATTATTATTATGAAACCTGGCCAAAGAATATATGTATGAATTTAAAAAAAGACACACAAATCGGATAAGTGGTTTTCCCGTGATAAACGCACTAATGGACAGACAGACAGACAGAGAGACATTGCATTTTATATATATTATAGATTATAGATATTCTCTGCTACATAATATTGTTCCATATTTAATGGTTTAGGCGGTGTATTGCAAGGCAACGCGCTAGCGGCAAACTTTTTTCCGACATCATTCACAATTTTACGTCACTACTCATTCATTATGCTACCTATCGTAATAAAATATAGCCTATAACCTGGCCAGAGAACATATGTATGTTTTAAAAAAAAAGTACGTAAATCGGATAAGTGGTTCTCCAGTGATAAGCGCACTAACGGACAGACAGACAGACAGACAGAGAGACGTTGCATTTTATATATATTATATATATATATATATATATATATATATATATATATATATATTTAGATATATATATATATATATATATATATATATATATATATATATATATATATATATATATATATAAATATATATATATATATATATATATATATATATATATATATATATATATACATACATATATATATATATATATATATATATATATATATATATATATTTAGATATATATATATATATATATATATATATATATATATATATATATATATATATATATATATACATATGTATATATATATATATATATATATATATATATATATATATATATATATATATATACATATATACATATATATATATATATATATATATATATATATATATATATATATATATATATATATATATATATATATATATATTTAGATATATATATATATATATATATATATATATATATATATATATATATATATATATATATATATCCAGATATGCTCTGGCCTTTGCAACAGGTCAAGGTTCTCCTTGGTGAATTCTTCTTCTGTGATGGCTCGGGCTTTACATTTCCTCTGAGTAAAGTACTCACATTTCCAGTACTTTCTTGCATTCGTTGATTTATCTTCGAAATACATGTAGCCGTTTAAAAGCAGGTTTTGCCTTTTTGGCTAACTAAATATTCTAAAGCGATTTCCTCTTTCTCAACTCAATCCAACTCTTGAAAGGGAAGAAGATAGAATAATGAATACTTTATAATTTGTGTGTCACTTAATCCTTAATTAATAGCCATAACTGAAAGATTGTATAACCCAAGTGCACAAGCCTTTCTTGAGGTAAGAGGGATTAAAATAACACAAAACCCTTCTTTTTAATCTGGCCTTTATAGGTAGCTACTAAAATTCCTTTATTACAGATTATATATAATACGTTTTGAAAAACAAATATAAAAATTTCTCTTATATTTTTAAGTTTCATTGTATAGGTATTAAATAACTTCAAATAATTATCGTACAACATAAATATCTATACTACTGTTTTTACTTAATTCTATCTAGTTCTTGCATTTATTATACTTTAAATATTATCTTCCTAAAAGAAGGATAAATTATGTAGGTAGTTTTCGAAAAACTGTCCATTCGATTATTTGTTTTATTCGAATATTTGTCCATTCGAAATATTGTCGGAACAATTGTCCATTCGAAGATTAGTCCGTTCGATTGTATATCCTTCGATAATTTGTCTTTCGAAATTGTGTCTTTTGATATATGGTCCGGACCCGCTTTTAACTGCCTATTTCCAATTGGGTATATAACTTTAGCCTTGTTTTTTTACGTTTATGTTCTTTTTTTTCCTCATAAAATTTTTATTATTTTGTCAGTTATGTAAGTTAAAAATGCAAAAGTTATTTATAACGGTTTATTTTTACATAGAGGTACGTAATTACCTATTTAATGATAAAATAATTGTAACTATTAAATTAATTAGGCAATATTTCGTGTTTTAAATTGAATATGTGGAAATGGTATCTAGATTTACATATAGAAAAAATATATTTTTAACAATAATAATAACAATATTAATAATAAATTCCTTATTTGCATAGTAATTAGTACATATAATAACCTCAAAATATGCACATTGTTTTTGCATCATCACATACATCCTGGGTGAAAAGTTCCGAGACAAATGGCAGCACAAACAAAATAACCATATGATTTTCAGTTAGTGTCAACTCTCAGAAGATTCGTGTAAAATTTTCATGACATTTTGTCTATTAGCTTGCGAGTTACAGCTGTTTTAGTGACGCAACTTTTGATTTTCGCCGAACGATGGAACAAAAAGAGTTTCTTGTGTTGATTAAACATTGCTTTTTGATGGATTTGAGGCAGGCTAGAGGAGAGGAGAAAGAAACTTGTATTGGCCGGAGATTTTAATTTAAAAATGTTAGTAAGGACGATTCAGAATGACCTATTTATGGATCTATTGTCGGGTTATAATTTGAGGCAGGCTATTTTTGCACCGACAAGGGAGGCAAAGAACTCATCCACACTTATAGATAATATTTTTGTAAATATTGATAGTTTTAGTGCTGCTGGGATTGAAAATGCTCTCTCGGATCATCATGCGCAGCTTATTTAATTTCGTTCAGAGCAGGTTGAATCTTAAGATTACAAGTATATTAAAAAAAGAATATTTTCAAGAAAAAGATTACTTCTGTTTAGGCAGGAGCTGCAGACTGTTGACTGGAGCCCCATACTGGAGTGTAATGACGTGAATGTATGCTACAATACGTTTATAAATATAATAAAATGTCTAATGAATGTAATTTTTCCAACAAAAAATATAATTGTAAAAAACTTCATAATGGTTGGATAACTAAAGGTATAAAAATTTCATGTAAAAATAAAAGGAAACTATACCGTGAGAAAAAGAAAGGTAAAATTTCTAACGATGAATTCAAGAGATACCATAAAATTTTAAAGAAAGTTATATTGGAAGCTAAAAGAAAATCAAATACTGAATTTATTTTGAATTCTGATAATAAAACTAGGGCAACTTGGTCATTAGTAAGGAATATATCTGAAAATTCTCAAAAAAATTCAATAATCGACACTTTTGCGCCGAAATATGGGGATTCAGGGACAGCACTGAATGCTTTAAACTATTACTTCATTAATTCTTGTCCAGATGTTGATGGTAGTGGGACAGTTGACTCATTCCCTATAGAAGGGTATCAGCGGACGATATTCTTGGAACCAACTAGCATTGAAGATGTCTGTAGATGCATAAAAAAAATTGAAAAACAAAAAATCTGTAGGAGAAGACCAGGTGCCTGTTTCGCTGCTGAAGGAGACGGCAGATATTATATCTATACCTTTGAAACATATTATTAATGTTATGTTCTCGACAGGACTTTTCCCAGACCAATTAAAGCTTGCACATATAAAAGCCATATATAAAAAAGGTGACCTAGATGAAGAAAAAAATTATAGGCCGGTATCACTGCTGTCAAATGTAAACAAAATTTTTGAAAAAATATTGTACTCCAGATTGATATCCTTCCTTGAGCGAAACAATGTCCTGGCTGATCAGCAGAATGGCTTCAGTCGACATAAATCTACTATTAGAGCTATTTATCAAGCCATGGCAGAGATTCTTAATTCTTTAAATGATGATAGGGGGACTGTGGCCATGCTTCTCGATTTACCAAAAGCATTTGACTCGGTAAATCACTCAATACTTTGCTTAAAACTAGAGAAGTATGGAATTAGAGGTGTAGTTCTTCAGCTCATAAAATTATATTTAAAAAACAGAACACAATTTGTTATTGAACCAGGCCCTTGTGGAAAGCTTGCTTGCTCTGAGAAGGTCATAATAAAAAAGGGTGTACCTCAGAGTTCAGTTTTAGGACCCCTGTTATATATATTGTATACTAATGAATTGCCTAAAGTGTCGCATGACTATATAGTGCTGTATGCCGATGATACTACCCTTATCTTTAAAGAGGATAATAAACATCTCTTACTTCAAAAAATGGTTAATACACTAGACCTATTAAGGCAATATTTTACTTCGAACGATCTACTTTTAAATATCTCAAAAACACGGATCATTCTATTTTCTAACAGTAACATATGACAACATTAAGGTAGTTTCGGGAGATGAGATTTTATTTCTTGGAGTGATTGTGGACAGGACACTTGACTGGAAGTGTCATGTCAGTGCTTTGGCGAATGATATGGCTAAGTATTGTTATGCGCTAAGAGTCATTTTAGATTATGTTGGTAAAGACGCAGCACAGTCTTCTTATTACGCCTACATTCATTCCCCTATGAGATATGAAATCATCTTTTGGGGAAATTCCTGTGAAATAAACAGAATTTTGGTTTTGTAGAAGAGGTGTCTAAGAATATTATACAGAATGAAGGCAAGAGATAGTTGTAAAAACATATTCATTTCAAAACGGATTTTTACTGTAATAAGTTTGTATATATATGAAGCAGTGTTATTTGTTCATAGTAATAAAGACCTATTTCAAGAATGCATAAGAGTTCATGAACATAACACTAGATTAAAAAATGATTTAATACCAAATAAAAGTAAATATTCCTATATACAAAAGAATGCACATTTTTGTATTCTAAGATGGTACAATAGTTTTCCTAATCATGTTAGCATTTTAAGAACGAACTTGCTGAAATTAGTAATTAAGAATTATTTAATTCGTAAGGCGTTTTATAGTTTGGAGGAGTTCTTTGCTGATGAATCATGGCTGTTTTTTTATGTGTGTAACTAGAATATTTGATAGAATGCAATATTTCTTAGTTTAAGAACTTTTGACATTGTTCCACGCTCCTATATGGAGCTTTGTAATTTACAAGGGGTAAATAAAAACATTATCTATATATATATATATATATATATATATATATATATATATATATATATATATATAAAATATATATCTATATATATATATATATATATATATATATATATATATATATATATATATATTATATATATATGTTAGCTTTTATTTAAAATTAAACTTGTGGGCAATTTTGACAATTTCTTATTGACAATTTGCAATCAGACATCTAACAAAGTTAGCCGTCTACTTCGGCTCTCTAAACTATACTTACTAGTGCGTACTAAAATATCTCTCTTACAGAAACCTCATTACTGAATACCAATATATCGATTACATAAACACATTTTAGTAGTATATGGCCATATATGTCACATATAATAAAGTTAAAGATTTGAGACATGTCAATCTCAGTAACTTAAGTATAATTTAATCTACCTAATGTAAACAAGCCAGTCTGCCTGAAAACAGTTATCCATAAGTAATATTCTTCTTCTCATATTGCACCGTGCAGCCTATCCTAATTATAAAATTATTTTCAACCAAGCCCGAAACGGGGGTGTTTTCTATACAGTAAATGCTCATATATATATATATATATATATATATATATATATATATATATATATATATATATATATATATATACATATATCTTAATGTGAAAATTAAATGGGTACCTTTGTGATAACTATTTCAAAATTCCGTTTCAAATTCTAACTATTTGCCGCAACTTTTACCTGTGGAAGTACCAATCCTAAAGTGTATTTGTTTGGAGTTGACAGCAGAATTCTCTCATTGTAGATACAGATATATTTGAGGTGCACCTACAAAAAATAGGTTTCTTATGCATTTTATTGGATTTTGCTACCTGTTTCGAATTATTTTTAAGGGTTCACCCTATTTTAGGCAGAAAACCTCTGCTATACAATAGAGTCATAAAATGTAAATGAGGTTTCCTCAGTAGCATAGCCGTCCGAGCGTAATGAGCTTTTAGTGTTTAATAAATAAAATTATCTTAAAAATAAAGTTAGAGAAATATAAGATTTATTACCAAAAACTTTTTAATCTATAGATCTGTGTATATATACAAATTCACAATATATAAGTATGTTAATTATAATCAAAAACAATGATCATCTTCAAAATCTGAAGACTCGACTTCTCTTAAATTGATAATTAAGGGTTCTATTTCCACAGTTTCTTCGATGTATTCGTCAAGTTCCCACTTTTTCTTCTTCTATAATATGTCGAATGGCATTTTTCCAGTTATTCCCTTTGATCCGCTCTATTCCGGCGAGTAATAATTGCCTGATGTCTTGAAGTTTGAACGTGGTGTGCCCAAATTAGCTCTATGGGATTCAATTCGTCATGATATGGAGGTAATTTAAGCACTATGATATTCCGTTCCTTTACCATCTCATGGACTGCGTATTTCTTGAACTATGCCTTATTTTGTTTCGCAAATTTGAGAAGTTCCGCTTTTAACATACCATCTTTATGTTTGAGATTTTTGTCTCTTATCCATTGAAGAATATCCGCTTTCTTTCATGAATTTATCAGGAGTCGTTCTAATAATCGAGAATGGTATGGCGCATTGTCTAATACTATAACTGATTGGGCTCGTATACATTCAATCATTTGTTGGAAGTACTCCTCAAAAACATCAGCCGTCATCTCCTCATGATAATCTTTAGTTGACTTTGATTCGAATTCTAACAAGCCATCGTCGAAAAATCCGTTTTCACTCCCAATATGTGCTATAATTAGCCTGCTCTTAATATTTTTATCAATCCAGAATTATTTCACTGTGTGTCCCTCATTATCCCAAGTCTCCTCTAAATAAAAAATATCTATTTCTTCGACCCGAAATTTTCCGGTTGCTTGTAGATATTCTCTTCTCCAACAAATTATTTCTTTATTGATAACAGTTTTTCTATTGTGTTTTTCCAACAAAAATTCAGAATATAAAGGCTTTTCCAAAATTTCCATTTTTTTAAATCTGGTAAGTCCTGGTCTTTTCTGATTTCTTGCAAAATTTTATGTAGTGTAGGTATTTCTTTCTTAATGGCGTTTTTAAAGTCTTCATTCGACTTATGAGGGTTCCTTTCCTTTGTGATTCTGAGGTTTCGTTGCACGGACCGCGTTTTCTTTCTTTTAGCAATCTATAAATAGTTGCTGATCCAACTCTCGTCACGTTTACACAGTCTTCCACAATTTCACGGACTTGGCTTGTTGGCTGTTGATGCACTAGGGTATCGTCGACGTTAAGTATCATTGTTTTTTCTGGTAGGGAAAATGCAGATTTACTGACTCTGCGAAGTTTGACCGGGGCAAAACTGAAAGTTGAAGCCATCGCTGTTCTGATTTGAACTAAGCATATTTATTTTTATGCTTACACAGTATATTTTTATTGCATACTTAGGTACTTAGGCACCTACCGATAAGTACTTTGGTTAATTATATTCCAATAACTGCTAAAATCCCAAATAATTTTATTGTACCCATTATTATTAAGCTTTATAACACTGTAGATTTCTAGTTCTTAACATTTTTTAATTGTACTCGTTTAGGCCTTTATCATACAAATAAGATTTTTAGTTTCATCACTTACTGATAAAAATAAACTTTGAAATGCGTTGATTTATATAGCTTATTGTAAAGTTTAGAAAGCATGTTGTACGACTCGAAACCATCCGGGACGTAATCCGCCACTTGCTTTAAAACTGGCCATATGCGTGGAGAGTAATACAGAATATTTTTTTGGATCGTGCCACAATAGCTATCTCTATCCTTATTACACAAAGCTTTTATAGTTCCTCTTTTACCCTGGTTGAATATAGTAATTAAATTCAATGTCTCAACACTTCTTCGTAGGTTCATTTACCCTTAATAGTAATTTGATTGAAGCGTGCACTTTTAACCTAGTTGTGCAATTACAGAAATACATGAAAATCGTAACGATATGTTCTAATTTTGAACTTCCACATTTCTACAGACTAAAACTTTTGATTGAAATGACCTGGACCGTGTCCAAGATGGGTTTATATGCGTGCTTTGCGGAAAGTTAGTATTAATTATATAGATGTACAGTCTGTCAGGTAAGAACGTGACCACTCGTATTCTTGAAAAAATGTGCATTTTTTGCCATTAATGTATTCTTTGGTGTGCTTACAACGGCGCAATTACCTTAGAAAGTTGTCTAATCGCCTCATGCATCAATAATCGCCTGGTATCTTCGAGGCATGCTGTCGACGAGATTTTCTGCAATGATCTCCAAATTTTTCGAATCTCGCGAGACTACTGAGTCAAAGTCCTCAGACTCTTTCCTCTGAGCTTCTTCCCTATAAGAGACCAAACGTTTTCAATAGCGTTGGCGTCTGGCGATTGTGAGGGCCACTCTAGTATCTTACCGTGGGCCTAAGTGAGCCGCCGCTTCGCGACGTGATTTCCACCCAGTGAAGATCTATTCAACGTGCTTCGGAATTTGACATCATTAGCACGAAGATGCTGTCGAATGATTCCATGAGATACATTCAAACCCGATTTTCTTAATTTTGCCGCTTCTTGACGCAACGTCAATTTCGGGTCCCGTGAAAATAAAGACATGATTCGTTTTTCGACTTTGGGAATGACTTTGCCTACCGAGCCACATTTTGGCAAGTCATCGACATTTCTCGTCTCGTTAAAATGATATACGAATATCATCTAGAATAAAAAACATCCTAAATCGTCACAACCTCTCTCTTCATCCCAACGATTCTCCCAAAGAATCTATATACCTGCCTTGGTCATCAGTAAGACCTTCCATTGATTATACGCTCCGAAAATATGACAAGAAATCAAATCCAGGCTCCATAATTAAATCAACTTTCCTATTAGTCCTCCACGAGAAATACATATGGTAGACTCTTCTCATATTTATACTGATGGCTGTAAGACTGTCGACGGAACGGGAGCCCCTTGCGTATACAATAACACTACCATTAAATTCAAATTAAACAATTACACATCTATCTTTTCAGCGGAATTATTTGCTATCAAAGAAGCGTTAAGATGGTTAATATCCTCTAAACTAGATACTAAAGTATTAATCATAACAGACTCCTTGAGTTCATTGCAATCAATCATCTCTTCTACGCATTCCCACCCGATCACTACAGCCATATCTGATCTTATACAAATGGCGTCTAATAGGGGTATCACTATATCTTTCTTATGGGCGCCCAGTCACATTGACATAAAAGGCAATGAAAGAGCTGACATAAAAGTTAGGGCTGCCATCATCTCGGGCACACCAATTAATACAATCCTCGCTCCTTACTTACTTAATCCTTATGCCTTTCTACCCCTTTTTCAGGAGTCTGTTATGATGGCCCATGGAGTTGAGTTATTCTATATTTTTTATTCCATATTTGCTTCTATATCTTTCTATCCTGTTTAAATTGCCGATTGCCTCTTTTGCTTCTTCTGTATTAGTTCCTTTTGTTTGTGTAAGTTCTGTATCTTGTTCCGGTATTATGTCTCTATGTTGATTTTTGTATGCTATGTCATTCTCACCTGATAGTGCTTCATAGTATTCCCTCCATTCTCTCCTCTCCTCTTTCCATAATTTTGTCTTCTTCTTTTATGCATCCATTTCCTTTCCTTTCTGTTTCTGTGATTCCTACATAATATATTTATTGTTCTTCTGTCAGTTCCTCCTCTTTTTCCCCTATTATTCCGTATTCTCATTCTGATAACTGGAGTTCCTGTATCTTTGCCAGGGTCGTCGTCAATATACCTATCTCTCTCCTTTTTCTCAGTTTTTTGACTTGATGGTCATAGTGTTCTTTGTTTGTTCTTTTAGTTTTTCTTCCTCAGTATCCCATTTATATTCTCTTCCTTCGATTATGATTTTTTGATATCCTATTTTTACTCTTTTTCCATTCTTTCTCTCGTTCTCTGCTATATACTTCAATTTCTTTTGAATTTTCCGTTCATCCTTTGTTAAATCGTTGTTTATGTAAATTCTCTCTCTTAGATTTCTCAGTTTGTCTTTATTTTTCATCACAGCTTCTTTATCTCCCGTGTTTCCAAGTTCTTTCTTGTATATAGTTGCTCCTATCTTTATCACATCTTTAATCTGTACTTTTGTGTCCATACTCCTCTCCATAAAATGTTCTATACCCTTTCTCAGATCTGGTTGACTATTCGCTTCAAATCTCATTCCCGATATTACAATATTATTCCTTACGTTGTCTTTTTCCAGCCTACTCATTTTCAAATCCATACTTCTCATGTTTTCTCTAATTATCTTATTTTCCTCTTTCAATACTTCATTTTTCTTTCTTAGTTCCCTCAACTCTTGTTGGTATCTCTTCTGATCTTGTCTTATTTCCTTTGATCATTTCTATCAAATTGTCTGTGTTATCTACTCTTTCGTGTTTCTCTTTCTGTGGGGTTCTTATCAGCTTTTTGCTCTTCTTTAATAATCCCATTGGCTCTTCTTTTTCCTCGACTCTTCCTCTTTTCGAGTCTCCTGATATATAATCATCGCTATCCATTGTTCTTTCTGTTATAAAAACTTTACGTATGCTCCTCGTATATTCCATTTTCAAACACGGGAAAAAAAGAAAAAAAAACTGTTGTTTATGTTTCTTATCACCGTTCTCCGGTGGTTCCTTATTCGCAGTAAAACGGTCAAGGTCGTCGCTTATCGTTTCGTTAGTTTCATACAATTTCACAGAATTATTCTCATAAACCTTAAAATTTTTTACTTATTGTCTTAATTCTAACACTACATTCTGCTTTATTTTTAGCCCCTCTCGTTTGCAGTCGACAAAATAATTAAATAGATCAAAACACTACCGTAATAATGCTCGTTGGACGAGTTGTCTATTGCCGGGCGTTCGATTCCCATGCACACATTTCGCGATCCGAAACGCAGCTCCTCGCTCCAAAAGATCTAAAAAACTTTTTCAAACAGACTTTTGATAATCTATTTCAGCTGGAGTGGGATCTGCGGGAGGATTCGTGCAAGTTGTGGGGGGTTAAACCTCTAGTTTTTCCGCCCCTTCAGCTCGATGCCCTGTCACGCTGAGGAAATGCAAAATGGAGAAGGTCGCCATCGGGCATACTTACCTTACTCACTTTTATTTGTTGAAAGGTGATCCGCCACCCAGATGTCTAAATTGCGACAATATTCTAGCAATCCACCATATATTAACTTCAAATGAATACTTAGACATCAAGACAAGGTTAGATCTAATAAAACCTCTCTAACAAATATGGATTCCAAATGTTACAAATAACTCCAATTTGATCAAATTTTTCAAAGAAACACAACTATATTCAAAGATTTAAATATCCTATATATGGCGCCAAATGATCCTCGATATCGACGCGCCAAACTAAAATAATCAATCACTCAACCTACTTCTTCACAAACGAAACCGACTTTTTAATATATTTAGTGGCCGCGGAATGTATCATGTTAGGCTCCTTTGGATGCGAACAAAGAAAGCCGTCGACGCGCAAGTGACTCATTTTGGATTTTACGTGATTTCGATGACAGTTCGGAATCGACTGATACTTTTACTAAAATATGTCGTAGATAAAGGTCCCCTCTACCGATTTTTTGTTGGATCGCTAGAATCGCATCTACCAAAAATGAATTACCACAAGCACGCTCTTACTTGACAGACTGTAGATGTAGCAGCAATTTACCGTTTTTTAAGAAAACAAGCAATTATTTAATTAATTTATTACCAAAATAATACGATCATTATCATCATTAAGAAAAACAGAAGTGATATTGTGGGATATCTAAATCAAAATGTTATTTGACAGTTTTATTTTTTGAGGTTAATTTATTGGAAGACTGTTCGAGGACGTTAATATTAAACATTGACAGAAATAAATTCAAATTCTACAGCGATTAATTTTAAGAATATACAGTATAGCCTGTCCCAAAATATAAGATCCAAATTTTTGCCGTTTTAAGTGGGCAATATAAAAATTCTGACCTTTTGTTCAGGATAAGTTGCAGAGATGGACTTAAGAATTTCATTCATTAATGCAAATAAATAAAATTATAAGTGTTTTTGGAGATATTTATTTATAGATGCATGTAAAAACAAATAGATAACAAGTAAAAATACACAGTTTGAATGAATGGGGTTTACAAGAGAAGACATATTGTATAAATAAAAACATATTTTAACTTCAGCCTAATTCGGTTTCACTATCACTGTCAACAGCTGAGGTAATTATCAGTAGTTTTATATTATTTACATAAATATATGAATCTTCAACTTTAACAACGTGCTGAATGGAATTCTTTCAGCTTTCACAAGGTGTATCGTGTATAACTTTTTTTACTAATTCAACCCCTGATACGCTTAAAGTAGGAGAAACATTTTGTGCCCTTATTTTTGATTTAACTTGATGCCTAATATATTCAATTGGATTAAACTCACAATAATACGGAGGAAGCCGAAAAACAGTGTGTCCCATTTTCTCAGCCATACTATCACAAACATATTTCTTTTTCAATTTATAGTCTTTCATAACTTCCAAAAGATCACTTTTTTTATAACAAGTCAAAATAAATGTCATTTTATAACATATATTCCTGTATTTCCGATTTGGTGTTGGCTGCATTAGGAACCTTATTTAGTAGGCGAGTATGGTAACTTGCATTGTCTATAACTATAACACTCTGTTCGGGAACATTTGCCAAAAGGGAATTTTGAAACCAATTTTTAAAAAGTTCTGCGGTCGTGTCTTCGTGATAGTCCAAACTAGAATCTTTTATGTTTTTTGCAGACAATAGTAGACAATTTGAAACCCAGCCCTTTTCAGATCCAGCATGCAAAATGGTTATTCGTTTACCTCTATTTGAAGGTGCGTTAGTCTGACATTTTGTACTGCTGTCAACCCACCCTTTCTGCACAGTGGTATGGGTATGGAACCATGTTTCGTCAAGGTAAATTACTGGCCAATTCTCTGATCGTCACTTTTTAATTTCTTGTAAATAAGTATGTCGCAAGATTCGTAATCTTTGTGACTCCATTACTACTTGCCTTTTGTTGATTTTTCGGAACGTAAATCCTATTCTTAAGAGAATTCTGTGAAGAATTGTTCCGCCACAAAGTATATTGATCCCCTCCTGCACCAGTCTTCATTTTATTTTGTCGGCACCAACTGCTCTTCATACACAGAATATATTTTTCTCCTGATGACGTATTTTTCACAATCGTCTACATGATGCATTTGAAAATCTTTCCGTTTTTTCCTGTTCCTGAGTGATGGTTTTCCTACAATACCCTTAATATTAGAAATTGGGATTTTTGTTAGTTCACTGGTTTCTTGCAAAGCACTTTGTTTATTCAAATTTATTTTTACCGAACTGTCGTAAACATCTTTCGCTATTTTTTTTGCGTCAAGTGATAAATGTTTTCTCTTGCGATAGCCACTATTGCAATTTTCCCATGGACGCCACATAATTAAAATAGAACCGTTACGTTGTAAGTTGTAAGTAAAACTAAAAATAAAAACAATAAAAAGTATCTTTCGAATCATAATGGGGACCTGTGGTCATTAGGCCTATATTTATCATATACTTAAAGGGCTCCAAACCGGCTTGCCAGGTAGTAAATATATAGGTAAAAATAGATAAAATATGATTGCAGGTGCAAGTGAGGGCGGTATACAAAGCAGGTAAAATAAAAATACGTTTATCGTAATACCTCGCAACTATGCACAAAACCATAATAGGGTCGTTTATTGCCCCATTGAAAAAGCAAAAAGACAGGATCTTATATCTTGAGATTTACTATACCAGGCAGAAAGTATGCGGCACATGGGATTTTTATTTATTATTAAATTTAGAAGAAAAGCGTGTTTATAGGTGGATTCTGCATCCCTTGGAACTTAAAAAATGATTTTGCAGTGCCGATTGTCATTTGTCGTTCGGCGGGACGTTTGAATCTGCTGGTTCAATTATTGAAAACATTTGAATTTATTTTAAGGTAGTATGCAAATTTCGTATTTTGTCAGTTTCTAACCAATACAAATGTGATCACAAGGAAATTTTTATTTTTGAATTTGAAATAAAGTTACATCGATATACGAATTTTATCATTTATTTCTTGATTTCAAGTTATGTTTTACTTGTTTTACAACCAGTTTTTTTATGGGTCTGGCTCACGTGCTGCAGGGAAATCCCTAAATCGCTACAGAAGCGACACGTGTGCAGTAAAAGCGATTCACATTGGTCTTGAATCGCTGTAAATTGTACTCAGTGGGAAACACAGTTCTGGACAAATTATTCCAAAAGGATAAGGTTCTCCATATAAAAGACTGCTTAAAAAGAGTTGTACGAGGAGTAACAAGCTGAACTTAATACGGATGTGAAGTATTAGCGTGACGTGTATTTCTAGCATGCACTGCTCTGGGAGGAATTAAGCGGGCTACGGCCATCGAACACTTTCCATGGAAATATTTGTAGAATAGACTCAAGTCGCCAACCGTTCTTCGACGTTCCAACGAATTAAGGCCGTCGGCCAGTTGCGGGTCTCCAGTCAGGCAAACAGCTCTTCTCTGACTAGAATCCAACAAATGCAGTGTATGTTTGGGAGCAAAGCCCCAAACATGTGAGCAGTATTCCATAGTTGGTCGAATTTGAGCTTTGTACAGAATGACTAGTTGTTGGGAATGAATGAATACTTTATTTAGCTACTAGCTAATACATTCTTCTTCTTCTTCTTCTTCTTCCTTCAGCCGCTCTCTACCCACTGTCGGGTATAGGCCTCTCTCAAATCTTTCCATTTTTCTTTATGTTGTGCTTGTTGATACCAGTTAAGCCCTCCAAATCTCTTCAGATTGTCACTTCATCTCTCTTGGGGCCTTCCTATGCTTCTCTTTTCACCCCATGGTCTCCACCTAGTGATCTTGCCACTCCACTTATACATCGCTCTCGCTACATGGCCGGCCTAGCTCCATTTCAGGGATGTTATCCGTTTGGTGAAATCATCCACCTTTGTTTGTTGTCTAATCCATTTATTAGTTTTCTTGTCCTTCAAAGTAATAGTCAACATCTTCCTTTCCATTGCTCGTTGGTGGACTTGTAGTTTTTGTATTGTTCTTTTAGTTAAAACCTATGTCTCGGCTCCATACTTTGTAGCTGGTAAGATACATTGATCATAAATTTGGGTTTTTGATCTTTGAGGAATGTTCATATTCAGTACATATTTCAATTTTCCATATGCTGCCCATCCCATACGTATCCTTCTTTCTATTTCAAGCTGCTGGTTTTCCTTTCCTGTCGTTATTATTTGGCCCAGATAGATGTATGTGTTTACTTTTTCTATTGTTGAATGTTCAATCACTATATTTTCATCATTGGTGTCTTCGTTACTCCTGCACTTTCTCTTGGAGAAATTTATGTCAAGTCCCACTTTTCTTGCTTGGTGGTGGAGATCTGTGATCATCTAGATCAGAGGTTCCCAAATTTTTTTTTTCTCGTAGACCACTTTCAAAATTTTACTGGTTTCGGTGGACCCCCTGCTGCTACATTTCTACCATATTCCCAAAACTCGTCAAAAAATGTCAAGATTAAAAAAAAAAAACAAATAACGATGGAAATTTGCGTCGTGGCTGAGTTCCAACCCTAAATTCGGAGTGTTAAAAATAAAAAGAAAAATAATATATTTTCTTGTGTTCTATTTATTAAAATAATATGAATACAGACTTAATAGAATTAAAATTAAACATTAATAACGTACCCTAACTTCAATAATGAAAATCAACAATTAAAAAAAATAGTCATAATTTTAATGGGAGGATTTACTTGATGGACGGACAACAAATTATCAATATTTGGCTTCAGTTTTGTAAGGAATAACTGCAAATCTCCCCGTTCTGTGATGTTCAATCTGTTCCTTTTTTTTGTTAATAGGTTTGTAACGACTCTAAAACTTTTTTCGACAAGGTATGACGGGGGAAACGCTATCAAAAGTTTTCTCGCAATTTCCCGTAGCCCAGGATATTTTTCGGGTATTTCTGCCTGCAGCCAAAATGTTTGATAGCCTGTTTTAAATTTCACCTTCAGCTCCGCATTGGCGCTAAGCTCGAGTAGCTCCTCTTGTAATACCACATTCGCCACTTCCGTTTCATCAAATGGATTTATGATCCATGGTGGTATTTCCATCGTCAGAATATCTTCAAATCTATTTTTGAAGTCATCATGCAGGGCATTTAAATGTTGAACGTATGTCTGAATATCCTCATCAAGACATTCTGCCTGTGACAAGTTTGGAAACTGGGAGAATTCGCGCCGACTAATATTTTGCTTCATAAATTTCAATTTTCCAAGAAAAGCCGAAATTACACCCTTTGTTTTTATTAAATTTAGGGTGTCCCCTTGTTACTGCAAGTTAATGTCATTAAATTTTTTGAACAAATCTGTGAAATAGGCGATGTCTGCTTTCAATTTGATCAGGTTTTCTTTTAAATCTGGATCTTTACTTTCCAAAAAACTCTAAAACTGATTCAAAAAGTGAATAAAACCTTGTTAAACATGCACCTTTCGACAACCAGCGTACTTCAGTATGTAAGAGCAATCGTTGGAAGTCTTCATCATTTTCGTCGCACAATTGTGCAAATAAACGGGTATTCAACGTATTGCTTCTTATTTTGTTAACTGCTTTAATCACAAATTGAAGCAATTGGTGGAATCTATCACTCAAATTTTTCGCTACCAGGTGTTGTCGGTGGATGACACAGTGAATTGCAGTTACTCCTGGTATAATTCTTTTAAGATGGCTTATAAACCCACGATATCGCCCGAAGATGGCAGGAGCTCCATCTGCTGTCATCGAAATAATGTTTGTAAATGGAATCGATTTTTCCTTAAAAAAAATCACTCAGGACATTAAATATTGATTCGCCTTTATTGTCCGTCTCCAAAGTTTTCGCGAATAGCAGCTCTTCATGGATCTCTTCGTCCATAACAAATCGAACATATGCCAATAATAATGCTTCATTACCAGGTAAAGTTGACTCGTCCAGTTGAATAGAAAAATGGGTTGTTTGCAGATAATTACACAAAAAGCTTTTAATATCAGAGCTCATTTCATCAATACGTCTTTGTACAGTGTTGTTACTCAAAGGAATTCTTTTGAGTACGTCAAATGGAGGTTTGTGCAGAACAGTTTTTAAAACCTCTTCAACAGCGGGTAAAATTAACTGTTTTCCGATGGTGTGCGGTTTTCCAGATTTCGCTATAAGCAATGAGATATTGTAAGATGCCCGCAAGCCATCATCGCTACTTTGAGACGTTGAAGCAAAGATACTGTGCACGGTGGGTCTCTTTTCATATTTTTCCTTCAATGTTTGAAAATATTTTAAATCTTTACCTATTTTATCAGGATGACACCTTCTTAGATGATCTTCAAGCTTCGATGGTTTCATAGAGTCATTGCTCAAAACTTTGTTGCATAAAAGGCATATGGGCAATCGTTTGTCTGCCTTTGATGGAAGAAAACCAAATTTCAAATAATCAACACTGTACCGTCGACATTTCTTCTTAGATTCAGCCATGTTTCGTATCAGTTACCTACCTGTAAAGAAAAAAATGTTTGTTTTAGTAATCACAAGGCGACTTTAACAGAATATGGCTATTTTAACAGAATAAAATAGGATTAATTAATTATTGCAATGAAAAAACCATTTTAATTATTAAAAGCAATAAACTGCTAAGACCCATATAGAGGTTTTCACAGAACGGCTGAACCTATTTTAATGTAATATAAAATATTTTTTGATTAATTATATTTTGATACATTTCTGTAAATTCGAGAGAGAAAATACTTTTAAAGAATATAATGATTTATTTATTACTTTGATGGACGTTACGAGTGGTATATAGACACTTACAATTTATGAAAATATTTTTAGTCATTTAGCATTAGCAACTACGAGGGCACTGAAATATGTACAAACATGCAGGTCAGTCATATATCTCTCCTTTAGTGAATCACCACAGTCGGGTAAATAAATAATTTTATAATAAAAAGTACTAAAAGTTCAATCTTTCTCGTCTTTCTGTTCTTTTATAGAAGTATCGAATAATGGCCTTGTTCAGTATTTAATTTTTATTACGTACCTACTACACGCAAATATAACAAAATATATTATTATTACAATATAAAATAAAAGTATGAATAACAAATAGGCAGGTACTTACTTTTTCCGGCACTGGCAAACACTGACATCGATTCACTCACACTTTTCTTTTCAAAATTCCGGAAACAAATGAGTAACGTTTGTCCTTGGCATTCGTATTTATATTGGTCAAGTTCATGCAAGATTGCAAGCACAGCACAAGTCATAATTCGTCCCTTTGCATGTCTGAACGGGTTGCGTTGCGGGCGGGCGGGCCCGGCGCTTTGCAAGTCTCGACGCACGTTGTACTGAATATCGAATATGCAAGTTTTTACAAGTAACAGTCGCTGACCTTCTTAAAATACACTACTCAAAAAAATTAAGGTAGGTTTTAAAACAAGGAAATTAATGCTAAATAAACAGGCTATCTGATCCATATGCCGGCCTAACTGAAAAAATTTTTTTCAAGCCCGTGGACCAAAAAAAAAAGCAAAATATTTGCAATATTTTTTTTTCGCGCTATCTGTTAGGATTGCATGAGAACCGTAGCTCCTAAAAAATTTTAGCCAAAAAATCTGAAAATTAGAATCTTAAAATTCTTTTTTTTAAAGTCTCAATACGATCATTTTTCACCGAAATACAGCCTGTCAAAAATCACCGAAAATTTTGGAATTTTTTTTGCTCCCTTATTTTTTTTGAGTAGTGTATTATCTGCCTACATTGATACGTAAGGCTAAGCCAACATTTTTGTTCTTTACTATCGAAACCAGATAAATTTTCGTGGACCCCTACTTACAACTTGTAAACCCCCATTTTTTTTTCACGCCAACGTAGACCCCCGTCGAGTCTCCCGTGGACCCCTGGGGTCCACCTGAACCACTTTGAGAATCACTGATCTAGATCATTTCATTCTTATTGTTTGCTATAATTACAATGTCATCTGCGAATCTCAGGTTGTTTAGCCGATCGCCAGCTATCAGGAGGCCATTTTCGTTCCAATTCAGTTCTTGGAATACATCTTCTAAGATCATTGTAAATAATTTACTCCTCTGTTCACTGGGACCTTGTTTATCAGTTCTGGGTTTACCATAACTTTGAGTGTTGCTCGTTCATATATTCTGGCTATCAGTTCGCTGGATCTGTGGTCTATACGAGCATTTCTAAGAGCTCTTATAAGCGCCCATTTTTCCACTGTGTCGAAAGCCCTGCGAAAATCTACAAATGTGAGCCACATTGGTATATTATATTCGGTGGCCTTTTCGATTAGTATTCTCAATGTATGCAAGTGCTCAATCGTACTGAAGCCTGATCTGAATCCAGCCTGTTCTATCGGTTGGTATAATTCCATTTTGTGTTCCAGTCTGTTTGTTATGATTCGTGAGAACAGCTTGTAAACTTGGGAAAGTAAACTAATTGGCCGGTAGTTTTCTAGGTTTTCAGGGTCACCTTTTTTGTATATTAAGATGACTATGGGGTTTTCCCAGTCTTCTGGTATATTTCCACATTTGAGGCATTCATTAAAAAGATCTTTTAATTCATTTATTAGGGCTTCACCTCCGCATTTTAGCA
This sequence comes from Pachyrhynchus sulphureomaculatus, assembly GCA_019049505.1. NCBI lineage: Eukaryota > Metazoa > Arthropoda > Insecta > Coleoptera > Curculionidae > Pachyrhynchus > Pachyrhynchus sulphureomaculatus. Next base: position 63,721,482 of record CM032451.1, read on the forward strand.
TTTCAGGTATAATATCATCCTCTCCAGCCGCTCTTCCACTTTTCATCTGTTGTAAGGCTTTCCTAACTTCATCCATTTCTATGTCAGGAATTTCTTCTAATAACACATTACAATACTTAAGTTTATAATTTACAACATATTATGCAATTTCTTGTCTAATTGAATCACTAATCAGTTTTCGAAACTCTGACAAATTTTTTGCATTTTTTGCCTCATTGGGGAGAGCATTGAAAATTCGGACTCCTTCCTAGAATAACGACCTCATCAAAAACGATTTTGTTGTATGTTCTGTGTGAAAATTATCCCTGGATCTTATATTGTGCTGTTGAAGCGCGTAACGCTGAATTAGAAATTTGTTCAGAGAGCCTGGTAATTGCTTGTGAACTATTTTATACATGAAAATTAAATTACTTATATTAATGCTCTCCTCAACAGACACCCAATTAAGATGCCGCAGCATATTTTGAATTGGAGTATATACGTTACAACTCAACAGTACTCTCATACATTTATTTTGCAGTATTTGCAGCCTTCTCAAACTCTCCTGAGGGCATGCCAATAATAGAGAGTTACAATAAGTAAAGTGAGGGCTGATGATTGTATTACGCACTAGCATTTTAGACCAACCCGAAAGATTTCCTGCAATTCTTCTGCAACACCGAATCTTTTTACATAAATAATTAACCTGCTGCACACAATTTAGTTGTGGGTCTAAAGCCGGATTTCCACCAAACGGACAGTTTAAAAAAACAGTTCTGTTTTCAATAAACAACACAAAACATGTTTTGTTTTTTTCAAACAGTTCCTGCAGATTGTTCCAAAAGTTTTGTTGCTAGTGTTTGTCCTCTTTTTCCCGTGTTGTTTAGTCCCGCACGAATGTCCTTCTCCGACGACGATTTTTTTTATAATTAGCTGTGGTTCGTTTTTAGTTAATGACCAAAACAGAAAAAAAAACTAGGGTATTGGGTCATTTCTCTATTAAAAATGATAGTTAATTACGGCACAGAAGAATAATTGGCTGATTTAAGCACTGACAATATTGGGTTAAATGGAGAATTGAGATCTTTTTGCCACAATTTTACCAGAATGTCGAGTACCGATTTTGAATTGCTAATTAATTTGTTAGGATCTAAAATCGCCAAGAAAAATACAAATTATCGGGACGCAATTTCGGTGAAGGATCGCCTGGCAATAATTCTGAGGTACTTAGCCACTGGAGACAGTTTTCAATCATTAAAATATTTATTCAAAATTTCAAATTTTTCTGTATCACGAATTATACCGGATGTATGTGAGGCTCTGTATAACGCTGTTCAGCATTATATCAGGGTAAGCCTTTCTTTCTTCGGTTTATTCTTGTCATACAAAAACTCATGGCATCATATCCAAACCATTTTAAAACAAACGGTTGTCCAGCCCAAGACTTTTTTATGCTTTTATACTTCCTTCTTTTCCTGTTGTACTGACTGAACAAGTTTTTGTTTTTTCGCTCGATTTTATCACTACTAGTTTCAAAATTATTATCAATTTCCTTGAGTGAATCTTTTTTATTTTTATTCTCATAACCTGTACTTTTTGAGTCTCACCGTTTTGGTAAATCTGTTTTGCAGTCAACTCTTTTAACCGTAGCAACGTTGTAACTAAATGCATATATATATATATATATATATATATATATATATATATATATATATATATATATATATATATATATATATATATATATATATATATATATACATATATATATATATATATATATGTATATATATATATATATATATATATATATATATATATATATATATATATATATATCTATATATATATATATATATATATATATATATATATATATCTATATATACATATATATATATATATATATATATATATATATATATATATATATATATATATATATATATATATATATATATATATATATATATATAGTTGAATAAAAAGTACTTTAAGTGTTGACAAACTCTTCATAAATCGCATACAGTTGATAAAATTTTAATAACCAGTTGAAAGAGTAGAGTACAAATGTGGCCAAGAACAAAACTACAACATTTAGGTGTTCCAACCAAACCGACTAAAAAATACGAACAAATTTGTTTTCTTTTGATGTACCGACTCGAGATGGGAAAGTGTTTTGTTTACTAAAAACCCTGTTCTTCGACAAACATGTTTTCGGAACTGTTCATTTTTTACAAAACATGGCTCTTTTTGTTGAGAAAAAATAGTTTTTGTTTGTGTTGCGTGCTATGTTCGTTTGGTGGAAACCCGGCTTAAGACCACTTCCAAATATTTAATTTCATAGACCCGTTCAATAACCGCATTGTTTATCTGAACAACACGAGTATTATTATCAAACTGACCACACCTGCTTCTTGTGCCCAAAACCATAAATTTAGTTTTTTCAGAATTTAATTTAAGTTTGTTAACACACAACCAATCATACAGAACAGCCACCTCACCATTTAATACTTCGGTGGCTTCCGCAAAGTCGCCATCAGAAACCGAGACAAGCGTGTCATCAGCAAACAGGCCCACAAATGATTTTTTTTAATACTCTGCGAATATCATTTACATACATAATAAATAAAAGTGCGCCCAACACACTCCCCTGCGGCACCCCATAACAACTCAAAGTGTAAAGTTTTCTAGTTCGAAATAATATTCCCAGTTTTCTAGAAGCTCTCTTTGCTAGCAGCATGTTCATGCTAAGACATATTTGCTCCTAAAGATAAAATTTCTTCCAGGTCTTTGTTAAGTTGAACAACTTCCTGCTGTCTGCGGATATTCGTCTGAGTAGCCGATGTCCGAGCGTTCGAAGCGAATGAAGAGATAACCGTACTGTCATCTGCAAAGCTGTAGATTGGATTCCTGGTCTTTTCCAGTAGATCGTTTGTGTAAATGAGAAAGAGAGTATGATGTCTTGTGCAATCATAGGCGAAACGTGAGAAAGCTACTTAAAATTGACAATTGAAAACCCGATTTATCATCGCGTTTAAAATATTTATTGGTGATCTCAATAATACTTTAAATACTTATAGCTTTTGCAGTCATTTATGGTCTTGACGGGTGTATTTGAAAAGTAGAAACACATAAACTAGTCTAGGTGGCTATGAGCCGCCCTGCATCTTCAAAATATTAAAATAATATCTCCCTACCTAACTTTGGAACTTCCTCATAATCCTTCACTAGGGCCGCCCTGCCTGTAACCAGCCCGGAGGTATTAGAAACAATCCGGCTGATTCCTGCTTAGTCACTTTAGATCTAAAATATTGCAAAAACTTGTAAATTACGATTTGTGTTATCATTATTATTCAGAATTTTTACCAATACATATAACATATCCCCGAAATTACTGTTGTTTTTTTAAAAATCAGCTTTGATTAACCAGTAATTCGCGGACACTTGTTAGTTGTTTATAAGCTTTAAATATCACCTAAACGTTGAATAAATTTCCCAAATGCCAGAGATCTCCTGCCGTCATGTGACATGACACGATTTAAGTTTACAAGTGAGCCAAATTAAATAATTAAATTACATTAATTCTGCCACTTTTATCACATCTACTGCGACAATGTTGCAGGAATAGAAATATGTTTTATCTGTATATATTTTCTTGAGTTATTATTAACATTACTTGTTACTTAGTTAATGTTGCTGAACGATTATTCAACAGGTGCAATATGTGACATAACTCGTATGTAAAATATAATAGTACTGTATTTATTAGTCGGGGAGTACTTTTTAGTGAAAAATGTACAGTTCTCGTAATTGAACTCTTTGCTTCACAATCTATTATCAATTTCCACTTAATATTCACAGTATGTAATAAAGAGGTCAAAAATTTTAAAATTGGACATTTAACTATAAAAACATGAACATGAAGAACTAAGTACATACAGTATTCTAGTTTCAGGTTTGTTAGAAATTAAACTGAAACTCTGAAAATTTATTAACTAAACATTCCATATAGAGGCGTTTTATGCAGCCAAATTATTTTTTTTTGTTTTGAGATATTTTAAATCGGGTTTTATTTTTAAATATAGCAGAGAAAGCTTTTTGAAGTGAATGTTTTGAGGAAAAATACATTTTAATATATAAAAAACAGTATATTGAGAAAAAAACATGTTGACTTAAACAAAAATTACAAAAATAATTATTCATGATGAAGAATCCCACGTCTCGTCGTCCGTGTCCGAGTTCCATTCCTCGGATTCCTCTGCAGATTCCTCCGCGGATTTCTCTTCTTCTTCGGAACTTTCGTCGTTAATATTGAGTTCAGCAGAAACAAGCATTTGTATTTCTTCTTTACTCAACGACAGATTTTTTTTTGGGTTCTGGCCTTATACTAGATATTAAGGGATCTGAGCAGAGCAATAATCTGTTGAGGACAGCTAAATTGCATTTTGCTCTTGAGAATTTTCTAGCAAATTTTTGTCTGTACAGACGAAAGTGCTTTTTTCGCGTCTCTGCTGCTTCTTCGAATACTAATCTAATGGGCAAAAGTGCCTTTTCTATTACTGTTTCACCATCAATTAATATTTTGTGCATCGTAGGAATCATGGGATGCCAAGGATACAACTCTATATAAAGTTTGGCGGTCTCATATCCCTAGTTTGCAAATTTTTTCAAGTCGATTTTGTGACTACTCGATATTATTTCCAAAATCACTTTCAAGCGATTTATAAGGTTGAAGTCGACATCGGTAATTTCAGCTGCGACATCTAGATTGGTAAAAAATATCCTACTTGTATTGTCATCATTGATGTTACCAAATCCAGCTTTTGGTACATCTATGATTAAGCTCTGGATTTTGCCTGTATTTCTGCCTTTTTTTGCTTACAATTTCTTTGTCACTCTCCGATCTTTGCTGCCACTTTTGCACAGGAAGCTTGTATGACAAACGCAGAATACTTTCGAATAATCGGATCCTAGCGTGCAATAGGGGAATTGTGCTTAAGATGACATACTTTTTCTTTTAAGATAAATATTTAAAATAAATAACGTCATGTGAGTTTAGAATCTAGCGTATATTATAAATGTTTTTTAAGTAATTAACTAGTTTCAGTTTTAGAACAATAAGTATACAAATAAAAAAGTAGAAAAACACAAATCACACTTAGGTCGACGTGTATAAGATGACCTATCTATAGTCTAAGATATGTCATCTTACACAATATTAATTTTCTGAACATAATTCGCAGGTAAACTGTTTCATTCTTGCAGGTATGCCTGCGCATAGTGTATAACAACAATTGGAACATAGTTGACACTTTACCCAATGTTCTTTTGGCCTAGATTGGCTAAATAATTCATTGGAGTAAATGCAAGCTGGATCACTTTCCTCTTCGTCCTTATTGGCGTAAGGATCCTCGAGCTCCTCATCATCGTCCAAAATAACACGTTTCGTGTGCTTTGGAATTTTTAAGGACTTTTTCCTTACTCTTGACTTTCCTGTAGAGGCAGCTTTCGGTTGTGGTGAAATTTCCTTAAGCACATGATCTTGTGATAAAATATGCGCGACAACAGTTGCTGTCAAAATTGTAGGGGATGATGGTGGAGTTCCAACCTTTTGAGAAGTGGCACCTGCTTCAAAATCTATGTGTTCCTGAGAGTTAGCAGCTGCAAGGTCTATTTGTTCGCTAGCGTCAATAGATTCTGTGTCGGACTCTACGTGATCTAACTGGGGCCGAGATGAACTACTGACAATCGGCCCGTCGTCGTTATTCAATTCATTTTCGGTAACTTCGCTGGGTAAAAACATGTCCTTTGGAAAAATATGTGGATTGAAAGGATAAATTCCGCCTTTCTCAAAACCACTCGTAATATTCCTGACTGAAGCGGCATTTTCGTAAGCTCCTTCAAAAATTTGAGTAACTTGGTATAGACCTACGGTTCTGCCAGGATGGTTCTTCATCCAGGTAACCATCTCGATGGAATAAATAATTGCATACATTGAAAATAGTGACGACTGTCAGTTTTTATTGGAAGAATTAAAAAATATTTGCAAAAATCCAGCTATAGATAATAATAGAACAATGAACAAGATTAAAGTTTAATATATATCTGTTTTATTGACAATCAGCACGATATTTCTAATCTAATAAAACTTGGTCACAATAGATCGTGGAGTATGCCTACTGGGGAAACCACGTTAAAAAAATGCGCCAAGTACACTACCTCATTATGTAGATACGACTTCTCCAACTTTTGGAATCGCGATATCTCAGGAATGGTGATTCGTAGGAAAAAAGTATAAAAAACAGTTTTTGTAGAGAATTGCATGGTGTACAATTTTTGTCTGACCTATTTTAGAATAACACTTAACGTTTACGAGAAAAATGCGAAACATCGATATTTTCGACCTTTGACTTTGAATAAATTTTTAAGTAGACGTAAGATCGGTGGGTACTTTTGATATTTTATTTGTAATAGTGTATTTAAGACCTATACCAATTTTCAGCTCTATGCGAATTTTTGCAAAGTTAAATGTCTGTTTTGACTGGATTACATGGAAAGACAGTGGTAAAACCACGAGAACACATTGAAAGCGGGGATAACAACAAGAATTACAGATGTCAGTGAAAGAGTGGCAAAATTAAAATGGCAATGCGCGAGGCATGTGGCTAGAACGAATGATGGTAGATGGAGAACAGAATTACTTAAATAGAGACCTTGGGAGAGCAGGAGAAGTGTCGTAAGATCAATAAAAAGAGGGACTGATGATATCAGGTTAAAAGCAGGCAGTAGATTACTCCATCTTGCATAGGATAGGGACAGTTGAAAGAAACTCAAAGAGGCCTATCCCCTGCAGTGTAGAATCAGTGGCAAGAAGAAGAAGTTAGTGCCCCTACCCTTACATTATCTTTATCATGGATTTAAAGATTTTGCAACCTATATTTTAAAGAGCTTAGAGAATAAACAACAGCCTTGTCTTAAGCCCTTGTTATCAGTTAGAAAAGAACACAGATCAGTACTGTTTCAACGTTTCACATAATTAGTTGCCCAACTGGTTTTTTACCAATTAGAATTCTGGCATCAGAAAAACACAACCAAAATCACACTTGTTCTTCATAAATTACAATTTTCAAATCACTTTACGATTTGTTACACCCACAGCCAAAAAAAATGTAGTTTATTTGTAGGAAGTAGCCAACTTCATGTAAAAACGGAATTAATTTGTTAGTAAAGTTGAAATGCGTATATTTTTAAGTCAGTATTACTAAATAGATGTTCAGTAGTAATTGCCAAATGGCATTAATAAATAGCTAAATGGCTGTCAACTTACATAACGACAAATTAAAATGGGCTGGTATATCTCGCTCATTAAAATTTCCATGTCAGCCAATCATGTACAATCATGAATCGTAAAGGGTTGTTCAGTTATAAGGTCAATACTTTGTTCAACGTAATGAATTCTGAATTCTGTTAGCGAAGAGTATGGTCTATACCTGAATATATCTAAAACTATGATAATAAGCAAATCTCAACAAGCAGCAAGACAGCTTCAGTTACATAGCTAAACAATCAAGCCTGTGGAATCCTATACATATCTGCGGACAGTGGTTAATGTAAAAAGTCGAAATAAAGCCAAAAATCGAAAAAGCTCGAGCATCTTTTAATGGTATGAGAAGGCTCATTTCGTTCGAAAGTTATAATGCCAACAGACAGACAGACCGATGGAAGTGAGTGATCTAAGGATCCTAAAAACGTAAAAAAAGCAAAAATCTTGGATTGTGATTTTTTTACGAATACAAGTAAAAATTATGAAGAGTGGTAACTGTGGTTGTAGTGAAGTAATTTAAAAGTACAAATTAAATATTTTAATCGATTGCAAATTTTATGATTCCAAAACGTGAGGAAATCCAGTCACATTACCATAAAAATTTAGATCCTCGACCAAATGCATTTTTTTTTATTGTAAAAAAAACGACGTAAAATATTTCTAGCACGATGACACGTATGGAACTTTTGTTTTTCTGAATGGCACGTATCGTTTGTATAACAATGTACTGAAGCAGCAGCAAAATTGGGTCATTAAAATGCCATTTTGTGTTTTAAAAGTTGCTATGCAATTAGCTTCGTGCAATATGATTTTACAACATATAATATTATTCGTACAAATACGCTATTAACTTATATAAACAACATTTTGCTTTATCTTTCTTTTCTTTGTAGGTTTAAAATATAATAATAATAATGTTATTATTAATAATAATACTCAATAATAAAACACAACTCCAAGAGAATCACTAAAGCCATCAACACGTTCGCTATACCTATACTCACATATTCATTTGGTATCATCAAATGGTCACACACAGACATAGAAAACATGGTAAGAAAAAGTACTCCAAGGAAAACACAGATACCACATAGAACAAGACCATGTAAATAAAAAAAACAATCATACACCCTGAAACAGAAGGCCTCTTACCTGCCATCCAGGATAAAAATCATATTAACCCGAAACTACCAAAAGCATATCACCAAAGAGCCAACTATTACAGAAGACAGATGCAGGAAATGCCATCAGCAGAAAGAAACGACCGAACACATAACAAGCGGATGTAAAATATTAGCCGGAACGGAATACACAGTCAGACATGATTCAGCGGCAAAAGTAGTTTATCAAGCACTAGCCACGACATACAAACTCATAGAAAACAGAGATCTCTACTACAAATACACACACAACATCCATATTGGGATGTCATTATCCATACAGATAAAACAGTCTCCGCCATCAGACCCGATATTACTTTTAAGTGAAAAAAAGGAAATCTAATTGACATAGCTGTCCCCAACGACACAAACATCGAAACGAAATACGTAGAAAAAATCTCCAAATATACAGACCTTGCAACAAAAATAAAATGGCTATGGAAACAAGAAAAAGTTATCATTGTCCCCCTCAATATATAAGCCACAGGCCTTACACCAATAACATTCACACCACACTTGGTACACTTAGGACTCAACACAAACATACACAGAAACATTCAGAAGTCAGTGATTTTGAAAACATGTAACATTGTCAGGTCATTCCTTAATATACGATGGTATTAGTGTTTGTGCTGACCAGGTTTGGGCCCGTCAGCCAAACATGGAACCACATTGACCAAATGTGAGAAACAAGAACTTTTTTGTGATAATAATAATAGTAAAACAAATTTTTTCGTTACAAAATGTTTACTCGGATTATCTACAACAGATTACTTACTATATTAGGGAGCAGCGTGGAGGAAAAGAAAGATATGACTGTCTTGATTGATGAATGTTTTACTCAGAATTTAGTGTAATGCAACAGAACTCTGTCCATGACATGGATTATCGAGAAGTATTCGACGCAACATCTTACATAATGATCCTTTTCCTATTAAGAAGTTTAAAAGTGGCGCTTCCTTTAACTAACTAGACGAAACTTTCAATGTCAAAACTAAATTTATCATTATATCGGATACTCAAAAGATATAAACGGAGCCGGTGACTTTTAAAAGAAGAGTTGTTTTACAACTGTGGTCAACCAGAAAATCTGAGGCGTAAATCACTCGTCTATTTTATATGAATGTTCTTGAATTTTTGTCTCGCTCAGAAGCATCCCTAATTTAACCATTCAGAGTGGTTGAAGAATATACGTGGCATATTGGTATGTAATTTGGATTGGATAAATCCTATTTTCATTTGGTTAGCTGTTCACTTTTTGACCCGAAATGCCTTAGACTGAGCAGAATATTTTAAGATCGGAAAAAGACATCAAACTTGAGATCTGGAAACTACACCCATTTGGTGATAAAAAAAAAGCCGTTACTGCATTACGGCATGACGGAAGAAAAAAACCTGGTGAAGGAATAAGCCGTTACTGCATCACGGTGGAAAAAGCCACACGGCATGGTGGAGGAAAAAGCCTCTAAAAATTAAATATGGCCGTTTATATATCTTTTGCCCCTTCTTCAAAGTGAAGTTCTTAAAATGGTTCAGTTCCGGGACGCAAAATCAGACGCACTCAATGCAAACTAAATAAGTTAAGTCGACAACACGCATTACACCCTGCTGGTTTAGTTGAACTGCTCAAAAATTTAAACTCACTGCTTAACCAAATTACAGTGGTGAAAAATTTAAACTCACTACTTAATTGAAATTAGCAAGTATTACATGAATTATTGATAGAAAAACAGTGTTGTAACATGATGAATGTGTATGTGTAAATGAATATTACAACTTATTGGAAAATTATTAATAATGAATTTCGGAGCACGTTATAAAAATATTCTTCTTGAAATCCAGATGTAAACACAACTCGCGACCGCGCTGGCAGCCATGTTTTTGGTACGATAGGAGACGCATGCGTGATAAAAAACAGGACTTAAAAATTTTTTTGAGCGTCGTTACTGTATTTTATGTTTACTGTGGTCTAATTTGTGTGGGCTCTTCCGCAAAATATGCCAGTGAAACATTCTTAGATGTTTTCCTTGCTTTATTTATATCTACCCATTTTTGATTTGCTGATATGTATTTTCATATTGTCATTTGGATTTGTCCGGTAGGATATAAAAAGATAGAACTTACTGAATCTGCTACATTTGCTGATGTGTCGCTGAACTTATCGCGACTCTCAATAATTTCCACTATTTTACATTCAAAAATATCTGCTCCTAAATTTAAAAACCGGAACACATGTCACTTTATAATATTGCTGTCAAAATATGTAATTAATCTTTATAGTGTCCATTGTTACGATAATAAATTACTTTGTTTTAATATAAAAATTTAACTCTGTCGTGTCATTAATTACCTGTTTCTTATAAAAATTGTATCAAAACACGCCGGTTGTAGAAAAAAATATTGTTTGCAATTTGCTATCAAATCTCTTTAGTGATCTCATGATTTTTTGACTCGACTCTGCCTTGTCGTCAAAAAAGTTACATCTTCGATCTTCAAAACTAAGTGTTTTTCACTAAAAGCTGTAAAGTATAAATTCTATGATTGAATGTAGAACACATCTGATAAACGCTCGCCTGGTCTGATCTTGTCTTTTAGTTACAGTCTGTCAAGTAAAAACGTGACCGCTCGTATTCTTGAAAAAATGTGTTTCGAGAATATTTTTTGCCATCAGTGTATTCTTTGGTGTACTAACAAGGGCACAATTACCTTAGCCGCCTCCTGCATCAATAATCGCCTGGGATATTCGTGGCATGCTGTCGACGAGATTTTCTGCAGACTCTGCAAATTTTTCGAATCTCGCAAGACAACTCAGTCAAAGTTCCCAGAGTCTTTCCTCTGAGCTTTCTCTTTACTCCTTCTTGGAACCGCTCTCTTACTTCTTGGAATCGCTCGCTTTTATCTTTAACCTTTCTCTTAAAACTAATACTTTTCCAAACATTTGGAAGAGAGCACGAATCACACCTGTCTTTAAAAAGGACAATTCCACCGAAAGGCCAGTACTAGGACGTCTCAGGATTTGAATTTGATCCGCGCACTTGCTAGCAAGGATTGGGGTGCTGATTTTACTTCCCTCACCATCATTTACAAAGCCCTTATCCTATCCAAATTGAACTATGGTGATATAATATACGACACGGCTTTTAAAACAGCTAAGAAAAAACTGGATATTATGCAGAATCAAGCATTGAGATCGATAACAGGTGCTTATAGAGCCTCTCCGATCCTTAGTCTACAGACAGCCTCTTCCATGCCCCCTCTTACTATCAACAGACAATTATCTTTGTTAAAATACTTCACTAAATTATTATATCGTCCACACATGAATTCATCTCTACATCTAAGAAACACTCTCTCATCACTCCCTTTTCCATCTAACTCATTCAAATCTAGAGTTAGAACGGTTTTTAGATCTCTTTCTCTTTTTCCTCCATTATATGACTATCCTCTAAATACAACTTTTCAGCCTTGGACAATTCCTCTCCCTTTCATTGATTTTTCATTATTGGAATATTCTAAATCAAACAATAATTCTATATACATCAAAACAAAATTTTATGCCTTGTTAGATCAAAAATACAGAAAACACTACATTTATGTCACAGATGGATCAAAGACTGATCAAGGAGTGGACTCAGCATATTATTTCTTAAATTACTTCAGAAAGTTCAAACTTCTATCCCACGCTACAATTTATGCAGCGGAATTGTTAGCAATCAAAGAATGCCTAAGACATATAGTTCAAAATAGTAAGCAGGATAGATATTTAATAGCCTCTGATTCATACAGTTCTCTCCAAGCCTTAAACTCGGGGAAAACTCAACAGGCATACATCAGACACATCATGGATCTCCTATACATATCTAAATTAAAAAACAGGAATATATCATTCCTATGGATTCCGAGCCACGTAGGCATTCCGGGAAATGAAAGAGCTGATCGCCTAGCAAAATCGGAACTAGTATAATTGGTGAAAATCAGTCCAGCGAATTTCACAGATTCCTGAAATCAAAACACAAAGAACTCTTTCAAATACAATGAGATTAATTGGAACAACCAAATAAACTTTGGGATATCAAACCTCTGGTATATCCTCCATTACAGTTAAACTGTCTCTCCAGAAGAGAAAATTGTATTTGGAGGCGATTATCTATAGGTCATACGCAATTCTCACACAGTCATTTACTCAAAAAAGAGCCCTCTCCCATGTGTCTAAATTGTAATATTCCCCTCACGGTAAAACATCTCTTTGAAGACCCAATTCACCTTTCTGATAGAATCAGACATAATACCTTGACGAATAGTCTCTCTCAACTATTATCTGTTGAACAAATACCAAAAAATATACCTAAAATAATAAACTCTTATCTAAATCTTAGAGATTTTCAATTCCTAAACAACATTTAGTAATTGAAGCTTTAACATTAAACAATTTAAAGGTGCTACATGCCCCTGGTAATCGACGTGCCATAATCCTCAAATTAATCAATCAATCAAATTACAGGCCAATATCAATCTTGTCTGCCTTTGTGAAGGTTTTTGAGACGGCATTGTATGTACGAGTGGGTTAGTACCCAGGCAGCCCAACTGATTAGATCCAATCAATATGGCTTTATTTGCATACGAAGCACTATTACTAACCTAACTTGTTTCACCCAATACGTAAGTGAGGCATTGCATAGGCGCCAGCATGCTCTATACAGACTTCTCGAAGGCCTTTGGCAAAAATTAATACTATGGGATTGATAACAACTTGGTAAGTTTTTTTGCTTCCTATCTCACTGGTAGATCTCAATATGCTGAAATTCGCGGTCACAAGTCTTCAAATCTCTCAGCAATGAGTGGTGCGCCACAGGGAAGTAATTTGGCTCCTCTGATTTTCTCTCTCTTTATTAACGACATAGTGTCTGATATTTCCAGTCAAGTGCTCCTATTCGCGGATGATCTAAAACTCTTCCGGGTAATAAGCACCACCTCGGATTGCCTTGACTTGCAGGCGGATCTAGAATGAATAAATTTATGATGTGAACGTAACAAATTACCGCTGAATATCAAAAAATGTCCAATAAGTCAAGTATTCATTACAATTACGAGTTAAAGGGTTCGCAACTTCAGCGGTGTTCTGTTGTTAGGGATTTGGGGATTACTTATGATCACAAGCTTGCTTGTGATACTCATATCAAAACCATTTGCTCAAAGGTGTTTAACGTGTTGGGATTGGTCTTGCGCAATGATAAAAGCTTTTCAAATATTCAAACACTTATTCTACTCTACTTCTGTTATGTCCGCTCAAAACTTGAGTATGGATCAGTGGACAGGAACCCAATATACAATTGTTATATCCAGTAATTCCTTCTACCTACAGAGGAAATTCTTTAAATTTTTAGCATTTAGAGCTGATGGTTGTTTCCCTCAAAGAGGTTGTAACCATGAGGGCTTGCTGGAGAGATTTGAGATACCATCACTGCTGCGACACAGGAACTAAGTTATTGTCCCAAATCATGTTGCATGTGCCTGGTCGTACAATGAGATCCCCCTCGACTTTTATTCTGTGTACCCCACGAAATAATTTTCTATTAAAATCACCACTTTACCGAGCAATGGCATTTTATAATGAGACATTCCATAACATTGATATTTTCCATTTATCACTTCCTCAATTGCTTCGACTCTTCAGGAACAGGTTATTGAGATGATCTAAAATTTTTATTTAGCATACTTTTATTATTGTGCGATGGATGGGCTGAGCAGTATTTGTGGTATGTAGTTGTGTAATTTCGTAATAATTATTATTATGATTTAATTAGGTCTGATACTTTTTCACCTATTGTCTTGTAAATGGAGGTAGTTCTGTTAGAAGATAAATGTTTATTATTATTATTACAAAAAGTTCTTCTTTCTCACATTTGATCAATGTGGTTCCATGTTTGGCTGACGGGCCAAAACCAAGTCAGCACAAACGCTATTACCATTCCGTATTAAGGAATGACCTGACAATGTTACATGTTTTCAAAATCACTGACTCCTGAATGTTTCTGTGTATGTCTGTGTTGAGTCCTAATTGCACTAAATGTGGTGTGAATGTTATTGGTGTAAGGCCTGTGGCTGATATAATGAGGGGGACAATGATGACTTTTTCTTGTCTCCATAGCCTTTTTATTTCCGTTGCAAGGTCTGTGTATTTGGAAATTTTTTCTGTGTATTTCGTTTGGATGTTTGTGTCGTTGGGGACAGCTACGTCAATTAGATAGGTGACTTTTCCTTTTTTGCACTGAAAAGTAATATCGGGTCTATTGGCGGAGACTGTTTATCTGTATGGATACCGATGTCCCAGTAGAGCTTGTAATCTTCATTTTCAAGTATGGATGTTGGCGTGTATTTGTAGTCGGGATCTGAGTTTTCTATGAGTTTGTATGTTGTTGCTAGTGCTTGGTGAACCACTTTGGCAGCTGAATTATGCCTGGCTGTGTACTCCGTTCCGGCCAATATTTTACATCCGCTCGTTATGTGTTCGATCGTTTCTTTCTGCTGGTGGCATTTCCTACATCTGTCCTCTGCAATAGTCGGGTCTTTGATGATATGCTTTTGGTAGTTTCTGGTTAATATGACTTTATCCTGGATGGCAAGTAAGAAGCCTTCAGTCTCAGGGAATAGCTGCCCATCCCGTAACCAGGTGTATGATTGTTTTTTATTTACGTGGTCTTGTTCTATGTGGTATCTGTGTTTTCCGTGGAGTGTTTTCTCTGACCACGTTTTCATCTTTTCCTGTTGTAATTGGGTGTGACTGTGTGTGTCTGCTGAGTGGTCTGCCCGGGCTAAGTCGAGAGGTGTGTAGTTTTTGTCTGCTTTCACTGTCGCTGTGTGGAGGCTGGTTTGCTTGCTGTTAAAGAATTTCCTAAGTGTTTATATTTGTTTTGTGTGTAATGATCTGATGTCTATAATTCCTCTTCTTCCTGCCTTCCTTTCGATGGTAAGTTTTTCTTTACATGCGTTGGGGTGTAATTTCCTGTATTTGGTGAATTGAGATCGTATAAGGATGTGAATATTTTCTATGTCTGTTTGTGACCATTCGATGATACCAAATGGATATGTGAGTATAGGTATAGCGAACGTGTTGATGGCTTTAGTGAGATTCTTAGAGTTGAGTTTTGTTTGCAAAAGTTTCGTCAGTCTGTTTTTGAATTCGGTTCTGAGCTCTGTTTTGATGTGAGTGTGGTTGAGTTTGGTGCTTTGTTGGAAGCCTAGATATTTGTATGTTTCTTTGTTGAACATGTTATCGAGCGTTTCATTGTTGATGGTTTCTGTCTCATGGTGGGACTTCCATTGGCCTTTGTTGATGTGGAGCATTTTGCATTTATTTATACCAAATTCCATATTGACGTCTAAAGTGAATATTTCTGTGATTTTGAGGAGTTCTTTCAGCTGTGTTTGTGTGGCAGCGCAGAGTTTTATGTCGTCCATATATAGGAGGTGGTTTATTTTATGTTGATTCACTTTTTGGTGTCTGATATTGAAGCCAAGCTCTGTTCTGTTTAGTATATTTGAGAGTGGATTGAGACAGAGGCAAAACCATAGAGCACTGAGCGAGTCTCCCTGAAATATACCCCGTCTGATGTACAGCTCTTCTGTTTGGATCCGTTCGGTTTGTGTTTCTAGGCGTATTTTGGTTTTCCATGTTTTCATAATTTGCGCGAGAAACTGCCTGAGGTGTTGGTTGATTTTATAGATTTCTAGGGCCCTGATTAACCAGCTGTGGGGTATGGAGTCGAAGGCTTTTTTATAGTCTATGTAACCGATGTGAAGGTTTCTGTGTTCTTTTCTGGTTTGTCCCATAATCACGCTATCTATAATCAGCTGCTCTTTGCATCCTCGACTATTTTTCCTGCATCCCTTCTGCTCTTCTGTGAGAATATTGTTGTCTGTTAGGTGTTGTTCTATTTTCTTCGAAATTGTGGCTGTGATGATCTTGTATAGGGTTGGAAGACAGGTGATAGGTCGGTAGTTTGACGGGTTTGTGGTGTCTGAGCTTTTGGGTTTAACGTATGTTATTCCTTGTGTGAGGAAAGTGGGAAATGTGTTTGGTTGTAGAATGGCTTTGTCGATTTGGTGCGTGAGTGCTTCGTGTGTGGTGGTAAACTGTTTGTACCAGAAGTTTTGTATATTTTTATTATTATTATTTTTATTATTATTATTTACAAGAGACCGAACGTTTTCAATAGAGTTGACGTCTGGCGATTATGAGAGCCACTCTAGTATCTTATTGTGGGACCAGGCGAGCCGCTCTGCGAAATGATTTTCGCTCAACAAAGGATTCTTCAACGTGCTTCGGAATTTGACATGAGCACGAAGATGTTATCGAATGGTCTCATGGGACACATTCAAACCCGATTTTCTTAATTTTGCTGTTCCTTTACGCAGCTTCAATTTCGGGTCCCGTGAACTCAAAGATACGATTTTCGAAGTGATTTTGCTTGCCGAGCCACGTTTGGGCAAGTGGTCGGCATTTTTCGTCTCGTTAAAATGATTTACCCACTTCTTTACAAACGATACCGACTTTTTAATATATTTAGCGGTCGCGGAATGTTTCATTTTAGGCCTCTTTGTGATGTGAACAAAGAAAAACTTCCTCGAACCGACGCGCAAACAAGTGACTCATTTTGGATTTCACGTGATTTCAACGAAAGTTCGGAATCGAATGATATTTTTATTAAAATGCGTCGTTGACAAAGGTTTCCTCTACCGATTTTTGTTGAATTGCTAGAATCGCATCTACCAAAACTGTATGTATTAACGCATTTAGTTGTTATTGGACCCTTCGTGTAGAGTATATCCTTAACGTGGCTTCAGAGCAAGTTTAACGGACTCATCGCATGATCAGGGCGGCTAATTGATCTCTGTATTACGCGAAATCACTTTTTCGGAAATTTTTTCAGTTAATAAGGCAGTTGTTTTAGCATTCGTGTGGCATCTAGCGCCATCGTGCTGAAAATAAATGTCGTCCACGTCGAGAACATTCTTTTCATAGCAAAAAAATCTGTCAACATGGTGCGATAACCTAATCCATTCACTGAAACGATCACACGAGCGTAATTTTCAAAAAGTACGGGCCAATGATGCCACTAGCCCAAAAACTGCATCAAACTGACTCGTTTCGGATGGAGAGGTTCTTCCGCAATCATTCTTGGGCTTTCAGCCCCCTAAATGTGACAATTTTGCATATTATCATAGACATCAAGGTTAAAATGGACCTCGTAGCTCAGAATGATTTTCTTAAAAAAATCGAATTCGAACCTGTGCATTTCCAGTATCCAATTAACGAATGTACAGAGGATATGTACAGGGTGGTCCAAATTGGACACTTTTAAAGGTAAACCCCTTTACCTAAAGGAGATAGACGAAAACTCATGTCGGTGTCTGAAATCTCCGTCTCTAAGGTGATGAACTTTTCTTGTCCTATATGGTCTGAATTTGTGCTTCTTCAAAGTACGACTTACGTTAGTTCTTGGTAGTCTGTCGGGTTGAAGTGTTGGGATTATTTCCGATAGTTCCTAAAACTACTATTTCCTCTAACTCCTTATCCCTGTTTGATGTATAATTTTTGGGTCGTTTCTTTTCAAACTGGCCACTATTAACTAGGTTATGTCGCAATCGAGCGAATATATTCTTGGATACCGTTCGTGGTACAAATTACTTGCCGCTTCCGAATTTTCTCCGGTTTGTCTGAAACACACTATCATATCCCATTTTTCGTATTTTCAAACTTCATTGCGATTTATTTGACAATTCAATAACTGATCCTGAAGTAAAATTTGACAGCTACGCGTAAACAATTGAATTAAACCATATGGCCGCTCCGTCCAAAGCCTACTTCACAAAATGTGCATTTAAAACTCGCGTAAAAACTGAAAACCTTTATATTTTGAAGTATATTTAAGCAAAATATAAAGTGTGCTATATTTTTAGAATGGTAATTTAAAGCTCTATTCGGATAAGGAAAAATATACAGGGTTTCCCATTTAAAAAATATATTTTTTGCGTTAATAACTATTAAAATATTAGTTGTAAAAAATGTAACTTACACTGTTGAAATCCACGTGAAAAAGTACTCTGAGAATGTTTTTACAGAAATTAAAAATTTTCAGTAGGAAAAGAATTACAAACATTATTTCAATATGCAGATTTTTAAAAAACACCCTATATATCTGAAACGGTACTAGATATCGATATGCGGTTTTCACCATTGAGTTTATCATAAAAATTGAGCCTCAGACACCGACATCAGTTTTCGTCTATCCCCTTTAGATAAAGGGGTTTACCTTTGAAAGTGTCCAATTTAGACCACCTTGTACATGGTTTGACGGCGTCAAGCCTATAGGTTGGGTAAAAAATGGTACAAAACTTTTTTGTGATATGCGCAATTGCTGTCAACGTATTGGAATTGACAAACTAGAGTTATTCTGCCACATTTGCAGCTATAGCGGTTATGTTTTCAGTTGACTTTGCTAAACCAGAACGAGTTGAACTCTACACGTCTTTAACTAGTCCAACGACCAAAAGCAGTATGAGCTTTAACGCATCTGCCAAATTTTTACGGTTTTTGTAGTGAACTTTTTCTATTGCAGTGCATCGTTGAAGCGTAAATTGATTTATTTTCTGGGAACGAAAATTTAAACAACTGTTTAAGACCACCATATATGTTTATTGTATGAGAGCTGACAATTGTTTCGACCATTGTACCATATAGTTTTTACTTAACAGCTGTCAATAGAATTGTAGCTGTTTCGTTGACAAAAAAAAATAGCGAGTGGTTCAAAATTATTGCTCTTCATGAAAAACCCCGTAGAATTTCACCTACTAAACACAAAAGTTATCATCTTTTCGATTAAGTTAGATATATTGTAGACAAGAATACAGAAAGAGTGGAAGTTTTCCAACAAACAAGATTTTAGTTATTGCATTCTATAGAATTCAAAGGGACCAAGATTGTAAATATTCCTGATTTTGGTAAAATGAAAGTTGACCCGAATTTCTCATATTAAAGGTAAAGTCCCACTAGTGACTAGCGACCCGCGAAACAGAGATTTAGCGGAGTTTATTGTAATAAGGGGCGCAGGTAATTTCCACACCACTAATCCGTTTATGACCTAGACATATTTAAGGGATTGTAATTGCAGAAGTAAATTCCACACCGACTACTTTCAGGTAGAGGATGAGGATTGATAATTGGGTGGTGGTACGCACCGGCCTGTTCAATTAAATCATTATTAAACCCTTCTACATATCAGTTTAGTACATATTATTAATTTGTGATTATTACTTGGGTGTGCGTATATTTTTTAAAGTGTTGCTAATATGGAAGCAAAATTAATAAAAAGTAATCGAGAAAAGGACATGTTATGTGTGAATTACTACACTTACTTTCGACAAAAGGTGCTAAAATGTGGAGAAACATTTTGGAGATGTTCAAAAAAAGATTGCAAATCAAAAGTCTTCACCGTTGGGCCCGAGAATTTAGTTACCAGAAGTGAAGGACTCCATACACACGAAGCCGACACCAAGAAGCTGAATCGGCAAATAATTAGTAATTTCTGCAAAAGAAAAGCCGGAGAGCATATGAGTGAAAGGCTATCTAAAATTATCCGATAAGAACTACAAAACACGCTGCCTGAAACAGTAACAGAAAAAGATGTCGAATATATTAAAAAAAACATTTATAACCATAGACGAAAATTTTTGCCAGGACGTAATCCAAGAAGTGCTGAGGAGGTGCATAGTGTTTTAGAGACATTTGAAATCAAAACTAGCAAGGGTGAGAATTTTCTATATATCAATGAACTCGAAAGTGGCATTATTGTTTTTGCTTGCACTACAAATGTCAATATGTTGTGTAAAATATCCAATATATATATATATATATATATATATATATATATATATATATATATATATATATATATATATATATATATATATATAATATATGGATGGCACCTTTTCATACTGCACTAAATATTTTACATAGTTATTTACAGTGCATGGTTTTGCAAACGGTCATTACATTCCATTATTATTTTGCTTATTGCGTGATAAGAGAGCTGAAACATACAAAAAAACCTTTTCACATTATTAAAATGTAAGATTTATTCAACAGATACACTGTATTTCAATCCAGAGAAAATTACTATTGTCTTCGAAAAATCTGTTCATAAGGCAGTATCTGAAGTTTGGCCAAATGCGAAAGTGTTAGGATGTAGATTTCATTTACACCAATCTTGGTTTCGCAAGATACAGATCTAGGTCTAGCTTAAGAATATTGCGACAAAAATTCTGAAATTGGTCGTTGGTTAAAGTATTGTTTCGGCTTGTCCTATTTAGCACCCGAAGAATTAAGTGACAGTTTTGCATACGATTTATATTCTATAAAACCTGAGGATGAACGTTTAAATAAATTTTGTGATTACCTACTAGAAACGTATATAGAGGAAGGAGCCGATTTTCCAGTTGAAATATGGGCAGAATCGAGTCCATCTTTAACTCGAACGACTAACTGTTGTGAGTCCTTCCATTCCCATCTAAATAATTCTTTTTATTCTACACATCCGTCTCTGTATACTTTTATCGATAGGCTGAAAGAATTTCAGATTAACGTATATATAAAAATACAAAGTGTCGACGAGTCTAAAATAACATTTACAAAATCTTTATGAACAAAGACAATTAGGAAATATTAATCGTTTCCATTTTTTAAAATGTGTCTCTATTTTTCTCAACCTGTTTTGTAAATATATATAAATAGATATGTATAGGTTTGTAGCATTATCTAGTATATGTAAGGAAATTTGTCCAATTGTATTTTATGTATGCAAAAACTCCATGTTTTATCAATATTATTCTACTATGAAATAAAAACATATATTTTTGCAAATATCTAAAATTTTCAATAAAAAACCGTCCAATTTTATTTGGATGAATAAAGCATAATTATATTTGCTTGGTGTGGAAATTACCTGTAAGATTTAAGCACCCTTATAAGATTAGTGTGGAATTTACCTGTTGTATTAAGGGCGCAGGTAGTCTTGGTGTGAAATTTACTAACGCCGCGCCGGTAATAAGTTTAGATGTTTTAGAAAATACTGAAACGTGTTTAACAAAACTGTAGATGTATAATTGAGGTGTCAGTTACTTTGTGATAGTTCATTTTAAATTTCTAAATGAAATGAAGCGAATTACTTGGTTATTTGTCACTTATTTTTTATTTATCTGCTGCTGCAGTTTCGTACGTTTACTACATTGTCAACAAAGTAATTTGTTTCATTTCATTTAGAAATTTAAAACTGTAGTTATATCGTGGCCTGTAAAAGTTTTTCTCACCGAATATTCTGATAATATAAAAAAAAATCTTAAGTAATGCTTTTTAATAAAATATGTTCAGTGTTTTAGAAACAAATCTTAACAAACACTGTTCCAACAAAGGATAAGTCAAACAACATTACATCTTCCATCTTTTTCTGATAAAATCGATGTATGAAAATAAACAAAAAAATGTCCAAACTTCGTTTATTATTTCAAAAATATTTACACAAAGATATGTGAACATGTTCACAAAATTATAGTTTTTTAAATTATTGACGATAGCCTGTCTAAAATTCTAAATTTAAAATTAATAAACGGCCAAGTGCAAGTAGGACTTGCGCAATTAGTATTCCGTCCGTTGATTGTTTTTAAAATAAAAATTTGACTTCACAAAACACACCCCAAATGAGTTTTCGACAAAGTCTTTGCGATCTTTACTGAAAACTGATGACCTTGGTTTTTTTTATATATCAGATAAATTATTAAAGGTAATGTACTAGTGATAATTTTGATTCAATCTACACCTTGTGGAGAATATTCTAGGATTTTTTAAAAATTTCTTGATCAGTACTTTTCGAGATAAGGGGGGGGGGGTGACAGCGATTTTTCGCGATTTTTTAAAAATAATATCAAGACAAGTGTACGCAAGTATTACATCTATAAAATATATAAAATGCAACGTCTCTCTGTCTGTCTATCCGTTAGTGCGCTTATCACTGGAGAACCACTTATCCGATTTACGTACTTTTTTTTTAAACATACATATGTTCTTTGGTCAGGTTATAGGCTATATATTTTATTACGATAGGTAGCATAAGGAATGAGCAGTGACGATAATAGTGAATGAAGTCGGAAAAAAAGTTTGTCGCTAGCGCGTTCCCTTGCAATACACAGTCTAAACCATTAAATTTGGAACAATATTAGGTACTAGAGAATATCTATAATCTATAATATATATATATATATATATATATATATATATATATATATATATATATATATATATATATATATTATAGTCTTCTGTCTGTCTGTCTGTCTGTCTGTCTGTCCATTAGTGCGTTTATCACGCGAGAACCACTTATCCGATTTACGTGGCTTTTTTTTAATTCATACATATATTCTTTGGCCAGGTTATATAATAATAATAAGAATCTACATCTATAATATATATAAAACGCAACGTCTCTCTGTCTGTCTGTCTGTCTGTCTGTCTATCTGTCCGTTAGTGCGCTTATCCCTCGAGAACCACTTATCCGATTTATGTGATTTTTTTAAATTCATACATATGTTCTCTGATCAGGTTATAGATATATATTTCATTACATCTATAATATATATAAAATGCAACGTATATCTGCCTATCTGTCTGCCTGTCTGTCCGTTAGTGCGCTTATCACTGAAGAATCACTTATCCAATTTACGTAGTTTTTTTTTAAATATACATATGTTCTCTGGCCAGAATATAGGCTATATTTTATTACGATAGGTAGCATAAGGAATGAGCAGTGACGATAATCGTGAATGAAGTCGAAAAAGAGGTTGTCGCCAGCGCGTTCTCTTGCAATACACTGCCTAAACCACTAAATATGGAACAATATTATGTACCAAAGGATAGCTGTAATATATAAAATGCAACGTCTCTCTGTCTGTTTGTCCGTTTGTGCGCTTATCACTGGAGAACCACTTATCCGATTTACGTGCTTTTTTTTTTAAATATACATATGTTCTCTGGCTAGGTTATAGGATATATTTTATTACGTTTGGTGAATAAGAAATAAGCAGTGACGATAATAGTGAATCAAGTCGGAGAAAAATTTGCCGCTAGCACGTTCTCTTGCAATACACTGCCTAAAGCATTAAATATGGAACAATATCATGTAGCAAAGAATATAATATATATAAAATGCAACGTCTCTCTATCTGTCTGTCCGTTATTGCGCTTATCACTCGAGAACCACTTATCCGATTTACGTGTTTTTTATAAATTTATACATATGTTCTATATAATTCGATATAAGCCTAGATAATGGGAGATAAGTATAAATAATGGGAGATAAGTATAAATAATGGGAGATAAGTCTAGATGATGGGAGTTATGGTGAGATAATGGGGAGTTAAGGAGAAATAATGGGAGATAAGGAGAAATATTGCGAAATAAGTCGAGATAAGTCTTGATAATGGGAGATAAGGTGAGATAATGGGAGATAAGGGGAAATAATGGGAGATAAGGAGAAATAATCGGAGATAAGGAGAAATAATGGGAGGTTAGGGGAAATAATGGCAGATATTTTATTACGTTAGGTCACATAAGGAATAAGCAGTGACGATAGTAGTGAATCAAGTCCACGCGAGCGGAGCCGCGGGCACTGCTAGTTATATATATTTTTGAACTCCTTTCATTTGACACCCCACTCGATGACCTAGTAAATTTTTTTTTTCACTTCCGATTTCACCCCCAAAACTAACCCCTTATGTTAAAATTTAACTTTTAAAACTACATGGCTCTGATGAGGCCATCAATTTCTATATTAGTACCAAATTTCAGCTTTCTGTGTCAAATACTTTCGGAGAAAATCGGGGGTGTGACAGACGGACAGACGAATAAACGGACAAAACAATACTAAAAAGGATTTTTTTGTAATTTTAACCCATTCCCATTTATTCGGATAACACTTATTTGCATCATTGAAGTAGGAAAAGACAAAATATTGTAAGTCTTATTACTTGTTACTAACCAACACTACTCCCAAGGTTTCATATACAGGGAGTTATAAAAATTCTCAATTCGTATATATTTAAAATTTTGTTGAAGTCTGTTTTAGCAGCCCTTTCGGACGTCCAATAACAATATTGCCAAATGTTCAATTTCTTGAAATACGAGGGTTATATAATAAGTACCTGGCCTTGACAAGAAAAAAACATTTTTATGTGTAAAATTTATTTTATTGGCCAACATAGTCTCCTTTTAGCTCCATACACTTAGTCCAACGTTTTTCTATCTTTCGTCACCCATCTAAAAAATACGATTTCTCCAACCCTTCAGAATAGGTGTATGTTTCATCGTTTGCGCCAAATTTTTTTCCGCCGATCCATTTTTTCATATTCGGAAATAGAAAATAATCGCTGGGGGCTAAATCTAGCGAATATAGTGGATACGGAAGCAATTCATATCCTAACTCTTGGAATTTTGCCATGGCAATGACAGAATTGTCATTTTTTAGACATTTGTTAAATATGGATATGATTTAAGAGTTGAGCTCTTTTAACGACCAGCCCATTTAAGGAATCAATACTAACGTTTTTTATGACAATAATCTCTTTTTGAAGTGATATGCTTACAACTGGAAATGTTAGTATTGGAAATTCTGTGATATTCCACACGTTCGCAGTAATGATATAATGTATTTTTTGCCAGAGCAGCGTCAGAGCAGAGTTTCCCGTATATTTTAAGCATCTATATATATTTTTTAGAAAGTGTAGAGTGTCACGCTCATATAAAGAATTAAAATCCAGATGAGAGTATTAAAGAAGAAAAGAGTTTTCAGAGTCCCGCTAATCATATATATACACACACACACACATATATATATATATATATATATATATATATATATATATATATATATATATATATATATATATATATATATAATAAATAACAAGAAATAGTTTCAAGTTAATGTGGTACTTAAATTTCCCGTCCAGTTCCAACCCATTTTACTCAATATTAGTCCACAACCGTAAAATTGTTATATTTGTTTGTCATGTTATCGCCTTCACGCTGAAAACATTTATTTTACAACACAAAATTCGTAAAACTATAAACACTCCAAGCCAGAAATATCAAATAGCCAAATACAATCATATGTAGGGTAGAGCAGGGCTAATTGGACAATTAGATTAAGCGGGTTACTAAGATTTACAAAGCTTTGCGGGAAGTTTCGACCAATTGTACCATAGGTTAAGAATGTTTGGGATAGATTTTGACTAAACATAGACGTCCTGGGTACTGTACAGTCGTTCCGGAAGGGGAATAGATCTGACTCGCTTAAACTAAATATGTTTCTTGATCTCCAACAAGCTACAGAACCAGAACTAAAGAACTGCCAAAAATAAGTTCAGTTTGGGGTAGTTTATTATACAATACATATATACATACATACATATATATATATATATATATATATATATATATATATATATATATATATATATATATATATATATATATATATGGTGTTGCAATTTGAATATTTTAACTGGTGACTGTTTTTCCTTTTTAAATGTTTTAACCTCACTTACAGTGAGTTTTTGAGTAAATTTTTTTTTAATAATTTTTTCTTTTTTAAAGCTTTTTTTTAACGACCACCGTCCCCTTTTGCAGAGTGAAGGATTGAATATATTCGAAAGCTTTCACTAAGTAAAAAGAGTATTATTTTTTGTGAATGCCCTGGAAGATACTGGCTGCAACTCTACGAAACTCACAGTACATATATATATATATATATATATATATATATATATATATATATATATATATATATATACATATATATATATATATATATATATATATATATATATATATATATATATATATATATATATATACATATATATATATATATATATATATATATATATATATATATATATATATATATATATATTATATATATATATATGTATATATAGGGAACCCAAAATTCTTCATTTCTCTAAAAATCTTTCCAAGAGAGAATTCCTTGAAATGTGTTACATCCAGGAGAATCACCTTAATATCAATAAAAGAACCGACCTAGATGGTCTCAGTAACATATATAGTTTCCTCCTGTCTTGTGATAAATCAACACCACACGATAATTCCCTGTCTTCAAGTGTTTTATGATCCATCTGAATTGAAATAGTAGTCATCTCTCTCTTAGCTGTGTCGCTTCCAGGGTTTTGTTTCCTCCTTCCTCTGTTTACGGTTCTCAGAGATCCTGGTTTCCACAGATTCCTTCCACTTTATCTGCACTTATCGATTACTGTCCTCCTTCCATTGACAGTATCTAGCGTCACCCCTTCAGTACCTCCTGTTACTTTCAATCTTCATTTGTTTCTGCAAACAATCTCTTCCTCCAATCATATTTCAACAAGAAATTAATAAATTAATAATTAATATAATAGACGATCTTCCTCTTTGTTGCTCCCATTATTTTCTCTCTCTCTCTCTCTCGCTCCCTCGCTCACCCTTTACCTAAAATTAGGTTATGATTTATCCTTCCTCGGTTCCATACCGGTGCTTGGTCGCTTAATTGGCTATCTCTTTCTTGCTTAAAGGTCCATACATGCACTTCCCATTTTGATCGGTTCCTTCCGGGTGTCGACCCCGTTTTCTGGTTAATTGAGTTTCCTTAATAAGCCCCTTATCTCTGTCGGTCAGCTGTCTCCTGTCGTCCTTGTCATCTTTCCTATATGGCGGTGGCCATGTGTGGTTGTCACAGGTAAAATAATTAATAATGTTTTCAACATCCAAGGTTCTCAATCACATCCATGTTTTAAATCTGGTTTTTATAATTTTATCTACAGTGTTATAGTGTGTATTTTATATATTTTATGGATTAACCAACGTTTTTATGTATAAGCTACCTACGGCCATTCAGGCTAACTCAATTTCACACTACTCATGTGAGTTTTTTGACTTTATTATGACTAATATCTTGTTCTTGTTCTACACTAATTTTATTTATTATAACAACTTAATTATAACATCATTAATTTAAATTTGTCCCAAACACGATCATTGAATATGTTTTGTTCTCCTTTTCAGTTCTTGCCCTGAAGAAGGTCCCAATCTAGGACCGAAATATTGGCTTAATGAAAATTGTGTGATCTCTTATCACGCCCCTTTTGCCGAGTTCCCCAACTAAGATTTTATTTTTAAGAATTTTGGTAGATACGGCAATCTTTTGCTTTCTTTCTTTATTATATATATATATATATATATATATATATATATATATATATATATATATATATATACATATATATATATATATATATATATATATATATATATATATATACATATATATATGTATATATATATATATATATATATATATATATATATATATATATATATATATATATGTATACATATATATATATATATATATATATATATATATATATATATATATATATATATATATATATATATATATATATATATATATATATATATATTGAATGGAAATCGTGGCCAAAGCAACCATTTGTAGACTTTTTTCTCCATTGCATCAAACAGATATGAAGTAGATTCACTATAAGCCTAGTTCTATCCAATACAGGATATAGGTCTTCCCCCTGCACTTCCATCTTCATATATTTGCAGCTGTTGTCATTCATTCAATGTCCTTAGCTCTCTATATATCGTCCCGCCATCTTGTTTTGGGACGTCCTACGCTCCTTTTCTGTTTTCGTGGTCTCCATTCTATTGTTCGCTTTCTTTCTGTTACAATGTAGCGGCTACGTGCTCTATAATATCCTTTACTTTCGTTTGTTCACGTATCCATTTGTTTCTTTTTTTATCTTTAAGTTTTATCTGATCATTTGTCCTTCGTATGCTGTCTAGGTTCGCGCCAGTTTTTGCATATGGGCTTTATTCAGTGTCCAAGTTGTTTGATAACTTCTTCAGGAGTAACTACAATATTAATACACGGATTAGATACATTAGAAATAATGTTATTTTTCGTCTAGGTATCAATCAAAACTCAACATCTCGATTTTTCTTGACGAACAGAGAGTAAATAGCCTCGGTGCATATGTACTGATGTGAATTCCAAATGAACACAGCAAAAGAAAATACTTTACTTATTTTATACCAAGAGGTTGCAAAATTCTAATTATTAATGTTGTAATTGTAAATAATTAATTGAGTTGGGGTCCCTATTTATGTGGTACATTTCTTTAAAAAATATTCTTTATAGTTATTGTCGTGAGCTAAAATTTTAACGTGTGATGGCCAAAATTTTGACCTGTTTTCAAGTGATGTTGCAGTACGGCACATGAGTTCTTTCCCAATCGGCAGTCACTCTTTTGCTGTGTGAGCCTTTGTTTTAACCACTGTGATGTATGTTCAGTGTAACAAGCCTCATATTGCAAACAAGACAATCTATAAACTATGCAGTTATTGTACAAAATAGTCGTTTTATCCTTTATTTTTGAAAACAGTTCAGAACCTCGTATGCTGTTATATTTCGCAATTTTTATATTTAGAAAATCTTTGAACAATGCGATGATTGAGTTTTGTGATTGGATTTATGAATTGTACTATCCTGTATATCGTGTGCGGCCTCTGCGCCTCATCAGGTCATAATTTTGACTATAACAACGTTAACATATTAGCTCACGACAACAACTATAAAGGGAGATATTTTAAAGAAATGTGCAACATAAACAGGGCCCCAACTCAATCAACTATAAAAGAGACACTAATCAACCTAGTAATATCTATAGCAACATAATCATTAACGATTACAACATTAATAATTAAAATTTTGCCACTTCTTGATATAAAATAAGTAAATAAAGCCTTTTCTTTTGTTGTTTTTTCCATTCATTTGGAATACCCGTCAGTACATATGCACCGAGGCTGTTTACTCTGTTTGTGTAGAAAAATCGAGATGTTGCGTTTTGATTTCGAAGACTAACTCGCATTTTCGTACGGTGTTTTATTTATTCGTTTGTCCATACTTATTTTTTTATATGTTAACATTTTAATACCTAGACGAAAAATAACATTGCTTTTAATATAACTAAGCCGTGTATTAATATTGTGGTTACTCCTGAAGAAGTTATCAAGCAGTAACGAAATATTGGGTATTAAAGAGGAAAAGAGTTTTATTTACAGTCCAGACCGATTCCCGATAATCAAACACGCATCTAATTGATGATAACAGATTACCAAAATTATATATATATATATATATATATATATATATATATATATATATATATATATATATATATATATATATATATATAATTAATGGGGGGGAACGCGGCGAAAGGCACGTGATGTTCACACAATGTTCATTTAGCCAATATTTCAGTCCTTGGTTGGGCCCTTCATCAGGGCACAAACTGAAAAAGAGAATGAAGCACTAATTAAGGGAGCTTGGGCATTGAGAAATGCGACAATCAAAGTAAGCATTAGTGAAGACACCCGCAGAAATAAAATTCTAGTAAAAAGAGGTGTGCGACAGGGAGGTATATCTCTTAAACTATTCACTCTTGCATTTGAAGACGTTTTCAAGAACCTACATTTGGTATGAGAGAGGTATAAGGATTGATGGTAGATATCTGAATCATCTTCGTTTTGCTGACGACATCGTACTGATCAGCTAAGACATGAACGAGATGGAAATTATACTTTAAGGACTTCAAAGGGAATCAGCAAAAATTGGCCTGTCCATGAAGCTGGGAAAGAAGAAGAGAAGTATATATCAGTAAAGGTGGAGGAATATGTTTACTTAGGTATGCTTGGGCAGCCACGGGAAAGTTAATAGGTGTGGTTGAGAACAACAGTACCCCTAATAATTTAGAGAGGAAGGTGTTTGAAACCTGTATACTTCCGGTGATGACATATGGAATGGAAACCACAACTCTAACTAACCAATCAGCACATAAACTTAGGGCAACACAAAGAGCCATTGAACGGATGATGTTGAGAATAAGTCTCAGAAATCACATCACAAACATGGAGATAAGACAGAGAACAAAAGTCGAACACGTAATACCTCGTACAGCCCAATTAAAATCGACCTGCATAGGACATGCTGCTCGTCAAGACTGCCTGCATAAACGAAATTATTGAAGGGGTTTAGAGAAGCCTATGTCCAGGAGTGGACTGTGAGGGACTGATAAAAGAAAAAAATAGAGAAAATACATCTCTGAAAAGCTCGGCGAGGCAATTTTTAACCATCTAGCGGTAGTCGAGCTGCTTTGTTTTGCGGCTACGTTTGTTCCACATGTTTGTCATTTTGTAGCGAAAACTACAGTCTGTCAAGTCGCTCGCATTCTTGAAAAAATATCTCTCGAGAACATTTTTTTCCATCATTGTGTTCTTTGGTGTGCTAACAATGGCGCAATTATCTTAGTAAGTTGTCCAATCGCCTCCTGCATCAATAATCTCCTGACATCTTCGAGGTATGCTGCCGACGAGATTTTCTGTATATCTGCAAATTTTTTAAATCTCGCGAGACAACTGAATCAAAGACCTCAAAGTCTTTCCTCTGAGCTTTCTCTTTACAAGAGACCAAACATTTTTAATAGGGTTGACGTCCGGCAATGGCGAGGGCCACTCTAGTATCTTATCGGGGGCCCAAGCGAGCTGTTTCGCGACGTGATTTTCGCCCAGCAAAGGTTTCTTCAACGTGCTTCGGAATTTGACATCATGAGTACGAAGATGTTGTCGAATGGTCTGTCTGTCATGGGACACATTCAATCCTGATTTTCTTAATTTTCCCGCTCCTTGACCCAGCGTCAATTTCGGGTCCCGTGAAAACAAAGACATGATTAGTTTTTCAACTTTCGGAGTGACTTTGCCTACCGAGCCATGTTTTAGCAAGTCGTCGACATTTTTCGTTTCCTTAAAATGATTGATTCACTTCTTCACAAACGATACCGACTTTTTACTATATTTAGCGGCCGCGGAATGTGCCATTTTAGGCTCCTTTGGATTTTGGATATTACGTGATTTCGACGAAAGTTCGGAATCGACTGATACTTTTACTAAAATGTGTCATAGACAAAGGTTCCGTCTATTGATTTTTTGTAGAATCGCTTGAATCACATCTACAAAAAAGGAATTATCGCGGACACGTTCTTACTTGACAGACTGTATA
This sequence comes from Pachyrhynchus sulphureomaculatus, assembly GCA_019049505.1. Taxonomy (NCBI): domain Eukaryota; kingdom Metazoa; phylum Arthropoda; class Insecta; order Coleoptera; family Curculionidae; genus Pachyrhynchus; species Pachyrhynchus sulphureomaculatus. Next base: position 63,753,194 of record CM032451.1, read on the forward strand.
TTTTCTGTGCTGCTGTTAAATCAACAAAATCTGCCATCTTTATTAACTTAATTTACTGACTAATAAGACTCCACTCTACCATACAGTAGTAATTTGGTACTCGTACCAACATTTGTCAGGGGACTCTAGGCGCTTCCTATTTATATTAGTTAATTAATAAAAAGGTATTTTAGAAAATGTGATCCAGTTGTCTCCGCTCTACCCTACGTATAACCGTTGAATTTCCGTGTAGTTGAAAATGTTGTTTAAATATTCTTACCGATTTTAATCTAAATTTACACGCAAGTGGAAACAAATGACGTTATGGCTGTGAGTGTTTTAGGACGGTTGGGTCATACATTTTACAAATTACAGATATTTTCGAAACTATGTTGAGACATATTTGCTTGTACATATTTTTGATTTTCGTGAATTGTTGGATTCATGGTTGCTTACGTTACATACGCGCTTTTGGAATGTCAGCATTGTTTTGTTGTATCCAAGACGCGTTAAACTTAATTACTTTTGAGAACTATGTAAAAGAAAACAACGAATTTTTTTTCAGAAAATTGGGTTGTGACATAGGAGGTGATTTTCTGGCTTTACATAACTTTCTTCTTGTTCTTTTCAGCCTTCTCTCATCCACTCCACTTCGCTGTCCAGAGCCGTTCTGCTCCAATTTTTTCTTGCGATATTCTGGATGTCTTCCCACACTCCTCTTATTCTCCCCTGGGCGCCATACTGGAAGCTTGTAGACTCATCTGTGGTTCTCTCTCGCTACGTGACCAGCCCATCTGCACTTTAATTAAGCCACTCTTTCCAGAACATCAGTCAGCCCTGTTCTTCTTTGGATTTCCTCACTTGGGATTCTATTTCTTAAGCTCACTCTAAACATAGCTCTCTTCATTACATGCTGCGCGACTTGAAGTCTGCTCAACGACTTACGTGTTAGGCAACATCGTTTCAAGACTGTACGTGAGAACGGGCAGTACCCAGGACTCGTACGTTTTTCTACTGAGGTTTACAGGGATATCGTGATCAGAAAATAAACCCGAAGTTTACCAAACGCTGCCCTCTTCCAGAAATTTCTGCTGTTTGGTTCTCCTTTTCTAGTAGTATTTTTTGTCCGAGGTATATATAGTCGGATATGTTCTGTAATGGCCGATTTTCGATGGTAATCGTTATTTGCTCTGAGCTCATTAGTTTTGTCTTGTTTAGGTTCATTTCCCGTCCGACTCGTGACAATGCATGATGCAGTTCTTCCAACATAGTTGTTAATTCATTGGGTGTAGTACCGATTAGAACAATGTCGTCCACAAATCGTAGATGATTAAGTCGTGTTTCGTCTATGTTAATTTCCTTATTTTGCCGGTGTAAGATCTTAAAAAACGCAAGAAATAAGAAGAAATTTGCGTGTTGTTTGGTGTATTTTTTATTATTAACAATCAGCCTAGCACTTTCAACCCTAATCAATGGGTCATCTTCAAGACTTAGACTCTATAAAATAAAGGAGCCAAGTCAGTAAATAAAACAGAACTACTCACCAATTCCAGTCACTCGTCAGAGTCTTACGTCCACTCTGCCAGTCGGAAGGAACCATCACAGTACATCAATTTTTAAATTTTAAAAAACAAACATTTAGACAAACTACGGACAAAATCAAAATTAAGTACAATTCATAAAAAACAAATGACAATATGACAGGATAATTCTATCTAAGAAATGAAATGGCGGGAATTATCATCTCACCAAGCTTTCTTCTTTTTCTCTTCCTCTTTTTTTGTATCTTAATTCAACAAAGTTACATTCCAAATTAAAAGGAAAAACCAAGAGAAGTTCTCATCAACAAATAAGCTTTAAGTGTTTTTCACCTCCTAAAAAACTCTTTTCCCTACGTAAACGTAGCCTTGGGAAGTGTAATTTCTTACAAAGAATCATCAGAGAGGGACATAAAGTACAAGGCTCAACAGGGCAAAAAATGTGTAAGGCTAAACCCTTTATTTTGACCAAATCAGGTAAAAATGAAAACAAAACTAACAATCTACAGGGCAATAGTAGAGCGGACATTGACGTATGCATCAAAATGTTGGCAAATGAGACAGACAGAAGAAGATAAGCAAAGGATAGACGCGGTAGAAATGGATTGTTTAGGAAGATCGTGTAGAATATCTAGACAGGAGCACGTCCAAAATGAAGAGATGAGAAGACGGTAGGAAGAATACATACAAGAGCAGTAAAGAATAGAAATCAGACAGTTAATTTGGTAGAGACATGTGAAATGAATGTGATAATAGATGGTCAAAAAGAGCTTCTGAATATATTCCGTCAAAAGAAAGGAAGACCAGCGCAAACATGGATCAACAGAATAATGGACATAATGAGAGACAGAGCTTTACACGAGAATGATTGGAAAGACAGTAAAATATAGCAGTCAGAATGCTCTAGAATTGTCGTATCATATATGTATTTATTATATATATATATATATATATATATATATATATATATATATATATATATATAATGCAACGTCTCTCTGTCTGTCTGTCTGTCCGTTAGTGCGCTTATCAATGGAGAACCACTTATCCGATTTATTTACTTTTTTTTAAAAACATACATATGTTCTCTGGCCAGGTTATAGGCTATATTTTATTACGATAGGTAGCATAAGGAATGGGCAGTGTGACGTAAAATAGTGAATGAAGTCGGAAAAAAAAGTTTGCCGCTAGCGCGTTCCCTTGCAATACACAGCCTAAACCATTAAATATAGAACAATATTATGTAGCATAGAATATCTATAATCTATAATATATATATAAAATGCAATGTCTCTCTGTCTGTCTGTATGTCTGTCCATTAGTGCGTTTATCACACGAGAACCACTTATCCGATTTACCTGTCTTTTTTTAAATTCATACATATATTCTTTATAATAATAATAATAATCTATATCTATAATATATATAAAATGCAACGTCTCTCTGTCTGTCTGTCTGTCCGTTAGTGGGCTTATTCCTCCAGAAGCACTTATCCGATTTACGTGATTTTTTTAAATTCATACATATGTTCTCTGACCAGGTTATAGATATATATTTTATTACATCTATAATATATATAAAATGCAACGTATCTCTGTCTATCTGTGTGTCTGTCCGTTAGTGCGCTTATCACTGGAGAACCACTTATACGATTTTCGTATTTTTTTTTAAAAAACATACATATGTTCTCCGGCCGGGTTATAAGCTATATTTTATTACGATTGGTAGCATAAGGAATGAACAGTAACGATAATAGTGAATGAAGTGGGAAAAAAGTTTGCCGCTAGCGCGTTCTCTTGCAATACACAGTCTAAATCATTAAATATGGAACAATATTAGAGAGCAGAGAACATCTATAATCTATAATATATATAAAAAATGCAATGTCTCTCTGTCTGTCTGTCCATTAGTGCGTTTATTACGCGAGAACTACTTATCCGATTTACGTGTTTTTATAAATTTATACATATGTTCTATCTAATTCGATATAAGCCTAGATAATGGGAGATAAGGTGAGATAATGGGAGATAAGGAGAAATAATGGAAGATAAGTCGAGATAAGCCTCGATAATGGGAGATAAGTATAAATAATGGGAGATAAGGAGAAATAATGGAAGATAAGCAGAGATAAGTCTAGATAATGGGAGTTATGGTGAGATAATGAGAGATAAGGAGAAATAATGGGAGATAAGGAGAAATGTTGCGAGGTAAGTCGACATAAGCCTAGATAATGGGAAATAAGGTGAGATAATGGGAGATAAGGAGAAATAATGGGCGATAAGGAGAAATATTGGGAGATAAGGGGAAATAATGGGAGATATTTTATTACGTCGGGTAACATAAGGAATAAGCAGTGACAATAGTAGTGAATCAAGACCACGCGAGCGGAGCCGCGGGCCCGGCTAGTATATATATATATATATATATATATATATATATATATATATATATATATATCTCAGTTTGTTGTAGTAAATCGAGATGTTGAATGTAGGTTTCCAGGACAAACTCGCATTTTCGTATGTGTTTTAATTGGGTCTTCGTTTGTTTCATAATTGTTTGTTTTATATTTCAATATTTTAATGCCTTGACGAAAGAGAATAGTGTGTTAATATAGGTGTATTAATTTTGTAGTTACTCCTGAAGAAGTTATCAAACGATAACGAAATATTGAGTTTTAAAGAAGAAAAGAGTTTTATTTACAGTCCAGACCGATTCCGATAATCATATATATATATATATATATATATATATATATATATATATATATATATATATATATCAGATTGATGCACGGTCGATAACATATCACCAAATCTTATATATATATATATATATATATATATATATATATATATATATATATATATATATATATATACATACATATATATATACATATATATATATATATATATATATATATATATATATATATATATATATATATATGTATATATATATATATATATATATATATATATATATATATATATATATATATATATATATAAAGCCTTACAAACGTTTTAAAATTAGCCGTGATGTTAGATAACATAATCGAGGCCAACGTTGAGACTTCAAAGAAATCACCCCTTTTTATTAGCACAACTTTTGATTGATCCTGAATCACTGGTTGTTGTACCCTGCAGAAAAAACGGTCTTGATGTTGACACTAACATTACCTGTACCTGATTACATTTTCCTGTTGCACTCCAAATTCTATATGGTTTACGTTTTTTTGCCTATATTTGAATTTTTACGAATTTTCCAAAAAAGAGCATTGCTGTAAGTATATATGATCTGGAAAATTAATTTTAGGATATTTATAGTAGTAGTGGAATTGGAAAAGCTTATAACCAAGCAAAGAAACCAGAGAGGTCCTTTTTGCCAACCCAAATTAACGTCTAGGTAATGTCAGCTGGACATGATTTACAATTTACCGCGGTATCCAAACCACTAATCGACAGATGGTACTCTCATAGCCCGTTGCTTTAGGCTATGTTCTTTCTATTTCCCGCTAACTACGAATCTCGACGGGCTCTGAAACTTTTAATATTTTGATGAACGTTTCCGTAGCATCGTGGCCAACATGGGCATAGTAAACGTCTAACTTTGAGTTTTTTCTTTCAAAAGAGCAGGCAGTCTTCCGCACAAAATATGGAATAAACTACCATCTGCTTACAGTCATTGCAAAATGTATTGAATATAATAATCCTCTGCTGCTCATATGCGTGGACTTTGAAAAGGCTTTTGATTCCGTAAACCGGCAGAAACTCTTGGAAGCGCCTGCTAAATGTCGTATTGATTATCGATACTCTAGTGTAATTAAATACATATATGAAAATACAACCGCTAACGTCAAAACACAAACTAACTAGTCAACCAGCAAATTTCAAATCGAAAGAGGAGTGCGCCAGGGTAATACGCTCTCTCCCAAGCTTTTCGTAACACTTCTAGAACTATGCTATTATTAAGTTGGGAAAAAATGGGGCTTAACATTGACGGTGAAAAGTTAAATCAACTTTATTTTGCAGACGACACTGTCTTAATAATAGACAATATGCAAGAAGCATAAATTATGCTGCACATGCCTCAAGAAGCTTTAGGAAGGGTTGGTTTAAAACTCAATCTATCCAAGACTCAGTTTATGATAAATCTTGTTCTAAGCGACATTATAACATTGAATAACGTGGAGATCGAGCAAGTACACCGATATAAATATTTAGGACATGAAGTCAGCATAGGCCGAGACAACCAAACACTTGAAATTCAGCGAAGAATAGGTCTCTCCTGGACAGCATGTGGCAAACTGGGCTATACAGGGTTACAGGGAAAGTCGTCCTAGATAATTAAGGACGTTATAGTTTAGGTCGTTTCTGACCGATTTGATTCTATGACATGATGTCCTAAACTTAACCGTTTTCGAGATATTGAAGTTTAAAGATTTTCTAAAAAAAATATGTTTTTTTTGCTTTTATATCGATTTTTTTTTATTAGAGGTTCACGAGTGCGATTTTTTGGTTATTTTTAGTTAGTCTGTATGTCAAGTATCAAAAATCATCAAAAAAATTTGAACTAGTTACTAATAGTTTCAAATGGCGGCTTGTTAATGTTTCTAAATTACGAATTTTTACCAAGTGTTTCCTACTTTAAATCAATAAAGAGAAAAAAAATGTATGGAAGTTATTCTGCAAATTATTTTAAAAACTTTTCCGTCTTTTTAGCTATCAAAAAAGGTATAATACTAGGAGTTTAATAGGAAAACTGTACACAGAATGACACCTAAAGCGGGCTCGGGTAGCAAAAGGTAAATTTTTAGTTCTAGGTGAAAATACGAAAAATACACAAATAAAACAAAAAACCTTGCAATTTAATATTTTTTATTAATTATAATTCATATTCTATATGGTCGCCCCTATTTCTAACACATATTCTCATTCTTTTTCTTAAATTACTTTTCACAACGCTGCCGCTGGTTATGAGGTGCCGCCTTATTTCGTCAGCCGCATCAATTATTTTTTGTCTTAGGACATCAACGTTTTCGATAGGAGTCATGGTAGTATACGAGACTTTTCATGTGACCCCACACATAAAAATCCATCGGTGTTAGGTTTGGGCTTCTCGCCGGCCAAGGTATGGGTCCGCCTCTTCCAATCCATTTGTTGGGATAATTGTCATTGAGCCATGCACGAACACTTCCTCTGTAGTGAGCTGGGCAGCCATCGTGTTGAAAGTACATGTTTTGTCTCAAACCAATAGGTAGGTCTTCCATCAAATTAGGTAAATCGTTCCGCAAAAAATTGTCGCATTCCTCGCCATTCAAATTATCTGGCAGGAAGAATGGCCCAACCAAATAATTTGAAATTATACCCATCCACACATTTAAGCTGAATCTTGTTTGTGATCCTTTCGTTCTTTTTTTGTTTGGGTTGCCTTCCTCTTTAGAAGCCTAATAGTGGGCATTGTGGTAGTTTGTAAGATCGTCTTTGTCGAATTTCGACTCGTCAGTCCATAGTATTTTCTTAGAAAAAGATGTATCTTCGACATCGGTATTGAGCATAAATCTGCAGAATTCTAATCGTCGCAACGGATCCCCTTCTTCAATGACTTGCACGGGCGTATAGTGGTAAGGGTGTTGCCCAACAGTATGCATTACAAACCATACCTTCCACTGCGAACTACCAAGCTGTTGTGCGACAACATTTGTAGATGTGGTTGGGTCCACCTCAAAGAGACGTCGTATTTCGTTTTCTTCGTCAAAGATACGTGGTCGTCCCATGTCAGTCCGCCGTCTTTGTACGGAACCAGTTTCTCGTAGTCTTCGATAAGTTCCATCAAATACGCTAACATCAGGTACACGACGAGTAGGATATCGCAGTATGTATTCATCACGTGCACGCGACGATACTCCTTCGCAAAATCCGTAACACATTAGGATGTCAGCATATTTCTCGTTGGTATACGTTGCCATATTCACAAGCAGAGATCAAAATCCAGTTACGAGCCAATTCACACAGTCAGAAGATGAAACACAGATATTTTTGAAAAGCACGGTATAGCACATCTACCACGGACGATTCGCATGAACAGACTAAAAATCATTCAATAATATTTAGTGAACAGAAAATGTCACTCGCACAGAGAGTACCCCGACCGGAAAAAATGCTTACCTTTTTATTGTTTGAAGGTGCAGGTAGTAAACCGGTAATTGGTAGTATCTAAATTCTATTATTATGTTACTCTACATTTGGGCCTATTAAAATCTCATTTTCTTAGAATTTTCAATAGATCCAGTAGATATTATACCGTTTTAGATAGCTAAAAAGACGTAAAAGTTTTTAAAATAATTTGCAGAATAACTTCCATATATTTTTTTTTCTCTATTGATTTAAAGTAGGAAACACTTGGTAAAAATTCGTAATTTAGAAACATTAACAAGCCGCCATTTGAAACTGTTAGTAACTAGTTCAAATTTTTTTGATGACTTTTGATACTTGACAGACAGACAAAAATAACCAAAAAATCGCACTCGAGAACCTCTAATAAAAAAAATCGATATAAAAGCAAAAAAAAAAAATGTTCAATCTTTAAACTTCAATATCTCGAAAACGGTTAAGTTTAGGACATCATGTCATGGAATCAAATCGGTCAGAAACGACCTAAACTATAACGTCCTTAATTATCTAGGACGACTTTCCCTGTAACCCTGTATATTTAAGTCTAATCTTCCGATGTGTTTAAAAAGAAAAGTTTTTGACGGATGCATACTACCTGTTCTTACACATGGAGCCGATACTCTCACATTGTGGAAGAAAAATATCAACAAAATATGTGTCATGCAAAGAAAAATGGAGAGATCAATGTTAGGCGTTACCCTTGGAGATCATATTCCAAATCACATTATCAGTAAAAGAACGGGGGTACAAGACGTAGTTAAATTCATTCCACATCTTAAATGGAATTGGGCTGGGCATGTTGCTAGGTTACAGGATGGACGATGGACAAAAAAATTATAGAGTAGCAACCAAGATCCGAACCCTATCGAAGTAGAAGTAGACCACTAAGTCGGTGGACTGATGATTTGAAAGAAGTGGTTGGAAATTGGGTACAAGTGGCCCGGAACAGAAACAGGTGGTAAGATGTGAGGAAAGCTTGCAACAGTGGACAGTATAAGTTGATGATGATGATGATAGCACACGTGCAGAGCAATCCCTAAAGCGCTACAGAAGCGACACGGGTGCTGAAAAAGCGATTCACATCGGTCTTGAATCGCTGTAAATTGTACTCCGTGGGAAACAGTCCTGGGCAAATCAGTCCAAAGTGATGGAGTTTTTCATATAAAAGACTGCTTGAAAAGGGTTGTAGGAGGAGTGACAAGCTGAACTTCATATAGATGTAATGTATTAGAGTTACGTGTTTGGATATTTAAATGCAGATATTTTCAATTCCGGTTTTCAAGCTAACAAGCTAACGTAATTACTAATTACATATAAGTACTTTCTTTGCAAGGAAACACTACTACTCTTGTAATCATTTTCTGATATCTCGCTTACGATTACGCGATATATCTCCAGGGATTCTTACTCTTACTAAATGTACGGTCTGATTCTAAAAGCCATCATTTCTCAGTAGATCAAAGTCGTGAAAGCTTCCGTTCCAATGTTTTTTCTATAATTATTTACCACAATTAATTTTACATTTAAGTGGAAAATTACTGGAAAATTATAATCTATTAACTTTCATTGCCTATAAATTACAAAGGTAAATCTTGGACCTTACATAACAACTTATTAGCTAATTATTCATATGTAAATGTCCTTCACAGCATATCTTCTTTTTTTTAGATAATTTACAGGGTCGGCTCGTGGGAAATTTGAAATCATTAAAATATTAAAATTAAAACTCATGGATTTTACGCCCTGAGGAAATGAAGAGGAGACCTAATTTATTGTTATATATGCATTATATACACAAAATTCGTTTTACGCCCATTGCTGATGTACTCCCAGTTGACTCCATAAATATTTAATTTTTCCAATATTAATATCTCTTTAGCATGAATTACCCCGAACTGTGCCTTTCTTGTAGTCTTTTAGGTATTTCCCTGTAGGACGTGGGCGATGTCCAAAAACATACAAGGTGCTACAGGGAAGTCCCTAAAGCGCTGCAGGAGCGACACGTTGACCTGGGCAAATTATTCCAAAGGGATGATGTTCTCCATATAAAAGACTGCTTGAAAAGCGTTGCACGAGGAGTAACAAGCTGAACCTAATACGGATGTGAAGAATTAGCGCGACGTGTACTTCTAACATGCACCGCTCTAGGAGGAATTAAGCGGGCCACATCCTTCGAACACTTTCCATGAAAGTACTTGTAGAATAGGCTCAAGTCGCCAACCGTTCTTCGATGTTCCAGCGAATCAAGGCCGACGGTCAGTTCCGGGTCTCCAATCAGACGAACAGCTCTTCTCTGAATAGAATCCAACAAATGCAGTGTATGTTTGGGAGCGGAGCTCCAAATATGGGAGCAGTATTCCATAGTTGGTCGAATTTGAGCTTTGTAAAGAATTAACAGTTGTTGTGGAGTGTAAAGCTTTCTGGTTCGAAATAATATTCCCAACTTTTGAGAAGCTCTCCTTGCTATGCCTGCAACATGTTCATGCCAGGACATATTTGCTCCCAAATTAACGCCCAACAAATTGAGTGACGATGTTAGAGGAATGGAGTGCCCCGCATAACTATGTCGGGTTCAGCAACGTTAACTTTTTTAGAAAAAACTGCTGCCTGGGTTTTTGTAGCGTTAAATTCCACTTGGTTACTGTCACCCCAAGATAGAATTTCTTCCAGGTCTTTGTTAAGTTGAATGACTTCCTGCTACAATATATTTATATATATATATATATATATATATATATATATATATATATATATATATATATATATATATATATATATATATAAAGAGTGGGCTATCTAGCGGTTTAAATTTGAACCACCGGTTATTTCGAATCTGGCAATACTTACAGTCCCTGGCCAAATTATTAGACGCACTGTATTTTTTTTAGTAATTTTATGTTTCTTAAGAGTTTTTATGCAATAATGGTATATTTAAACTACAATATTATTGATTTTTATTTAAAAGAATTGTTGTAGACTACATATTTGTATTTATTTTTAACATATGGCCACACTATGTTGACAAAGTGATACGTGAACGTAAAGAAGTACAAACCTGTATCAGTCGCGATCGGAATCGAGTCAGGTACGGACGTGTTTGTGTGGCTTTATGGACTGTGATTGTTTGTTTAACAGTTTTATACTACTCAGTTATTAGTTTATTTTGTATGCAGTGTTTTAAAAAAGTAATTAGACTATTTTCATTATGGGTAGAAAAGGCGATCTTTCACCACGTAAAAAAGCTGAAGTGAAGGCCCTTGTGATTGCGAAAACATTTACAAACCGAGAAATATCACGAAGATTGGAGGTTTCTCAAGCTAGTGTACGACGCATAAAAAAGAAAATTGAGTCAGGGAAGGAATTAAGCCCGAAAAGAAAGAAAAGATGCGGTAGAAAACCAATTTTCACTCCACGGTCAGAGAGATGTTTGAAGAAAATTTGTATAGAAAACACCACAAACTACCACAAAGGTAATAAAATCACAACTCCAGGATGCTAGCGTAAATGCTTCTGAGCGCACTGTTCGAAGAAAATTGAAAGAATTAGATTTTAAGGCCTGTCGCCCCGCCAGGAAGCCCAAGTTAACAGCTGCAATGAAAGCAAAGCGCCTGAATTGGGCCAAACAATGGCAAGACAAAGATGTGGACTTCTGGAGATCGGTAAGATACAGCAATTTAATCAATAATTGATACATTATTATCATTTTCAGTTAAATAAAGCAAATAAACATGGAAGTTTATATATTTTTCCTATTTTTGACAGGTCTGCTTCAGTGACGAAAGCACATTCGAAATTTTGCAGAATAAAGCTCAGTATGTGCGTCGTCGTCATGGAGAAAAGTTTCATCCTGATTGTGTCGTCCCGACGGTTAAACATCCCACCAAAGTGATGATTTGGTCAGTCATCAGCGGCAAGGGCACTGGACGTCTGTACGTCGTCAAAGGAATAATGAGGCAAGATCAGTACAAAGAAGTATTACAAAAATCGGTTGATTCCGCAGCTCAGAGAATGGTTTCCAAATGGGGAACCATTCACTTTCATGCAAGATGGAGCTCCCTGCCACACTGCTCGGTCTGTTAAAGCTTTTTTGGCAGAAAAAAATATCCCTCTGTTGGATTGGCCCTGATATGAACCCCATTGAAAATGTGTGGGAGCTGATGAAAAGAGAAGTGGCTAAAGATGTGACTACCAACAAAACCCAGCTCCTAGAAAAGATTATTCATGTGTGGAATCATCATCCTCAAATGCAGGAGACAGTACAATCTTGCATTGATAGCATGCCGCGCAGAATTAAAGCTTTGATAGCGGCTAAAGGTGGCTCAACTAAATATTGACTTTTACTAACATTAATTTCACTTTTCTTTAAAACTTAATAAACTTATGCTTTTCTAAATTAATGCTGTTTTATTTATGTCAAATAAATAGGTAATTGATTGGATAATATAAAAATAAAAAACAAATCAATTTAAAATAATAAAAACGGTACAATATCACTCGGTAATTAATATTTTACATGAAATCTTGCAGTGCGTCTAATAATTTGGCCAAGGACTGTATGTCATTCTATTCTGTCACAAAATTCAGTATATTATCTCCACTGAACGAAATGAATCGATTTACGCTTGAGCAACATTGGGATTTATTGGAAATTTATTTCCAAAACAAAGACAATTGGTCGGAAATTGCACGAAAATGTCGTACAAAATTTGGTCGCAGAGAAGGACCAACAGTGCCCGGTATACGCAAGTTTATTGCTTAAGTTCGTGAAACTGGTTTCATTGTTGATGAGCCAAGACGTGAGCGGGCTCGTACAGTGTGTACACCCGAAAATATCGAAGCTGTGGACAGCGCAACCATTACGGTCAATGGAGACACCTATTGCACCATGATAACCGATTTTTTTGTGCCCGCTCTTCATGGTATTGATGTGAACGATGTTTGGTTTCAACAGGATGGTGCAACTTGCCACACATCTCATGCCACAATCGATTTATTGCGTCAAACGTTTGATGGCCGTTTAATTAGCCGAAATGGTGATGTCAATTGGCCGCCAAGAAGCTACGATTTGACACCGTTGCACTATTTTTCTGTGGGGTGCCGTTAAAGACAAGTGTTATGCCGACAAACCAAAGACAATTGAGCATTTGAAGGCCAACATTCGTGATGCCATTGCCGAGATACGACCCATACACTCGAAAAAGTGCTCGAAAATTGGTCCGATCGAATGGGGTACTGTGAGGCCAGCCGCGGCAGCCATATGAATGAAATAATATTCCATCTCTAACCGGAACAAATTTGGCAAAATTTCAAACCGTTTTTGTTTTATTGCATTTTTAAATTTAAACTTTTAAATGGCCCACCCTATATATATATTATATATATATATATATATATATATATATTTATATATATATATATATATATATATTTATATATATATATATATATATATATATATTGTTATATATATATATATATATATATATTTATATATATATATAAATAATATAATATAATATAATAATAGTAGTAGCTAATAGTGGTTCATCCGTTCTAGATATTAGCGATTAAGAGAGCTATTCTAACTTTATTAGCAGCAATACGAAAAAGCTGTATCGACTTGAGACCGAACCAATCTCGTAGGTTTTTCATCCAGGAGGGACGTCTTCTGCCTGGCTCGCTTTTTGCTTCAAGCTTGTCCTGAAGGATCAGTTGCAACAGTCTATACCAGTCGTGCCTCATGACATGTCCAAGGTATTCCAGTTTGCGCTTTTTTTGTGTCCAGGTCAGTCCCAGGCCCTTTCCCATTCTCCTGAGCGCCTGGTTATCAGTTACATGTTGTGTCCAGGGAACTTTCAGGATATGTCGGTATAGCCACATTTCGAAAGCATTTATTCACCTCATTATTGCCTCGTTCATCGACTCCATAAAGTAGAATAGAGAAGACATAGCGGTGCAACATCCTGACCTTCAGTTGCAGACTCAGATCTTTCGAGGTGAATAAGGTCCTCATTTGAAGGAATGCTACCCTGACATTTTCGACGCTACATCTAATTCCTGCACCATAGTCCCATGCGTCATAGATTGTTATACCCAAATAATTGAACATCTTCACCTGCTCTACTACTGTGTTGTTAATTGTCAAGGGCCTCCGGTTATGGGTTGGTTTTTTAGAAACTGTCGTGTACTTGGTTTTTGAGGATAAGGCCATATAGTTCTGAATATTGATGGACTCTTTCTACTAAGTTTTGTAGGTCTTCAAGATTGCCAACCATATTGGCTGTATCATCGGCGGATCTGATATTGTTGATGTGCTGTCCATTTACTTTTATACCACTTTGTTCTGCCAGTGTCTCTTGGATTATTCGTTCAGGGTAAATGTTAAAAAGAGCTTGATGGACACCCTTACAGATATATATATATATATATATATATATATATATATATATATATATATATATATATATATATATTATATATATATATATATATATCATAAGCCTCTCTCATTCGTTCCAGTCTTGTCGGTTCTGCGCCTCCCGCAGCCATGATAGTCCCTCGGTTCGTTTAATATCCTCCCAGCGCATTGGGGTGGACCTCTTATCTCTGCCCCAGTTGTAGTCTCCACCGTAGTATGGCTGTCCCATCTGTCATTATGACCCGTCGCGACATGTCCCACGAATCCTCTTTCAGTTTGACAAGAGCTTCTTCGATGTCCTTTATCTTTGTTGTTGTACTCATTATTATATTCTCTTCCTTTGTCTTCACGATACTTCGAGTATCTGCCTCTCCATAGCTCATTGTGTTATTTTCAGCATTTCAATCGATTTCCTCGTTAATGTCCCGGTCTGGCAGCCATAAGTCATTACAGGGAGAATTCACTGAGCAAACAGACGGACACGGAGACGCATTGGAATATTTTGTCATTGTGTTCTTCAGTTGTTGCTAGTCTCCTCCTTCTAATTATCTCTTGTGTTTGATTTTCTTATCCAAAGGCTCTTCTATGACCTAAGTAAACATAGTTTATTACATTTTCTATGACTTGGTTTCTTTTTATGATATGTGGGTCCTTTCTACACTAATTTCTACCTAATTCTTCTTCCAATTCCATTTGTTCTAGTTATTCTTTATTTTCAGATATTAAAACAATATCGCCTGCGTATCTTAGATGGTTGAGTCTCTTTCCATTTATTGATATTCCCTTATCTTGCCAGTGTAATTCCTTAAACATGTCTTCCAGTGATAATGTAAACAATTTTGGCAATAAAGTGTCACCCCGTCTTATACCTCTTTTCACCTTTACAGATTTGTGATTTCATTGAGTCGTATTGCATGTGACATTTTTTTGTCTGTAGCGGCTATCTATTCTTGCGTTGCGTAAATTTCATTATTGCCCATTGCTCTACGGTGTCAAACACTTTTTGAAAATCAACAAATGTCATGCAGAGGTCCAAGTCATATTCTATTTCTTTTTTCTGTTAGAATCTTCATTGTTAATAGATGATCGTATCTGTGTACCGAATTGTTTTCTAAAGCCAGCCGGCTTTTTCTTTTGGCTGGTACTGATCTAGTTTATTGGTAAGTCTATTGGTGAGCATCTGTGTTAAATTATTGGTACAACTGTGATAGAAGTTGTTTTTGTCTCCTTTCTTATGTACGAGTATCACAACGGCATTATTCCAGTTATTAAAGATTATGCATTTTTATTGAATCACACGCATAGCTTTGTCAACAGTAAAATTCATTTGTATTCATGCATCTCTGTCAAGACTTCATCATTTCCCGGTGTTGTATTTCATTGATTTTAAGGCATATCTTATCTTATCTTCTGTGATTTCTGGGTGATCCTCTGAGCTTACGTTAATTATCTGTTTTTTCTCCCCTTGCTTGTTATCTTGCTCAACTTGTGAACTACACAAATTTCTGTAGAATTTTTCTGCTATATGTAACATCTCGTTTGTATCATTTTCAAATTGGTCCTTCACAGTTATTATTTGTATATGTTGTTCCTTTTTTTTTAGGCTTTCCATTTTTTTCTAGTAACTTCTCAGTTTCTAATTTATAATAAATTTCAAGATCTTGACTTATCATGTGTTTCCTTGGTCAGTTTTAAAAATGAATCATATCTTCCCTCCTTGAATAGTTGTCTTTTTCTATCGATATATTTTTTTGTTTATTTGATCATTTAAGGGGCCATTTTTTTGCAGTTTTATGTAATATAGTTATTAGTGTGCCGCTAGCGTTGTCTAGATTTCTTATGTTTTCAGTTATTTGCGTTTCCCTTATTTCATTGCTTAGTTGTTCTTCATATTGGAAAGCACTTATTCTTAATCTCTTTGGTCTACGATATATTTTTTAGGTTTAAATAGTTTTAATCTTTCAAATTTAACGTTGAAAGTTACTTTAGCGTCTAATCGTCGAGGATCGCTGCTAACATTGCAACAATTCAATGCGACAGCGTCTGCGAGGATGGATTTATGGTATTACTGAGAGAGAATAGTGTATTTCATTTTTTACATTCGCCTTAGGGCTTAGCCATGTCGATTTTCCTTCGTTTTTTATTGAAGAAATTCTCAGATAATATAAATTCTTTACATCAGAAAATCTACCAACTACTCTTCTTAGAAGCTAGTTCAGAAAACTGCAGAAGGGTTTCTAAAGCACACAGTGTGGAGAAAAACAACACACTACGACAAAGCAGACCCTCCTACTCCATACATAGACAACTTATGGATCTACATGTTAAAAGCAATACAAAACTTTGAATAAGTTCAGGAAGGACTAATGTAAATTCCTTCTTTAAGGCATCCAATGGATTCCCACAAAGTCCGAAATGTATGTTCCGGATGAGCACCCCTTTAAACACTTTTTTCGGCGGCATAATATTTAAGAGGACTTTAGTTAATAATGAAGAATAAAATTTACCAGTCGCCATCTTGCCGTGTTACAAGTAATCTGGAAGAAGTAACACATCATTGTCCCAAAAAAGGGAAGCATGAAATTTTCCTGCTGATTCCTATAAGTAAAACTCCTTGGGACGAAGCGAGCCAGTATCTTTCCACCCATTCGATTGTTTCTTTGTTCCTGGATCATAATGATGGGCCCACGTTTCATCTATACTTACCATTCGATCCAAAATGTTAAATGAATCCTCTTCAAAATAATTGCAAATCAAGGGAGATGTTGTGACTTTTATTTATGGTCGTTTTTTACAAAAATCTGTAAAGTTTAACTCTATTATAGAAAAAGTTTTTCAAAAATTTTCAAAGAAAAGATAAAATATCAATTGGGCAGTCTTTTTCTTCTTATAGTGCCATCTCCATTACTGAAGTTGGACTGTAATCATGGCGAATTCCTCCCTATCCTGGGCAATTCTTAATAAAGTGTGGGTATCCAGACCTGTCCAATCTCGTATATTCTTCAGCCAGGAAAATTTTCGACGCCCCACACCTCTTTTCCCTTCAATTTTCTCTTCCATCAACAACCGGTGCAGTGAGTAACGTGGACCCCTATAAATATGTCCCAAGTAACGAGTTTTTTGTCTTTTAATAAATATCAATAGTTCTCTTTCTCTACCCATTCGACGAAGTATATCTTCATTAGTAAGACGCTACTGACGAAGAGATCTTCAATATTCTGCGCATGACCCATAATTCGAAAGACTCCAAACGATTCATTGATCGTACTCCCAAGGTCCAGGCCTCAACTCCATATAAAAGCACTGGATACATATAGACCTTTACAAAACGATAACGAGTATCCAAAGAAAGGGTTGAGTCTGTGATGTCTCTCATTTTGAGAAAAGCTGCTCTAGCCATTTCAATGCGAATTCGTACCTCAACTTCAGGATTCAAATCATTAGTTACCCAATATCCTAGTTATTTAAAATTTGTTTACTTGTTCTATCAATGATCGTAAACACGAATATCTGTTTGCAACGCGGGTCTAGCCCAGATGGTAAAACAAGAAATGCAGCAGATTTCATAATCAGTAACAGGAAATATATTATCTAAGACGTAAGTGTCCTAAATAGTTCAAATTCAAATTCAGTTTATTTGCCAATATCTACAAATTCATAAAGTGACCGAAATTAAATTTACTCGAAATAAGACAAAAAGGATGGCACAGCGACTATAAATAGCCGATACCACAAGCCCTTCACTATTTGGGCATGTGTAGTGCCACCCTGTGACGAACCAATACCCTAGGTATTTAAATTTGTTTACTTGTTCTATCAATTGATCGTAAACACGAATATCTGTTTGCAACCCGGGTGTTCTTGAAATGACCATTACTTTCGTTTTATTAACGTTTACTTTCATGCCTAAAATATCGCCTTCACTTGATATATTGTTCATAAGACGCTGAAGTCCATCCGCTGTATCTGCTATAATAACGGTATCATCAGCGTACCTTAGGTTGTTAATAATTTTGCCATTAACTTTGATACCATCTGTGACATTCTCTAAGGCCTTCTGGAATATGTGCTCAGAGTATAGATTAAGCAGAAGCGGGGAAAGAACATATCCCTGACGAACACCTCTTTTTATTCCAATTGGGCAGTCATTTTCTAAAAATAGCATTCTTCCTGATTGCTGTGGGGTGAATGCACTGAATAATTTAGTCCGAACCTGTAATCAATGTTAATTTTTGGTAAACAAAACCTGACCTGAAATAACCCTTTGAAAAAGGCAACGTTAGGCGTTGCTTTTCCGTTCCGCGTGCACATTCGTACGCGCCCATTTCTATTTGTCAGGAAGTGATAATTTTAAACGGCTTCGACGCTGAAAACCGCCTATATTTAAACTTCATAAAATCACGGTTTCAGAAAAAGGGTTGTAAACACACATTAAACTTTACGTGGAAATAAAACCTAGTATTAAGCAGTCATATTCATATTTGTATGCATCAAACAAAATAACTGTACTTTCTTTCATTAATAATTTAATAAATTTTGGACTAAGACGAAGAGGAAACAGCAATAGGACATCATGGGCTAGGAGATCGAAATGAAAGAGGGAGGTCACTAATAGATTTTTTACATCAAAATAATTTATATGAAATGAACATCTTCTTCAAAAAGAATGAGAACAGGAAATGGACATGGTCTTGCTTAGATGGTAAAACAAAAAATGCAGCAGATTTCATAATCAGTAACAGGAAAGACATTATCCAAGACGTAAGTGTCCTAATTAGATGATCAGTTGGGAGTGATCATCGCATTATGAGAGCAAAAGTGTTTATCAACATTAAACAGGAAAGAAACAACATGATTTTTAAAGGAAAACCATAAGAAATGAACAACCCCGGAGGATGTAGATTCCTAAGAGAGACCGCAAGCTCCTTGGAACACAATGAAGATACAGCAGTTGATGACATATTTGAAAACATCAAAAACAGTATAGGAAATGCCTTTGTCAAAATTTGCATAAAACCATAAAAAGAACATAAATTAAATCAAAGAGTAAAACAGCTAACGAAGCAAAGGTCAGAAATTCGAACAATCCCTGTCCGAGGTAAAGAGAATAAGGGCCGGAGTCCCACAAGGCTCCGCCTTATCCCCGCACCTCTTCAACATCTTCTCGTCTGATACCCCTAAGGATCGATTCACCAACCTCCAATTGTATGCTGACGACACGGCCATTGCCGCTTCTGCAGTGAGAATTGATCGCGTCACGGCCCGACTTCAACCCATAATCTTCGAAAAAGGCACACAGCCCCTCCTCAACTCTCACCGAATGGAACTAGGCTCCGATGGGCCAACAACATCAAGTACCTGGGCCTTCTGTACGATAAACGGCTCGTATGGAAGGACCAAGTGCCTATGGTCGTGTAAACAACACACACGAATAACACAATTATAACATCACACCCCCTGAAAATGGGGAATTAGGTTAAGTTAGCATTAAGTTAGGTTAAGGTAGGTTAGATCCACATATTAGAAAATTAACCTCAGAGTTAGAATACATTAAATATCTAGACATTAACAAACCAGAAATATAAAAGGAGTATAGGGTTTTCCCAGCTCACGAGGACTTTTAGTGGGTATGCCAACCCTTCAGGTTGGTGAGCCCCACATACCTGGAGCACTTTGGGGCACCCTTACGGTGACGCAGACTGCTCCAGAAATCCATAAGGCGAATTTCTCCCTGTAAAAAAAATAAAAAAAAAGGACAGAAATGGTAGATAAGACTACAGATGAATATAGAACTATAAATAGAGAGATATCGAGGGAAATTAGAAAAGACAAAAGACAAAAAAATGCAGAAGAAATTAAAAATGTAGATCAGACTTTTTTTTGTTTTATGGCGTTAGTGGATACCAAATAGCCAGCTTCTCACTTTATCTTATAATATATATGTAAATCTATTATGGATGAAACATAACACCCAATCAGACTGGCGGAATCGAACCGCCGACCACCGGATTCATAGTAGGTTTCATAACCTACTCCTCTAATGGTCCCGCGTAGAACAGACTAAAAGCTTAAAAGTCTTGAGAAGGAGGAACACAATGGGAAGGGACGACGTATGCAAGATTAAGAACATGCATGGTAATGTAATAACTAGAGACCGGATTATATGCAACATAAAAATCGTGAAATATGCATGCAAATATGCATGAAAAATGCTTAAAATATGCACGAAAGGGGTCAAAAAATGCAATATTAAATAATAATAAAAGTAGTAATTTTTAGTTTTTTATTTTAAAATCAGCATAAAATTAACAAGTTATCGACGATGTTTAAATTTAATTAACAATTATTTAACATTTTTTAAAATTATTTAACATTTGTATTATTGTACACGTAAACAATAAGGTATTGTTTCAAATGTTGGGTAGTAAGTTTGTGTCTTCGATCACTTAAAATATTTTTATAAGTGAAAAAAGACCGTTCCACATCCACTGAGGTAACTGGGCCGTATTTGAATTTGGGTGCTATGTTAGCACCTATTGTCTCTGGCAAAAGTTCACCCGTCCCATTAATAAAACTATCAATTTGACACAAAGTTTCAAAGCCTGGGTTATTGCACAAAATGTTTTCAAACTTTTCTTTAACTCTACGTGTTTTTTTGTTTATATCAGAATAGTTAAATGCTTCCTTGGATTGACGAACTGCCACAGCCTCTGCACTATCGAAGTCATTTACTACATCTTTGATGGCCTCGAAATGTTCATTGTAAAATAGTACAGCTTCAATCCATGTTCCCCATCGAGTTGCTATTGGTTCGGGAGGTAAAGGCACATTTGTCAGTTTTTCTTTATAGGCGTTATTGCGAGCAGGTGCCTTAAGAAACACTTTCTTTGCTGATGAAATCAGTTTATTTACATTTCCAAACATGGATCGTACTTCTTCAGCGAGTCGATGGACTCGGTGAGCAAAGCACCTCACATGAAGTAAATTTGGATAAAATACTTGGAGGACTTTCGCTGCCTTGATCATATAGGGGGAGCAGCATCTGAGAGAAATATAAACACTCTTTCATCTGCAGAAGATTCAGGAAATATTTTTTTAATACCCTCATTCACAAATCTGGCGATCGTAGAATGATTTGTCTTGTCAAGTTCTTTGCAGGCCGCCAAATAGGAAGATAGGCTCTAATCTTAATGAACCCACAATTAAATTCGCAATATAGCGACCACAACTGTCGGTAGTTTCATCAGCTGAAATCCAAATAATGTCATCCTTAAGTTCATTACGTATTTCTTCCAGAACATGTTGGTAAATTGTTGGTATGTAATTTTTACGCAGTGTTGATTCGTCTGGTATTTTTTGATTCAAGCAATATTTTCGCAGAAAATCTTTGAATGTAGGATTTGTAAGTTTGTGGAGAGGAATATTACTTGCAAGCAATGCTTCACATAAATCCATGCTAAAGTGGTTTTTTTTGTTTGCTTATAGAAGTGGAATCACTGCTCCTTGCTGCTGTTATAAGTTGGGCCCTTTTTTTGCAATCCTGCGATATGAAGACTTGTCTTGACATGCTGGTCAATTTGAAACTTTTTTGTGCACGAAACATTTTTTTGCAAACTCGACAATATGAAACATTTCCGTCGTATGTAAATGTTCCAGGATAATCAGCTACCCATGAAGAGACACTTTTTTTTGCGGGTGGTATGGTACACGTTAAACTTTAACACAACACGTTAAAAATTGCAAAAAGACTACACTGATGCAAGGGCGTCAACAATAATGTTAAAACTGATATCTTGTTTTAAAATAAAAATTCGTCTTCGAGAAAATTATTTATTTGATCCGCGCTCAAACAAATATTCTTAGAAACTAACTACTTATCACTTAATATCCCGAACAAGAAACAAAGGAATAAAATACCGTCGTAATTTTGGGTATTGCCTTGGCACTATAACCTAATCGATGTTTAGACTATTGCAGGTAATGTCCCGGCGATAAGATCGGTTCCAGACGGCGACATTAACAATACCCTGAGCAATTCAATTGTCTAGTAATACCGAGAAATATTGTAAATATAGGGAAAATATGCATCATTACTAGATTTTGGGTAAAATATTCGGTGAGAATGGTCTAAATATGCAAATGCATATGAAGATATGCAAATGCATATAATCCGGTCTCTAGTAATAACAAACAAAAGAGATATTTTACAAATCTTCGAATTATTTTATCAACTATTATATACCTTACAAGAAAAAAGAACAAAAATCAACATGTCAAAAGTCCTAAATCAGGGGTCGGAGGATATCCCAGATATCACAGAATAAGAAATTATATCAGCCTTGAAGGACATGAAAAATAACAAAGCTCCGGGTGAAGACAATATGTGTAGTAGAGGCAATTAAACAAGAAGGACAACAAATTATCAAATCACTTAAAATGTAATTCAATAAATGTCTCCTGGAAGGAATAACTCCATCGCAATGGAATAATACAACTACTGTCATCATGCATAAAAAAGGAGATACTTCAGACCTTACAAACTATCGACCCATTAGACTCCTGAGCGATATATACAAGCTATTCACGAAAACACTTATCAAACATCTAGCAAATAAATTCGAGTTTTTCTTCTCAAAAGAACAGGCAGGTTTCCGCTCGGGGTATGGAACAAACGACCATCTGCTTACAGTTAAAATCCTCATTGAAAAATGTATGGAATATAATAAGCCTCTTGTACTCATATTTGTGGACTTCGAAAAGGTTTTTTGATTCTGTAAGTCAGCAGAGACTTTTGGAAGCGTTTGCTGAGTGTCGTATTGATCATAGGAGTGCGGTAGGGTAATAAGCTCTCACCCAAACTTTTCGTAACACTTCTAGAAAGTATTCTACAATCAATAAACTGGGATATAATGGTACTTAACATTGACGGTGAAAAGATAAATCACCTCTGTTTCGTCGACTCCATTGTCTTAATAACAGACAAAATACAAGAAGCATAAACTATGCTATATATGCTTCAGGAGGCTTCAGGAAAGGTTGGTCTAAAAATCATTCTATCCAAGACCCAGTTTATGACAAATCTTGTAGTAACAACACTATAAAACTAATTAACGCAGAGATAGAGCAAGTGCACCAATATAAATACCTGGGACATGAAATTAGCATAGGAAGAGATAACCAAACACATGAAATTCAGCTTCGAATAAGTTTCTCCCGAGTTGCATGTAGCAAACTGGCCTATGTATTCAAATCTAACCCTCCTATGTGTTTAAAAAGACAAGTATCTGACAGATGCATACTCCCCGTTTTTACGTACGGAGCCGATACTCTCACAATGACGAAGAAAAATATCAATAAAATATGTGTCATGCAACGAAAGTTGGAGAGGTTAATGTTAGGTGTTACTCTTACAGATCACATCCCAAATTACATTATCAGGAAGAGAACGAAGGTACAAGACGCAGTCAAATCCATTCTACATCTTAAATGGAACTGGGCTGGGCATGTTGCTAGGTTTAGGGATGGGCGATGGAGAAAGAGAATCATAGAGTGGCTACTAAGATCTGCAGCCTATGGAAATAGAGGTAGACCACCACTGATGATTTAAAAAGAGTGGCTTGAAACTGGGTACAAGCGGCCCAGAACAGAAAAAAAATGGCAAGACTTGAGGAAGGCTTTCGTCCAGCAGTCCACAGTATAGGCTGATGATGATATTGATGAATTTAATAAATTTTATTAATGAATTTTCAATTTTTCTTTTAAATTTTCTCTTCGCTGTTTATGTTTATTATAAGTTACTTTTATAAACATTGTGATAGCTATTAATTTTAGATCTTTTCAGTTTATTAAACTCGACGATAAAGACATAAGAGTACTATAATCAGACAGCTACCATTAAAATAGATAGACAATACACAGAGGATGTTGCAATTCAGCGTGGAGTGCGCCACGGCTGTATCCTGTCGCCTCTCCTTTTCAATATTTATTCAGAAGAAATTATAAGAACGGCATTGGAGGAGATTGATGAAGGAATTCTGGTGAATGGAGAACGTCTAAATAATATAAGATATGCGGATGATACGATTATCTTTGCAGACAGTCTAGATGGTTTGTAGTCTCTTATTTCAAGTCTGCTGGAAAAAAGTCAACTCCTTGGTCTCGAGTTTAACATCAAGAAAACTAAGTACATGGTTATTTGTAAAAACCAGGTACCACCCCGAGAATTAGTGGTTAAGCAGCAACCAATAGAAAGACTCAGTGGCTTCACTTATCTAGGCACCACCTTAAATGATCGGTGGGATCACTCAGTCGAAATAAAGCGACGCATCGAGAGTCGAGACATACTATTTAATACTAAGGTTCGATTACTTCGATGCTATGTCTTTACAGTGCTCATGCACGGTGTCGAATCTTGGACCTTGACCGACGCCACCATGAGGAGACTTGAGGCCTTCGAAATGTGGTGTTATCGTCGAATACTGATAATTCCCTGGGTGGGCAGAGTAACAAACATAGAAGTTCTAAGAAGAATGGACAAGCAATGTGAAATATCTTTTAGTGTAAAGAGGCGAAAACTTGAATACCTGGGCCACATAATGAGGAACGAACAGCGCTATGGCCTACAACAACTGACACTCCAGGGAAAGGTGTATGGCAAGAGAGGTCCAGGACGACGACGACATTCTTGGCTCCAGAATCTGAGAGTGTGGTTTTCCCTAACAACCACAGACCTTTTTCGTGCAACTGTCAACAAAGTCAGAATAGCTCTTTTGATCGCCAACATCCGGAACGGATAGGCACCTTTAGAAGAAGAAGAAACTTCGTGCCATTTCATATTCTAGATTAGTTTGTCAACATCCACTGAACATTTACTATTATTTTAACAATTTATAACCTAATCTAAACATGTAATAAAAATCTTATTTGTCTAATAGACCTTGAATAGTAAAGTTAACAGATGGTACCAAATCGAGCGTGATCATAAGTAGTAGGAGGATCTTTCATTAGTAGCTAATTATGATTTCTCGTATATTGAACGCCGATTACTTCAATTTTATTACAAATTCGGAAGAAGGTAATATTTATAGTAAATCCCAAGATATAAGATCCTGATTTTTGCTTTTTCAATGGGCAGTAAACGACCCTATTAAGGTTTTGTGCATAGTTGCCAGATATTTTTATTTTACCTGCTTTGTATACCGCCCTCACTTGCACCTGCAATCATATTGGATCTATTTTTACCTATATATTTACTACCTGGCAACCCGGTTTAGAGTCCTTTAAGTATTTGATAATATAGGCCTAATGACCACAGGTCCCCATTAAGATTCGAAAGATACTATACTATTATTTTTATTTTTAGTTTTACTTACAACTTACAACGTAACGGTTCTATTTTAATTATGTGGCGTCCGTGGGAAAATTGCAATAGTGGCTATCGCAAGAGAAAACATTTATCTCTTGACGCTAAACAAATAATGAAAAATGTCTGCGACAGTTTGGTTGGTGCCGACACTAGACGAAATAAAATTAAGACTGGTGCACGACGGTACCGGGGACCAATATACATTGTGGCCGATCAACTCGTCACAGAATTCTCTTAAGAATGGGATTCACGTTCCGAAAAATCAACAAAAGGCAAGTAGTGATGGAGTCACAAAGACTACGAATCTTGCGACATACTTATTTACAAGAAATTAAAAAGTATCGATCAGAGAATTGGCCAATAATTTACCTTGACGAAACATGGTTCGATACCCATGACACTGGGTGGGTTGACAGCAGTATAAAATTTTAGACTAACGGACCTTCAAATAAAGGTAAACGAATAACCATTTTGCATGCTGGATCTGAAAAGGGCTGGGTTTCAAATTGTTTACTATTATCTGCAAAAAACATAAAAGATTCTAGTTTGGAATATCACGAAGACACGACTGCAGAACTTTTTGAAAATTGGTTTAAAAATTCCCTTTTGCCAAATGTTCCCGAACAGAGTGTTATAGTTATGAACAATGCAAGTTACCATAGTCGCCTACTAAATAAGGTTCCTAATGCAGCCAACACCAAATCGGAAACACAGGAATATATGTTAGAAAATGATATTCATTTTGACTTTAGTTATAAAAAAAGTGATCTTTTGGAAGTTTGGAACGACTATAATTTGACAAAGAAATATGTTTGTGATAATATGGCTGAGAAAATGGGATACACTGTTTTGCGGCTTCCTCCGTATTATTGTGTGGTTAATCCAATGGAACATATTTGGCATTAAGTTAAATTAAAAATAAGGGCACAAAATGTTTCTTCTAGCGTGTCAGTGGTTGAATTAGTAAAAGTTATACATGATATACCTTGTGAAAGCTGGAAGAATTCCATTCAGCACGTTGTTAAAGTTGAAGATTAATATATTTATGTAAATAATATAAAACCACTGATAAATACCTAAGCTGATGATAGTGATAGTGAAACCGAATTAGGCTTCAGTTAAAATATATTTTTATGTATACAATATGTCCTCTCTTGTAAACCCCATTCATTGAAACTATATATTTGTACTTCTTATCCATTTGTTTTTACATGCATCTATAAATAAACATCTCCAAAAACACTTATAATTTTATTTATTTGCAATAATAAATAAAATTCTTAAGTCCATCTCTGCAACCTATCATAAACAAAAGGTCAGAATTTTTATATTGCCCACTTAAAACGGCAAAAATCAGGATCTTATATTTTGGGACAGGCTATAACGAACGATGTAAAGGATTTTTGATGAGGTCTCACCTTGATTAAGCGGTTAAATATCAAGTTCCTCAACATATGGATATCCCGAAGGGACCAACTTCTTAGCTGCCTGCAAACGCAGTGGTGTTTACCTCTTGGATTCGTAGTCGATAACTAGACATGCTTAAATCTGGATCAATCAGCGGGACTTGTATTCAACAAAACAGGCGTATATATTTCTATTTT